>CM038623.1:23894121-24629121 GCA_021554675.1 Leuciscus idus | reverse complement strand
TGTGTTCAAGCAATGAAAAACGAACTAGGTCCACATGAACTGCTGCTGTGCAGACTGTAGTTAGAGTTTTGCACATGTGACTCCAGTTGTGCCCACTGTCGTTTAGCAATCGAAAAAAACTGTATTATGAGCCAAAGAACCACTGTTGGGTACTATTGAGCACCATTTTAGTTGAAGCAATTGTAAACAATCAAGGTGCTATATGGTACCTCTAATGCAGGGTTTCTCAAACTCGGTCCTGGAGGGCCACTGTCGTGCACAGTTTAGCTCCAACCCTGATCAAACACACCTGAGCAAGCTAATCAATGTCTTCAGGATCACTAGAAACTCACAGCTAGGTGTGTTTGATCAGGGTTGGAGCTAAACTGTGCAGGACAGTGGCCCTCCAGGACCGAGTTTGAGAAACCCTGCTCTAATGGTTCTACGTATCACCATTTGACAAAGGTGCTGTATAGCACCTTTAAAGATAGGTGCTATATGGCACTTAAAGTGCTTCCCCTATGATTACAAGCCAATTAACCAATTTTAGTACTTAGTATTTAGCACCATTTTTGTTTAGAGTAGATGATGACTAGACCTTGGCAAAGTCTGACACATAGGTTTCTGTATGTCCTTAAATGAATGCAGTATTATTTTGATTCTGCACATTTACTATAGGCTATTGTAATGTGCATATAGTATGATAAAAAAAATAATTAAAAAAAATCTCTGCATTTTGTACCATGTCTTATTTCTGGTGTGCATCAAAGAATAAATTGCATCCAGCATCCGGCATATTCTGCCCCCTGCTGCACTGGAATGTTGAGTGGCAGTAGCTCTTTAAATTGTGCCATTAAAACCACACTTATTGAAAGATTCAAAATGAAAATAAAAAAGATAAAATAAAATACTGTGAGTCATTCCAAGGTGTTAAGATTTTATTTGCCACATATCGGGAGCAGTCAGCAGGAGTCAGATTGGCTATCTTCACATCTCTGCTGAAGAAAAAAAAAAAAAAAAAAAAAAAAAAAAAAAATCTTGAAGAATATATACCTTAAATGTTATCATGCAAATGTCAGTACAATTTCTCTAAATTATGCGTTTCATACTTTATACCCTTCAAATCAGTCCAGACATGCCTACTCAAGAAGACTAAGTAGATCATCCAAGATAATACAGTACAAGATATATGCACAATCGTCTGCCCTTTTGAACTGGAAGAAGTCTTATACAGTACATATTGCAAGTTTTACATTCATTCTAGTGGAAGCTTATGATCATATGCATTTAATGTTGAGATTTTAAATATTTATCATTAGACAATCAATAGCCTTAGGTTTCTTTTGCTGCCCCGTTCAACATTTGTTTTAAATTGATTTTTAAAAGGGGGTTTCAGCCTCTTAATGTCAGTAACCACAATTCCTCTGTGAGCACAAACTAAACTAATCACTCAAAATACAGTCTTCTCGTTTTTCTACTGTTTTGGGATTACATAGCACTGCACTTTTAGAGTGGCACTGCTGATATTGCTGACTCTATATGATTTATTGCTTGTTTGAATTTTTCATCATTTCAAAGTCTGCTTGAAAAATGGCTACCAAAGTGATTAAATGTAGATGTATTTAAACGGCTCTGTGATTTTACTACTTGTCAGAGTAAGGTTTATTCAAATTTTTCACACATTGCAGAGAAGTGAAAAGAAAATGTGGTTTCTCTGAAAAAGTAAATACATTTAACAGTAACAATGCAGTATACATGTAAATTGTTTTTGAAAAAGTAATATTTTCACATGGTAATTAATATAATATACTTGCATATTATAGTATTATAACACATACAGCTGGCCTGACCTTCTGAAATATTTGTGTGGCAAGATGTATCCTTTGATGTTCAAAAGGGAAAAAAACTTCTGCTCGTTTTACATTCCATTTTGCAGATGTGAATACTTATACTTATTATCATTTGCATAAAGCAAGCCCATAAAACAGTTTATTCGCAATAGTTAATTGTTTAAAGTTTGCCTGCAGTAACGCCCATAATTTGTGCAAAGAGTCATGGTACATAGGAATAAGGTGGATTGCAACAAATTGTTTAGAACAAGCTAATAAATTTGGAGCCACACCATTTGCAATCTCATGCTGCTATATTCAACCACCCGTGGGCAAATCTTTGTGTACAGCTGAAAGCATTTACTAAAACACTCTCACTTGCTTTGTTTTTACAAGGACAGTAATTTACCTCCTCCCTTTCTAGGCCTCCTTAGTACACACACACACACACACACACACACACACACACACACACACACACACACACACACACACACACACACACACACACACACACACACACACACACACTGACTTACTCACTCACTCACTCACTCACTCACTCACTCACTCACCTCCCTCTTTGCCATGGCCATCTTGATCTAAGCTTCTCCTGATCTGACACTTCCTCCTCTTCAGTCATGGAATGACGTCTTTAAATAACCCTTCCACTCAGACTTGGCACATACATGTTCTCATGTGTCTGCCTGTGTAAATGGAGCCTCAGTTAATGTGTGCACTTGCCCCTGCATGGTGCTGTGATTTTAAATATGCAGCTTTGTTGTTCCTGTGATTATAGAAGGTGTTAGTATAGACTGAACTCGGCATCTGCTTGGTCTCATCTGGCTGCCTATGGGAGCAATTTGGATGTTTTTTTTGTTTTTCTTGATTAGCCAACACACTCAGAGGTTAAGACGTTCCCATGGACTAAGTGAAGCATGCACACACATACTGCAGGTACACAATCACACGATTTAACACTTTACATTGCTCACTTACGCTTCCCTTACTTACAACTTCTCACTCTCTCACACACCTGATATCCTGTTACTCGAAGGTGTTGCTTAACACATAGTGGGATCTCTTTACAAAACACTGAACGTCATGCAGAAAATCTGTTTTTTCCCTATATAGATTATTCTCTGAAAAATCTGATTATATCTTCCTCATACTGTCTCAGATGACTTTGATTTCTTGCATAACAAGCTCTCAGATTTGATTAGACTGAATCTAATGCCATCTTCTCAGATTTTCTTTCCACCGAGCAGTCTGCTCATGGGACAGAGGAACCTCAATGCAGTGTCTTTTTGGCTGGCCTGCTGCCCTGTCCCCTGTATTTCCAGCTCCTCTGGGGATAGAGGAAGTCATTATCCCACTTTATCTAAATGCATGAAATTAAAGAGGAAGGATATCATATTTTGGGGGCGTAATGTCAAATAGGAAATTAAATATGAGAATTTGTGCAACCTACATGATTGATATCTGCGACAACGGGTGCCAAAGTAATTGACAATCACAGTATCTTTCCTCTGACTCAGACTTTACTTATGGCACAATGGTATAAAAAGTCAGTTTATTTACGACTATGTCTGTGACTCTGTGCACTGAAAGCGGCTGGGGCTGATTTAACACAAACTCAGAGAAAAGTGCTCGAGTAAATCAATGGTGCCCATTATCGCTGTATTCCGACCTTGTCGTTTGAACTAAGGGATTATGGCTAGCAACCGTTTTATTTGGTTGTCTACCGCAATGATTGTGGCCACAGAGGGAAAGTGCCGAGAGATGAGAAAAGATATTTCACCATCACCCTGAGAGAGGGGGGCATGTGAAAATACAGTCAAATTTGTGTACTTGTTAGAATCACCTTCTGGTATGATTGTAAACCAATATAACAGGAATTTTGAATCAGTGTTTCAAACCATGTATCCTAACGAGGAATGACTGAATTTCGACTGGAGGAGCTATTTCCACCCTGATAAAAAAACATAATTTCAAAATAGCTCATTTGAGAGCATTTGTGGCATAACGTTGGTGACCACAAAAATTCATTTCGACTCCTCGCTCTTTTAATAAAGCAAAAGCTGTGAGGCATTTACAATGGAGGTAAATAGGGTCAGATTTTGGAGGCTTTAAATGTAGAAATGTGAAGCTATTAAAAAAAATCACTTGCAATAATTGCGTTAAAACTCATTGTTTAATTTGTAATGTTTAAATTGTCATTTTATGTTACATTACAGGATTTACAACATTACGCTGTTATGGTAACATATTTGTTAAATGGAAATTAATTTACACATAAAGGTTAGTAGCCTAAGTGATTTTATCGTACTAAAATCATGTCTTGGCTATACTTGATTGACCTTGATACTTGATAATATACTTTTTTTTTTTTTTAAATAATCAGAATTATGCTACAAATGCTGTAGATTAACTCGTCTTCGAACCTGAAATTCTTTTTAAAGCGAAATAGCTGCACTGCAGTTTATACACACGTAAACTGTCAAATGTGTCTGAAATTAACCCTGGTATAAACACAGTGGTGTAGTAAAAGAAAGCTTTAAGCAGAACAAAACTGGGACAGGTAAGCTTGTGATATGTTATGTAAGCTGAAAGTTGCTTTTACCTTTTTTTGGCATTCTCTGTTTTTGTTTTTTTCCCCATTGATTTGTTTTCTGTGATAAAACCTAAGCGAGAACAGTGGGAACGTGGCTAAGAATCTGATCAGAAATTAAGGATGTCTTCCTTGCGGGGTGTGTGCGTGTATACTTTCATGGATGTCTTCACTGATATGATCCCTGAGGCAAGACGAGAATAAAACTGAGGTTGTAAAAAAATTCCCTTTATTTTGTAGCCACCAACTGTGCAATGTCACACTGTCTGTGCATGCATGTGAATCGTGACAAGCACAGATATAATGTCCCAATCCCACAATGTCAAGCTGATTACCCTTATTTTAAAATCGTAATAATCAGTCATTCAACAATTTTTTGTTCTTTTCATCTGCCGTTCTTTGAGGCATTGAGCATGCGGAAAGAGTTCTAGCAATTTGAAGCTCAGGCAGTGTGTTATGAAGCACTAGAAGTTAACACCCACTCTTACTTCTTACACAATCACCAGCAGTGATTTTCTCTCCTGTAGTGTTTGTGAGAGGTTCTGAGCTACACAGAACAGTTACACAGAACATGTCACACAGATCAGAGAATCCCACAGCTTACTAATGAGAGGGTGAAATTAGCAGAAGGAGAGGAACGGTTTCAGATTGGACAATTTCATATGTGCTGAGAGAGAGAGAGAGAGAGAGAGAGAGAGAGAGAGAGAGAGAGAGAGGGAAGACATATTAAGCTTTTCTCAGTTACAAAGCCTGCCTGAGCTCTCAGATGTCAAGTGCAAGAAAGATTTCTCGTGCATGAGTTTGGTCAGATTCTTAGAAAGTGGATCGTTTTTCTCGTGCATGAGTTTGGTGAGATTTTTTGCATTGGTATTATATATATATATCACAGTTTCAGTGTTAGCATTAAGGTTGTATATTATTAATATTGTTTTTCAATGTCACCCCTCTATGATTCCAACTGGATTCATTGGTCCATTTTTAGCCATTTTTTTGTGTGGAAAAATTCAGACCCTGGATGAAGTGTGTGGTTTTTTAAAATTGTTCACCTTTCACCTGCTTTTCAATCAGTAAGGAAACATTACATATTTGCGAGTATGTATGTTTGTTCGGTCATTCGTTCATTCGTATCCTTGCAGATGGATTCTTGACAGTTTAAGGGCCCTATTTTAATTTATTCTAAGCGCATGGTCTAAAGTGCACGGCGCAAGTGCACTTAGGGCGTGTCCGAATCCACCTTTGCTAGTTTAACGACGGGAAAAATTGGTCGCCGCACCCGGCGCATGATCTTAAGGGGTTGTCTTATTCTCTTAATGAGTAATGGGTGTGTTTTGGGCATAATGTGCAATAAACCAATCAGAGTCTCCCAATCTCCCATTCCCTTTAAAAGCCAGTTGCTCTCGCGCCATGGCGGATTCGCTGCTTACATGACGGAATTTGCAAGCGGAAAGACTGAACGCGTCTCCAGAGAGGAAACGGATCTGCTCTTGGCGAGCAGACCATCTATGGGACAAGCCGGATTCCACCATATCTTTATGTACACAATAATAATATTTTACATTGTAATCCTTTTATTTTCAATATCTGGCATATTTGTGTGCTGCTGCACATCCCTGTGTGTGTAATACAGTGTTTGCGCGTTGTGTACCCACCTATAGGCTCATTTTACTTATGCGCCCTTTAAATAACTACCCTAAAATAGGGTCCTAAATGTATCATGACAACTCATGACAATACAGTGGGGGAAAAAATGTGGTGGATAAACTATCACATTACATCAAGACTTCAGTGGTTGTCTGTCACAGATCTTTAGGTTTTTCTTTTAAATCCAGTTGGTTTCTTTGCAAGATGTTTGTGTTTCCTGAAGCAAAAATTACACAGCAAATTCTCTTTTATGACACTTTCTTAGCAGAATCTGCTCTTCTTTCTTCCTGCAGAGTTTAATTCCAACTCAGCTAATCAAGTATGCGTGCAAAATTGAAAATTCCATCAGGTGTTTTAAACTCAGGTTGGCAGGTCTCTGGGCGCATCAATGTTTTATATTCCTTTCATTGCATATACACTGACTTTTAAATAAACTTGTGTACACAAGGGCTTCAGTTAACGTATAGGCCTACTAGAGCACAAGGTGTCATGTCATGGTGTGATAAGCCAACACGCACCAATAAGATACAATATAAACAGTCTTTAATAAATGTACGCAGGAGATCGTTGGAGAATAACAGGAGTACATAAACCACACAAAGCAAAGACAAAAACCAACGAGTAACTGAAACACAGGGCAATATGTACAGGGGATAAACAAAGGAAACTAATAGACACAGCTGAAACCAATTAGTAACTAAGGCAACCAAAAAGGGTTAATCAAGAACTAAACTGAAAGAAAATGCAAGAAACAGAAATACAAGAAGGAAATTACAATAAGGGTACGTTTACACAACAACAATGTAATAAAAACAGAAACGTTTTTCCTTTGTGTTTTCTGCATAAAACGACAACGTTGTCAAAGCGATCCCCGTTCACACGGATCCGCAAAAAATGACTAAAAACACTATTATACGTGTCAGGCCAGTAGTTGGTGATGTCACTTTGTAAAGGTCTTGGAACCTTTTGCAAAGGTTTGTGCATTCTTTTCAAAATACTTCTCTGTATTCTGCTTTAGGAGATTGAGATAATAATACATTTGTGCACCTGCGGTCCACAAAATAGTTTTAAGCAGTCATCAACTCTGTCATTACGTCTGCTTAGCATTTGAGTGCCGGAGTGTGAAAGAATGAGTAACCGTTTCAAGGCTTTTTTTTCCTGTAATCTCTCATGCTCTGAGGTATTCATGGTAATATTTGGACTGCAAATGGCTTTTTTTAATGACTCACACTCACGCACACCTGTGAAGCTCCTGCTCAGAGACATAGCACACACGATTCTTTTTTTTAGGCTTGATAGGCTTTTTCGGCAATAAGAAACACCCCATACCAAATTTTCCATTTTGTTAAATCAAGCTGAATGTGATTAGAAATAGAGGGTTAAAAAATAAGTTACATTATGCTGAACTAAAAACAAATGAATTACAGGAACTGGAGAGATTATTAAGTAATCACTATTATTAATGCTCAGATTTTTGCCTTAAAAAATTTAATTTGCCACCTATCTTGTCCAACACAGTTTGTTATGCTACAGACATGAATGATACGTCAGATTATGCTGATTATTATTTTCAGACTTACTATTGTCTGGTGGCAGATGGCATAATGGGCAAAAATACACTACTGTTTAAAAGTTTGGGTTCAGAAAGAATTTTCATCAAATATGTATTAAATTGACAGTAAAGTGACAGTAAAGACATTTATAATATTTTAAAAGATTTATATTTTAAATAAATGTTGTTCTTCTGATCTTTCTATTCTATATGAACTTTCTATTTCTGTATCTTTTCAGCATTAATAATAAAAAGAAAAGTTTATTGAGCAGCAAATCAGCATATAATCAATTATTAGAGACTTACATTTTTACCAAAACCAAACAGTAGTGCATATTTGCATTGAAAATGGATCTGAACCATGTATAAGAACCAACCATAATATCATAGACAAGCAAGTAATCATCCAGAAACTACATAACACTCTAAGAACCACACAGTACACCTCAGGCAAGCAACACAAAATATTTGTGGTTTGTTGAAATTCAGAGCATCATTTGTATGTGACTGTATATATGAGTTCTAACAGTCTGTAATGACTGCTCATTTTAGACAGCCATGGTCTTTGAAAATCTCATACCATGAGTCACGGCATATTTAGGATTTTGCCTTCCTTCTGAAGCCCCATGAATCAGTGAAGTTTAGTGACAATACAATTGATCACACTAGTCTCTATAGCAACAATCAGACCAACCTCACTTGCAATGTTCTGCAGCGGACTTGATGTCATCACTGATTTGATTTGCAAATGTTAATGCTAATGCTAATACATTTAGGTTTATGCATTTGGCAGGCGCTTTTTTCCAAAGCAATTTATATTGCATTCAGTCTATACATTTAAATTCCGGCAATCCCTGGGAATCAAACCCATGACATTGCCATTGCTAGTGACATGCTCTACCCTATATGACCAGTGTTCGGGAAAGTTACTTTGAAAAGTTATGCATTACAATAGTGCGTTACTCCCTTAAAAAGTAACTAATTGTGTTAGTTACTTTTTTTAGAAAAGTAATGTGTCACGTTACTTTTGCGTTACTTTTTTTCAACTGGGCTGGGCTTGTTTTTTTATTTTAAAAAAAGTCATATTTTTGGGCAAATGTAAAGACCCTTTCCAACAAAAGTGATATAATAAGCCTCAGGCTGAAGGAAATGCTAATTCACGCATGTACAGTTGAGGCTCAAGCAAACCTTTCAGCTACTGTTATTCTGGGTAACGGAAGAATAGGATGCAGGAGAAAAAAGTTGAACACTTTACCAATAAAAACAAAAAAATCTATAGTCATTTTTGCTTATGGTTTCACTGAATCATCGAAGGTCAGAAGCAAGTAAATTGGTCAATAAAGTGAGATTAAATGCATAAAAATGTATGTTTTATTTAGCATATTTAGTTATTGGAGGTTTGCATTCTGATTCTGCATTTCACTGATTTTATTCATTTAGAGGAATATTTAATCTTTTTTTGTGTGCAAGTGAGATGAGTTTTAATGTGCACACTAACATTTAGTCTAGAACGACGCTAACCATCATGTACACACACACACACACACACACACACACACACACAGAACGCCTCTGCACTTCGATCTCTCTCAACATGGGGACAAGAGAGCTGTCAGTCAATAATGGGAAAACAAAGTAAGTTAATTGCGTTACTTATTTGAAAAAGTAACTCAGATATTTTGTTGTAAATTTTAAAATGAATGTGTTACTTTACTAGTTACTTGAAAAAGTAATCTGATTACATAACTCAAGTTACTTGTAATGAGTTACCCCCAACACTGTATACTGTATGACAGTATGCTTCTACTTTTTTTGTATAGGTTGAAGTGCTCATTTCTAACTGTAAACACAACATATAAAAGGATGCATGTTTACTTCATTAGTTACATTTGTGAAAATCATAAGGTGGCAAATAGGATCACTACATCACTGAAGCAAGAACATAGGCTATAATTGGAAACAGGGAAACGACAGTACTAGAAGTAGAAAGCAATCTGTTATTCAGGGAGGTCAGAGAGCTATTCAAGCTGAAAGGCAATAAATACTCAAGCATCCTTTACTTAACCTGGCATGAAGATGCGTATCTCTGAACTTACAGCAAATTGAACCTTGCAGAATGAGTCCAGTAGCAAAAGGCTATGCTAAGGTCAGCTAAGAGATCATGTATTGTAGAAACGGAAGGTTTGCAATATAACCTAAATAGTATACTGTAAATAACTTTTAGGAGGAGACAGCTTCAATAACTAGTGAATCATTGATAATAGTAAAAAAAAATGTGTATGTTTTCCAGTGGCAGGAAGATGATATTTATGCTAAATGTAAATAAAGGTAGATTGGTATCAAGTGCAAATAAATACAATAGCATCTTGTTTGCACAAAATGCAAATAGCTATAGATGAACTGCTCAGACAATGCCATCAGTACCCAAGCTAGATTATTCAGTCTCAGATGAAGAGATTCAATACACCATGAAAGTAGTTTTATTGAATAATGAGAAAGGATGATTGAAGTCACCCCATAGTGAATAAGTTTATATAGCCGTTAATCATTTTAGATCCTCTGACATATGGCAGTTCTAATTGGCAGCCAAGAAGGCAGAAAAGCTTTGGGCTTCGTGTACTCATTCCCAGCACTGCCACTGGTAAAAGCAGAATCAAATCATCACATCGGTCAAAGGCTTTCCTCTCTGATCCTCGTAGAGCATGGACTGCACTAACAGTAGCACAGCGCCAAAGGCACAGCAATTATTTATTAACGTTCCTTTCCTTTGCTTATACCTTTCCATTCCTTTCCTTTCTTTGATTTTGACAACAATCAGAGCCCAGTAGAAATCCAATATATTTGATAAAAAAGTGTGTAGCTTGAAGTTGTGCTTTGCGTAAATGGCCTATCTAAAGTCATCTCAGCCACATGACATTAAGCAATGCATTTGACGCTGAATGTGTTTGCAATCTGTTTGTGGTGGAACATAATGCGCTATTCTTCTGGCATGCTGAGTTTGAATCAATTAAAAGTATTTTCATAAAAGCTTGTAAAGGAGTCAAGGTAATTTAATCTGTTCGGTGTGATGGCGAAACAAATTACCTAACATTGCTTTGGGAATCATTTTATCTCCTCCAATTTCAAAAAAATGAAACATTCACAGACTCGCAGCCCTTCAATTACAGAATATGAAACTTGACAGTTCTATCACCTAAACTTCCTTCCAATGTGGTGAATAATGAGCAAATGTATGACATTTTGAATTTGTAAGTATGTCAAACTCAATTTATTTTTCGCGCAGCTTTGGCCCAAGCGGCACCCATCATCCAGATGGATCAAAAAATTTATGAGGAGTCTTCTTCAATTGCAGTACTTATGCTCTGACTGACAGTGAAGTTTCTCGCCCTTTATCTCTCTCGGACTCAATCCAAAGTGAACATTGGTGTTAAATATCTCATGGAGCTGCGATGTGGGTGAAGATAGATTTCCCTTTTCATTTCTTATACAAAAATCTTTGAATGATTTGAATAGAAACTCAATTTATACTCCTCAGGTCTGAACCAGCGCTATGACAATACGGTTTTGCAATCAGCTTTAGATTCTCAGTCACATTTTAGAATGGAATGGAATTGTTTATAAACTGAGAATATCATAATTGTTCTGAGAACACAAACATAATATTTGAAGACTTTTGAAAATAAATATAGGGATGTGGTATTTTATGGGGTTAGAAAAAAGTTTATGAGTATAAACAGTCATCCAATGCTACTAAAAACAGTCATCTTCCTTAAGGGCTTCCTAACCTACAAGCCAGACCACTCTGTCTCTGTGATCAGCTGTTCTTGTTCTATTTTATTTGAATTTTACAAGCAGAGTCACTGTGAATTGAAAGCTGTGACACTATCCAGTTGACGAAAAGAATACATTATGTATTCATTTGAAAAAAAATATATATTTTCTCTGATATTTCTAAACTCATCTGTATACAATATCCAAAATGTTGTATCCAAAATGTTGTAGTCCAATGTTTAGGATCAAAGATTGAATAACATTTTTATAAAGTTAAATTATATCATTTTTTATTTTATTATATAAAAATAAATAAATAAATACTAAAATTTAATAAACATATTTATAAAAAAATTATCAAATATAAATATTTAACAGTAACTAAATATTAAATTTTTAAATATTAAAGATTATACCAATAATCTTGATATACAGATAATTTATAACTATGGTAACAATTTACAATAAGGTTCATTAGTTAACATTAGTTAACTACATTAGTTAGCATGAACTAATAATGAACTGCACTTATTAAGCATTTATTTAATCTTTGTAAATGTTCATTTCAATATTTGCTAATACTTTATTAAAATATTGTCAACATTAGTTAATGCACTGTGAACAAACAAACAATGAAAAGCTTTATTTTTATTAACTAACATTAACGAAGATTAACAAATACAGTAACAAATGTATTGCTCATGGTTAGTTGATGTTAGCTAATACATTAACTAATGTACCTTATTGTAAAGTTACCATAACTACTGTATATGACAATGATTGAATCAAATTATGTACTATGAGAATATCTTATTCCTTCTGGAAATGAAATGTTGGGTTTAAATATTTCTCTCTATCACTAACTGTTGCATAGTTTATTTTTCAGTGCCACAATGTTGACCTAACAATTCTGTGCAGCACTGCATAGGCATCAGAGTCACGTTGAACATCATTTCTACTGTTGCAAACAGTCTCGGACAATTAGATTCAATTAATTCAGATTCTGATTTTATTTGATTTATTTTTCTGTTCTGAGCTGAATGGAATATTGTACCTGCAAAATGGCAAAACCTCACACAATGTTTAATCACAGCCATTTCAAATTATGATAAGCCCACTTTAGAGACATGAAGAGTGAATTATAAAGCTTATGCTCTGTTCACAGTAAAAAGAGAATTACAATCCATTTATTTGTTCACTTTTGTTTGATCATCAGCTGTGCTTGTAGTGACCTGTCAGTCATTTTGAAGATATCACAAGTATATGGAATAGAAAAGGAGAGAAGCCCAACATCCATAAAGACAGATGTTTCATAATATACAAAAACAACCAAAAAAAGAGAGGCAGTTTTGCTCTTATAAATTTACAACAGCCTCATATATCATACTTTGCATTATATCACTATGATATTTTGAACAAATGGGAGACACTGTACAAGCATAGCCACAAAGCTTAAATAGTTTATAATCTGATAAATAAATCCCGTCGATAAATAAATGTTATCATCATTGAAAAGTCTAGTAAATAGCTCTTCTGTATACTTTTTTATGGCATGTTAAAGAGCAGCAATGCAATGATTCGTTTCACTGAAGGACAGTTAAGAACAGTTTGTAATAGAGCTCTGTTCAGTCAGGACTTTGCACCCTCAGGAGGAACCTCGCAATACTCAACCACATCAGGGCAACTCTCTCCTTCCATCTGTCATCCGATGACAACCCTCTCGTCCTCCCTAACCAACTGTGTCCGTTTTGTCTCTCTCAGCTGGAAAGAAACTGCACACTTTCTGGAAATTTACTTCTCTTGTCTTTTTTTTTGTGTGTCACCATATAAAAGGAGACAGCCTGTCATGTTACATAGCTCTCTAGTCACAATGACACAAGCCATATGTGCATACTCATCATAAAAAATATCTCTTGATAACTTCAAAGTGCCTGCAGCCATAATAAAGATAAGCCTGTTTCCTCTAATGCAGTACAGTGCTGCCCAATTCAGGAGGTTTTTTTTTTTTTTAAGCATCTTTAGCTTTTTAGTCCCACCTATGAGACCAGCCTCTGTTGTCCTCACAGATGCAAGGAGAGCATTACACAACAAAGTAGCAAAAAATATCAATGTCATTGTTGTGTATAGATTGTCAATGCAAAGAGAGTGGCTTTTTTGAAAACGTCTTTCTTGTCAACCACCTGTAAATGGCACTGGATGCTGCAAACTAGCTGCCGATGTCCTCTAAAAAGATCTTTTCCAGGGTTTGCACAGGATCTTCTGAAAAGCTCGCCGGAAGTCCTGGTTGAAAATTGTGTAGATGACGGGATTGAGGGAGCTGTTGCAGTAACCGATCCAGAAGAAAAACTTGAAAAGGGTGTCAGGGATGGCGCAGGGCTCCCTGCAGATCCCATACAGGCTGTAGCTGAAGAAGAACGGAAACCAGCAGACCACGAACACCCCCATGACCACGGCCAGCACGAAGGTGAACCGCTTCTCTCGTGCCTGGGAAATTTTTTTTCTCGAAATGGTGTTCCTCCTTTTTCTGCGGGAGGAGAACAGGTCTAGGGACTTGCTGCTGGCTCGGGACTTTCGGCTGGAGTGCTTGGAGCTGGAGCTGTTCTTGCGGCTGGATCGACGGTCTTTTCGTGAGGGCCCCGTCTCGTTTTGCACCCGTTTGGCCTTTTCATCAGATGAGCTGCTGTCATCCAGATCGGCATCTGGGTCATCCTCGCCTATTTTGCGTTCCCCTGTTGGTGGCGAGGGACAGTGCCCGTTTTCTCGCCTAGAATCCTCACGGCTCAAGCCGTTCTCCAGCCGTGGCGTTCCTGACGCGCCGTCCGGATCGCGGCGCTTTTCCGACATATTTCGGGTTCTCGTCTTAGCCACCTGGTAGATTCGGATGTAAACAAGGATCATGATGACACACGGGGCAAAGAATGACCCGATGCTGGAGTACAAGATGTACCACGTGTGGTCGTTCAGCTGGCATTGCGGTTCGTTCTTGTCAACATCTTTATTCCGGTCCATGGAGATGAGCGGTGGGAAGGAGATTACAGCCGAGATCAACCATACCACCACAATCATGCCCTTTACCCTGCGAGGCGTCCGCTTTAAGTTGTACTCGACCGCCTGTGTTACAGACCAGTATCTGTCCAGACTTATGGCACACAGGTGAACAATAGAAGATGTGCAGAAAAGAACATCTAGTGCTAGATAGATATCACACCAAACTTTCCCAAAAAACCAGTAGCCCATTAATTCATTGGCCAGAGAGAAGGGGATAATCAGTGTGGCCACCAGAATGTCCGCACTGGCTAGAGACACAAGGAAAAGGTTTTGTGGAGGCTTGAGCGCTCTGCTCGTTAAAACAGCGATAACGACCAGCACATTCCCCACAATTGTAAACAAGATGAGGAAGCTCACCAGCCCCGCGAGCCCTATAATGGTGGCCGGAGAATAGCGACTTGTAGAATTCCCAGAGGATGTAGAATTCCCAGAGGATGTAAAACCAATGTCAATGTAAGTGTCCACTTCGCTCATAATGCTTAAGTTATGCATATTGAATCAGAAAAAGCTCTGCTGTCCAATCAATACACGCGCGTCTTCGCGAATATTCTGTTTGTAAGTTAGTTGCAGGTTCCTCTCCGTTTTTTCTTACCTTGAATTCTTATTTTAATCCCGTTCGCGTCTTTTTCTTTTCCACACAATTCCTCCTACGGCTCATTTGGTTGCAGCTTTTGAAAAAAAGACCCATCCCGGGGTGAGTTTGAAGTAACCATCACCGTCTCTTACATCCGTGCGACCTGCTCGTCCTCTCACGGGCGTCTCTCTCAGCATCCTTGCGCTCTCTCCACCCGAGCGAAACACCGCGCGCTCTGCTCTGCGCGCCCGGGACTCAACTACACACGTGCTGACAACATTAAACTGATGGAGCGCCGCCCCGCCCTTGGAGAGAGTCAGACGGAGAGGAGAACCGACTCCTGAACTACCCGAACACCGTTTAGCGTCATTTTGTATGTTGCACTGGACATTTTATATCAGACCATAGCGCGTTTTTATGCATTTCTGCTTCAGCGGTTTATCTTTACGTGTCTCTGAACAGACCTCAATAGCTATAGCAGGGGCAAACAAACAAAAGAAAGTATTTGTTAGGTAGACAGTATTTGTTAGAAAAAATAAATGTATTTTATTTTAGAGTAGCCTACTATAGGCGTTGACAGGATAACGTGTTCAGGGGTGGGAAAGGGCTGTGAACTCGCTTTCGACATTTGTGCTCGCTGGGTGTCACTGTTGTAACAATGGGATTGTGCTTTTAAAAAATGGGAAACCCCGTTCAAGTCAACCATATACTTTCCTCATTCTCTTTCTTCGCTTTGGTCTTATTTTCACAAGTAAGTGTTGAATTTTAGCCAACTAATATCAAAACGGATAATCAAAAATGCATTTTTTTTTCAAACACTTAAGCATAGTTTTAGTACAAGTATAGGTTGTAGCTAAAATACACAAAATCACAAAGTCTAATTTTGCACCAAATGTGATTCATCTAAGGCTACCTTTTATTTAAAGTAGCCTGTTTGTCTTTCATAATTAAATTTACTTATTATTATTATTATTTAAAACATAAAACCTATTTGGAACTATTTTATTTTGTGTTTTATTTTGTACATGTTTCAAACAAGATAGTGAAACAATTCGTTTTTATTATAGTATTACCAGTTTATCTAATCTGGCAAGTAGGATATTGTTTACTGTTCTATATACATTCTCTCTCCCTGTGTGAGTGTGTGTGTTTCAGATATTCCCTTTGTTGTGGGGGCAAAATGTCCCCACATGGATATTAATAGGCAACCATTTTTTTTTTTTTTTTTTTTTTTTTTTTTGTCTTGTGGGGAAATTTTTTTGTCCCCATGAGGAAAACAGCTTATATACTAAATAATGTAAAAATGCAGAAAGTTATGTTTGATGGGTATAGGTTTAGGGCTAGGTTACAGTTTGTACAGTATAAAATCATTATTTCTTTGGAAAGTCCCCATAAAACATGGAAACCCTGTGTGTGTGTGTGTGTGTGTGTGTGTGTGTGTGTGTGTGTGTGTGTGTGTGTGTGTGTGTGAGAGAGAGAGAGAGAGAGAGGGAGAGGGCACTTGCAACTCGTCAACATACTGCTGCAGAGCACGATAGACTGCAATGGAGAGCAACTAATCAATGATTTTGTGAGAGACCCATCAGAGAGGTTAAAGAGGTGGCCATGGGTCCCGTTAAAGAGATGAGCATCAGAGAGAATGAGACCGAATGCAGGAAACTTATCAGTGATGTCCAATGAAGTTCAGTCCATCTTTGTAAAGGGTGCCATGTGATAAATGGCAGAGGCTGCTAAATTACTGTAACTCATCCTGATCTGAAAATATTAGCTTCAGTATCTATTCATTCAGACTAGACGAACATTTTGTCAAAAAAAAAATAAAAAAAATCTGATTAATGTGTTTAAATTGGCACAAAACCTCACAACAATGTCATATCTTTGATCAACCCACATTGGATTTATTGATTTTCATGTCAATTTGGTTAGGAAATGAGTGTGTTTTTCATAATGTACTGTAATTTTTTCCATTACATTTTAAACATATCTTACATTGTTTTTTTATTAAATTAAATGATATCAAATTGAAAATGTATATATAATTCTGTTTAGTTTAGTTCTCATTACATGCCACAATGAAATGTTTAGTTGTGTGAACATGTACTGGACAGCCCTAATGAAAGCATCTGTATGTTATGGAACAGAGACTCAAGACAAAATGATACTGGTAAGAAACAGGTTTATTGAAACAAGTAGCGGTGAGCACCAGTGGGTGACGATAATAGAGGAATGTCTTTGAATAATGATGGTGAGATATACTGACAGTGTGGTTCTTTTGCAGATGAAGGAGGTCTTGGATGCTGAGGTGAGAGATAACTGGAGTACACACAGTGGAACGGAGAGAAGTAGCTGAGTGATGACAGGAACCAGGAAGACGATGGAGACTTTGGAGAAACAGGACGGTAGACGATCACACTAAACATCAATCGTAGGAAGGTAAGAGTAACAGGGAAGTTGAGTCCTTACTCAAACGAGACCAGACAATGTGACTGTGTGAGGTGAGTGCTTTTGTGCTGATGTTCAGATCATAGATATCATATATAAAGGCTAGATGTCTCGTGCGTGCTGCTGGCCAATGGAGGTCGACGTCCGCACGTGGCGGCCATCTTATCACAGGGCGCTCGCTCACTCGTTTAATGGTGCATGTCCTTTTAAATAACCATAACTTGCTCAATTTTCTACCGATTTTCAAACGATTTGGTTTGTTATAAACGTCAGAAATGTAGTTATGACACTGCATACATATGAATAATTATAACATGCATGTTCAAGCATTCGGAATTATAGCCACGTTAATAACGTTTGTAAGAAACCAAACCGTTTGTAAATCCGTCAAGATTTCAGCGAGATAAGAGGATTTGTGTGCATGCTGATCACTCACCCTAATTCACAGCTTCACTGTGACAAGATGGCCGAACGGTGATGCCGGAAGTGACGGCGCCATAAGACATCTAGCGTTTATATATGATATCTATGGTTCAGATGACGTGCACAGGTGCGGGTGATTAGTACTCAGGTGACACCGATCTCTGTGATTGTGTGGTGGTGCAGCTTGGCTGATCCCTGACAGTCCGTAGCCCTCCCAGTCCACCAGATACTCCAGACGGCCAACATGGTGCCGGGAGTCCAAGATCTCACAGACGGTGTAGACCATTCCATCCTCCAGTATTAACGGAAGGGGGGTTCCTCTGTCGGGCCAGGCTCTGTGGAGGGAACAGAAACAGGCGAGTGATAGGGCTTGAAGAGTGAAACATGAAAGGTAGAGTGACTCCTGTAGTGTGAGGGTAACTGCAGCTGGTAGGTGACTGGGTTGATCTGTTGGGTGATGGTGAAGGGGCCAACGAATCTGGGACTCAGCTTCTTGCAGTGCAGTTGCAGCTTGATGTGGAAAACCAGACCTTCTGCCCTGGCACTCAGAGAGATGGTTCCGCTCTGAGTGTCTGCCTGGGTCTTTTGTCTGCGCACTGCCCCTTGAAGGTGATGTGCGTCGTCCCAGACCCTCTCGGAACCAGTAGTCGACGAAGGGGACGTCGGAGGGCTCCCCGGACCATGGGAACAGTGGAGGCTGGTAGCCGAGCACGCACTGGAAGGGAGTGAGTCCAGTGGCAGGCTGACGGAGGGAGTTCTGCGCGTACTCGGCCCAGCCTAGGAACTGGTTCCAAGAGTTCTGGTGACCATGGCAGAAGGTTCTCAGAATGCACCCAATATCCTGGATCTTCCTCTCCGTTTGCCTGAGGATTGTATCTGGATGAGAGACTGACGGTCACACCTAGGAGTCTGAAGAAAGCCCTCCACACCTGGGAGATGAACTGTGGGCCTCGATCTGACACGATGTCCTCAGGAATCCCATAGTGTCGGAAAACGTGGTTGAAGAATAGCTCTGCAGTGCTTATGGCAGTAGGTAGACCTTTCAAAGGAATCAGACGGCAGGATTTGGAGAATTGGTCAACAATGACTAGGATACATGTATTACCTACTCCTAGGTGTGACCAGGGTGTCGGGGAGCGGGCAACGGAAGGAGCTTGCCAGATGGAAGATGGCATGGGCTCTTGGAGATGGCACAGTCTGGGCATCCCTGGACAAACCTTCTCACATCCCTGGCCATGTTGGGCCACCAGAAGCGATCTTGTAGCAGTGAGAGGGTGCGGTTGGCCCCTGGATGGCCAGTGCCCACGGAAGAATGTGCAGAGTGCGTGATATTATAGCGTTGTGACCGGGGAATGTAGGTACGACTGGGTGGACACCCCGGCGGTGATGGCTCGGAGACACTGGAGGAGGAAATTTGCTGATGGATGGACCACTGGATGGGGCACATGATGATCTTTTGAGGCAAGATGGGCTCCGGGTCTTTGGATTTCTCTTCAAAGTTATGGAGACGGGATAGAGCATCAGCCTTGAGATTCTTTGTACCGGGACGATAGGAGATGGTGAAATGGAAGCGGGTGAAAAACAAAGCTCATCTTGCCTGTTTGGGGTTGAGGCATTTAGCATCTCGGAGATATTGAAGATTTTTGTGATTGGTGAGAACTGTGAATCTCTCCTTAGCACCCTCCAACCAGTGTCTCCACTCCTCCAAGGCGAGCTTGATGGCCAGTAGTTCTCGGTTACCAATATCATAATTAATCTCCACCGGGGATAGTTTCTTATAGAAGGCGGCGCATGGATGGAGACGTGCTGTATTCCCCTGCTGCGATAGCCCCACTCCTACCCTTGTAGTGGAGGCGTCGACCTCGACGACGAACGGCATGTTGGGGTCTGGGCAGTGCATTTGTGAACGACTCTTTAAGGCTCTGGAAAGCCTGGTTGGCAGCTGGTGTCCAGGACAGAGACTTGGGCTTTTTCTGAAGTAGGTTGGTCAATGGGGAGGTGATGGAACTGTAGTTATGGATGAACCAGCGATAGAAATTAGAAGATCTGAGGAAATGTTGGAGCTCTTTGATGGTGGTAGGTGTGGGCCAGTTCCGGTCCGCATTCACCTTCCCCTCGTCCATCTGGATGTCATGTTCACTGATTTTATAGCCGAGAAACTGGGCGGTTGGTTGATGGAAGGAGCATTTGTCAGCTTGAGGAAGAGGTGATGTTCTCTGAGGTGTTGGAGGACCTCCGCAACGTGATGGCGATGTTCGGCCAGGCTCCGGGAATAGATCAGGATATCATTGATGTAGACCAGAGGTCTTCAATCCTGCTCCTGGAGAGCCACTGTCCTGCAAAGTTTAGTTCCAACCCTAATCAAACACACCTGAATCAGCTTATCAAGCTCTTCAGAATCACTTGAGTATTCAAAGGCAGGTGTGCTGAAGCAGGTTGGAACTAAACTCTGCAGGACAGTGGCTCTCCAGGAGCAGGAATGAAGACCTCTGATGTAGACGATCACGGTACGATGAAGGAATTCACAGAGTTCCATAAAGTGGGTGACAATAATGGAGAATGTCTTTGAATAATGATGGTGAGATATACTAACAGTCTGTGGTTCTTTTGCAGATGATGGAGGAGGTCGTGGATGCTGTGGTGAGAGATAACTGGAGTACACACAGTGGAACGGAGAGAGGTAAGTAGCTGAGTGATGACAGGAACCAGGAAGACGATGGAGACTTTGGAGAAACAGGACGGTAGACGATCACACTAAACATCAATCGTAGGAAGGTAAGGGTAACAGGGAAGTGAGTCCTTAAACAAGACCAGACAATGTGACTGTGTGAGGTGAGAGCTTTTGTGCTGACTGTGCTGATGATCAGATGACGTGCAGATTAGTACTCAGGTGACAGCGATCTCTGTGATTGTGTCGTGGTGGAGCCTGGCTGATCCCTGACAGTGTATAGCTTAAGTGCTAATAGTTTATACTTTAAAATTGGCATTGTGTACAATGAATATTATTGGTACTCATGACAAATTGCTTGCGATGTGCCTCATTTGTAAATCTCTTTGGTTAAAAGCATCTGCTTAATGGATAGCATTTGCATGAATTACAAGCTTTCATCAATTTGGACTTTAGTGCCAAGAGTTATTAATCGTACATGTGAAAATTCTAAACTTAAATCTAATAATAAAAAAATATATATCATGATGAGTCTATGGTCAAGATGATTGATGCTATTCTCTGACCCTGAACTATCAGAGGTCCACAATGAAGTGCTGTTAATGACATTTCATTCTTAATGTTCATCACTAGTAGACGTGAGTCAGTGAAACAAAGGGGCATTTTTCTTTAATTTTATAAAATGAAATATGCTAATGAGGTTAGCGTATGATATATTTGCTTAGCTTGAGGTAAAAGTACTACTGAAAGGAAATGAATTTAACTTATTCACAGTACATACTGATACAACGTAGACTGAATGAGTCTGATTGTGTAGTGGTTGTCACAAGTTATATTAAGTACACTATTAAGTTATAAGTATAATATAATAAGTTAGTGTGTAAGCGTGTATGAGCTTGTGCATGAGTGTTATACAGTGTCCATTAACTGTGCATCTCACACGGAATTATATACTGCACATAAGGGCCAAAAACTGATTTATATTAAATAATTCATGAGAGAGAGAAACAAAAGGCACAATTTAAATTCATATGTAAACTTTGATGACATTAATGATTTTAATGTCCACTGATGGCTGAGTGGATATAAAAAAAATAGTTTATGGTTTGTAATTTGAATAGCTCTTTGTCAAATGGGAAGTTGAATTGGAATTAAAGAAAATGGAATTTGAATTCATATGAATTTGAATTATTCTATGTAAGCATGCTTCCCTATAAGTAGGTGAAAAAACTGATGAGTAGTATGTCCGAATCAATAGTATTCATCAAATAGAAAAAGGTGAAAAACTTCTGGCTGACCTACTTACAGTTATTCTGAACTTTACTGTCCCATGCGGAGTTGTGATAGGTGACAACGGCGGATGACGGATATATTATGTCTGAATTTTTTACATTCATATACTATATCGAACATACTTTTTTTAATGGTAGCAATGTGAGATTCAAATCAAATATAGAACCTAGAGAGTATGCAATTTCAAACACAGCTTGAGATCTTCAACGAGTAATTCCATTCTGTGAAGTTATTTGTATAGGTCGCAGATCTTATTTTAAACAGATATGTGCTTTGTCTGTAAGGCCCAAATCCTCCAAACTTCAAGACTTTGTGAACTTCCTTACATTTTCCTGAACATCTAGTGCCTTTGTTTGCTTGAAGAAGGAATTCATGTGCATGAGTGTGTGATGAACAATCAATTTTGTGATACACACCTATCTGACTGCGTTCCTGTTTTTCTGTTTCTGTTGTTAGTTGTTTGCGTGTGTAGGTGGGATGGCGGGTGGGCCTACAATTCAATGCTGTTAAGAGCAGTAGAAGTTGACCCTCAGGCTCTGCTCTTCTCAAAGCTGATTTGTATTGAGCCTTCCTGGCTTGTGATCATTAAAGGTTCCCCTTGGGCCACACTTGTGTCTTTTTAATTGAAGCGTGTGTGTATGTGATCCACATCATTACCTTGACTTGATCCCTGTTCTGTCCTTTCTTCCCTCTGCCTGTGTTGGATTCACATGTGAGCAATACAAACTCAAAATGATGTAAAGCAGACCAATGCACAATCTTAGTACATGTCTTGTGGCAATCTGAAACATCAGATTAATGTTGAGATCACCTGTGGTTGCTGTTTATAATTTTGTACAATGTTGGCAACATTTTGCAGTGAGAAAAATATGAGTCTCAAATGTAATTTTCTGAAAGACATTTATAGGATCATCAAGGTTAATGGATACTTCTGTAAAGTTAAAAGTTAAAGACCTGGATCTTGCTCACTGAAGGACAGTGTAATAGGTTACCTTGGTTTTGAGCCAAGGTTGACGCATATGAAGATTGATTGAAAGACTGTAGGCAATTATTTTAGCAACACTGTGACTGCTGACAGCTAAAGAGACATAAGTGTCTATCCACATAAGCCTACAATGTGTGTGTGCAATTCAGGTACATAGTGGGGAAATTTTTTGGTCCCCACGAGGAAAACAGCTTATGAATCATACTAAATTATGTTTTTTGAAAATATAGAAATGTAGGACGTTTTCTGTGATGGGTAGGTTAAGGGTTAGCGGATAGAATATACAGTTTGTACAGTATAAAAATCATTGTCTATGTAAAGTCTCCATAAAACATGGAAACCAAAAGTGTGTGCGTGTATCCCGTTTACAGGCCCACACAGTCAGACGCCATGAGACACTGCGGCGGGTTTGATTTTAATTCTCTAGTCGGCGGGTGGACACAGTGTGAAATTGTAATTGGCCTCAACAGCAGGATTTGTTACAATTGAATTTCAGTGCATCAATCACAATTTTTGACAGTATTATTGAGTAATATAGTCAATTAATTTATTACATTATTTAGTTTGTGTTTCATCCAAATCAGCCTTTAGTAAATTAAATCAGAGCTGCTACTAAAGGAAATTGTGAGGGCACAACGGTGAGCTGAACTATTGTTTTAGAAAGTCTGTAGTTTGGGTGTTTTGTGTTAATGACAATCTCCCATGAGAATGCTAAAGGGAGATCTAATAACATAAATTGTCCTTTGTTGCCGCGGTTCAGTGTTGGACAGATTTTGACACAGGTGAGACTGGCTGTTAGTAAGCTAAATCAGTTTAAAGGTGCAGTGTGTGATTTTTAGCGGCATCTAGTGGTGAGGTTGCGAATTGCAACCAACAGAAGTTACGGTGGCCGACAGGAAAAGATGTCGTCGAGAGTAGCCAGTTAAGCAATGAGGTTTCTTTACAAAAAATACATTAAGAAATTAGGTTTACTTTATTTTTCAGGAAAACGATATGTTATTGCGAATATTATTGTTACTTGTTCATCATTGTGTCAGTGTTTTATTCGCTGACTTTAGCTAGCTTCCTTGCTCGAAGAACAACATAGTAACAAAACGCATTTGTCCATTTAGGGCTACTGTAGAAATATGTCGGCGCATTTCAATGTAAGGGGACCCGCGGCGTATTTAGATAGAAATGGCTCATTCTAAGGTAATAAAAACATAACGGTTAATTAAGTAAGGTCTTTATACACCACTGAAAACATAGTTATGTATATGATATTGTATTTCTGTCAACAGATCCTCCTAAATATTACACAATGCACCTTTAAGACAGATGGCTGATGTGAGTAAGAGAGATGGTAGAAGGAGAGAGAGGGATAAGGTGTTTATGTCTTGGAGAATAATAGGTCTGAATGTCCTTTTGCTGTTCAGTGTCAACATGTCAACATGTTCATCCCAAAATAGCAGAAATGGACAAATAGGAAAGAATATACATACATATATATATATATATATATATATATATATATATATATATGTATATTCTTTCCTATTTTCCATATATTCCATATATTTTCCATATATTCCATATATTCCATATATTCCATATATATATATATTCCATTGTTGCATGAATTTAATTATTTTGAGACCATTTCTCATTGTGCTGCTGCAAAAAAATAATTATGTTTAAAAATGTAGCAACACTTTACAATAAGGTCTCATTTGTTAACACTTAATGTATTAACTAACATGAACTAACAATGAGCAATACATTTTTTACTTTATTTTAACATCTTTGTTAATGTAAGTTAATAAAAATTCAGCTGTCCGTTTGTTCATTTAGTTCACAGTACATTAACTAACGTTAACAAATACAACTTTTAATTTAAATAATGTATTAATAAATGTTGAAAATTAATATTAATATGAATAAATGCTATAGACCTATTGTTTATTCTAAATTCTTTTTAACTAGTTAACTAATGTTAACTAATGAAACCTTATTGAAAAGTGTTAGGGTTAGGGTTATTTCAAGTAAAAAATAAATACATCATAGCTTTGTGTTTTATCAGTTTTAATTTAGACTGGTTCGAATTAAAAAAAAACTGGTAACACTTTACAGTATAAGGTTCCATTTAGTTAACTACATTAGTTAACGTACTGAAAATGAAAAATGCTTCTAAAGCATGCATTAATCTTTGTTCATTTTAATTTCAACCTTTACTTATACATTTTTAAAATTAAAACTATCTGGTAAAACTGGACCCGAACAAACCTGAAACTGAACTAACAAATGTATTGCTCACTGTTAGTTAATGTTAGTTAATGCATTAACTAATGTTAAAGGGGTGGTTGATTATGATTTCACTTTTTTAACTTTAGTTAGTGTGTAATGTTGCTGTTTGAGCATAAACAACATCTGCAAAGTTACAACGCTCAAAGTTCAAAGCAAGGGGGGAGAATATCTTTTAAAGAAATGGCTTTTTAAGGACTAGGCTACAGCAAACGTCTGGTAGGGACTACATTCCTCCCGGGTTAGTGACATCACCAACCCTAGAATTTACATGAACCCCACCCCCGGGAATGCGATTTATAGATTTCCATGACAGAATATGCTAATCAATGACTAGAAGATAACTACACATAAACTACATAAATTAATCAACTAACCATTCAGAAACGTCCTGCTGCATTCTACATGTCACCTCTTCTTGAGTCTCTCCATCATTGTCTGACTCTGGTTTAAACATAAAAGGCTAAAAGTGTTAGAAATTTTGTAGCTCCGCCCTCTGTGCCGGGAGCAGCAGCTCATTTGCATTTAAAGGGACAGACACAAAAACAATGCGTTTTTGCTCACCTTCAAAAAGTGGTTTGACATTTAACAAAACTTTAACATGCTATATAAAAATAGCTGTGGGGTATTTTGAGTTAAAACTTTACATACACACTCTGGGGACATCAAATACTTATTTTACATCTTGTGAAAAGGGCATTATATTTAACCCTTTTAACTATAATGGGACCTTATGTATAGTGTTACCAAAAAAATAAAATAAAATAAATTGTGATTTACAGTATTAAAATAATAATAGTAATAATAATTTTGTGTTCTTTTTTTTCTTTTTTACTACATGTCTGTGAGATTCACCCTTAACTAAATTATAAAACTACTCCTGAGATTCTTTAGTGATTTTACACTTTGCTCTATATATGGTATATATCTTGCTCTATATATGCTCTATACCTAGAAGTTGTTTGTGTGTGGTGTGTGTGTGTGTCCATACGATATTTCTTTTGAAATGGACACAACCAATCTGTGCACAGTGTGCAGTATTGATATCTCTAACTGACCAATTCCAGTCTCTATGCAAACCACACTGACCGCTGCATTTTGGAAATAACCGACCGCTGCTTCATGCACCCAATTTTCCCCACGCTTGATGTACGATCTCATTTCACAACAGGAGATGTTTGAGTTTGCAAATGCTTGAATTTATGGATCCTGGTTCCCTTCACCTCTACAGTCATTTTACATTGGCAGTCACAGATGAAACTCTTCAGGATAGACAGCTTGTCTTGAAGTTAATGGATATTCCCTGACTGAGGCTCCTGTCCCTCAGTGATTGTCCACCTGGATACTCAATGTAAGACTTCTCTGCTGTTGTTTTGAGGCACATGTTGATTTTCCAAAATCCTAAATATCATGTGTGTGAGATGAATGCATATTGTTGGCCTGCTGCACAATCTTGAGAAGCGGTAGGAATGAGTCAAGATGGAAGCGGCAGGAGAAAGAAGGGATAGTCAGTCCATTAGAAAGCTCTGGAGGACTGACACGGTGTCAAAGAGAGAGATCTTTTAATGATGGAGAGAGCAAAATAGAATGAGACTCGTATGTGAGTTTGTCATATCTTTCCTTTTCTTGCAATTTAATGGGTGATGACAGCATTAAGGATGAAAGAGAAGAAGGGAGCGAGAAAGGGGGAAATAATGTTGCAGGGAACAATTTAACATGGAGTGGTATCTCTGGTCTGAGAAATTCCTTTATATCAGTACTTAACTTTTCTTTTTATTGCACCTTTTTGCCACATTATGATATGGAGTTAATATAAATATTTCAAATTTATGAGACATTTTGTCTCAGTGCAGTACAATGGCAATGGCAAATAATAAAAATTACGTATTTTTCCGTCTAAAATCATGCGTTTGTTTAATTGCATATCAAAATTGAGCAGTAAATCACTGATATAATTAAGAATATAATTTATGGGTGATTACAGCATTACGGATGAAAGAGAAGAAGGGAGCGAGAAAGGGGGAAATAATGTTGCAGGGAACAATTTAACATGTGCTGAATTTCCATAAAATCCATAGGGAGTGGTATCTCTGGTCTGAGAAATTCCTTTATATCAGTACTTAACTTTTCTTTTTATTGCACCTTTGTGCCACATTATAATATGGAGTTAATACATGTCAATATTTCAAATTTATGAGACACTTTGTCTCAGTGCAGTACAATGGCTATGGCAAATAATAAAAATTACTTATTTTTCCATCTAAAATCATGCCTTTGTTTATTTGCATATCAAAATTGAGCTGTAAATCACTGATATAATTAAAGGAAGTCACGGATGAGAATCAGAGGGACCTTGTCTGGTTATTTTAAGTCCTTACCCTGTTAGCGACGTGGAGTTGATTGGAAAGCACCAGACTCAGTGTGACTTTGCCTCAGGTTTGCTGTCTGTTCGTTTGAAGTGCTTGATTACTGATCTTTTTGCAGCAAGAATATTTATCGGCTAATTTGTGATGCTGGACAGCAAGGATCAGAATTCAGTTCAATGTGCACTAACTGATGAATGTGTCAGAAGTAATCGAGGCTTATGCAGGCACACTGCAATGCAGTTTGCTCATTTTCTATCACAATAACTCAATATCGGAAAATGCATTCCATTTATTTGAATAACTCAGAAGAAATATAACAAATCTGTTTTATTCCACAATAAATACTGCTGCACTGCCCAAATGGATATTATGAGGTGATGAATAATTCCTCATTTAAATTCCGCATCTACATCTATGTTCAGGTGCAGCCAAGTTCAGACTGTTATACTGGTTATTGACATACTTCTAATTAGTTAGTCTGCAAATAAGTCACTCTTGATCTCAGTGATTGTGTGAGCTGTTGGACTGATTTTGTGTACACAATTATATGCATGAGCTGTTCTGTGGAGAAGTTCATCATGTCACTCACAGTTCCTCTTCTCATTGTTCAGATCAATGCTCACAGTTCTTCATCACTCTTGGTTTAATACCAACCCTTTTATAACTCTCCAACTTCTTTAAGCACACAGTGAGAACTGATGTTTATATTGCATGTGCTTGCTGCTGAAATGTCAGTGCTTTAACTGTGATGCTTAAGCACCTATTTCAACCTGCTTGATCCGACTTGAGTGTTTGTTATTGCTGCATGACAAACCGCTTCTTGCAGTATGTTGTTTTCTCTCCGAAAGGTTAAAGCATGTCTCTGGAGTATATTTGTGTGTGTGTGTGTGTGTGTGTGTGTGTGTGTGTGTGTGTGTGTGTGTGTGTGTGTGTGTGTGTGTGTGTGTGTGTGTGTGTGTGTGTGTGTGTGTGTGTGTGTGTGTGTGTGTGTGTGTGTGTGTGTGTGTGTGTGTGTGTGTGTGTGTGCGTGCATTACACTCCATCTAGATTTCTAGATGGGATTGTCCGATTTTTTGTTTAAAACAAGAAACTGACAAATGTGTAAAGGCAAGCAAAGCTTAATTCCACAATACATACAGAAAGGTGGTGTGACTCAAACATGCGTTCAGACTTGCATCCCAGGTGGTGAGAGTGGAGAATGTAAAATATGGAAGAGGGGGTCAAGGATATGCCACTTTACTCTTCCCCTTGCTGTCATTGTTGTCAGACTAGCCACCCAATCTGAGCATATGCTGTCCTCTGTGTGTGTCTGCATGCATATGCATTTATTTGTGTATATAGTACCTGATCTAAACCTTAATTTATTTTTTTGCCTGTAACTGCTTGTCATGCAGATTTCTTCCTTTGTTACAATTAACTGACATTGTGGTGACAAGGTTACCTTAATGCTTCTTGAATTTATATTAACCATATAAAGTTCACATTAATGCACTTGGTTGAGTCCTCCCACAGTTTGGTTTCTTGGATCACTTGAATGAGGGTAAACAGCTGAATGCCGCTGTCCTTGGTGCTGACATTCATTTGCATGGCAGAAATGAGTGAGAAATTCTATTATGCTGTAACGGAAATTTCAGCTGCAGGGAGCTGTTTGACTTATTAAAATTGAGTTTTAATAGTGGCAAGATGCGATTTCAATGTTTACAGTTGTTATTTCTGCACATTTAGAGCAAGTGTTTGAATGGTCTTTTAACAGTGTTAATGAGTTTATTACAATATATACTGCCCTAAAATGGTAAATGGTAAATGGACTGCATTTATATAGCGCTTTCACAGACCCAATGGCCACCAAAGCAATATTTACAATATTGCCTCACATTCACCCATTCACTCACTCATTCATACACCGACGGCGGTGTCAGCCATGCAAGGCGATCCAGCTCGTCGGGAGCAGCTGGGGTTAGGTGTCTTGCTCAAGGACACCTCGACACTTGGTCAGGTGGAACCGGGGATTGAACCACCAACCTTCCGGTTTGTAGACAATCTACATGAACCACTGAGCCACTGCCGCCCCAAAATGAATACATTTTCCAGTGCATACCTTTTGTGTGCATTAAATTATGTATTCATTGCTGAGGGTACATTGAAGGCATTTAAATATAGTGGAAAAGCTGATTGCCGATAAGGAAATGGCTTATAGACATTTATGCAAATCTATGATAAATTTAATCAGTAATCTAAATTCAGACCAGTCCGCTTTACAAATGATTAGTCTCAGGAGGGGTAAGACGGATGTCCCTTTATTAAATTGCATTAAATGTTTGTCTCGTCTGCGTTTATATTTGTAAGAAAGGATTCAAACTCATTGACTATTATAATGTAAATGCAAACCTATTACTGCAGCATTTTGTGTTCTGATGAATGCTAATGTAGATTCACACTTTAGTTTTTTTAAATAAAATAACTTATTCCAGCATATTAAGGGTTAAATGTTGTGTTTACACAGGATTATTGGATCCTGCTGCTTCCAGCACTGAGAATGAATTTGTTCCATAGTAGTGTTGATCCAATAACCTCAAAGTCCAAAAGTGCCATGGCAAATCATTGGCTCATGCCTGCATGAATAGATTTTTTAAATATTTATTTATATATAATATACCCAGTGCATTTAGACGCTGTGTATTCTGTAAAGTCTGTCTATCTAGTAGCTTGATGCTACTAAACTGCTAAATTTATGTTCCTAAAATTACACATAATTTGCATGATTTCTTCACATTAGTACATAATTCCCATCACTTTGAAATGTTATGCCAAGTATGCCAAATCCCTCAGGTGTTAAAAGTAATAAAATTGAAAGAACGGGTAATATGTTTTTATGAATAATTTGAGGGAACTGTTAAAGTCTGCAAAATTATCTTTGATCACTCCTTGTTCACATATTACAGACAGTTTGGCTCTACTGAGCACAAAGTAAACCTCTGGTTTCACCTAGATGTAAAATTATATATAACTACAGTACATGCAGTGTGCTCTTTTCCAGCAAATAATTGCTTATCTTTCACAGTTAAAGTTCCCTATTATGCTAGTAAAGGTGTTTTGTTTAGGAGGTCTTCTAGGTTTACATGCATCCAAGGTCAAAAACACAAATTCTCATACATTGTTGCATCACCTCTTTTCTCACAGTGTCTGAAACGGTTTAATAAAGGATTCGGTCTCTCTAAACCCCTCCTTTCTGAGATCCAACTCTGCTCTGATTGGTCAGACGTCCCAGTCTGTTGTGATTGGTCTACTGCTTACAGCGGGTGTCGGAAACAAAACGTCCATTAACGTCCATCTGAATTTCAGCTTTCGGAGGCTCTGCAGGCATATCAATGGCCTTCGTTTTACCATAACAATTCGGGCCTAAGTCCTCATCCTTTGGAAGTGCATGCAGAGTGGATTTGCTTTCGCAGCCCAGAAAACAGCATGTTCTTGACATGTCGACACATGAACCAGACTCTTGCAGGCTTCTGCTACAACTAAAGTGCTCGAGGGCAGGTCAAAGTAGACAAAATGAGGCTAATAGTACCATGATACAGTGATGTATTATAGTATTTCGATTATTTCCCATGGTATTTAAAGGACCATTTTCATGGTATTCGCATAGTGCTCCTGGGTTCTTAAAAGAATACCATGAATACCGTGGTACCATGTCCAAAAACATGGCAATGCAATGGTGCTTTTTATTAGTGGAAGAAAACTATTTTCAAGCTATAACCAAATACAATATAAATTGAAATGTTAATTCACTCTCATGGCAAAAAAATACAGTTATCAATTTTCATGACCTTTCGACAATTGTCAACACATCAGGCTACCCTGGAGTCTGCTTGTTTTCTGTCTCTGTCTGCTTCCCTTTTTCCATCATTAAGACTGAGCTGAAAACACACATTGCTTTACCCCAGCAGGAGCTGCTATTGAACACTGCCTCTATGTAAATAGTCATCATTATTTGTCTGCATATTTGCCAGTTTTATCACACATACTTTATAGCTTTTATGGGTCCAGACCTCGAAGAGAACAGATTTTGAAAACAGATATTTTAAAAAGGGAATTGCTATGTGAAATTTTACCCACACACTCACAATAGCCAACATTTGTAATTATGAATTTCTCATCAGTTCAAGCAGTTTCATGTTTGAGTAAGTTTATCTGAGCATGTTCACTCTTGTCTGATGTTTTGGCAATGACTGCCTAACTAAAAAAACATGGTGGGTGCCAAGTTTGGGTAATTACGAGGGTTTTATCATTGAGTTTCTGCAAACTTAATTTTTGCATATGAAAATTGCAGACTTTTCTTGCTAGATGGAATGGATGGATTAATGTATTGGCAGCCAGAATGGAAAAATTATTAACAGACAGATAGGATAATTTGCATAAGCTCATGGTGTTTGGTGCTAATTAGACATGTTTTATCTAAAACTCTTGTACTTTATATAATTACAAATCTGTGTTATGATTATGTTGTATAAATTCAGTGTCCCTTTTTTGCTGCGCTCCACTTTGTATTACAATTGAGTGTTTTTGAGTCCGCTCGTTTACTATTATAAATTCAAACCAAAGTTTGTCTTGCATAGGGACACAAAGTCAGCCTAAACTTTCATCTGAAATCCCACGCTTGCTTTCAATTCACGGTTCAAAAAGAACACCAGGAAACTCTACAAATCACCAACACGGACTTCATGCCAGAGAATTCGACTTCATTTAATGGCACAATCCCATTTCAAGATCCTGAGAGTTCTGTCTGCTCAGCTGAGCGAGAAGCCTCGCATGGTACTCAACATTAGGTAACTGCCTTAGAGAGGAGAGAATTACAGAACAGATCAGATAAAACAGATAGAAAGGAAACTCCATAGTGGCTCTTCACATCTATTGATCCAGCAGAGAGGACTGCAGATCTCCAGCTAGCATCCGTCCAATAATTATTAACACAGCTGGAATTTTCACCACTTCTATCGTTAAACGCCTGTCTGACTTTAAATTTCCATCCTAAATATGGGTTTAGAAGTTTCAACATGGCATCAAAATTCACCAGATTCACTTTCTTAATGCATATTCTTGTGTGAATGATTCGTTTGTGCACGTTACTCCAAATAAAACATTGTTCATAATCAGAAGTTAATTGCTTCCTCTTCCTCTGAAATGACATTCCATTTCCACTGACATCACTTTTCTTTTAGGTTCTAAAGTCACAGCAGCTGTTCGGTTCATCTGAAAGAAAAATGACAGTGGCAATAAAGATTTGCACAGTTCTATCAGTGTAGTGGTGCTCTTTCCTGACCAGTTTGGCTATAGAATGACCAGGACAGGCAGATGGCAGCCTGATAAAAGGTAGATATCCTTCCGGGAATTCGGTCTCAAAGTTTCAGTCTGTGTAATAGGCTACATAGAAAATCAGATTGCATCACTCAGTCAGCAGGTCTGAAGTGGCTCATAAGGGCCATTCAGTTGTTTGTTTCTACAGAGAACTCTGGAAAATGATAGCAGCAGCTGGGGCTAAAAAGGCAGATATCTTGAAAACTGCTTATCAGAAAGTACTACGGTTTTAGAGGAATGGGCTGATTTCACGCAGCCGTTACTTTGAAATCGAAAGCGAGGCTCCGGTGGGAAGAAAACCGGAAGTGTCGCCTTTAATCACAGGAGAGTCGTGAATGCGATGGCGTATTGTTGTGTTTAAGGTATAAAATGAGTTATTCTAAAACTGTACATACATTTCTTTCATACTTTAGACTATATACAGTGAAATTCATTTATAAATAAAAAAAAATTTTTATATATATAATTCAGAAAGTAAAAAAAGAAGCAGGAATGAACTATATACATCCTATATTGGATATTAACATCCAATAGTGTAAATCGCGGCAGCAGCTTCAGGTTGGTAGTCCAAGGCATTGTTGTTTATCTTTACTTCCGGGGTTCTTCCCACCGGAGCCTCACTTTCGATTTCAAAATGGCGGCTGCGTGAAATCAGCGTATATGCAAGTTAAAATGTCTGTTCACAGAAATAGACCCAGAATCTGCTTTGTATTTTCTGTGCTGATTTTGGGGAATGGATTTAAACATGGTAAAATGGGTATACTAACATAATAAGGGAGTATAGGGAACTCCAATGACTTACTGAAAGCAAAATAAAATGTTCCGAAATATGTAATAGATTCATTATAGACCTGCTCATATAATATCTGAAACACTAAAATTGCTGTTACTCTAGACATATCATTTGCCCTTAATATATTTTACTTTCATGCTTTCTCTCTGCATAATAAAATGGCAGTCCTTGTATACTCCCTTTGTCTAATAATCTGTCCTCTCATTTGCTTTCTGCAGCGATCTGATTCCCTTACTGCAAATGAAATAAAAGACAGACATCTGGGCCACAGGCGTGTGTGTGTTTTCACCTCTCTTTTTTTCCCTTTCCTCTCTCTCTTTCATCATTACCCCCAGGTCCTCTTCCCACCTCACCATCTCTTTACTCTCTCCGACTCAATGGCACTCTCAGGGTTTCTCAATTTACCCATAATTCTCTTCTACTTACCTTTCTCAGTGTTGTACGCTCTCCTTCTCCTCTTATATTCCATGGTCTTTACAAAACTGATTGTGTGAAGAGGCACAGGAAAGTAAGAGATGTGCTTTTGTGTGAAGGAGTGACTCTGTGGTTCATCAGTTCTGTCAGACAGATGTTCTTGATAATAGTCATACTAGCAGTGTTCAGTTTTAAAGTTTTTTTGTCTATTGATAAAAATATAATATAGATTTAGCCGATATTTTAGTCACACTAAATAGCATCTAATTGTTGTGCAAAATTAGTATAAATTAAGGCCATATTCAAATATATTATCGATTAATTTGAACATGAGCTCCTAAAATAACATTGAAGTGAATAGTCCTACAATATAGTGTAATACAATGTTTTCAGTTTTTCATTCGACAGAAGTCTCTTATGCTCAGCAAGGCTACTTTTATTTTATATATAAAAAAATACAGTAACAGTCATTTTGTGAAATATTATTATAATTTAAAATAAGCATTTTCTATTTGTAATGTTTCTATTTCAAAATGTAATTTATTCCTGTGATTTTCAGCATCATTACTCCTGTCCATTACACTACACATGATCCTTCAGTAATCATTGCTGATTTGGTGTTCAAGAAACATTTCCCATTATTATCAATTTTGTGTAAACTGTTCATTTATTTTCAGGATTTTCTGATGAATATAAAGCTCAAAAGAACAGTATTAATTTCGAAATGGCATATGATTTTAGTGTAAAATTAGGTAAAACTTTATTTTAATGGTCCCTTTTGAACTAACTTTTGAGTAACTTTGCAACTATATGTCAACTAACTTTCATTGGAGTATAAGTAGACTGTCTGCTTAATATCTGCTAACACTTTATTGTGATGGTCCTCCATCAGACACTCTACTGACTATAAGTCATTTTGCAACTACATGTCAACTTAATCTAACCCTACCAGTCTATTAATACTTAACTAACACTCTAATGAGAGTTAGTAGACATGTAGGTGCAATGTTACTTATAATCAACAGAATGTGTTAAAGGGACCATCAAAATAAAGTGAAACCTAAATGAGTATGAACTGAAATTATATTCAAGCATTTAATAGATTAATTTGAACATGTATCAATATTGTTAAATACCGTAGCTCCTAAAATGACATTATAATGAATAGTCATCGTCCTTATGTTTTAAACGGGTCAGAGTTCACTCTTCCGCCGGAACTGTGTACGACCGTGACCGGAAGCCATTAATTATAGTTTATAGTTAGAAATATGGATGTGTTTCTTACAAAAAGGCATCGCGTCACTTCAGAAAGCCATTATTAATCCCCTGGAGGCGTATGGATTACTTTTATTATGGATGGGTGTGCTTTTTTGGGCTTCAAAAAACAAGGTACCATTCACTCCCATTATAAAGCTTGGAAGAGCCAGAATATTTTTTTATATAACTCCAATTGTGTTTGGTTGAGCGGAAAAAAAGTAATATACGGCTTGAGGGTAAGTAAATTATAGGATCATTTTCATTTTTGGGTGAACTAATCCTTTAACTCTTACATGTTTACTTGCATGCGTCACGGTCAAATGAAACACCTGCTTGAATTGCACTAGTAAAGCTATCGAATGAAAGAATTCACATTTTCCAAATGCGATTGCTCAAAGCAGATGTGGCCCTAAATTCACATTATCACACAGGGAGCTTTTATCTTACACATGAATGCATACACACCGGTTCTCACACACCGTAAATCTTGCAGCATTACCTGCTCCACTGGCTCAGAGCTACATTTGGCAAAATTAAATTGGCACAGAATGACCAACAAAATATTCCAGACCTTCATCCGCAGCATTGGGAGGTCTTACTGTATGGCTACAGATCATGTCCTTCATTCTCACACACAGCGGTTTGATTGACAGCCAGAGCACAGTACGCCTGGATGTCTGTGAAGTGGGAATAAGCCTGCAGTTTCATCAACTCTTGCAGCTTTCACTGTGATGGAGGGTGAGAGCGAGAGAGATGAAGAGAGAGCAATGGATAAATCTGGAAAGAGAAGATGCAGGTGGACGTGTGTTTAGAAATAGGATGAAGAGCTTTGAGTAAAAAGGAAAATGTGATGGATTAACAGGGATTGAGCGAGAGATGATGGAATTGGAAGGAAAGAGGATGGAGATAGATTTGCGTTTCTAAACGGCTTTTGGACGTCAAAATTGTGAAAACAAACAGATATTGCAGAAGAGCATACAACTGAATTGCTGCAGTCAATGTGTGTGTGTGTGTGTGTGTGTGTGTGTGTGTGTGTGTGTGTGTGTGTGTGTGTGTGTGTGTGTGTGTGTGTGTGTGTGTGTGTCTTTTTGTATCATATCTCCCAAGGCTGATTTGTGCAGGCTGTATTTGAAAAACTAATAAAACCAACACTGTGTTTGACCCTGCTTTAACAACTCTCTTTGGGCCGCCCACGAGTGTGAACACTCTTCACGATTTTTCCAAATGGAGATATTCATAGACTTTCAGAGCAGTTTCGCCATCATTTAGTGGTGCATGGCTAATAAACACCTCTGCACAGTTTTTTTCTTCTTCTACGAAACCAAAGAGAGCATATGCATTGTATTATCAGAGCTACAGACTTCTGAGCAGGCACTGAAGATGTTGAGCTAATGAGCCGAATGTCAAGATGTTAAGTTCATGTCAGTCACCTACGAAGAGAGAAGTGGGATAATTGCATAAACTTTGCCTAGAAGGGCTTCTAATTAGAGTAATGTCAAAACACGTTAAATAAATAATTTTTGTGAATCAGACACTAGTTACAACTCTATGTGGCTTGCGTAGCATCACTTAATTACTAATGGGTATTAAGTATTTTCTTTCGTTAATTAAAGATAAATGATTTACTGTAATTAGAGCACATTATTTCTCAGTTTAGTTCTTATTTCCTTTTATCACTTTTATCGCTTTTCTTGTCCTCAGTAAGGGGTCAAATAAAGAGTTTTTTTATAAGAAGTCTCTTCTGCTCACCAAGGCTGCATTTATTTGATCAAAAATACAGTAACAACATTACTTTTGTGAAATATTTTTATAGTGTAAAATAAGTGGTTTTATTTATATTTGACATTTTTATGTAAATGGCAATGCTGAATTTTCAGCATTATTACTCCAGTCTTCAGTGTCACACGATCCTTCAGAAATTATAATATGTTGATTTGGTGCTCAAGAAACATTTCTTATTATTAACAATATTGCAAACTGTTGTGCTACATCATTTTTTCGTGAAAACCTTGATATATTTTTTTGAGGATTCTTTGATTCATAGAAAGTTCAAAAGAACAGCATTTACTTAAAATACATATTTTTTGTAACATAATTATCTTTACTGTCACTTTTGATCATTTAAATGTGTCCTTGCTTAATAAAAGTATTAATTTCTAAAATAAAAAAGGAAGAAATCTTACCCAAAAACTTATTGGTAGCATAATTGTGACCGCCTCGTGTGAATTTCTCATAATTGTACATTTATATCGCACAACTAATACTTGTGTGAATGTGTAAAGTATCTAACGTCATTAATGACCTGCCACATCTTTAGTATTACTATAAAAAACTTTTCTCAAAGATGTGATGTCTATTTTCTCCAAGGTTCCTTTGCATTGTTAGTCAAGGTTGACAAAAAAATATATATATAGTTTTACATTTATATCTCTCTGACTGAGAATTAACCAGGCTATTTTACTCCATCCTCATATTTCTTCAATAACAGTCTTTTCAACAACAAAAAACAGCCTTGTTATATTGTGACAGGTTCGCAAAATAGAAATGTTCTATTCAAATGGTTAAAGTCAGACTAAAATGATCAAGGACACGATTCAAATAATCTTCAGCCACTCTATTCTAAAATGATATACAGTTCCACAACCAGGGAAAGCATGTTTGGGCAGACTTTCCACATATGGTTAGTTTTATACCAAATGGAATGATAGTGATCTTGTCTAAAGTATTTTAGAATAATAGGTTCTCCTTATTACTTCACCTCTTTGTTATGAGTGTCATTGATGTGTAAATGTTCACTTTCGATTCATTATTCTGTTACAAGATTACAGGTTTAGGACTGAGGAGGGAGTTTTAAAGTTCTGCGAATTGGGTTAACATAGTATACCTAAATATTGCATTTAAAAATATCAAAGACAATGACATTTTTTTGGCTGATGGCATGACCCTGTAAAAAGAATTAATTGTGGTTGACGTGTTAAGTTTTGCTTTTAAAGTGCAAAGTATTTTGTTTAAAGTGCTCAGCACGAAGGAGTGAACCTTAACATGTTCAGACTAAAAAACATCAATGCTGACTTATGATGGATAAAGGGATTCGTATTTACTCTGTTCACAAAATAACTCTCCTGGAAATGCTGTCCTTTCAAAAAACAACAAAGCCATGGGTCTCTGCAATGTACAAAAGACTCACAAAACTGATACCTGTCAAAATACATTTAAAGCATCAAAAACCCCATATGATTATTATTATTTTTTTATTCAGCACACTCCTAAAAATAAAGGTTCTTTATTTGCATATACGGTTCTGTGAACAACCTTTTAACATCCATGGAAGCTTTCTCTTCTGTTCTTTAAAGTGGAAAAAGATTCTTTGGATTTTTCAAATGTTTTTCACACACTGACACACACACGAAAAAAAAAAAAATTTAAGAAAGGTTCTTTGGGGAACCAAAAATGGTTTCTCTATGGCATCAATGCAAAAACCTCCCTTTGGAGCCTTTCATTTTTTTTTTTTTTTTTTTTTTTTTTGAATATTCGAATAGCTGTTAGCTATGTGTGTCAAGAAATGCTTTGGTTAAATGGACCTAAATTATAAATGATAATTTAAAGCAGAAATGTGAATTATAAATATTCAAGTATACTAATTCACATGCATGTTAATAGCACCTGCTGCGCAAGCTTGCCATGGTGCCAGGACTCTCTTAAATGTGGTGTGTGTATGTGCGAAAGAGACTGACAAAGAGAGCGCGAGAGTGGGCCGTGAGGACAGACAATGATGAGAAGAATAGAGGCTGAATGTTGGGATTGCACTGCCTGTGAATCTTCTCTCTTTCTTATTTCTTCTCATGTCTTTTTTTCAGATGCTGTGCCTCTGTTCATGATGGCAGCTGCTCAGAGCATGTCCTCCAGCGAATATGCCCAACAACACACACAGACACACACACACTTCAGGACCTCATTCTGTGCACCTCTGATGTACTCTCATGCAAACACTCTCCAGGTAACCTGTCAACACCACCTTTCTGACTGCTACACTTGCACACATACTTTCTCACACACCCCCGCACAAAATGTGGCATCTCTGCTGATTTGTTTATCGTGATAGTTTGAGAGACATCAATACAGTTCGAAATCTATACAGAAATCATGCTGGCAAACCTTGGCAATGTGTTGACTGGGAGAATTAAATGACAGCTAATTTGTTTAAATTACATCTAAAGCATGTTAGAATTGGTTCTTGGTGAAATAAAAAAAAAATATATATATATATATATTAAAAATTTAAAACACGATTAAATATAAGAAAAAAAAATTCAAGGATAATTTATGTAATATATGACTGTGGTGTGTATAGAGCAAAAGGACAGTGTATGTGTGGAGAATCTAAAGTGGTGTCTGAGCTTGGAAGTAATTGGTCCCGGGGGAGGCAAGCACCTTTTCCTTTTGTCTATGTCCTCTACCTTTATTCATCCTCTGAATGCACTGATTTAACGCTGCCTATTTAAGCTGATGCATATCTTAGTCATCTTTGGGATATCTGCATATGTTAACTTACCAACACTTTGTGTGCGTGCGTGCGTGTGTGTGTGCGTGCGTGTGTGTGTGTGTTACACATTCTGTTGAGACAAGTGAGACAGAGTATTTTCTTTATACCGTCTATCATTCATAACCTTGTCCTCAAAAGAAAGACTATAATATTGTGTGAATGTGTGTGTTTTAAGAATATGCTGATGAAACTGCAACTGGGTCGGACAGTAGAGACCTTTGAGCTGTCTGGTCTGTCTGTGGTCACTTGTCGCTGTGGAAACTATATTTCTGTTTGCAGAGAGCAGCTGTGGATTTTTTTTATTGTATTTGTTTCCTGATGCATGAAGGATTCCCTGTCCATTCAGTGACTAAAGGCTGTTTGTATGCTTGATTTCATTAATTGTTTTAATGTGTTCTTTTTTATTTGCTTGTTAATATTTCAAGTTATTTATTGGCTTTAGCATTTTTCTGTTTAAAAACGCCACAAATTAAAATGGCAATTCTCACTATTAACTTGCTCATTACTGTAGCTTGCATATACTACCATATTGGCTGTTTATTAGTACTTATAAAGCACATATTAATGCATTATTCTGCGTGACCATATTCCACATCCCTTAATCCTACCCAATACCTAAACTGAAACACTACAAAAACTACTTTATTAACTATTAGTGAGCAGTGAATTACTGTAAAGTGTGACCAAATGCTCCCCTAAATGTAAAATATATATAATATATATAATGTTAAAAGCATATGCACTTTGCACTTTACACAGTGATTTCTTACCAGAACACTTTTAATTGCATTGTGTCATACACACACACCCATTAATCAGCTGCAGTATTTTTATCAATGAGACATCGCATTCGACTATTCCCTAAATACCTAGTGTGCTCTAACTGCTTTAAACACTGAACCTAGAGGCAATTGAGTATTTGTGTGCTGCAGTTGCTTTGATAGGTGTTATATCACATTATAAAATCTCTGCTGTCTTTCTTTTGCTCGCTGGGAGCTGTTTGTACTTCTCTAGGGTAATAACAGATAAATGTCTCCTTCATATAAACTTGAATAGAGAGATTGAGACCTGGCCCCTACCCTGCAAGTTCCCCAATAAACCTTGATCAAATTCATGGTCGTTTTTTTTGGCAATCAAATCGCTAGCCAGGCTTGTGTTAATCGTATTGACCTTTGGATAATGTCATTGCTATTGAACACTATGAAAAGGTCCCCAAATCAAATCTCAGAAGAGCTGAGCAAATAGGAATGAGAGGAAAGAGATCCAAAGGGGCTTTTCACTCCACCATGCTTTTACTGGCATTGTAAATGCCTGGTATATTTCAGAGTTTTCGATTATAAACAGAAGTATTAATTCTAAACTTTAATAAACTGGAAAGCTCAGATACCACAAAAAAATGCCTCTTGGCATTTCACTAGGTTTCTCCTACATGGCTGACATGTCTAAACTGAGAGCGAATGAGCAACACAATGTGAAAACTGAAACATTTCTGTTATAAGCAATAGGCTACTGTTGACTATATGTCAAGAGTTTTCAGTGTAGACCACATTATTGATTATAATGAGGATGTTCAAGTTTTGTCCTTGCAGTGTAGACATCTTGTTAAAGTTTGTTTATGCAAAGAGTAAATATTCACTATGAATATTTGCCACAAATAAGACTATTCACACAAGGAATGAAATGTTGTTAGATCACAGAACAATGTATGGGTTTATTTATTTTTATTTTTTCTGGTATGTCTGATTTCAACTGAAAATGGAAAACTTTTTATGTGTTTTGGCCGACAACAGTGTTTGGGGGGCCTGAAATGCAAGCTTTTGAAAACTGATTTAAAAAGCAGTTTTGAAAACAATGCTTTTACCGTCTCCATGTAAACAACAAAAATGTGAATAAAAATGTGATTATGTGGAAAAGGAGATGTTATGCGCATGCGTATTACATTTTCACGAATGTGTATTACGTGTTCCAGGGTGTTTCTTGACAAAGTTACATCGCCAACTACTGGCCTGGCATGTATAATACAGCTTTTTTAGTCATTATCGCAGATCAGTGTGGACGGGGATCGTTTTGACAACGTTGTTGTCTGTTTTTAGTACATCTTTGTCGTGTAAATATACCCTTAGTGACAAAAACTCAACAAGCAATAATACAGAGTCATGTGTCTTCAATCACAGCGTCATTCTCCAGAACAAGTGGTGGCGCTAACGGGCTGAAAGTAATTTGCCATTAACATTAAAGGCGCATTCAGGAGTTGCGTCCCAATTCTGAGGCTGCATCCTTCGAAGGACGCAGACTTTAAAGGCCATGCCTTCAAAGGCCATGAATCTTGGATCAAGCGTTGTTAAATGTGACGTCTCGCCGACAGAAGACTGTTCTTGTCGCTTAGAAACTGTGACAGCTGCCGCTGATCAGTGACTTTCTGAAAACAAAACAGGGTTCACAAACTGTCTAAATATGTTCACCATGGTCCATGGTAGTTTTGTGCTTTGCGATTCACTGTGTGAATGGGCCTTTAGTCTGACACAGTGTTTGGGATGGTTCTTTTTTATTCTACACAGCAGCAGAGTGCAAGTTATATCGGTTAATTAATTCTTGTGTGATTAAGCTGCTCAGTGGAAGATTAATGGATGGATGATCGCTTGTCCTCAGAGGGTGCATAAGCTCTAAGCATTCTTGTACAGAACAATAGCACGTAAAAGAAACCAAACAATCTGCAAACTCACATAAATCAATAAGTTAAATAACCCGCTAACTCAATCTACAGCAACAGTACATATTCATGTTTCTCTCTCTCTCTCTCTCTCTCTCTCTCTCTCTCTCTCTCTCTCTGATGCTTTTTTATCCTCATAATTATTTGCCCCCACAACTCCACCTTTCTTTTTACATTTTTTAAATGTTTCCTCTCACACTCTCTCTCTCTCTCTTTAGTTTTGAGAGCACACAGTGAAGTTAAATTAAGAAGTCAATTATAGCTCTTTGCCATGTGGCGGTCAGGAAAAAAATGAGCAGTTAATTATGATTAATTATGTGCAATGCAAATCAGAATGTAGTCAGATACATTGTAGGCGAAAGAGAATGAAAGAACAGAGAAGGATTGACGCAAAGGGACATTTTGTCTGTTTCTGACAGTAACAGTGACAATGGTACTTTTCTCCATCTCGTGCTGATTTAATGGGTTTTAATTCTTCTCTCATACAGTTTATTGAAGAGATTACACTAATGTTGGAGAGATATTATGCTGTGAAATGAAAAAAATAAGCCCTTTCTGTAAAAAGTAGGGATTTAAAGGTGCACCTTTTTGTTAAATATATTAAACCCCAAAAGAAATCAGTAGTTGAACAATGGGTTTAATTATGCACACTCACCTGAGATTAAGAGTCATATCAGTGTCCTAATAAAGATTTTCCATTACATTTTCAGATCACATGACCAGTTGAATACTACTATCTGAGAATAAATGAATAATGTCTGACTGTGAATCAAGCATCAGTAACCAAAACCTTCACCTGTTGCTACATTCATGTTTCAGTTTGAGGTCCAAGACAAATTATATATCAGCCCGCAAAACATAAACAAAAATTACTGAGAACATTATTGGTGGAGAAGGTAAAGAGACAGAAAGAAACTAAATGATTTTGAAAGAGAAAGAAAGAGGACAAAGACCGCAAAATAAAATGGAAAATATGATGAAAGCTGAAGCATTGATAATATACAGACATCAAATGGAAAAGAGTCCATTGCAAAAGGGAAAGTTTGGCAAAAATTGAGCTGCATATGAATTATTCAAATGAGCCTGTGTCTGTGTGCAATATAAAAGTGCATTTTGATGAGGTTTAAATACAATTTTTAGTCGCTACTGCAAGTGAGATGCGTAGTATTTGACCTCTGGGAGTGTGTGCACAGGTAGGCTACTAGATGTGTATTTATATGGCTATGCAATTTTGGGTTACACTATTTTACGGTGTCTTTGTTACAGTGTAATGATACAATTAAGTTCTAAGTAATAGTAATTAACTATTTACTTACTATATAATTAGGGTTAGGGTTAAGGTTTGGTTGGAGGTAAATTGCATGTAACTAATTGACAGTTATTATTACTATAGTAACTACATGTAACGTGTAACAAGGACACTGTAAAATAATGTGTTACCCAATTTTTGCAGTTTTTCTGTATAAAATTCTACTGATGGGTTTGCAAGATCTGTCATGATTCTTGTCTTGTGTGGACCTTTTGTTATTTCCTGTCTTGTGCCATGTTTTGTAGTTCTTTGTAGTTTTTCATATTGATTAGTCAGGTGTGTCTTAACTTGTTAAGCTTGTTTGCCCCTGTGTATTTAAAGGGTTAGTTCACCCAAAAATGAAAATTATGTCAATAATGTCTCACCCTCATGTTGTTCCAACCCCGTAAGACCTCCGTTCATCTTCGGAACACAGTTTAAGATATTTTAGATTTAGTCCGAGAGCTTTCTGTCCCTCCATTGAAAATGCATGTACGGTATACTGTCCATGTCCAGAAAGGTAATAAAGACATCATCAAAGTAGTCCATGTGACATCAGTGGGTTAGTTAGAATTTTTTGAAGCATCGAAAATACATTTTGGTCCAAAAATAACAAAAACGACGACTTTATTCAGCATTGTATTCTCTTCCGGGTCTGTTGTCAATCCGCGTTCACGACTCGGCAGTGACGCTGCTGACGTAAGACGCTGCTGACGTGTTATCTGGTGCGCCTGAGCTTCGTTTACAGTCTGCTGCTGACGTAAGACGCTGTTTTTCAGACTGTAAACGAAGCTCAGGCGCACCAGATAACACGTCAGCAGCGTCTTACGTCAGCAGCGTCACTGCCGAGTCGTGAACGCGGATTGACAACAGACCCGGAAGAGAATACAATGCTGAATAAAGTCGTCGTTTTTGTTATTTTTGGACCAAAATGTATTTTCGATGCTTCAAAAAATTCTAACTAACCCACTGATGTCACATGGACTACTTTGATGATGTCTTTATTACCTTTCTGGACATGGACAGTATACCGTACATGCATTTTCAATGGAGGGACAGAAAGCTCTCGGACTAAATCTAAAATATCTTAAACTGTGTTCCGAAGATGAACGGAGGTCTTACGGGGTTGGAACAACATGAGGGTGAGTCATTAATGACATCATTTTCATTTTTGGGTGAACTAACCCTTTAAACCCCTGTGTTTCCTGTGTTCTTTATCAGGTCTTGTCCTACATGGATGTACGTTTGCTGTGTCTCATTCTGTTCTTGGTTCCCTGGTCTCTGTTATGGTTTTGTTTACGTTTATTTTCTGATTAAACTACTTTGCATTTGGATCCAGCTCTCCCTTTGTTTCTTGAGTTCACCCTGCATTACAGTATTTTTTTTTATTTTTTTTTTAATTAAAATTGTATTTATTTTTATTTAGGACTGCCTTGACACATTTGGCATAACTAATATTTGCATATTCCATCAGACAAATCATTCTGTTCAAAATTCTGTTCTCATAAAAGTCATTCTTTTCATTTTGTTAATTCTAAACATTCTATAAGAACAGAATGCTTTACAAACTATGAGCACAATTGTATTTGCATTTATGTGGCCATTCCAACCTGACAATATATGGTTGGTGGCTGCAGCTTCTTACGGGAGACAACCTAATTGTCATTCCCTTAGTTTATGCTGTAGCATAATCGGATTGTGTCTGCATTTACATCTCATATATTGCTGGAAGCATATGTTGTCTACTATAGTAATTCTCTCTGCAAGGGTTCTACGTGGCTTCCACTCGATAGTCATTAATGATAAATTATACTCATACAGGTGCACTGCATGCAATTTAATTTCACCAGAAAAAAAAATCAATGCTGAGAGTATGAGAGGACAGGCTGGTGAAATTTTTTGGGGATGCACTAGTAGATGCACTGCAGGAAATTCAGATTGTTTTAGTACTGCTCACAGCCATATGATACCACAATATAATAGGGTCCCTCCGAGCATCACACAAATATAACAGTTTCGTTGACTGACTCAGGGAGGAAATCACATCAACTGTGTAATTGATCAATTGCTTGCTTTCACACACTCTCTCCAGTCTCTCTCTCTCTCTGGATATGTGTTTATGTTTGCAATGCCGAAGATTAAATTCTATACATCTTTTATACATCTTTCATTTTATGACAGTGTACTTATGAAATATTCATTAAAGCCACATAGAATATATTTTTCAGCAGCACAGTAAAGAGCATAATATACATTATGGTTAATTTTTCAGAGGCAGAAAAAGTAGTATGGTAGTGAATTTTGTGTAGAAGACCGTTTGCAGCCACTTACCACTACTGGCTGACTTCACAAAAAGAATCATGGGAATCCTTTATTAAAGTTAATTATAATTTCATAATTATATGATCTTAAAATGGATAATAGATAATCAACATTCCTTGAAAAATGTACTTTTGGTCATTTTGCTAATTTGGTCACCAGCTATTTAGTTTTTCCAGTGACACAGTGGAGATGCACTTTACACCATATGCACAAGTTAAACTGCTCATTGTAACTATACCCTATACATCTAATCATATCTACCCTATAATTTAATTATATATACGCATACAGCACATCATATCTATCCTATGGCTACATCTCATTATTCATCTAATTATATCTACTCTATCCGGTACATCGCATCATATTTATGCTATACATCTCACCATATGTACACCATACGTCACATTATATCTACCCTGTACATTTCATCATATTTATCCAATACACCTCAGCTTTATGCATTATACATCACATCATATTTACCCTATACATGCCATCATATACAGACTATACTTCATATACATGTCATTATATATTTACATTATCATATCTACCCTCTACATGTCATCGTATGTAGAATATACTTCATATCTACCTGACACATCTCATCATAAATACACTACACATCACTTCATGTCTACCTTTCACCCCTGATCCTGTACTCCTGCCCACTATAAATAATTCAATCATATCCGGTTGAATAATTAAAAGCACACTGAATTATTGAAATGTTGCATCTGGATTTTTTTCCTCAGACACCTATTGACCTGTAATATTAAATTTGACCATGTGTTTTTATGAAGTGTTCTCTGCTCTACAATAAAAAGAGAATAGAGGGCCCACAAAAAAATTATTCTTTATTGTAAGCCATGTGTGCCACCATGCTGAAACCTCATTTATTTTTACATGTGCCATTTTGCCCATTTGTTTGGATTATTTGGATTAACATGCAATTCTGTCTAATCAAACCTTCTGAAAAAAGAAAGAAGATCTGGTTGTTGTGTTTTTGTTGGTGTCATGTTAGCGTAAACGAACAGTAAAGACCAGCTATAATTACAAAAGATGGATGTGTGTGTCACTGTCGCCTGGATTTGAAATGTGTCTGATTAATATCTTTGTGTGGGGACAAGAGCAGGGGAAAAAAACAGCATTGGCTTCTTAATCAAGATTAAGAGTGTTAATAGAAGTGTAGAGGCCTCTCTGCTTGACCCCAATAAGAGCACAGTGCTGTAATCAGGACACTGTAAATTATACACAGGAGACACATAAGTGATTACATAAAGCTTATAACTCTTTCTTTCTCTACACCTCGGGGGTAGAAAGAGTACTGAGAAAATGAACAAACCCTTGTAAATCACCTTGCATGATTCATTTGAATACTCTCCTCCCATAAATTTTGCATTTGAAAGGGAAACTCCTAGAAATGGAAGGTCAGCCGCAAAAAAAAAGCCTTTTAAGCGCAAATTTTTCACTGTGTGTCTTTAGTAAATCCTGATTTTTTTAATGCCAAAAGAGGGTTTGCGCTGGTGTAAACTAAATCTGGACCATAAGCGGTTGCCTATAAAAATGACACGGGGCGCCACACGGGAGCCAGGCCTGGTTCTATGGGGGTGCTAGAGAGTGCTAAGCATCCTTAAATGAAAACAAGAGTACCCTCATATAATAATATCACATTGGCAAAACTGATTTGACAAACGCTTCAGTGTGTATTTGTTTTTGCGCTCTGGAGAGCGTCAAAGGGGTTCTATTTACTATGTGTTTTTGCAGAGTTGGGCAATGAAACCAATAATAGACATGTCTGTTGATCTCTTGAACACAATGGCCAATCAGAGGTGTTTCAGTATGTCAGAATCCACTCAGTTTTTGTTTAAAGCTGAGTTCTGCATCCTCACGAATCCTCTCATTATAACAAACAAAGTGTAGACGTGATGTAAATAAGAGATTTACTGCAGTGTAGACAGCTTCAATGATTATAACGGAAAATGCAGTGTTATTGAAAAGTGCAGATGGGGACCATTTGCGCCAATGAAATATTGTGTTCATTAGCCTACCTCCACCCACATTAATCACTGTTATAATTATGAAATTTTCTACCTTATAAGTGGTCCCTGATCCCAAAAAGTCTGAGAACCCCGGCTATAGATATAGGCTACAGATCATCTAGTAAGCAGAAATCAGATATTTACCTGAAAATGTTTCTTCACATCAGTAATTCACTCGAGTAAAAGTACACATTTTTTCAATTTCTGATTTAAAAAACTACTTACAGTAACGCGAGTATTTGTAATTCGTTACTTCACACCCCTGCTACTCTTTCTCTTCTAGTTTAATTTTAGCTAACATTGTCTGGCTTACTTGATTTTAAAGTCTCAATTAAATTTAATATTACATTTAACATAATAATCACTCAAGAATATGTCTTCATAACTCTTATAGAGTCTTGTCTTTCTACTTAGCCTAAAAATAGTAATTTTTGTCTCTGCCTGCGAACAGCATTAAATTACAAGGTGTTGTATTTACATTTGCATATTTTCCATAGGTTGCCAAGTAAGATTCATTCTCCTTTTTGGGACATTTTTTATAGCTTTTATGCTTAGATTAATGTTGTTAGTTTTTTCTTTGAACTCATTACAGTCAATACATAATGCTAGATTTAACTAGACTTCTGAAAATGTAATGCTTTTAATTTGAGCATTTAACATTTGACATTTTACCGGCAGTAATTACAGATTGTTCTTTTTGTTTGATTAGTAAATGTAATGTGTTTGATGGGCTTAAATAATTCAACATGCCATACAGATCAACAGGAGACTAAACACTCTGTCATTCCAGTGATGACATGTTTGTCAAACATTGTTGTTTCGATGAATATTTCACACAAAAATCATGATTGACTGAATGTCCTGACTGTGAGGTTATATTAATGGCATTTTGCCTTCACATTGTGATTCATTATGTGTGAGAACAGTTGGGATGCACTGCTAGGAAGTTCGCTAATTATTACTTGGTTATCATAAAACAATTTTTTTTTTAAATCACTAACATGCATAATGAAAATTCTGAATGAGAAAATCATTGTTGTACAAAATTAAGAAAAATATTAAGAAATATGACTGTTTTAATAAATAGCATGTTAATATAAATTATAAATGTTTTGTTATGTTATTTACCTTGGTTAAATGAAGGTATATATAAAATAAGGTAATTGTTTTTCATTTAACTTTACCTTTTGATCTGTAAGCTGCATAAAAATTAAATGGTACTGAAAAAATAATTGATAAGATCCAAATCCAGATTTGCCTCATTTCAGTCCAAATTGCATTTATGCATATTCCAACATTTGCATATCACATAGAGGTACTGTACACCCCTATACACTTTCACGTCATGCTGACAGACTCTAAAATTATTGCGACATTTGAAAATGTCATCCACAATTGCGCTCACAAAGATAACCCACAAGACATCAGAATGGAATGGGACTTTAATTGGATAAATTGAGCTGGTAAAAAAAAAAAAAAAAAAGGTTTTAATTAATTTACCGGAATCCACCCTATTCATGCTAGAATAAAGTCAGTGGTCCTAACTCACACACAGAAACACATAGAAACAGCAATTCTGAGGGCAAAGATCAGCTGTGGGTGTTGGCCAACCCACATAATGGCAGCTAACACACGCACAAGACCTTACATTTTAATTTACTGATTAAACTGAAACAAGTGCCTCACCTTTTCATAACTGTGACAAGCTTTGTTTTAATGTCTTCTACTTGGCTCCGTAGAGGAACTTCATTAATTTTACATATGCTTGTTTTTTTTGTCTGTTTCCCACCTTTTCTGAGTCATGTAGATTTGGTAACTAAGCACTTGTGGGAGTTCAAAGGGGCCAACTGATACTAATTATTTTGCATCAGAAATGTACCAAGTCTTCGCCCACTGTCGCTCGCATTTTCTTCTGCACAGGGCAAATTATGAATGATTTAAGCTCTCATCTGTCATGTGGAGACCTGTGTCACGCCATTTGGGGGTGGGTTGTCGGCTTGAATTCTGCAAGGGGAATTAACATGATCGGTTGCCTCTGGGTTGCCTCCTGCCCTTCCTCAAACCTTTCTCAAGGGCCCTACGTGCTTTTCTTTTACTTATGCATAATAGTATTAGGCTAGACCTTTGTCCAACAGAATTGGGGTTTTTTTTAATATTTTTTTTTTTTATTCATGCTAGCTGATCTATCTATCTATCTATCTAGATAGATAGATGGTGGTGGTGAGGGGGGGGGTATTACGAAGGCACGTGATAAAAAAAAAAGATGTGCACAGATAAATAATTTATAATAAATACTGCAAAGCACTGCACAGCCTCCTACCCAACATCTTAATTTACCAACCTACACACAGTTTAGCTGTGAAAAGCCAAAAACATAGCATGCGAAATGCACTTCTTAACCTTGTATAAGCGTGAAACATCCATAAGTATGCAAAGACTAACATCACTAATAGCTACAGAATAATAGCTTACACAGTTTATTCTACACTAACAACAGGGGAATTTCACTTCTCACAGTTTTGCTTATCTGGATTTTTAGCCATATTTGTGCTGTGAGTGTTTTCAGGACATGCTGCATAATTGCTTTTTCAGCTTGGTCTATTATCATAGATATCATTTTTCTGACCACACAGAAAAACATTGCAAATATAACCAGGAATATTGCATTGCTTTAATGACTCTTGCAAATGTTTTCAACATAAGGAGTTTAGATATGTGATTGTTGTTTATCCACTAAATAACAAATTATGTAAAAAAAAAATCTAAAAAAAAAACATGAATCTTGCAGTATCAAATTGCATAAAAACGCATAACAGCAACCTGCAGAAAAGATACGGGACTTTGCAGAATGTTTCTACTCTAGCCAGAGCCAGATGACGCATCCTCACAAAACACAGAAATGTGATAATCAGCAAGTCCCAACTGCCTGCTGCTCAGATAGATCCATACAGAAATCAGTATCGCATAAAGGAAAGTGTTCAAATCTTTAAAATGGCGATGTATGATAAACTGATCAACATATATAACACTGCAGCAGCAGTGTGTTTTTGCATGGTAATTAGGTTTGTCTATGCAGTAAAATGTGGCGTCTGGCACATGCAGTTTCACCCTGAGTGATGTCTGACTCATTGAAGATTCATAAACACAAGTTAATTTTAGTTGTAATTCATTTATTAAGATTGACAGCAGATGTTCTAACAAGACATGACACATTATCAAGAGACACTATCTTTCATTCTTTCTTTCACACTTTCTTTCTTTTAAATATATATTTTTTAATTTTTTAATTTTGGAATCGGTGTTTCTACTCTTTCCTGGTTCATTTCTTATCTCACTGATAAAAAAGTACTATATTACCATGCAAGGTAAAGCTTAAAGTAAGTCCACCACAATTCCACTGACACAGGGTGTTCCGCAGGGCTTGTGGAAAGGCGCTATACAAATAAAACTTATTTTAATATTTTTTTATTATTTTTTTGTCACTGTCTGTTTCCAAGTTTATTTTGTGTTGTACACTGTGTGTTACTGGGAAAATGAACCAAGTATGAATATTTCATATCCTAAAAAATATTTAGTATTATAATTTAAATCTTTGTTTAGCTTTTTTGTCCTGCATATTGACATATTGCAAGGTATTATTGCACTATATTGCAATTGACATACTGAATGTAATGACTTCAGGTCATTGTGTCAAGCCATGGTTTTTATGATTTTTGTTGTTGTTGTTGTTGTTGTTGTTTGCCTTTTTGCTGGGAATGTTGCGAGCAGTATTATACATAGATGGATATTAATATGGAGTTGGATTTCTACAAGTGTGGGTATCTTTTGGACGAGAAGGCCTGGCTAACAATCTCCGTTTCAGTTGAAGTCAGGGTTCGGTGCAAGCCAGTCAAGTTCTTCCACACTGAACTCATCCAGCCATGTCTTTATGGACCTTGCTTTGTGCACAGGGGCGTAGTCATAATGGAATAGAAAAAGGCTGTGCCCACAACGTTGGAAGCATAGCATTGTTCAAAATGTTTTGATATGCTGAAGCATTAAGATTATCCTTCACTTGAAATAAAGGGCCAAGCTCAACTCCTGAAAAACAGACTCATACCATTATCCCTCCTCCACAAATCTTTATAGTTGGCACAATGCAGTCAGACAGGTAATGTTCTCCTGGCATCTGCCAAGCCCAGACTCACCCATCAGACTGCCAAACAGAGAAGCGTGATTTGTCACTCCACAGGGTTGAGAAGTGAGGAGAAGGTTTTGAAAAGAATTGTTAATTTTGTTGTGATAGTAAGTCATTTTAGCAGTAGAGATATTAGCAGAGAAGGAAGAGAGGAGGGATTGATTAAGACCAAGGTCATGGGATCTTTTGATTTGTGCCACTCCCTCTTTGCACCCCTGTGTTTAGAACGATGTTCGCGGAGAACATCAGATAACCAGGGGGTAGAGGGTGTGGCATGGGCTGGCCTGGAGGAAAGAGGGCAGAAGTTGTCCAAGCAGGATGTTAAAGTGGAGAAAAGAGTATCACTGTTAGTATCTAATGTTGAGAGCTGATCGGGTGGAGGAAGTGTGGATGAGACCAATGAGGATAGGTGAGAGGATGAAGGTGAGCGTAGGTTTCGCCAAAAGGTGACCTGTGGAGAAGTGTGTGTTGTGTTCTGAGGCAGGTTGAGAGTGAGGATTAAGTGATCTGAGGTCTGTGGAGCAGTAGCACGTGTTAATAAGGTCTAGTTGGTTTCCTGATTTGTGAGTAGCCGCAGCAGATACTCGTTTGAGGTTGAATGAGGCAAGCAGAGTCTGGAAATTAGCAGCCTGAGGCTTTCCTAGGTGGATGTTGAAGTTTCCAAGAACTACGAGAGGAGTATCATCCTCAGGGAAGGATGAGAGTATCACATCAAGCTCCTCCAAGAAACTGCCAAGTTGACCTGGTGGATGGATAAACAACTACAAAATGGATTTGAATAGGCCTAGTGGTAATTGAATGCGATTCAAATGAGCTGTGGTAAAGAATAACATTTCCAATCATTTGAGATGAGAAGACCAGTATCTCCACCCTGTCCGGTCAGACTAGGGATGTGTGAGAAAGTGAAGTTAGTGGAGAGGGCAGCAGGTGTTGCAGTGTCATCTGGTCTGATCCAGGTCTCTGTCAGGGCGAATAGGCTGAGACCTGAATGACTAGAAATAGACGTAATGAAATCAGTTTTGTTTACATCGGACTGGCAATTCCAGAGACCGATGCGAAAAAAGAATATAGTACTAGAAGACACCGGAAAGGTACGCAGGTTGCTAGGATTGTGCTGCCTCCTACATGTGACATTTGATTTACGCGTGTTAGTAATAGTAGGGATTTGAAAACACATAGTATAAGAGAGCTCACAAACAGAAAGATGGGAAAAGTTTTGAAGAAGAGAAAGAAAACCACAAAAAAATAATACTCAAGTGCCTTATCGGTGTCCTTGCTTGGTGGAGTCGCGCAGGTAGAGTCGCTGGTCTTTACACTCTTCGGTCTTAACACGATGAGGGCTTCACACAAGGGCTGCCGCGGTATACTACTTGCTTTACACTCACCTGAAATGTCGTTATTGAATACAGGTGGACACGCCTCACTAGCGAAACTGTTTACCATGTGACTAAGCGCCAACAAACGAGACTTCACCGAGATTTCAGCTCATGAGCACAGTAAACAAACACTGTTTCCTAGTAACTACAACTGCACTTAAATCAAATGAGAAAAGGATACAAAACATTTACAGTTACTGTCACCTCCTGTTGCTTGACTGCTTCTTTGCAACTGCAACTCACTTGGCATTGTACTTGGTGATGCGAGGATTGCATGCAGAAAACCCATTCCATGAAGCTCTCGCTGCATAGTTTTTGTGCTGATATTAATGCCAGTGGAAGTTTGGAACTCTTCAGCTATGGAATCAGCAGAGCGTTGGCAGCTTTTATGCGCCATGCGCCTCAGCACTCAGTGACCCTGCTCTATTACTTTATGTGGCCTTTCACTCTGTAGAGTTGCTGTTGTTTCTAAATGCTTCCAGTTCCCAATAATCCCACTTACAGTTTGCAGTGGAATATCTAACAGGGATAACATTTCATGAACTGACTTATTGCAAAGGTGGCATCCTATCATGCTTGAATTCAATGAGCTCTTCAGAACGATACATTTTTCTCGCAAATGTTTGATTTTATACACATGTGGCAATGATTGAAACACCAATATTTTTGTCCATAGTGTATATAAATTGTTGTTTCTTTTAGTTTACATAATGTTTTGTGCGTCACAGTACTACAGCACTACCTCATTTGCATTATTACTTTCTTTCCCTCACTCCTTCTTTCCCCTCTCCCTCACTTCTTTTATATTTTCAGATTCCAGCACATACTCTGGAGGATACAGTAGGCAGCATGCTTGCCTTTGAAGCATATCTGCTCTGAGAGATGAGAAGATTTGTGTGAGTGAAAGAAAGGGCAGTAGGACAGTTGGCCCACATGGACCCAGATTAAACCTTGTATTACAGTAATATCTGAATTATATCTGTAATGTCTCAGGGTGATGAGTGGGATGTTATAACCCATATGAGCTGCAAAAAGACCTGGAGGGTTTTGTGAATAACAGTTTTGTGAATAACAGTAATAACAGTTATATATATATATAAGAATTTTCTTCTAGAATGATCATTTTTATCAAGCTCGTATATTTAAGTCCAATAATTTCACTTAAATGGCAATGCTAATTACCTATTAATTGTCATTTAAGTGAAACTATTGAACTTAAATATACGCGCTTGATAAAAATGATCATTCTAGAAGAAAATTTCAGATGGCACTTAGAGGCTTTTGCATCTGAACTCTTCATATATATATAAAGATATATATATATATATATATATATATATATATATATATATATATATATATATATATATATTTCCGTGTTCACTTTGTATTTGCAAATTTGTCCCAGTGCTCTGATAAAGCAGTATTGCTTACTGTTTAGCACAGACATTTGTTCTGAACACTGTGAATTGTAATAGATGGATCGATTTACTTACCAGTTCATGCATGAGTGACTGTTTTTTCTTGATAAATATTTGATAGCAACCAACTGATGTAATCCACCATTCACACTCCATTCCAAAGCCCATAAATTGAACACATAAATTCAGCCCCAGAATCAGTCTGGCGACAAATGAAGTTCAACTGAGGGTTACACTAAAGAATAATCAATTAACCACTGACATTTTACAAGAGAGCAGAAGTCACATTTTATCTTAAAGTCACATTTTATCTTTCATAACGGGGTCACATTGAGTTCTTAAGCACTATTGTGAAACATAGAGAAATTGTTCAGGTGTAGCTAAGAATAAAGGAATAAATATCCAGATTTACAAATTTTTTGTGAACAGAATTCACCAGATATGACCAGGCTATACTGTAAATCCCAAAGGTCCAACAAGCAGAAATTACTTTGTGATGAAAAAGCAGTGCTGAAGCTCGCCATCACAATCCATCAATAGCATGTGCTAGTAAATTTTCTTCTTTCACGCCTATATCCTGTCTGAGATTTTTTAATAGAAAAAAATGCATCATGGCAACCTGGTGCTCTATAAATTTTCCGGGTGACCACGTTGTCTAACTAACGTCTGTTAAAGTGGTATGAATTGGGTGTTGTACATCAGCCCAGAGCTTCTACTCTTTATCTCCCTCAAACTCAATTAATAACTATGCAGTTAATTACTAAGAGGATTTTTCAATCTACATTTGTAGGTTAAAATGTGGTTGAGATAACTGATGCAGAGAAAACATATGCAAATGAGGCAAAGTGATAAAAGCTGTAACTATGCATTTGCTGAGATGTGTGAAGGCAATAAGAGATGAAATGCAAGTAAAAAATACTGTAAATAAGAAGTTCTTCATGAGACCTAATCTCACAGTTGGACAAACAGAACACATAAGGACAAACTGTGCAAATAATCAGAGTTAATAATCTGATTTATTTGCCAGAAGTTTCACTTGCGTGGGGGTTGATTAGTAATTTCACTTCATACAAACAGGAATGTACCAGAGATTCTTCTTTTCTTGTCAATTATCATTTACACATATCTTAGATGAACTACTTGCATTGGATCATAATCTGGCAACTGCTATGATGAAGAAAAAAAAAATCTGATCAAAAGGAAGAAGTATCTACACTTCTCCTCTCCAGTCACCCTACCACCTGCCCGCTTGACCCCATCCCCTCACACCTTCTACAAGCCATCTCTCCCACACTTCTACCATCACTCACACACATCATCAACTCATCCCTCCATACTGGCACCTTCCCTACAGCATTCAAGCAGGCTCGGGTTACTCCACTGCTCAAAAAACCCACGCTAAACACATCATTTGTAGAGAATTACAGACCTATCTCTCTCCTACCATTCATTGCGAAGACACTTGAAAGAGCTGTCTTCAACCAACTAACATCCTTCTTATCTCTAAACAACCAGCTGGATGTCAACCAATCTGGCTTCAAGAAAGGACATTCAACTGAGACTGCATTACTGTCAGTCACAGAAGCCCTACGGATCGCAAAAGCTGCTTCCAAATCTTCAGTCCTCATTCTCCTGGATCTGTCTGCTGCCTTCGACACGGTGAATCATCAGATCCTTATGTCCACCCTCTCATCACTGGGCATCACAGGAACTTCACTCCACTGGTTTGAGTCCTATCTCACAGGTAGGTCCTTCAAGGTCGCATGGAGAGGTGAGGTATCCAGAGCACATCAGCTGACCACAGGTGTTCCCCAGGGTTCAGTTCTTGGTCCCCTCCTCTTCTCCATCTACACCACATCACTGGGACACATCATACAGGCACACGGTTTTTCCTACCACTGCTATGCTGATGACACGCAGCTCTTCCTCTCCTTTCAACCAGATGATCCCACAGTAGCTGCACGGGTCTCAAGCTGTCTGGCGGACATCTCCACATGGATGAAGGAACATCACCTGCAGCTCAACCTGGCAAAGACTGAGCTTCTCGTCCTCCCTGCCAATCCGTCTCTACAGCACGACTTCACCATCCAGCTAGAGTCATCATTAATCACCCCATCAAGATCGGTCAGAAATCTTGGAGTAACGTTTGATGACCAGCTGACCTTCACAGATCACATTTCAAAGACAGCTCGATCATGCAGGTTTGCACTGCACAACATCAGGAAAATCAGGCCTTTCCTAACTGAGCATGCAACACAACTTATCGTCCAGGCCCTGGTCATCTCTAGGCTTGACTACTGCAATGCTCTTCTGGCTGGACTTCCAGCATGTGCAACCAAACCCCTACAGATGATCCAGAATGCTGCAGCTCGTCTTGTCTTCAACGAGCCCAAGAGGGCCCACGTCACTCCTCTGTTCATCTCTCTGCACTGGCTACCTCTCGCTGCTCGCATCAAGTTCAAGGCACTGACGCTTGCTTACAGAACTATCACAGGCTCAGCTCCCTCCTACTTTCACTCACTCCTACGAGTCTACATCCCTACCAGACACCTACGATCGGTCAACGAGCGACGTCTCGTGGTTCCATCACAGAAAGCCACAAAATCACTTTCCAGAACATTCTCATTCACAGTTCCATGCTGGTGGAACGCTCTCCCCACCCTCATCCGGAATGCAGAATCCCTGACAACATTCAAAAGACAGCTGAAAACCAATCTCTTCCGTGAGCACTTAACCTTATAGAAAAAAAAAAGAAAAAAAAAGATAAAAAAATTTCCTTTCCCTTTGAAACATCACTTATCAGGCTTATGCTACTCTGAATAATACCTGAACTTCGTATTTTGAGCACTTCTTGCGTTGTTGTTGCTTTTGCCTCTTTATGATGACTCGCTGAACTTTGTCCTAATTTGTAAGTCGCTTTGGACAAAGGCGTCTGCTAAATGACTAAATGTAAATGTAAATGTAAAAGGTCAAAATGTTGGTATTTTAGAAAGAGTGTTGTGCTAATTGTATAGACTAAAATGTCATTGTGTAGTTAACCCAGTCTAAATCATACAATATCATATTTGGTATTTTGGTATGAATTTCTAAGGCCTCTGAATTACCAACATTATCAAACCTTTGCTGAAAAACATGTCGTACACAAGTACTACATGCATTCTGCCTTCTGATAGTTACTCAATTAGCAAATTAGCCTTTTAGAAAATGTCCACCTTCAGGTGTGATAACTATCTCATTGATTTATATTACAAGGTAACATAATTTCATATTACTTTTTGGCCACATAAAAACATCATCAGTGACAAATTGCACATTTTGTTCATTTTGGACCTCTGAATAAAATTAAGATGTTTTTGTCTTACTCGAGTGTAAGCTTCATATTCTCCTATATCATAAATGACCCATAAAAGCCTAAAAGCCATAAGACACATATGCAAATATTTATATCTGATTGGCTGAGAGTCTTTTTCCAGTATTCCAGTATTCCCCCAGTATCATCAGCACTGTTTCACCGTTTGTATCACTCCGCTTGTGGCTACTGTCATGGCGGTCAAGCGAATTTATAATTTTTTTGTTACAAATACTACTGTTGTTGTGTCACTGAATGTAGTTTTTTAGGCGAGAATGTAGTTATTTAGACCTCAAATATGTGACTCATATATAAACATCGGGCCTATTTTACAATTTGTTTAGAAGTTTTCGGAGATTGAGCTCTAGGCCGTCAGCGGCTGTTCAGGCTCAATACCTGCAGAGAACAGCTTTATCTCGGCCAGTCCTTCGGGAATTTGCCGCTGGCTCTTATGTAGATAGTGGTTAAACATGAGATTTAATTAATTTGGGGTATATCAAACGGGCAATCTTTGGTCTTATTAATCTATTACTAATCTATGTCCCAGAGCAAATCAAATTTGTTTGAGGGGAAAATTAAATTTCATAACTTTATATTTAAGCTATATTTAACTTAAGTCCTTGAGTGCTGCTTTTGTACGTTTGACTGAATTGTTTGCTTGTGTTTATTTCCTATTGTCTTTTATAATGGCTATTGTTGTTTAAATATTGTTGTTCAATACATTTTTATATAATTATTATATATTATTTTATATAAATAATATGCCGTATTTGAGAAATGGTCTGTTAGTGATAGCTGCAAAGACTGTCTTTATGAGTGAGTCAGTATACAAGGAAATTGTATTAGCGCTGTCCTCAGCAGACATTCAAACTTATTTTTTATAATAGCTATAATATTATTGACATCGACTTGAAGAATGAATGCTATATCAGATACAGGTAATACACTCGTTAGTCGATCTTTCTTTCTCATAATACCATAATACTGTACTCTACTACAATAAGCTTCAGTGAAACGACTCAAAGTTCCTTCTTTACTTGTTCTAAAGTGACATTTTAGAATTAGTAACGGAGGCTTGGGCTCAACTGTTAAACTGTCAACTTGAGATTTGAATCCGTGACAGAATTAAGTATAAGTAACTATAAGTAATAACTTAGTAATTAGTATTATCAGTATTAGTATTAGTATTATTAGTAATAAATAAGTAGTAACTTATATAAGTAAGTATAGTTCTGCTCAAAAGAGGATTTTAAAGGCACTCCTGTGTTGTTTCTTATTTATTTACACACTTGTGCCATCAAACTGTTGTATAAATGCAAAATCACGCGAGTAGCCGTGCGATGTAGCTGTAGATCAGCACGCTTTGATATCCTACGGCCGAATCACAGCGTGCTGATATACCGCCATATCCCACTGCTATTCATGTGATATTGCTAATATATAGTGTTTGATTTGAACAAAAATAGAGATTTATCTGACTCTTATATCATAGGCTTTACCAGATTAAAAAGTCTCAGAAAAAGCAAGGTATTTTGAATAGGATGCATGGGCATCAATATTTCATCTATTGCCTCATTTCAGATTCTGTGAATGTCCTCTTCATTTTACTGACATTGAAAGATTGTTATTGGCCCTGGTTCAGACAAAATTAAGAAAGCCTGCCAAGTAAGGAGTTTCTTGCAGGAGTGTGAAGTGTGTAATTTCTATGCAGGTTTCAGAAAGATGATGGTCACTGCTATTGGTTGAACAATACTATAAAGCCAACACTGTAAAAATATTTTAACATATTGTCACGTTCTGCTGTATTTAGTTTGTAGTTTGTATATAGTTATAGTTTTGGATATAGTTTCAAGTTTTAGATTGCTATCATCATTTTCTGTGTTTCCTTTCTGTTTTTGCCCACTGTCATGGTTTCTCATCGTCTCATTGATTACACACACCTGTTCCTCATTTGTGTATTAGTCCCAGTGAATATAATGCTCTTAGTTTCATTCATTCATTGTCTGGTGTTGGTTTTGTTTATGTGCACACTGTTACTTTGCCTTTCTCTTGTTTGGATTACTTTCGTTGTTGGAATATAGCCTACTGTTTTGTTGTATTTAATAAACACTACGCTTCATTTTAGATCTGCTTCGCCTCTCCTCATCTTCATCCTTAGCCCAGCCATGACACATTATTTATCACAGTAAACATTTTAGCAACTGCTAATTAGAAATTTGGCATGTGACAGCTGTACCTCTTTGGGTATTTGGGTACCCGCATGCTTGAAATAAAAGATGTTTGCTAAACCAACATAACGGCAATGTGAAATAGCACTCTCTCACTTCCCAACCCCACACATTAATCACAAAGTCCTCTGTGAATTTTAACAAGGCCAAGAAAGTGTTTTTTGTTTTTCTCATTTACTGTTTAACAACCCCTTAAACTACAAACTCATAGCTCTTCTTTGAAGGACTGTGTTGCCATTTATCATTGTCTTTGTTGTCATGTGCATTTGTTACATGACATTTGTGCTTTTGAAATGTTGAACAAGTTTGCCTAAGCACTAGTTCCTGGAGGCTACAAAAGCCATTTAATTTTTCAGTTTGACTGATGACTACTTAGGGCCTGAGGTCAAACATGGGGAGAGGAAAAGAAACAGAAAAACAAACAAAGGCAATTTGTTAATGAAACAACAGCCCAAATGAATGAGAGTGAATGATAATTGAAGTCTGACAGCGTCTGGTCTGAAACAGAAGACCGTAGGAAAGTTCAAAAGTTCACATCAGGGGAAAAAGGCTAAACAAGTTTATGGATGTAAGCCTCTGGTTGTTACATTGGATTGTTGCCCTTTATTAGGGCTAGTGTGCTCTCCGATGATTAACGCCCGCTCCAGTGGCCAAACCTTTAAACGTCATTTTAACCATTCAGGGTGTGATGATACATAGGTGCATTCCCCTTGACCATTATCCATAATTCTGTATGACTGTCCTCTTTAAATGTCATAATGTATTTTATTTATGACAGCATAAATTCCAAATGTATACCAAAAACCTCTGTAATATTTACTACTATCTTTTATTGTACAGATATCTCAGCCACTATATCAAATACTGTGTAGCATTACTGTAACTGTCGTGCTGTCAGAAATATGAGGCCTTTTAGGATCACAGTCAAGCTCTTTTTTTTTTAGAGAGAGAATAGAGGCCACTTTCACACAGCTGCAGAATACGGTTGTCAGTCCTGTATTTGAGGCCTTAATACAGCTGGTAAACCCAACATTGTAGAGACCAAATGTCCCCACAAGGATGGCAATACCAGAAATGTTTGACATTGTGGGGACTTGTTTTGTCCCATGAGGAAAACGGCTTATGAATCATACTAAATTATGTTTTTTGAAAATGTGAAAATGCAGAAAGTTTTCTGTGATGGCAGGCTTAGGGTTATTGTAAGAGGATAGGATATACAGTTTGTACAGTACAAAAAACATTATGCCTATCGAGATTTCCCACAAATAAATACACATGAGTTTGTGTGTACTTTCTAGGTAGGTTTACTGTTAATGTAGTAGTTATTGGTATACGTTATCTCAGGATTTATTTATTTTTTGTCAATTAATGTGACTCCCAAATTTACTATCAAATTAAATAATTGATCATTTTTTAATCATAATTGATCAGATAAATCAAAGATTAATCAAGCTCCAGCAGTGTCAACTTAATTGTGACACTGATTTAATAAAAATGAACTAATAATTTACTACTACTAAATATGCAACTTTCAGTGCATTATACTGGACATTTAGACTGACCTTATTATATATATCTATACATATCAAATGTATACCAGAATAGCAAGATAAAATGAAATCTACAGCATTGTCAATCATTTCTTGTTCCAACTGCAAACTTTCCAAAGTTCATAAAGTTCAATCTCCAAAGCACCTTCTGAGATCATGACTGCAGGGACTGTACACAGCAGACTCCTGCAATGCTCCATCCAAGAAGAATTATTACACTAAAGCATCTCATATTCTGGCATATTCAGTGCCAACAGCCCTTCACTGTATTTTGAGGGAAAAGTACAACTAATGGAAATGTGTGTGTGTCATTGTAAAGCTGTGCCTCTCTGTATGTGTGTCTGTTGAGGTTATCGGTACATTAACTTGCTAGAACTTTATAAATAAAAGTCTGGAGGAACAATATCTCAGAGGTATCTAAATGCAACTCAGTTTCTTTTTCAGCTTAGAGACTCTCTCTCTCTCTCTCTCTCTCTCTCTCTCTCTCTCTCTCTCTCTCTCTCTCTCTCTCTCTCTCTCTCTCTCTTAAATTCATCACAGCCTCTTCTTTTCTCTCATATTCTCTCTGATCAGTGAGATCAGAGGCTGACAGTAATACTTTCAAATGTATTTAAGTATTTTGTCGCTATAATCATTAATCAAAATGAACAAATGAGCTTTAACAATAAAAAAAAGAAAGAAGAATTTTTCATCTTGTTTCTATTAGATGTCAGTCGTCTTTGCCAGCCATCTTTCTTAAATCACAGACAAACTAGGGCACAATACAATGCTGAGGACATGTCTCTTTGTTATGTGCTTACGCACAAGTTCCATACAACATTTCCGTGCCCTTGTGCAGCGCAGAAAGTGAACTCAACTCAAAGGTTTGATGTCGCTCCAATGAAAGCAAGCATCTAAATCCCTTCACAAATTAAGGCTGCTATCGAAGAGTACAGATGAAAGTACTTCAAGGAATATTGCCATTTATGATCCTGTGATCCTCAAATCAAAACATAATTTGTTTAATAGTGTAGTGATGCTTATTTTTGAATGGATTTCATCCTGTAAGTTCCATAGCTAGCAGGCCTACTAATGATCGATTTGATGAGATATAGGGAGGAAGAAATCAATCTTTAATCAATTAAGCAGTGGGATGAAAATGTGTTTTAAAGCACTGTTGAAAAATTAACCAGAGCACAACTCTTTAAATTGCACACTGGACAAATAAACTAATTAAAAACTCCTCTAAAACTCTTTGTATAGTTCAGTGGACTGTCACGTAAATCTTTCCCAATGGAAAAAAAAAAAAAAATCACTTCAAGACCAAAGCACAAGCTTAAGTCCCATTTACCATAGCTTTGGTTGACTTACTTTCCCTAGGGCTGTGAGCTCATGGTGCAGTGATGTGCATGGAATACTGAGATGTAAGTAGTAAGAAAGCATTAGGCTTCCTGCTGTTTTCTCGGATAAATATGCTCCCTCAGATATTGTGTATGATATGTTGAAATAAAAGGGTATGAATACTTTCGCAAGGTACATTTTAAAAATTCATTAGCCTAAATAATATATATATATATATATATATATATATATATATATATATATACTGTATATATATATTGCCTTTTTTAAAAGCATCCAGAAATAACACCATCCAATCGAGTTGCACTTTCCATGCACTTTAATCCAGCCATCTTCATGTCATTTGAAACAGAGGACAAGTGGTTTGGAGAATGAATGAATGCAATATTATATCAAAGCTGTTCTTTTTTCATATAAAAAATGCTTACTAATCACAGGCTATATATGTATAGGCTTATCGGTTGCAATTTTGATGTGAAAGAATATATACTGTATATACATATATATATATACATATATAAATATATATATATATATATATATATATATATATACTGTACTGTATATGTATCTGAATATATAGCTTGTGTGCGCAGGCAAAAACACGCCACACATTTGAAACAGTCGTTCAAGGGCAAACCCTCCTCTTTTTTCAGAATCTGTCCTTTAACAGTGTCAGTGCTGAGAGTTGACACGGCAACACTCTATACAAAACACACACAAGCCACATAGAACTCTCTATCAAACTCACATGGACGCAGTCACAAAAAAGCACACACACGCACACACAAAGTTCCCATCTGTGCCTTCTGTTCTTGCTGTAGTCATGTCAGCGCGTCCCAGCAGGTAGCAGCAATAGCCGAATGAGGCGTCAATGTGAGCTATGAAGATATGGCAGGTTTTATAAGTTCAGTGCCAGACCGCAGACTCATAGGTACCATCTTGTTTTACTGCCTCGCCACTGAGCTCACCAAACCTAACCTCGACATGGCTTTAAAGCTGCACTTGGACATTTATTGTTGTAGTTAATGACACTGGAGCTGCCATATTGGGATATTTTCTTTTTTATTATCTTGATGAAATTCAGAAGTTGTCATGGTGATTCGGAGTGTCTCGGGGAGAGCTCACGCAGCATTTCTCACCATGTTATGCTGACCCACTCACTCTGTGTGACACTGACTTACCTGAGAGCCAGCAGAGTGTGAGTACCTTGACAAGCTGCCAAACACACACACACACAGACTTTTTCTCTCTATATAGCTGACACCACTACGCCTCAGGCCAACAGACCTGAAAAACAGGAAGTCATTCTGTCCGAATGATGCTCAATTCTACAGTCAGGAGAAGAAATGCATCTCCTCCAGGGTCATAGATGCATCTTTCCTCAGTATGAACTATTAATGCCTTTAAGGAGGACAAACCCAAATTGAAAGGGTCCTTCTTGAGTTCACTCTTAAAAATAATGGTCCAAAAGTGGGCTTTTGGGTTTGCAAAACAACCTTTCAACCTTTTTTCTTTTCTTAATCTGAAGAACCCATTTCCACTATAAAGAACCACTATTGTGAAATGGAAAGCTTCCATGGATGTTAAAGGTTCTTCATGGAACTATGCCAAAAAAAGATATATTTTTAAGAGTGTTCCAGAATGTCTAACATTGTTTGTGTAGTAAGGGGTTTTTCTTTTCGCTTTGCACAATACAGAGAAATCAAAATGATTTTGAAAGAGAGGACATGAAGCATTCATCATAAATTAAGTGTTTTAGAATGAGCCATGTCGCAAAACAATTACCAGCGTAATCAAACAAGTTGCTGTGAATTTACATTTTTCATTTACCTGCAGTGTATCTTAATCATGGCTTTGTTTTCCGGTTTATTCCCTGTCGGCATTGGTGTGATGACTTGTATGAGGATTCCCATTGTAAGGACTCCCACTCTAGTCAGTAACTACCTTCTTGTTATTTTGGCATCTTATTACTTTCCATCTGCCGTAATTGCCTGCACAGCCGTTGAATTGAATTTTTATTGTGTTGACTGTAAACAGTATGCACTGATATTATGGGATTTGTTATCATGCTTTGCCACAAATGTGTGTTTTTTGGAAATTGTAATGATTAAACTGTTCCCATAGTGTTCAGATCATTCACTCTCTTCTCTTAAATAAGTCTTTAAGGATTAAGATTAGATTCATTTTGAAGCCATTCATGCGAAAACGTAGGCAATGGTAAGGGTTTAGATGTGTTGTTTTTCAGTGAGGTTGTCTGTGAGGACAGAGGAAGACAGACAGATCATCAGTGTGGAAAAGGATTAGCATGTTGCACAACGTGATAAGGCTTATCTTTACTGCCAAATGCACAAGACGTAGAAAACTCTGTCACAGCTGATAAACCAATCATCAATCACTAAATCACTTTAAGTAAATACAACACCTATGTGAATTTGAACATCATTTAATCATCATCCACATTTATTTATTTAAAATTTCGGGTGGATTGGTTTGGTTGGTGAGCGCGAGAGGAAATCATCTAGATTGAGTTTTTTGAAGTTTAAATATCAAACATTAGCCTATATCTTCCATTGCTCTCGCTATCTCTGTGAGATTTTCTATTAGAGGAATATAGGGCACCAAATGTAACCTGACTCATTTTGGAAACTGAATGAATTTCACAAGTTCACACTTAAAAATAATCGGATAGAGTAAAAGAGTATGCGTATTTGGCGTGCTGTCGAAGGGGAGGGCTTTGAGCTTGAAATTTAGACCGAACCCAGAGTATTCCTCCCGTATCCCTGGCTGGAATAGGAACCAGTCGAGGGTGATGGAGGGATGCAGGAAACTGTCGAGGAACATAGGTAAGTTGGCTACACGTACATATAGGCCTTCTCTTGTGCTGATTGGATAAGTAAGTAAGTAAGTAAAGTTTATCTATATAGCACCTATCACAGTGCAACAATTTAAATAAAAGAACAATAAAACACAGATAAAACTATCAAAGCTAAAAACATAAAAGCCCAATCAACTAAAAGCTTGTATAAATAAAAGTGTCTTCAGCTGATCAACAGATTCGACCACACACAGTGACAGGGGCAGGGCGATCCAGAGTTTGCGGGCAACTGCCTGAAAGGACAGGTCCCCCCGAGATTTAAAGCGGGTTTTGGGGACCATCAGGAGGTTTTGACCTGAGGACCGCAGAGTGCAGAAGGAGGAGTAGGGGGTCAACAGGTCTGTGATGTACTGGTGGGCCTGTCCATGTCAAAACTAAAATGTTATAATCAATTTTATAATTTATAATCAATTTTAATAAATTTTATAATCAATTCTATGTTTGACTGGAAGCCAGTGGAGTGTGGATAAAAGTGTATAATGTGTGTCCTTCTGTTGATTCCTGTTAAAAGCCTGGCTGCAGTGTTTTGCACCATTTGGAGACGACTCAGAGAAGATTTTAATGTGTTTCTCCTGTCCTTTGTTAATAAAACATTATTTTGTGACAAAATGCAGTTATGCTTTAAAGGTACAATACATAAGATTTATACACTCACCTAAAGGATTATTAGGAACACCTGTTCAATTTCTTATTAATGCAATTATCTAATCAACCAATCACATGGCAGTTGCTTCAATGCATTTAGGGGTGTGGTCCTGGTCAAGACAATCTTCTGAACTCCAAACTGAATGTCAGAATGGGAAAGAAAGGTGATTTAAGCAATTTTGAGCGTGGCATGGTTGTTGGTGCCAGACGGGCCGGTCTGAGTATTTCACAATCTGCTCAGTTACTGGGATTTTCACGCACAACCATTTCTAGGGTTTACAAAGAATGGTGTGAAAAGGGAAAAACATCCAGTATGCGGCAGTCCTGTGGGCAAAACTGCCTTGTTGATGCTAGCGGTCAGAGGAGAATGGGCCGACTGATTCAAGCTGATAGAGGAACAACTTTGACTGAAATAACCACTCATTACAACCGAGGTATGCAGCAAAGCATTTGTGAAGCCACAACATGCACAACCTTGAGGCGGATGGGCTACAACAGCAGAAGACCCCACCGGGTACCACTCATCTCTACTACAAATAGGAAAAAGAGGCTACAATTTGCATGAGCTCACCAAAATTGGACAGTTGAAGACTGGAAAAATTTTGCCTGGTCTGATGAGTCTCGATTTCTGTTGAAACATTCAGATGGTAGAGTCAGAATTTGGCGTAAACAGAATGAGAACATGGATCCATCATGCCTTGTTACCACTGTGCAGGCTGGTGGTGGTGGTGTAATGGTGTGGGGGATGTTTTCTTGGCACACTTTAGGCCCCTTTGTGCCAATTGGGCATCGTTTAAATGCCACGGCCTACCTGAGCATTGTTTCTGACCATGTCCATCCCTTTATGACCACCATGTACTGATCCTCTGATGGCTACTTCCAGCAGGATAATGCACCATGTCACAAAGCTCGAATCATTTCAAATTGGTTTCTTGAACATGACAATGAGTTCGCTGTACTAAAACGGCCCCCACAGTCACCTCAACCCAATAGAGCATCTTTGGGATGTGGTGGAACGGGAGCTTCGTGCCCTGGATGTGCATCCCACAAATCTCCATCAACTGCAAGATGCTATCCTATCAATATGGGCCAACATTTCTAAAGAATGCTTTCAGCACCTTGTTGAATCAATGCCACGTAGAATTAAGGCAGTTCTGAAGGCGAAAGGGGGTCAAACACAGTATTAGTATGGTGTTCCTAATAATCCTTTAGATGAGTGTACATTATAATATCCAAAAACAACTAAAGCAATGTTATATATTTTGTTGACTTGTGTACTTACATTATCCCTAATGTTTCCAACAATGTTAAAATTGAGAAAAATACACAATTTTAACCAGTGACACATTGCATTGCCTGTCAATGGCATCATATCCCCCCTACCCTCAGATGTCCTTATAACCATAGATATATAAACATAGATTTCTCATTAGTGGCTGTTTCTATGGGCCGCTACACGTGACGTAAGCCTCCGTCCGCCATATTGGAACGGTCAAAACACTGGCCCATGAACATTAGAGAGCAAGACTGTGCATCTGCAACCGTAGTTGGACACATGTATGAATATCTATATCTGCAATAGACTTCAGCAGAGGATTTTGCTAAACTAACACAATACAAGAAGACAAAGGCGTCAGCTAACACGACATGAAAATGACATAAAAATTAAAGTGCTTAAAAATGCATGTGTATACTGTATATGTAGAGGAAAAAAAGACACCCCTTAAAATGTTGAACGGCATTTGTGCGTTAAAATTTTTTTTTTTCCTGATATAAATTGGTGTAAATTCATCATTTTCATTCATCGGTTCATTGTGTAGAAAAGAATGCTTTGTTGCCGTTTATGCTTGCTGCCTGTAGAGGGCGCTGAACGCTATTGTTTCAAGGTAATGCACCGGGCGAGTCAGAGTCAATTAAATATTGTTGAAGATTGCAGCCAGTACTCCTGTTTTACAGCGTACATTCAACTTACCCACTCAAGCTTCCCAGACTTGAGGCGGGTAACATTACCATAGTATAAAAACCTGTAATATTGAGTTAATACATATAAAAACACAAACCAACACATTCTCACTTGTGAAAGGTTGTCCCATTTCTTATGACATTTCAATCTCGGCGGTTTCACAAAAAGAAGCTGCGCAATGTTGTGGCATTATTGATTCTTATATGTAAAGACACGCAGTCCGTTCCAAGATGGCGGGAGCGCAGACGTGTCTGGAGTGGCCGAATGTGCTTTCTAGGTATAAATATCTACTGGTAGAAACCATAGAAACACAGTTGCACTTACTTAATAATTCGGACGTAGTAGTTGTAGTCAACGTTCTCTGGTACCATGGCATTTAGCAATCCACAGTTGTTTGTTTTGCACATTCGTGATGGACCACAATTATTCATTATTGCTTGCGGGTTCTGACGCCAAAGATAAAATGGCTTTGGGGGGTGAACACACAACAAGGGTGAATGTACTATTCAATTATTTATGAATAAAAATAAGCACCAGTCATAGTGCATCTTTCATTGCACGAAAATTCATTTTGCCTACAAAATGCTCAGGGTTTGAATTAGATGTATTTTGTCCACACAAGGGATCTTTGTGTGGATCACAAAGTGGTATTTATCTGAAAGATGTTTTTGTGCACTTGATTTCATGATTGATGCATTTTGTAAACAAAAATCTGTGGAGGATATTTACAAAATGTCTTAACATATGAAGTACTTTTTTTAGTTTTTGTCAGTCATTGTTGTTTTATGGAAAAGAGCAATGATTATTCAGAATAGTGTTTTACAGAAATATGGGCTTGGAATGGCATGAGTAAATACTCTTCACAATTTTTGAATGTTCTCCTTTATGTGGCCTTTTTCAGATTTTATTATTATTAATATTATTATTAATATTTTGTTATCAGTTTTTATCTCTGTTTAGATATTTTGCTTGGTCAATGAACAACATAATTTTGCTTAAGTTTTTGAATGTTGCTTTTGAGAAACTGAATTATTCATGATCAAACAACATTTCACCTTCTCTCGGTTTGTCTCACTCTCTCAAGAACTCAATTCTCTACTTCACTCTCTCCTACACCTTGGTGACTGAGGACTACAGATGAGGCTAGATGAGGCTTTGATAAATTCTCTCTCTGTGTGTGACCATGTTTATAAGATTTATTCATATATGCATGTGTATAGATGTATACACATGCATCAATGTATATATGAATAAATCTTAAACATAATATATATATATATATATATATTCTTGTTCCTGTTTACTTTTACATATAAAATTCAAGAAAGTGTGATCATGCCTATGTGTGATGTAATATATTTTATATGTGAGCATGCGCATCAGTCAGGATTAAGGTTTTGGTCTGGGCAGAAGAATATCTTACGGCTGTATTTGTATCCACATTTAAACGACTTGTATGTCAGAATAGATGTCAACATTTGATTGGAAGACCTAAACTGCACCTTGGAGAGTTGTTGGGTTACTTTTCTCTAAGAACTCTCGTTCTTAAACGACTCTCCTTTCCTTCTTTCCTATTTCATTCTCTCACTTCTGAGGTAGGCTACTTAAGCCATTTCCAGGGCCAAAGCCCTTAGCCTGTCACTTATTGATCATTTCAACAACCCTCCCGTTCCTGTTGGGCTGAAATTGAGCAATTTTACATCCTCCCTGTTTTGCCCTCGAATCAGCACCTAGTCAAGTAGAACGTGTCAAGCCTGGCAGTGGTGATTAAGGAAGAGGATGTGATCATGAAGATTATTGTCGTAATGCTCAACACTAAGTTATAGGCCTACCTTCTGGGATGAGGGTTGTCTTGTTAAAATGTTGATAAAGGTGTGAATACGTTGCGATGTGCACGTTTCGCGACAGTTCCAAAGTGAATGTCCACTGTCCAGTGAGTGGCGCTAAAAGCGCGTTTAGTTTTTTTCCGGAACAGATAAACGTGAATAGGCTGTGGCAACATTTTATTACGTTGAAGTTTGTAGCCTACCTCCCAGCTAACACAAAACGTTTTTACAACTTTTCACAACGTTGTATTTTGGTTGCAATTAGGTAATGTTGTAGTACAATGTTTTTAAAACGTTTTTGTGTTTGCTGGGCTATCACCGCAGTTCTGAATTGAAATGTCCAGTGAGTGACGCTAAAAAAAATGCTCCATTTTAAAATAATGTACACCTACACAAAAACCTAAACCTACCCAATTGTGTTAACAAAAGAAAATATGTAATAAAAACGCAATTGTAACCATGGCATTTTAGCTTGTTTTTGAGTTCTTTTATCGTCACTCGTCTATCACGGTATTCTTACCAGAGCTCTCCGCATCACAAGTAGCCTACAATTCTGTACCAGCTGAGCGACCGAGCAAGCTTACGACAGTAAAACCGGACATATGGAAGTGGGTAAGTGATGCAAACTCCAAAATATATTTGTTTACTGTGGTAAAAAGTGTTTTGAGGTCATAATTGTGCAAGGAGCCGCGTGAAAACAAGTCTTCATTAATCCGTAATCTCCCCCTCTAATCATAATTGCATGTGAAAACGATTTAAAGTGCTTGCTGTTACTGTCTCTAGTGTTCATTTCTGTTGAAATGTACGTACTTTGCGTTTTGCAAAAATGTTGCCACAGGTATACCCTATAAACCAGAGTTCTCGCGAGAGCACAAGTTGAATTTGCTCAGCGAGTTACTCTGGTGTCGATCAATGGAGCTCATTAAATATGCCCCTCGATCTGAGCTGCACCAATCACATCGGGTTATCTGATATAGGCGGGCCAGAGGCGAGCTAAACAGATGACGACAGCGCTGTGATGTCGAAGTCATCAGTAAACATTGCAAGATGCCTATGGATAAATAGCAGTGGTTTGAAACGGCTTTGGCCGCTACAATGAACGAGTTAGACTTGGCTTTTTCCCAAAAGAGGAACAGAAGACGGCGCTCGAATCGTTCCTTTGCAAGAAGGGTGTTTTTGCTGTTTTGCCGACCAGAAGAGTCTAATCTACCAGTTAGCTCCCCTGGTAGCTAAGCGTATGGGGTTTATTGTTGTGATTGGTCGTAGTGTTATCCAATTGCGTGCTGTGAGATTTTCAAATGCATGCTTGGTGCCGCCCCTCGAGCTGGCTGATTTTCATTGATCGACACCAGACCATTAATCTTTTAGATTTAGGTCTGGATTTCCAGGCTACCACAGGTATGCTCCGTTTTCCAATGAGCCTGTGTTGCGTAGTCGAGAGTCGTTTTTATTTGACTACTAGCCCTTTAAAAGATCACTGCATCAGGACTTTGAGCACCCTGGAGATTCAGCAGTGGTGAACTGGCTTCAGGTTCCACATAAACAATGGATGAGAGAGACAGAGAGAGGAAGAGGAAGATGATAAAGATCAGACAGAAGTTTTATGCTAAAGCATTGAACTCTGGACTTGTGCTTCATTTTCTACAAGCAATCATGGAGGGTTTTTTGTTTTCGAAATGATCTACTTTACTATATAATGCTGGGTCTGTTTGACATACTGTTGCTGTTACCTGTGTTTTCAGATACTATCAGAATCAGATACTATACCTTTTTCCAAAGTAAATAGGTTTGAATTATGAAATGGCACCGAATGAACTATGGGATCACTGTCTGTGTGCTTAAGTGCACTGTTGCTGTTTTTTCTGTTTTAAACAGAGCATGTTGTCTTTTTTAATCTCATCGTCTGTGTGAGACGTAGCTGGCACGATGCAATGAATAAAAGATGAACTGTTTCTCTCTTTCTCTGTCTCTTTGCTTGAGGTGTTGTGGCCTGTTCTGTCTCTGTTCAAAGAGGATAGTTTGCATAATTACAGCCATCTGACAATCCATCCATACAGTTGCAGTGATCTCTTTGACTTTATGTAGTTTTATTGTAATAGTCTAATTGGTCCAAATAACATAAGTAAATTTTTTTCTTTTCCTTGAATAGATTACATAAAATATAAAGAGTTACCTACCATAGGTACAGTATGAACGTTCAGAAAAGAATCAGAAATTTGTCTTAAATATTAAAATATTATTAGTTGCTTGTTATCATCAGCTGTGTGTCATTAATTCATCTCCTTGAGTATTTAGTTCTTGTGTTTTCAGTTCTGTTTGTCGGTTGACGTTAACGCATGGTCTGGTTTGGTTATGCTTATCTTTCTTTAGATAAAGCCACTTTGTGAATACTTCATCATCGTCTGTCTTCTACCTACCTGCACCACGCAGAGCCTTCGTGACACAGTCATTCAATGAGTCTTCCATAAATAAAGGAGAAGAACAAATGAACACATTCACACACATTCAACTATGCCTAAATTAAATAACCAAGGCTGCAGCTGCCAATAGATTTCTATGCACTTATTCAGAGCAATTTATACTCTTTTTAATCAGCCACCGCCGTAACTTTTACCATTAGAGTTACAGTTTGAGACATTTATCAATAGAAATGTATCAACTAATTCAATTTTGACAGCAGTTCATTAATTGTTTATTAATTTTCCCAGCATTGGTCATGGACACGATTAATAGTTCATGTAAATATTTGTGCTTTGATAAAATGTGAAGTGGTTGATAGTGAATATAGTGTATTAAAGGTGCTCTAAGTGATGTTGGGTGATGTCACTTCTTGTTGACGTTCAAAGTATTGTCAAACAAAACGGAGGCTAGCTCGACCCTCCCTCCTCCTCATCCCGTCCCCTCCCCCTCCCTTCCGTGTTTCCTGAAACAGAAACGGAAACTTTTCCGAAGTAAATTCGGGACTTCGCGCGTTCCTTCTTTTTTTCCCTCTTCTTTGCTATTTGTTCATCGGAACGTCGTCTCTTTGGTCGTGTGTCGGCCATATCAAAATTCTCGAGAATATAATTTTTTTACGTTAGTCGTTGTCATTGTCTAGGACATCTCTCCTCTAGCTAACTTCCCTCTTCATGCTTCTCTCTCCTCCACTCCCCACACCCCCCTTCATGTGTACGCGCACTAACCCTCCAACCCCCACCCCAAATCATTCTTGTCGGTTATTGGCTAGAACACTGTTTGTTATGTTTCGTGGTGCAGGTTGGCCCAGTTTGTTTTTGTTGCCGTTTGTGGAGCCTGTCTACAGAGACCGTGTTTTTTACAGTGTGTTCAGGGACAGGCAGCTAGCGGATAGTGAGGAGATGTTTGCTGTATGTGACAAAAATGCGTGACATCGCTTAGAGCACCTAAGCAAGGAGGCAATAAGTCTAGGTTATCTTGGTTCGCATGGACCAAACTAACCTGGGTACCAATTCTTCTTCAGTTAAAACTGAATAATAGACTGAATGACTTTTATATCAAGGCTATATGAGCTGCATTCTGCAAGCCACTTGAGTGTAACATACTCTTTACCTTCACAAATGATGTTTATTGTCAAGTAGCACTTTTGCACAAAGTCTGAAGAAAGGATTATGTAGCAAGGTTAGATGTTATGGGAAGAACGAGGCGGGAACCTGAACAATCAACAGATTTTAATAAATAAATAAACAAATACAAAACGAAAATAAAGGTCTCTCACGGACGACTGCTGCCACATAAAACAGAAACAAAACAAAACAATAAAATAAAATAAAATCCAGGCCTGGCCTCTCTCGTCCTTCACCGTCGTCGCTCCTCCGTGAAAGATACGAGACCGGTGCGTCGCGCAGGTGTTGCTCATCAGCAATCACGCCACCGGCCTCGTGCCGTTCTCCCACACCCCTCGGCCTCGTCCTGCTCGTCACAGATTAATCAGGTCCATCGGCCCTTACTTTTTTACAAAAATTCTTTAAAATGTCTCTAGCACCATCAAAAACTCTGGGTTTGCTTATTCAGTTTCCTGAGCAATAGCTCATAACACTAGAGCATTTCTTACAGGTCGCAACTCCAAGGTCCTGTGTTCTTCATTCCTTTGCCCAATTGGCTGTGACGGACCACCACCATGAACCAATCAATACTATCAATACTCAGGGCAAGCAGCCGCAATGTGCCTCTGCTTCTCCCTTATCTGAATAAACAAGGAAAACTTTGTATAGACCGTGAGATCAGATGCACTTATCTATACAATGCAGGGCCTTAAATGCATGACCATTGATCTGTTTTAAAGGATGATGTTACTGGAAATGCTTTTATAAATCACCTTGAAATGTGTCCTATGGTGAAAAATTCCATTGTGAAAAAAATAATATAAGTAATATAAGACATAATTTGTTTGAAGGTCAATACGGTACTTCACATTGTACTGTGATTGTGCCTTTCAATTACTGCCATATTTCTCTCTCTCTAGGTCAGTCCACCTGCTTGGCGAAATCAAATTCATTGTCTGTGAATTTTTATGTAATTGTACAATTTCCCACTGTGCTTTTACCCTCTTTCTTTCTTTCATTCTATTATTATTTTTTACATTTTATATTTACTCTAAAGTTTCCCTTTTTTTTGTATGCTTCATAGAACAATGAGCAGTCGCTTCAATACTTGAGTGAATTGAGACTGCAGAATAAAGGTTTCAGTTCGTTCTATTACATTTTCATCACCATTAGACAGAAAAATGCAGTGTTGACAAAATAAATATTAATTATTGCAAATCATTTTCCATATCACATGTTGTTGTGCATATCACACAAGTATCTGAAAGTGTTGACAAAAAGCTATCAACTTTATAAAAGATGTAAATTAATAAAAGTAACATTGCTTTGGTCACACACACACACACACACACACACACACACACACAGACACGTGCGTAAATATATATATATCTCCTGACCAATGTTTTTTCATTTAGTCTAATAAATATTTGTGAGTGATGATGTGATGTCATAAAGGTAAATAACTATGAATGCAATATGTGTATGTGTATGTATATGTATAAATAAAATGGAATAAATGGATACAATAAATTGAAAAACCTGAAAAACAAAGTGGAAAAACTAATGACAGATGTGGGTCATGTTTTGTTCCATGAATCAGTGTTAATTGCTTCAAACAAGGTTACAAATGATTTTCGAACAGTATATTATTACTACAGATGGAGACAGATTGTCCTTCTTTGCCATACACTACCATCGCAGGACAGAAAAGAGCAATATAGGTTAAACAAGACTGTGCCTGAGGCCTGAAACATTGTTTGGTGAAAATGACCTGCCATCATTGAATCCAACAGCTGATGGTGAGGACAGGAGTGCTGCATAAAGGTCACTGGAGAAGAAGACTGTCAATTGATTATTGAATAAAGGACAGACTTGACAATAAACACCCGTAAGGCTAGTACTGACAGCAATTCACTTGCTCCTTTACTTAAAGAGATGTGTATCCATGAGTAAATATGCAGTTTGCACTCTAGTATAGTGGATTCAACTGTAAACTGGGACGATTCATACTAATGGAACTATTAAACTGTAGAAGTTTATGAGCTGCAGTTTATTGAAGCCTCTGATGTGAAAGACTGATTTAGTTATAGTGGCAGGTGTGTGGTGATGCGTGTGTGCATCATGTGTGTCAAGGCCAGACACCTATAAACAACATTAACACTCTGAGACAAGAGCGTGCTGAGTCTTCTACGAGATGACATATGTGCTTTGTCTTTCCAATGCTCTCTCTCTCTCTCTCTCTCTCTCTCTCTATCTCTCTCTCATGATTGAAAGAAAACTTCAGCACCATCTACAGGCGATGAATAATAGACCAAGTTCAAAGACTTTAAGAATAGTGACAGCTCTTCATTTTACTATAAGCCAAGGACACAAATCAGTAGGGCTACGTAACAATTTTCCAAACACATGTAAGCATGCTTATCAGACAGCAGAAGGTTACGTTTGCATAACAACAATGTACTAAAAACGGAAAGACGGTTTTTCGCATAATGACGACAACGTTGTCAAATGATCCCGTTCACACTGATCCGCGAAAACGATTAAAAACGCTGCATTATGCATGCCAGGCCAGTAGTTGGCGATGTCACTTTGTAAAGATACACTACGCACCTGTAGACTGAACATGTAATATGCACACAACTAATGTCACCATTTTCACAAATTCGCGTTTTAGTAGTTCACATAAAGGTAATGTTTTACTTGCACTTTGAAACCTGTTTTCAAAATTTACATTTTCAGGCCCCCAAAATGTAAATGAACGGCCAGAACGCACAAAAGTTTTTAGTTGAAAACAGTGTTGTATAAACAGCCCCTAAAAAAGGTTCCAAAGTGGGGTTTTCGCAGCAATACCATAGAAGAACCATTTTGGGTTCCCCAGAGAACCTTTCAGTGATCAGTTGACATCAACTATTAATAGATACACCTATTGTAATTTAAATGGGTGAATAAAAGATACACCTGAAAATGCCGTTTTCGTGTCCACATTGAATTGTCAAAAAAAGCAAAACTCATTTTAATGTCCAGTCGATGGGCCCCATTGATTTCCATATAGTATGGAGTAAAAAATACTATGCAGTCAATGGGGTCCATCAACTGTTTGGTTACCGACATTCTTCAAAATATCTTCTTTTGTGTTCAGCAGAAGAAATACATTCATACAGGTTTGGAACAACTTGAGGGTGAGTAATTGATGACATAATTTTAATTTTTGGGTGAACTAACCTAATTTTAATAATCTGAAGAACCTTTTGTGAAATGGAAAGGTTCCATGAATATTAAAGGTTTTTCATGGAACTATCAATGGCAATAAAGAAGCATTATTTTTAAGAGTGTAAGCTGGTTTGGTGCTGGTCTAGCTGGTGGCACAGCATAACCATGTCTGGATAGTTAAGGTGTCCAGGTAAGGACACCAGCATCCAAAACACAATGTAGTGGTCAATTTGTTCTCCAAAATGACACATTCATGTTTCTTATCTGCTTTGTGGTTTAGATCCCAAGGTTTTGTCATGATCCTGCCTTCCTGTCTCTGATTTTCCCTGGTCTTGAGGCAGGATCATGACAGGCCCATGTTTTATGTGCAAGCACATGGCCATTTGTTTGGGCCATGTGCTTGTGTTGTCTCGTCACCTAGTCCCGCCCCCTTGTTATCCTCGTTTTGTCATTATTGCTTCACCTGTGTCACCCGTTTCCCTCATTAGTTTCTCCCTATTTAATCCCCTCATGTTTTCTGTCCTGTGTTGGTACATTGTCTAACTTTGCGTGTTAATCAATGTGAGATCTGTCCGTGAGAAAGTCTGTTGAAAGTCTTGTCTAAGTAGTAATAGTTTGATCCTGTTTCTGTTATAGTCTAGTTTGTCAGTGTTAGTCTAGTTTAGTCATCTCTTGTCTGTCTTGCCCTTGTTTTGCCCCCTCGTGGGCTTTGTTTTTCCTGTTATTTGTACAATAAACTGTGTTGCTGTGACTACTGTCTGCAATTGGGTTCATCTCCACACATCCTCATAACAGAATGTACCGACCAGCAAAGAACCCAGCAGACAGTATGTCCTCCCAGCTCCAGCGACAAATGAGATTCAGAGAACAATGCTGGTTGTCAGCTCCCACTGACAGAAGGAGGGTCAACCTTCCATCCTCGTCCCAGGGTGAGTGGATCCTGAAGAATTATGCCCAACTCTGGGATCGTTTCTCTCGGGAGGAGCCGCAGAGTCCCACCGTGTTGTCGCCACCAGCCAAGCTGCCCGTGATCCTGGAGGGTCGGGTCCTGGCTGTTGTTTCTCAAGGGGACCAAGCTCACTCCACTTCTCCCGAGGTCCCAGCCACTCCCGTTGATCTTCGTGGCAAACGAGGGAGGAGGACTTCGTGGGATTCTCCGTCGGAGTCATCCTCGACCGAGTCAGCGCTGCCTGAGACTGCCCTTCCAACTCAAGTCACAGATCCCGCTGAGCTTCTTCAACCGGTCACAAGTCCGGCTATGACTTCCACACCGCGACCTAAGAGAAAGAAGAGGAGAAAGGGAGCCTCTTGTCCTTCGTCTCAGCCTGTTCCAGAGCCCGCTACTGCAAGCGCTGTTCCAGAGCCCGCTACTGCAAGCGCTGTCCCAGAGCCCGCTACTTCAAGCGCTGTCCCAAGCGCTGTCCCAGAGCCCGCTACTGCAAGCGCTGTCCCAGAGCCCGCTACTGCAAGCGCTGTCCCAGAGCCCGCTACTGCAAGCGCTGTCCCAGAGCCCGCTACAGCAAGCGCTGTCCCAGAGCCCGCTACTGCACGCGTCGTCCCAGGCGCTGTCCCAGAGCCCGCTACTGCAAGCGCTGTCCCATGCGCTGTCCCTGAGCCCGCTACTGCAAGCGCTGTCCCAGAGCCCGCTACTGCAAGTACTGTCCCGGAATCAGCTATTGAAGGCACGGATCCAGAGTCTGCTGTTGTGAGCACTGCAGAGAGGGTCGCGGCTGATTCAGCTGCTGAAGCTGTCTTGCGCTCTGTTTCAGCTCATTAAGAGATGCCTGTCCTCGTCGCTGCTGAAACATTGGCTGAATATCTAAAACGTCTTGTCCAGATTCTAGAAGCCCCCGTCAAGTCGGTCATGTCTAGTCCTAAGTCCACTGAGTCCGTGAGCGCCGTACCCCAGTCAGCTGCCGTGAGCGCCGTACCCCAGTCAGCTGCCGTGAGCGCCGTACCCCAGTCAGCTGCCGTGAGCGCCGTTACAGAGACGGCCACAGACAACGCTGTTTCCAAGGCGGAGATGTGGAGCGTGGGATCTGTGTCAGATTCTGTGAGCTCCATTCCTCTCTCCGCTCCTCAGCCGCCTGCTTCACCCCCAGTCATGTGTCCTGTTGTGTCCCCTGCTGTTCCCCCGGTCTGGTTTCCTGTTTCTTCACCCTCTGTACCCCTGTGCGTTTCCCCGGTCACCCCTGTTACCACATCACCCCGGACTGTTTCTCCCAAGACTGTTCCTCATGTGTCCTCATCCAAACCTGCCCGGATTCCTTGTCCACAGCCCTCGTCTAGAAGACCCAAGACCACAGTCCCACCCACCTACCCTGGACATTCCCCCATGAACTTTGTTGTTCCTCCGCCCCCCATCCCGTGTTTGTTATTTTTATTGTTTCATCCCAACCCTGTTGTCGTGTTTTCGTGTCTGCAGTTGTTGGTTTTTGTCATGTTTTGTTGGTTTGTGTCCATGTCTCAGTCCGTCATGTCACGTGTTTAGTGTTCCCTTAGGGAGCGTCTGGAAGCCGCTCCTTAAGGGAGGGGTTCTGTCATGATCCTGCCTTCCTGTCTCTGATTTTCCCTGGTCTTGAGGCAGGATCATGACAGGCCCATGTTTTATGTGCAAGCACATGGCCATTTGTTTGGGCCATGTGCTTGTGTTGTCTCGTCACCTAGTCCCGCCCCCTTGTTATCCTCGTTTTGTCATTATTGCTTCACCTGTGTCACCCGTTCCCCTTTATTAGTTTCTCCCTATTTAATCCCCTCATGTTTTCTGTCCTGTGTCGGTACATTGTCTAACTTTGCGTGTTAATCAATGTGAGATCTGTCCGTGAGAAAGTCTGTTGAAAGTCGGTTGAAAGTCTTGTCTAAGTAGTAATAGTTTGATCCTGTTTCTGTTATAGTCTAGTTTGTCAGTGTTAGTCTAGTTTAGTCATCTCTTGTCTGTCTTGCCCTTGTTTTGCCCCCTCGTGGGCTTTGTTTTTCCTGTTATTTGTACAATAAACTGTGTTGCTGTGACTACTGTCTGCAATTGGGTTCATCTCCACACATCCTCATAACAGGTTTGCATCAGAAGATTTCGGATCTGTCATCCGAACTCCCAAACTACAAGCAACAAGTCACTTGCCACAGCAGAGAAAGCAAAACACTGGATCACTGCTACATCTCTGTTTCAGATGCTTACCGGGCATTCCCGAGGGCTCCACTGGGGAGGTCTGACCATGCTGTGTTGCTCCTCATTCCGAAGTACAGACAAAAGCTTAAATCCATTAAGAAAACATCCAAATCTGTCAGGTCCTGGTCCATAGATGCCATTGAAACGCTTCGAGGGTGTTTCGAATGCACGAATTGGGACATATTCAGTGCAGCTTGTGACTCCCTCGACGAACTCACTGATACTGTGACGTCATACGTCAAGTTCTGCGAGGAAATATGCATCCCCACCAAAACAGTGACATTCTATGGCAATAAAAAACCATGGTTCTCCAAAGACTTACATCTCTTACGCAAAGAAAAGAACTGGAGACAAGAGTCAATACAGAATTGCCAAAATATAAACTACGAGCTGCAATAAGGAGAGCAAAGCACAGTTATGGAATGAAACTGGAACAACAATTTTCATCAAGCAGCTCAAGATCAATATGGAAAAATCTTAAGGACATGACAGACTACAAAAAACGCCCCATCTCCCCCCTTAACAGTGATCCAAGTCTCCCAGACATATTAAATAACTTTTATGCAAGATTTGAAAAACCTACCTCACCAGTCATCCACCCCCCCACCCCTTTCCCTTTATACAGCATACTTTACATCCATTGACACTTCAGTGAAAACAATAAAGTATGCGGACGACACAACCATTGTAGGCCTCATCTCAAACAATGATGAAACTCAGTACCGCATGGTGGTGGACCAAGCTGTAAATTGGTGTTCGAACAATGACCTCCAGCTCAACACAGCCAAAACCCAGGAACTCATTGTTGACTTTAGACGTAGGCCATTTCCCAAAACACCCATACAAATAAATGGCAATTCAATCACCATCACTGACTCCTTTCAATTCCTAGGAACACACATTAGCAATAACCTGAAGTGGACAACTAACACTAAACACATCATTGCAAAAGCTCAACAAAGACTTTACTTCCTCAGGCAGCTTAAAAAATACCGGATCAAACATCAGCTCCTTGTTCTGTTCTATTCCGCTATCATCGAGTCCATCATTACATCATCAATAACAGTATGGTATGGTAGCACAGACAGCCAAACAAAGAAAAAACTACAGCAGACTGTCAACAAAGCATCCAAGATCATAGGGAAACCACTGCCTTCAGTCGATTCCCTTTATACACATCGGACTGTAAAGCGGGCAAAGAAAATCATCTCCGACCCCTCACATCCAGCGAACCACCTCTTTCAGCTCCTTCCCTCAGGGAGGCGCTACAGGTCACTCGCTACCAAGACCAAACGCTTCACAAACAGCTTTTTCCCCTTAGCCATCAGGACTCTGAACTCCTCTCTTTAGTTTAGTTTGTCCTCTCATACACTACTTATGGTCATTTACCCACTGTATCTTGTATTGTTACATGTTGTGAAGTGTATTGTCTATTTGTTGTTTGTAATGTATGATGATGTAGAGCTTAAACATACTGTACCGAAAACAAATTCCACCGGCATTGTCGTGTGGCTAAATAAACAATCTATCTATCTATCTATCTATCTATCTATCTATCTATCTATCTATCTATCTATCTATCTATCTATCTATCTATCTATCTATTTATGGCTTGATATAAACCCTGGGTGAATATTCTGCCTAAAAGATATGAAGAATAAAACCGAGATAGCATTAGTCATTAGTGTGTGTTGCTATGTGAATGAGAGAGCGGCCGATCCCCCATCACCTCTTACAGCTGTATAATGTCATAATGTTCTAGTAAGAAGTAGACGACTTGACCGAAGAATCCTCCCTGACCTGTTTAAATGAAGACAAATGGATGGAGGAGAACGTCCTTAAATGTGATGTTTGCTCGCTTAATGACCATGTTTGTTCCCGTTGTCTGTGATTGAGTGTATTCATTAGGCTTGATGTGCCCACAGACGTCTCTGGCAGAAGAACACAAAGGCCTTTGACCATCTCTGCTGCACGTTAATGGAATCTGAACTACATTAAAGGTTGAGAAACAGAGAAAAGCATCAAACTTTATGTAATTGGAATCGCTTTAGGGTTTTCTTGCTCGGTGCTCTTTGCTTGTATTCATTAATAATACTATACATGAAAAAATACAACATTAAGGGAGAAAAGTGTTCAAATTAGAGCAACATGAAAGATAATGAGGAATTATCTGGGCAAACACACTACTGCAAGTCATGGATTACTTTGATTTATTGTTTTCTTTTCATGCAACTGTTGGGCTGAGCAAATATGGGAAGAACTCTTTATTGCCGTAGTACTTCAGAAATCCTTTTAAAGGTATACATCAGAATTAAACGTGGCACAATGGCCTTCATCATCACAGTATGCTAATGCCTATCTAGTGCAAGGGATTTCATCCATATGCTGACTGAGGACTGTTGGGACACTCCTGGCACAGGATGGTTATGTCGGGAGAGACAGAGTCGTTTGCACTTCAATGATACGTCTGTACCATCTGCTTCACAGGACATATGCTTTCAACTACATACTGTTTAATTACTAGTGTGTTCTAATATGTAACTATGCCATGTTTGGTCTCATCTGACAGCCTATAAACTGAAATGAATGGTAGTGAACTTAATAGAGATATTAAAGTATCCTAATGTACAATCTAGGTACTATTGGTTAAACATGCATTGAGGAGAATATGTTAATGTTCTTCTCCCCCTCTTGATCACCACACATTTGCCTCATCTTTTGGTTTCCTGTCGGTCGGTTTCGGTGTTGGTATTCCACATATGTTAAACAATGCTTTGCTCAGGGTATAAGAAGGAAAGGTGACTTGATCTGGGAGAAAGGCTTTAACCCCGCCACTCCCACATACCAGTGCGTAACCTCATACTAGGAGAAAGGCTTTTACGGCCTCTTCTCCACAACAGTGCATTATTTGTTACGTCCAAGTTTTCTGTACAGTATGTTGTTCCATTCTACTGTCTAAAGGCTTTGAGAATATTTCCTTTTATCACTGATTATGTTGAAAGCTAAAGTGATTATAACTTTCGTTATCTAAACGTTCAGGTTAAGTCCTATGTTTTCCTATCAGTTCTAAGAAAGACCTTTACCTTAAAAGAATAAGAGGTTAAAGAATAACAACAATTTTTAATGGAGTCAGATTAATTATATTGGAGTCAGATAAATATTTGAATTATACACGTCATACTTCAGCTGCATTTTGTTCCCATTATTGGTTCAAAAATAGCAGCGTAAGCTTCCAGCCTTACACAACCAAACCAAATCAGCTATATTTCCCCAGTATTGCTGAGTACAGACATTGCGCAAAATACTTGTAATAGTTTATACAAATTAACTGTATGGTAAAATGCAAACTGCAGTACCAAAATCAGTGTAAAAGTGTAAAATCAGAGTCACATAACTGAAAACTTAATGGGATACAGATACATCAAGAAGTGATATCTTTATTTATAATTCTTTTAGGTTTTCAGTCATGGAAATCTGATGATGATGATATTTATATTATAACATATTTGTGATAAGTAAGACTTTTCATTTTGAATAAATTGGCTTGTCAATCAAATCAGTGTCCTCTAAAAGGATATGTTATTTTAATACAGGGTCCAAGGACATCTTCAGTAAACATGAAAGATTTACTTTTAAGAAAACATCTCTTTATAGTCAACAATACAGTAAAGAGATAGTAGCTATATTTTTAATAATCTGCATAATGATCTAATGGTCTAATTCATGCAGAGGACAAATAACTGGAGTTTGGGTGGGAAAAAAAATGTCTCAGACCCATTAATTAGTTCATAAATCTCGTTTTACCATCCTGAAATTGGATGTTGTATTAATTATTCAAGAATAGAACCAATATCAAATTATCAAGTGGATAATTAAACAGCAATTTTTAGTTTTAGTGTCCAGTGGGTGGCAACATGGCAGATGTATAGTGTTAGCAAATGAAGTGCTTTTACTGACGCAGCTCGTGTACTTTTTATAGGGACATTTTGTACTACATTGCTCATTTAAAAGGTCAATTCGAGTAGAATCAAAGGTCTGAATGCATGACAGTGAGCAAAGATGGTGCAACCTCAATCACTTAACTGCCTTTTTATTCTGCACCTGAAAAAAGCATTACAAAATCCACTTTATATATTTTCAGCAATTTCTTAAGTGAATGACCTTAACATATCTTAAAGTAGGCTTCATTTTTAATCACTTTGCCATTATTTGCATGAGTATGTGGTTTTCAAATGTTTTGATTGTCCAACTAAATATTACAAACAGGATTTTCTTTGTTCTGTATTTATCTCATAAGCTCAATTGTTTGCTGTATCATAATGCAAGCATTTGCAATATAGGCTATGTAAAGAAGAGGAGGCATTCAAGGAATTTGTATAAGAGGTCCCTCAGAGAGCTAGTGTCAAGGTGATGAAACCTTGAATAGCTACATATTACCGGCTTTATGGATTTTTTCATAGATGTCAATTTGGTTAGATAAGTGTATTTAAATAATGTGATGGGAAAACAAGAATGATTGACTATAGCTGTGATACAAGTTGGAAGTACCACTATTGTACCAAAGGTTCTGAATACCACCTACTTGTGAAAATAGTACCAAAGTGACAAAAAGTTCCAGCTCTCTCTCAGAAACACATTATGTTCCACAAATTTATAACATGATTGATGTTTCAAAAATGTGTTCAATTCATTTATCGTCACATTGTGGGTTAACCAAGCAATACGGATTAAGTGTTCTTTGTTGTTAGATAAAAATGTGTAATTAAATATCATGTATATTGGATTTCATTTTGAGTTGTAGCTATGTCACACTACAATAGTGTTGGTGGCACAATTTGATACAGACTTTATCTTATATTGTCCTGATTCGGTCATTTAGTAGTAGCCTATATGGGGAATCTCAACTGGTTTCCTTTTGTTTGCTATATCAATCATTGTATCATCTCCAATATTAGAAAGCTGGAAGTTCTACTTGCATTCTAATTGGTAAAATTGGCAGAGACAAATTGCAATAGAGGTAGCAGGCTTGAGCAAAACAGATTGCAAAAGAGTGTTCACACCTAGTAACCCTGTTAGAGCTGACAATAATGGGTGAATTTATGTTGTTTGAAGTCCAACACATGGGCTAACACTCAGTCATTAAAAAAAATTATATTGCACTTTTGGGATGTCTGTGTGTGGTGATTTAAAATCTAATTTGCGGGCGGTTCAATAAGTAGATTCCATCATGTGGATGAAGCCTGCAAGTGGGCTTCCCTTTATTCCCAGTGCGTGGTTTGATCTCATTTGCTCAAAGCCCCTTGTTACTAGTTAACGAGCAAAGCAGCGCTGTGTGGGATTTGAAGTCTTTCAAAGTAGAGATCCTCGTTCCAAAGCGCGAATGTCTAAGAAATGTAAAACTTCAATACCCATGATGCACTGCGAAGCTGGAAGTTCAGGCATGTGAATGCCGTATGATTCTCGTAGTAGCGCTTCCTGAATAGCGCCACAGATGCTCTAGAAAACATTTCACGTGTACGTTTTGTTTGACTAACTCGCTTCTTGTGTGTCAGAATGAAAATGCAGTTTATAATGTTGATTTCTTTGTTTGTTATTGGAGCAATGGCGGGGAAGTACTCGAAAGAAATGAATGATCAAAAGGCATCTGATAAAAACAATAATCAGGTGGAATTCAGGATTGCCAAACTTAATCAGATCTGGGAAAAGGCGTTAAGGGTAAGTCATGTGACAGATTAAAAATATACAATCTATTATTTTTGGCAGTGTTATCGGATGTTTTGATTGGCCTTCTTTTGTTTTTAAATCTCATTGTGGTATTTCATTACTGCTCTTTTGAGCATTTTAATGCACCAGCCCATCATCTGTTCTGCTTTAGATGCAGCTTGCACCGGTGCGGCTGTCAGAACTGCACAGTGACTTGAAGATCCAGGAGAAAGATGAACTTCAGTGGAAAAAACTGAAAGCAGAAGGTTTGGACGAGGATGGAGAGAGAGAAGCCAAGCTCAGACGCAATTTTAGTAGTATGTTTTGACTCTTTTTGTTTGGTTTAGGTTATGACATTAAAAAACCCATGAAAAGGCTTGACAAACAGTTCTTTGTTGACATATTTCTTATTGCAACTGGAAGTTAGTACAGGACAGGACATAAGACATATTAATGAAAAAAATGATATGTATAACTTCTTTGCACAGTTATTCTGGCAAAGTATGGAATGGATGGGAAAAAAGACACCCGGACATTGGACAGCAACAGACTGAAAGATCATGATTTTAAAGAGGGAGATACATTTGATGACCCAAGGCTGGACAAGCTGTGGAACAAGGTAACTGATGTTGTGACAAAACAACCACTAAAGTGTGAATGTGTAACTCATTTGCAGGTTTACAGACTTGTTCACTTATTACTAGCTTTGCTTAAATGTTCTCTTCAACCTTTGATCGTCAGGCCAAGACTTCTGGAAAGTTCTCTGACGAGGAACTCCAGACCCTTCAGAGAGAATTCAAGCACCACAAAGACAGAATCAATGAGTATAACATTGTCATGGACACTGTCAGCCGGACTGAAGGTATGAGTTTGGTCGTGTTTAGTGCCAAGATATCTCATAGGATTTAGGATCTCTAATTGTGTTTAGTGGAATATCCAAAATCTTTGAATTTGTTGACATGAAAAAAGGGAGTTGCGATAGTCTTTTCTTCTCTGTTGTGACTTATATCTGACTGAAACGGCTTTTTGAACAAGAAAAAATGTAGGACGGGACTTGATCTAGTCCATTGTGAATTGATCATTAGATGGTTGTGGTTTGCTATTGCTGTGATGTCATGTGATTTATGCACATGTGCAATTTTGACACGTTTAAATGTATTTAGAATGAAATGTATGTATATTTAAATACAATGAAAGATACAAAATGTACTGCATGTTAGCTTGCTTATTTAGCCTGGGTTTCCCCATGCTGCCTTGAGCGCAGCGCGATTTTATTCACGCTGCTAGGCAGCCTGGACACCATGGACTAGATTTTCCCCTCAAAAAGGGAACCAATCACAGAATGGGGAGGGAGCAGCAAGACGATGACGACGTCTATGCGACACACCGAAGCAGTTTGTTTATATCTATGGATCTAACATGATATCAGACGCAAAGTTACCTTTCGATGCAGCCTTAGATAGTGTTCTAAGTAGTTTAGAACGCAAGTTTATTTCGTCTTTTTCCTCGTCGAATTTCTGTCGCTCTACATAAGTCATCTGGTATAATTGAAGCGATTGGCTATGAGCTACGTACAGGCGTATTTGATAGACATTCGTAGCGTCCAATAAACGGCTCTGGGCATTCGTAAACCACGCCTCAAATACGAGAAAATGTACATGTGGTTCCCAGACCACGTCTCAATGAGACGAGGTCTGACGTTAGCCAGGCTATTGCTTATTGTGCCCAAAAGTACAATCTATTTCAGTCTGCATGTCAAACTAACAAGAAACTATGCTTCTAATCACAGGTCAAGAGCTGTAGTTCCAACCACACAAATTTGCTATGTTTGTTTTCATTATGGTTAATAACACTGAATCGTTTAACTGTGTTAGTAATGACGGAACTTGCGACCATATTTGGTGAACACTGCTTTTGGGAAACGCACCCCATTTAGTTTAATAATAGGACTGTTTAAATTTTAACCTCTTGTGCAGATACTCAGAATTTGCATCTTTGAATTTCTGTTCTTTCCATCAGAGATCCATAAGAATGTAATAAGTCCTCTGGAGGGTGAAGTGAAGGAACATGTTCTCCATCAGAAACATGCAGATCTGAAGCAGAGAATGAGGGACCTTAACCAGGGCTTTGAACGACTCCGCAAGATCACCCATGAGGGTTACAGTGATGACAGCGGTGGCTACTTTTGCAAAGATTGAATCTGTTTCTCATGAATAAATTGCTTCATGACTTTCTGATGCTCTCTCTTATCTTTGCCTATGGCAGAATTTAAGGAGCCAAGAGTCATAGAACTTTGGGAGATGGCAAAACGATCTAATCTGAGTGAAGACGAACTTGATTCTCTTAAAGTAAGCTTTGCTCATGTCTTTGACTGAATATCTTTTATATTATTACTGCACAGCTAATTTGCTTATCTAATTTAGGAGGAACTTAAACACTTTGAAACAAAGGTGGAGAAGCACCAGCACTATCAGGAGCAGCTGGAACTGTCCCATCAGAAACTAAAGCATGTGGAAGCCTTGGGAGATGAAGAACATATCATGAGAAACAAAGAGAAATACAACACTCTTGCTGAGAAAGCACGAGAAATGGGATACAAGGTAGAGTATCCTAGATCATTTTTTGGTGATTGTCCTATGTGGCTTTTTCATCATTAAGAAAAATATAAGTGTTGTGCAGAATCTTTTGTTTATCTTTTTAAAATCTGAACTAATGCAATTTTTTTTTTTAGATGAAGAAACACTTGCAGGATTTGACGAATAAGATTTCCCAAAATGGATTGCAACACAATGAACTCTGAACACTTCTGTCAGCTACAATTATTCATAGGTCACATATCACATATGCTGGGGTTATAAAGGTAGGGCATAATGTACACGAATATAACATTTCCATTGCGAAGCTAGACTGTTTGGTAAATTATGATTTTATTTTTATGCTACTGTGAGTAGTGATCAGTTCTGCTTTTGTTGCTCATTTCCCGTTTAATGTTTTTACAGCAAATGACTACAAGGTGATTTATCCAGCAAGCTTATGTATGTTATCCACATTCTGTTGTGGAAAAACTTGTTTGTGACTCAGTTTGTTTAATAATAGACAGCAAACACGCACGGAAACACGTGTAAAATCCCACAAACGTGGGTGCAAAAGAATTTAACATTACTCTACAACATATGTGCGTGGCATAAAGCTTTCACACATGAAAAAGCTCTCAAAGTTTTCAATATAAACTTTTTAAGCATTCCTTTTAATAATTCTCATTTTTATACCCCAGTCCTGAGCATCCTAAGATTTAAAGGTTGCAAAATAAAACCCCTTAATGAACAACGGTGCACAGGCTTGCTTTAATATTACTATTAACAGCTAAACTTTATCAGGAAAAAAGTGTGCTTCAGTGGAGAAAGAGAAGCCGAGCTCACGCACTACATTACTTATATCTGACAAGGCAGACCTTGAGTCGATCATAATAATGACTGAATCACTAAATAGCAATGGGTACGGGGTACATTTCTATGATTGACAGTGTTGTCCCAAGGTAGACTTGAATCGACATCCTCACTGTTTAAACAGTTCCATCAGGTAGACACTGGGATTTGTCATAAAAATTCTAATATAAAATCCACACTAATTCTTTAATCTATGGCACTGTTATTACTAATCTAACAAGTTTGATTTAAAAATCTTCCTATTCATACAAATCCTATAATCCAGCATTGTAATGAACTGTCAGGAATGTGATCTCCGTAAATAATAGGATTGCTTTTGTACAAGTCCACGTTTCATGTTGCACATTTCATAATAAAACAAACTGCCCGAGCCTTGTGTTTTCTATGACAAATTCAAATGGGTGATATGCTGAGCTGCCATTGAGTGATTGTGATATTGCATCAAGCATTTAAATGATGAGCATCTTTAGTCACTGTTATATCATTTTTATCATAGTATATAGAAATTTCAGAAAATATTATTTGAAAAAAAAATAATAATACAGTATGTTCTCATGAAATATGTAAATGTACAGAACAAAATTGGTCACCAAAGTATATATTTACAGTTGTCAACAGTCAAAGATGTTGCATCTGGGATCTGTTTTCAGATTTATAACTTTTCTAATTCCATGCCAATCTTAAACATGGAAAATAATACACGTTCACAAACTTGTACATAAAATACAATGCAGAAATACATTTAGCATATAAAGCAGTGGTTCTCAACCAAAAGCCCACCGAAATCCAACACAATTATGAACCTTTTTATTTTATTTTTTAACAACAACTGAATCAAGACAGTGATCCAGAAGTTTAATGAGCTCTGTTCTTCAATAAAAACAATAGTTCATTTATTTGCCCGGTTTCACAGACGAGGCTTAAGCCTAGTCCCAGACTAAAATGGATGTTTGAGCTGTTTTAACTGAAAGCAACTTGCACTGACATCTGAAAATATGTCAGGGCCATTATTTTGTCTCAAGATTCACACCAGTAATGTTTTTTTTTAATGTTTTTTTTTAAGGCACGTTTATAAAAGCTACTTAAATTTCCTAATTTAACTAATTATGACTTTTAACTAATTAAGTTCAATATGTTTAAGTCATACTGAGCCCTAGACCTCAGGTTGAGAACCACTGATAAACAGTAGAGTCTAAACACCTGAGTGACCACAATTAAAAATTATTCTATTTTTCAATTCTCTAACTTAACATATTTATTCACCATTACTATTTGAGAGAAACGTTTAATTGAAAAATACATATAAATGTAATCTTCTTAAAGGGATAGTTCACTCAAAAATGAAAATTGTGTCATCACTTACTGTTTACTGTTGTTCTAAACCTGTATGGGTTTCTCTGTTCTGTTGAACACAAAAGAAGATATTTTGAAGAATGTCGGTAACCAAACAGTTGATGGACCCCATTGACTTCCATAGTGGGGAAAAAAAAAATACTATGGAAGTCAATGGGGTCCATCAACTGTTTGGTTACCGACATTCTTCAAAATATCTTCTTTTGTGTTCAACAGAACAGAGAAACCCATACAGGTTTAGAACAACACGAGGTTGAGTAAGTGATGACAATTTTCATTTTTGAGTGAACTATCCCTTTAATGTCTCTTGGTTACTTTAATAATGACTACGGCATTTGAGCTGCACAAACTCCAAAAGTTTGTGTAAAACCATGTTTTTGTGGATGCAAGAAATTAAAAAAGTTAATTTCACAAATTTGCTCACAATTGTGACATAACTATTTCCAGGTTTAACTGAAGAAGAAAAAGATTCAGTGTGATCTCAGGCATTTAAACTCCACTTTGATTACATGTTCAGGTGAGCGTTCCTCTCCTTTTCTGTTCTAGTTCCTGTAGTCTCTCCTCTCGCCCCTGTGCATGCTGGGCTCCCACCCTCTGTGCTGTCTCAGTAGCAGTGATGTCAATGTGGGCGTATTTAGTGCTGGAGCCGGCCACTGATCACAAACGCAATAGAAAAAAAGGATTTATTAACAACTTTTTAAATGTGCAAGCTTCTGATATCTGTGGCCAGTTGCATAAACTTAGCCTTTATATTAAAGCTGTCTTAAAGTCTTAAAATATCTTTGATCACCAAAAAAGCATATTAATGACTTGAAATAGCTTCAATGCAACTCTACACCCTTGCTTGATTTAGTATACACGGATCCAAGAATATGCAAATGAGCCCTGCCTCCACTCACTCTAATAAGCTCGTCTATAACTCGATGTATCAGAATGGTAATGTGTTCAATGTATCGTTCTCTGTTAATTAATATGATTAGCCTTTTCTTTGACTATTAATAGTGTGTTGCTAATGTTACACAAATCATGTTCCCGTTCGCCATCTCCGAGTCAGACCGCTGCCTTCTAGCAATCAGTATCCTTACAAACGCTTTCAACAACTCAGAACGTCAGTGGAGAAAGGCATATAGTTCATCCTAATATCGTAATATATGCATAATTCACCAGCTATCTTGCTAAATGTACCCGATTTTTCATATCAACAGAAAAATATACTGGGATAACGTGGGTTCTCTTGAGACTCCACTGCTTCTGAGCAGTTAATGATATGCTAAAGCCCGCCCGCACATTGACGTGATTGGTTACAAGGTAGTTTGTGACGCAAGAAACACTGGTCTTTTCTTTTTTCAGCCAAGTCTAAGTTTTTTATGTAACCGATTTTGTTTGTTAGATGACTAATTAGTAAAAGTCCTTAGCATTTTATGCAACCAGCCACTGCTTAACATTTAAAAATAAATCTCAACACAGCTGGATAGTCATTTGTTTTCACACCCAAAATAGACAGAACCACAGATATCAACAATTTATTAAATTGTCCAAAAGTTTGGGGTCAGTATGATTTTTTGTGTGACAAATTCAGAAATTATGCAGCAAATTAAAGTGATAGTAAAGACATGACGTATGATATTACAAAACATTTCTATTTCAAATAAATGCTGTTTGATGAATCCTGAAAACCAATTATTACAGTTTCCACAAAAAATATTAAGCAGCACAAATGTTTTCCACATTGATAATAATAATTAAAAAGATGTCACTTAAGCTCCAAATCAGCATATTAGAATGATTTTAGAAGGATCATGTGGCACTGAAGAAAATTCAGCTTTATCATCACAGGAATAATAAAAAATTTAAATATATTAAAACAGATAACAATTATTTTAAATTGTAATAATATTTCACAATTTTCCAGTTCTCAAATAAATATAGCCTTTGAGAATAAGAGACTTCTTTTGAAAACATAAAATAATTATCTTAAAAGCCCCAAACTTCTGAACAGTAGAATATTGTTAAGGTAAGGATTAAAAAAATGAGCACTAGGTTGGAAGGCATGTAATTGAAGGATAAAAAATGAGTTGTGAATATGGAAGGAACACAGTGTACCTCTGACGGTGTGGCTTGACTCTGGACGGTCCTGCAGATCCAACTCCATATAGTGTAGCTGTCGTTTAGACGTTGGACTGATGGGGATATTCACATAGTTAATGGAATCACCTTGAAGTTTGTCAATAACTGTCAGTCCTGTCTGTCCTGTAAGACAAGACACAACAGTTACCAATGAAACCAAGCGAATGAAATGCTGTGATCAGGTGGTGATATATAAGAAGGGGCATCTCAATTACCATACTCTCCGGCTCTGAACTGTGGCCACCTGGATGCATCGGTCATGAATGCCATCTGCTCATAATTGACTTTTGGATCTGCTGAGCAAGACGAACCCCCAAGAATAAATCACAAGTAAGCCATTCATTCAGAATCACAATACACTCAGATGTATGCTCCAAATCATTAAATTGTAAATGTAATCAGCTGAAAACAATCTGACATGGCATATTACACACAAACATCAGATATCCAGTGACAACAAAGCATCGCAATTTTTCCTCATGGCTACTGTGTTTAGCAACATGTCGATGCCGAGACTAGAATTGCTTTACCAGTCGATACAGACAAGAAAGTCTGCTTGAATTTAGGGATGAAAGAGGCATTACTGATGCAATTCCTGTTGAAATGACATCCAAGTATTGTTTACCTGATTGAGGGACTATGTATTATATTATTATCATTTCAAAACTAGATAACTATGATGCTCACCGTCAGTCTCATGAAAAGTATTCTGCTGCTCAGAACTGCTTCTGATCTCACACCTGCTCTTCTCCTCCACCTGCGAGAAACATAAAAGTGATTCAGAAACCCCAAAGCAGCAGTAGACTTGTTTAACGCTGTATTTATTCTTTTAATTGACTGACGCTGCTTCTGCAGCTACACATCACCAAAATGTTTCAAAATCTGACCCACTTTACTGTATTATATTAGCCTTTAACTGCTGTGTACTAGCATTTAAATTAATCATTTGATGCAGTATATGTTTTTAGATAAAAAAAAATTCCTGCATGTAACTACATCTATAATTACCCTGTAGACCCTTCCCTTACTCCTTAACCCACCCTTAAACCTACCCATACCACCAAACCTGTCCCTAACCTTACCCGTATCCCACTTCAATAGCAGCAAATGTGTTCTACAATACAAAATGAACACAATAAGTGCATTGTGCCTAACATTTTTTTTTAAGTAAATACATAGAAGTTAAAGACACCTTATATAAAGTGTGAGCAAAATCATTGAAATAAACTTTGTGGAAATATATGAAAACAGAATATCAGACCATTTTTCTGACAACTAACCGCTTATTTATAGCTTTAAATTAAATTTTTACAAAGAGCAAAAGCTGACTACACCTATATCTGGTAAAAGCCTAAAGACATGCTTGCGGTTACAATAAGCATCTGAAATGTTGCCACTATTGTACAAAAGTATTGAATGCTGTGGGCAACAATACTGAGAATGGAATGCTTTTCAGTGTGAAATATTGATTTCCCTGAAAAACATTTTTTTTCCACTGTTTGGTCAAAGCAAGCTGTTTTTATAGCTTATTATTGCATTCTCAGATCAACCCGAAGCATGTGGCGAGATGACAAATGCATTTAAATTCACTCTGCAAACTGGTTCTGCCTCCCCTGGCAGTGATGGCTGAGCATGATTCAGAGACACAGACGGCTGGAACAGTCTTCAGATTTGTGCTGGAACGCTAGATTCCATGATTAGAGTGCATAACGAAAGACTGATGCTCAATCAACACCGCCCCGATCTGTTGCAGAAGTCTGATTTTGTTGGTAAAGTTTTAGTCCAAATCTAGAGAACAGTTTGTCTGCATACTTTGACAAACGATGCATTTAGACTCAGATAGCTGAGCAGTTATCTGGTTTAAAGTCCACCTGTAGTCAATAATTGTATCCCTTAAACTAATCTTTGATCACCAAAATGACATATTTAAACGTTTTATCCTGTGGAAAAAAATTCTTCATGCATTAAAAATAGCTTGAATGTAACTCTACACCCTTGCTTCATTTAGTACACACGGATCCATGAATATGCAAATATAGCCTATATAGTTTGCATGCACGTTGATGTGTTTGGCAATTCCATTGTAACACTTTTGCAAAAGGTGTGTTTGTATATATATATATATATATGCAAAACAAACAAAAATGCAGTAACATACACTGATGTTAAGGATATCAGCAAGGGTACATTAAATGAATTAAAAGTAACAGTTAATTGCATTTATATTACAAAAGTTTATATTTCAAGCAGCACAACTGTTTTCAACATTGATAACGTTTCCAAGAAATAATACATGAAAAAAAAGTATTACTTTGGGCTTCATATAATATAATTTCTTCCAATTTACCTACAAAAAGACACTCAAACCATTTTATTGCACATTGAAGATAAGAAATACCACTTAAAAATCAATTATTATTTTTTAACACAAAAGTGGCCAAATTAACAAAAAATGTGGTAGAAGGTATATTTGTTTCCGCATATTTAAATAATATTCTAATATTCTAACTGATGATCAATGTTAGTATATAATGATTCAATATCAGATGTACATAACAGTACCTCTGGGGTGGGAAACGTTTCAGAAACAATTTTAAAAAATGAGTACTATCCTTAATAAAATATGGTTGTTTAGAGACAAATTCTTTAATATGATGATCTACAAAACTAGAAAATCTCTCTGTAAGTTGTGTTAAAAATTGTGCTCAAAATGTGGTAATTGTATTAATTGTCAATTTACAAATTTTTTTTTACATTTTCTAATCATCCTGAAAATAAGAGTCCTATATTTATCAAGAGTTTTATTACATGTAAGACAAAATATGTGATCTATATTATTTAATGTCCATGTAATAAAATGTATGGTGGTGAAATATCTAATTCGTTTAAAGAGAGGATAACAGAACATAGAAGTGTAACACAACAGAAAACATCTAAAAAGTCCTGTTGCAAGACATTTTTGTGAGAGTAACCATATTTTTTCTTCCTTGGTATTGAAAAGATAAAACACAGTACAAGAGGAGGTAACATTGATTTTATTAGGAAAAAACGAGAGGCTTTCTGGATTTGTTTTATTTGAAAAGTTTCCAAAAGGTATGAATGAGGACCTTTGTCTTAAAGAGTTTCTGTGATATTGCTTATTGTATGAATCTGTTGTTGTTGTTTTTTAAATGGGAGATATGATCTTGTTTTTCGATGACTTAATTCTTTATGGCGTAGAAATGGGTAAAATGTGCCAATTTGATGAGGATGTTTTCTGATTGGGTGATTGATCATTAACCTTTTAACTAAGAGTGACATCTTGAGTGGAGCTTGTCAGCTGTTGTTAATTTTCTTTGTATGAGAAAATTCAGCTTTGCCATCTCGGGAATAAATTACAATATATTCAAATAGAAAACGGTTCTAAAATAAGTAATTTTTTATTGTAATAATATTATTTCACAATGTTACTCATTTTATTGTATTTTTTTTATCAAATAAATGCAGCCTTGTTGAGCATAAGAGAATTCAGTAAAAAAAAAAAGGTTTTTAAAGCGTACTAAAAAAAAACTCTGAGAAATGTGTGTGTATCTTTAACTGTTGTCAACTGTAGTCTCACCGTAAGTTGTATGCTATATGCGTTTCATTCACTAAAAATAACTAAATACTCATTTGTTCTGAATTCTGACTACTGTTTGCAATTTAGGTTATTGATTCACAACAAAGAACTGACAGACTACAGATTACACTGACTGCTGAGCTTTATGATTTTTGATTCACTTAAAAGAATAAGCTCATAGGAGTCAGATATTCTGTCAGCAGGAAACTGTCGGATCATTTTAGTATGGCATTTCACGCAAAGAATATATGTGCGAGAACTGTTAATGAAACCTAATGTCATTCAGTTCTGATATTTAAAAAAAAAAAAATACCAGTAAAAAACTACCCACAGAAAGACACAAAAAGCAAAAAATCAACAAGAAAACATATCTTGTTACCTTTCCTCCCCCACAGTCAGGACAGATGGCGGGCTGTAATTGTGGTGCGGTGGAGCCTTCAGGGGGCGCTACTCCTTCACCAAAACAGTTGAACCTCCATTGAACAGTTTGTTTGGGGGTGGCATCTGCAGGTACGCCCTCTGGTCCCAGAGCGACATATTCTGGCCCACGTTCCTGGGCTACAGCAGTCAAAAACTGTTCCTGACTGGAGGATTGTTGTAGTGGGAGCCTGCGAGGGATGTCGTAATGCTGCAGAGGTGGTCTGGGTACCTGGTACATGATGGCCTGCATTTGAGCAGACTCTTTGAGTGGGCACACACAGGGTTTGTGCTCAGGAATCAGGGGAATTGTCCGTACTGGAGTGTTGAGAAGGGAGATTGAGTTTGAATTAGGGTTCTGAGGGAGGCTTGTTAAGGATCCAAACTCATCAGTCTCTCCATGCCCAATATCCACGCTACCAGTGTAGGAGGAGAAGCTTCCAGAATACGAGGAGTGGCTTCCGGTGGCGATGCCGCTGTCTGTTGAGCTCTGCCGTCCCGCCTCTTGAAGGCCTCTAGGATTAGGTGGCTTGGATGGGGGCCGAAGCCCTCCCAACATTACTCCATATAGACGCTCGTCAGAACAGGCTGTACTCTTAGATCCTGCAACCCCTAACAGTGGAGATGATGATGGTGGTTCAATGGGAGTGGGGTGTCTGACTGGCTCAGGCCATATCGCCAGGCGGCTGCCCAGGCTGTTATCAGAATGACTGGTCTCTGAGGAGGAGCTGGAGATGCTCCGATCATCTCCTGCCAAGGAGGTGCCGTAACTGAAGGTGGAGGCTGACAAATTATGACAAAGAGAGAGTGGATTAACAAATGTTTGCCTGGAATGTTAGCATTGTGCATGCATTTCAAAAACGGAGTGACACAAAAACTAATTATGACTTTGTGATGTTCAGTTATTCTTTTGGTGCAACATCTTTACATGTTTTTCATTGGTATTTCATGTATTTTTGTACAATAAATAAATAATATGTTGGACCTGACAACCAAAACCGCTAGTTTCAGGCTTTTTGTATCACTTTGTGCTCGCCATCTTCTTACATGATAGAATAATTTTAAATCAAATCAATATTTCTTGCTCTATATTTACAGATAAAGAAATCTATTCTGTACGTTTCATAGTATAAAGTCAGTCGGTCAATATCACAAAATAAATCCCTTCAGAATGAAGTTGCACGATTTAGTTTGTACATTATCCCTTACAAAACCTTGCCATCTGCCATGTAATAGCAATAATAACAAATAAGAGCTTCAATTTCTGTCATTTTCCCACACAAAGCAATTGAGCGACTTTTATGTGAAGGCTTTTATGATCCTTTTATAGTGCTTTTATGGTCTTTTTTGGAGTGTGACAGACACTATGAACTGTTGCTGTATGGAAATGAACTATGTAAACTATACTTCAAAAATTATCCTTTTGTGATCCACTAAAATACTGAATAATTAAAAAAACAACAACTGATTTTTCATTTGTGGGTGAACTATTATTTACAAAAACCTTCTTTTAAATAAAATAAGCCTCCTATGTGTGTTTATTTTTGTGTATGGCTTTTTGAATCACCTGCCATGCTGTGGTGGCTGCAAATCGACAGCATACTGAGTCGTTTCTCTAGCTCACTGGCCTCCTGGCTAATCCTGTCTTCTATAGATGACGGGTTAGCGTTGGGGTCTATGGAAACATTACATTTTAATTAAACCAATACAGTGAACATTCATCAACCAATAAAGTGAACATTCATCATTCATACACACATGTACCAACATATATCCTTATGATCAAACAAACGAAACACAAACATGCACCAGACAGCACTGATTTGTCTCTGAGCATTAAGTCATATATAATCCATCACTGTTGTATCTCAGTCTCTGCTGGGAGAATTACTGGAGCCACTGGCCACATTTATCAGTTTCTACTGGTACATTACAGACATAGCCTCACAGCAATAATCTCTCACACAAGCACTTATGCGCACACACACACACACACACACACACACACACACACACACACACACACACACACACACACACACGTGTATCCACACTCACACACGGGAAGCTTTGAGACCTCCTTTTGAATATGGCAGTAGGTTAGAAAGCTGAAAGAGCATTTGCTTTTTGCATATTTAAAGAGGCTTGTCATTGTACAATTGATCTGCTCTGTGAAATTCTTCTGAAGAATACGGAATAAAGTGAAATGCTGAAAAAAAAGAATGCCTTGGCAATACCCTGTAGCCCTTATTTATCACTGGCAATCTGAACTCAACCTTTATTGAATGTCAAAGGTTAAAATACATCACGTGCACATAATTAATGACACTTAATGACAGCTAGAACAACTGCTCTGACGTCTCAGTATGAGGGATGACAGGCGAGAACTTAATGCAATGTGCATAAATCATAAATCTGAGAATTAAGAGAATGTGCTGTCATAAACATCGAAGTAAACAAACTTTAAGGCTTTTGATTTATACCTTTATACTTTCATACAACAATCAAAGAAACTGGGAGAATTTATAGAGGAAAAAATACTGGAAAAAGTTTTCGCCGTGATTACAAGCAAGCAAGCTATCATCATCATCATCATCATCATCATCAAAAATGCACCATACAACAATCGGGCTGAAAATTATTGTGTTGTCTCTGTGGTTGGTTCACAGAGAAATACCAAAAATATGTTTAGCAATTTTGAATAATCATATTTTTAAGGCTATGGTACACAACATCACTGTAATGAAGGGGGAAATAATAACACCTGTCAAAATATTTGTCCACAGAGCATAGATCACCTCTGTAAATGGGTCTATGTAAATATGTAGTCATTTAGCACATGCTTTTCCCTTAAAGCAACATAGTACATTTATTACAAGAAATGGCCCTGGAGCAGCCCGGGCATAATATTAGTGCTTCGCAGATCAATCTTTGTGTGGTTTGAACTGGTCTACAAACTCTCTGACTATGTATGTAGAGAGCCATTTTAACTATGGCTGTGCTAATTTTAGCTATGAACCACAGAAAAGCTTTAAGGCACTTCATATCAATATATTTTATGTTACTGACCGTGTGTCAGCTCTCCACAGGATTCTGTTTACACAACTCATGACAGCATGCAACCTTTCCACTAGACCTTATCATTTTATCTCAATATCACTGGCTCAGCAGCTCAATTCAGTGATTCTCTGTGCGTTCAGTGTGGCGGTTTGATCTATAAAATGATGTGTCAAGTTAATATCATTTTATGCTTACATGGTAAATCTATCTAGGACCAATCAATAAACTAAATGTGAATCTTACATTGATTTTTAGGACAATAATTCAGTATCTGGGAAGTCATGTAAGGTTCCATTAAAAAGATATGTACCACATAGATATTATTACCCTCCGTCAAGGTGGAGCCATTGAGTGGTTAGATTTAAAAAGTGATTGCCATTACAAAGCAAGACTCATTAAAGTTTATTAAACTTAATGATTATGATTGACTACAGACCCTAAAACTGCAGTGAACCAAAGACAGTCTCAAAAATGCGGTTTGAAATCGCTGGTGTATCTGACGTCTCAAACTACCTTGTAACCAATCACGTCAATGTGTGATCATCAACGAGTGGATCTCTGAGCTGGAGTGAGTGAGTGGAGGCGGGGCTATTATTGACTACAGGGGGACTTTAACTCTTATGTACTGTTTGGGGTTGTTGAGTTGACCTTTAAATAATCTTATGAGAACTGATTATTAACAAATGTTCAACTTGATAACACATTTCAAATGGCATGTCACGTGAAAAATATGGCATTTCTTACATTAGGGATCTGAGAAAATCCAATTTGAAAACATTATATAATGCAATTAATTTTTACATAATAAAATTATGTATCAGAACAGTTATGCTTATTATTTACTGTTTATTTTAAAGTTACACTATGTAACTTCTGGCCATCTAGCAGTTAAACAACAAAACTACATGCATTTTGCGGAAGAACACTGTGCAGGTTGTGCTTTGGCTCTGTGTGACTGTGCGGATGAATAGAATATAAAAAATAGCAAAATGACCCTACTGCTCATTAAAGGAACACTCCACCGTTTTTTGAAATAGGGCTTATTCACCTTCTTTCCTACATTTAGGTAGGTGGGCAAATGCATTTTTGTCTCAGTGCATGCATTGTTTTAGTTTGACAGGGTCGGCGCTAGCTTAGCTTAGCATAATGAATGGAATCCTTTGTTGCCAGCTAGCATGTCCTGAGTAAAAGTGATATAAAAAATTTAAAAAACCCACCTAATTACTTCTTGTGGCCTGCGTATTCACAACAAGTACAAATAGCGATGCAGATTAACACTAGACGATTTCCTATGCAGATATTGACTTGGGACTATATTAGGGGGAAGCACAGGTGAAGCACTGCTACTTGGGCGCAGAGATATCACGCCCAAGTAGCAGTGCTTCGCCTGTGCTTCCCCCTAATATAGTCCTTAATATATAAGTCAATATCTGCCTAGGAAATCGCCTAGTGTTAATCTGCATCACTATTTGTACTTGTTGTGAATACGCAGGCCACAAGAAGTAATTAGGTGGGTTTTTTAAATTTTTTATATCACTTTTACTCAGGACATGCTAGCTGGCAACAAAGAATTCCATTCATTATGCTAAGCTAAGCTAGCGCCGACCCTGTCAAACTAAAACAATGCATGCACTGAGACAAAAATGCATTTGCCCACCTATCTAAATGTAGGAAAGAAAGTGAATAAGTCCTATTTCAAAAAACGGTGGAGTGTTCCTTTAAACATTCACTACTAGGCTTAAGATATAACCAGTTTAGATGGAAAGGATCTCAAGCTGACTAGCTGAAGACGTTACCGTAGCTATACCCAGACAGTGTACTTCCTTGAAAATACATTCCAGCACAGCGCTGTAACAACCATCATGAAATGACCCTTCACATTAGATAATGCTTTACAATGAACTACATATGACAATGTATCTGTTCAGTAAAATACCTTACTTGCCTGTTGAGTAATAAAAACGTCATCTCCACATCGCTTTTACAACATTTCAAATCCCTCAGTTCTCGCCATCTCTGAAAAGCCAAGCCAATGTTGATTCTCGTTTTATTACGAGCTCTCTTTTGCCAGCAGACTCTCCTCTGTTCAGGTGATTCCCCGGAGGTTGGAGATTTATGTCAACCTTTCCCGCTCGTTGTGACAACTAACCCACTCCCACACCATACACGAGTCAAAGTAATAACTTTTCTCTATTAAGGATATGACGAGACACGCACGGGCGAGTATGTTTGCCTAAAATATAAACACTTATAATAGGCTTATAACAGTCAATCAGGGTAAGACAAAATCACATGCTGGAAGAAGGATTGATGATGCATTGACTCATTATTTAAATGTCGTTTATCTTTCACATTTCCGAGCAGTACATGCCTACTGTGTGGCAAAACAGATGCAGCTTCAAAAATATCTGCCTACTAGAGTTTGATTCGATCAGAGGAATCTATTAAATTGAATTGGAGGGAATATAAAAGGCTAATTTAAAAATTAGTATTATTATTTTTACATTTACATAATTGGAGTCTCTGGGACTCCAAACAAAAACTCAGCAGCCATTCTGAGCAGAACATGAGGGTGCTGGGAGAAATAAAGAGGGAGAGAAGGAAACTTGACACCACATATCAATCATACATAGAGCTTAGACACAGATATGCACACGTAGCTGACAGCTCACATACAGCAAGCTAATGAAGCCAACATTAGTAACTTTGAAATCTCTGATCTGAGATCTTACATCACACACCTCCACAAGTATGAACTCACCTGGCAGGACTGGGCGCAGTCCAAACGGCCCCCTGCTTGGTGATATGCCACGCACGATGCAATCGAACAAAAAACTGATCTGTTCTGCTTCTGCACATGCAAGAAAGAAAACGCCGGCCCCTACGGAGACAGAGAGAAAAGAAATAGCTTCTTAATGTCTTGAGCCCGTTTTATTCAAAAGACGTAATGCACCATTTCGAATTCAAATTGATATTAATTTCCCATAGCATTAAATAGAAAATTAGTTTCAGTAATGACCATAATAGCAGTCACAAGATTACAACAAATGAGGGAACATCAAGTCATTCCTCTGAGCAAATGAGAACATTGACATTTCACTGATTCAGAATAAATGAATTATATAGACCAATCCAACCCAATGGAACCAAGAAAAACTATACGAGTTCATACATCATTCAAATAAATTCATCAGGCATACAAAGTCTATAAATTAAAGTAACTGTCTTCAAGTAAAGGCTAATTGAAGACAGTGATGTTTTATCAATGAGCCAAATGCATAGAAGTTATATATCTGATAGGTCCACAGCTTTTGAAACGGGGGAAAAAAAAGAAAGAAACAGTGTTATAAAACTAAAGTTTATTTTTGCACTTTAGCATAATTATAATTTATGAAATAAGTGGATTGTGTACCAAGAAAATCCGCTTCGGTGCCCACACCTCCCCCATACACATGTCAATAGCATCTGCAAAGCCGGAAACACCTTTCAAACTAAATAAGAGCTGGCAAAAGCACAGCTGAATGTTACTGAAAAACTAGCTATTAAAGAGCCTTAAGGCTTCGAGTATAATAGGAAAACTGGGCTAACAAAGACCTTATTTGTGACAAGATGCATTAATGATTCATCCGCAGTCAGATTATGACTGTTTTTCTTTGTAGAACATGCTTAGGAAAGAGACTTAGGCGGTCTTTCATGAAGGCAAATATAGTCCTGTCAAATCCCTGAGCATCACTGTGGAGACGGTATAGGAGTGACAGTCCATTACAAAAATAACCATAACACCCTTAGCACTTGGTTTCATAATTCATAAACACACTGCTAGGCTATTAATACTTAAGACATGTGGCCAAATCTGTGGCTATTTACTTACCTTGCCCACATTTTGAGAATAAAACAGGCCTAAACCTGCTTTTGCTAAACTATAGAATTTTTTTGATTATGAAAATACCCAGATGACTCTGCTAACATGTGCAGTATGCAATAGAGTACTATATCCCACAATGCAATGCGGTTGAACTTACGTTTCCAACATTACGAATGAACTGTAAGTAGTATTAGTGGTGATTTTTTGGGGGGATTAAAGTACCAATATTGCACTAATTTATTGCGGTGAACATGTGGAAACTGTATCAATAACAGTGCATACATTAGCCGAGCTCTAGCGTGAATGACTGTAACATAAACGTTGGTAAAACAAATCTTGCTCCATGCTTAATCTTTACTCAAAGTAGTGAGAACGACAGACAATCTGCATTAATAGACACAGTTTTAGGTAATAGTGGCCCACAGCTGATTAGCTGAAGTATTTCAGTAAGACAGTAATAATGTGAGTTAGCCAGTTAGCAGGAGACCTACACAATATAAAACTCAAAACTAAGTATTTTGAACACCAACTTTCAAGAGCAAGCGTTTTGCGAATCCTGCATTGAACTCCGAGATTTGAGAAGCAGTCTTCAGTAAAATAAAGGGAGCACAGCAAAAGTTTAGGATTATACTGCTGTGATATCGTGGTAAAGATGAATTTAAACCACTGATTCTTCACATGCTCGTCCTTGGGCAGTGAAAAGAAACTGGCTTTACCTTCACATTGTAGAGCACAGCGCCGTCTTCTCGACATGATGCTATCCAGCATCCACAGGAATCAGCTGTTGGTTTGAGGGGGTTCAAGTTTTCCCTGGTGTCTGCCCACGCAATACGCTAATGTTTCGTCTCGACGTCACAACGAAACGGATTATGACTCGTTTGAAAAACGATTAATTTCATTGACTCAGTCGACTCTTACTTTTGAAAGACAATAACTTTATATAAGGTGAACTTTCAGAATTAAAACTTTGCAGGATGTTTTCATTCACTTAGAGCTATGTTACACACTACATGAAAGGTCATTTTCAAACATCCATAATAGGGGCACTTTAAGATCAAACACTTGCAGAATCATGTAATTAGAATTGCATTGTCAGTTTCAATTTAGGTTACAATTTTTCTAAGTCTGTTGACAAACTAAACCAGTGAATAAACTCACATCTGTTCAGTCTCTGAAATCAAATGAGACTGCTGACATGCTCACTAATTGCACTGCCAGTATGTGTTTTGTCACGGCGTGTGGCCTGTGACATTGAATTGCGCTAGAGACAGCAACAAGGCCATATTTTCAATTTAATTCACTCTGTCCCCGAGCAGCCAACCGCTGAATTACACTAATGGGAGTGGGAGGGACATGACCTCTGTGTGGCAGAGACCAATCGGAGCTCATGGTTGTCAAACCATAATGAGATAAAGCACTGGCTAACAGACACAAGCTCCAGACAAGGTAATTATTTCACTATATGCATCTAAATGTAAACTTGGCTGTCTTAGTATCTGTTTCCTTGTATGTTTTCATGGATTTACATACATTTTCAGAATGCATGAGGTGGCAGTAGTGGTTGTAATGAAGATTCAAATTCAGTCGAATTGAACAAGCTCTTTCTGTGCGGATGTCTAAGCCCACAGATCATCTGCAGCTCTACTGATTTTGAAGGAACATCTGCAAAATGTATTTTATTTAAATATGGTCAAATGTGTAAAAACAAATCTAAAAGTATTTAACATTTAAGAAATATTTTGAATAAGAATAATACAAATATATATATTAATATTTAAAAAAAAATGATGCCATGATTAAATAATTGGTTTTCTCTTGTTTTTGCACGTGTTCATAATTTCTTTGTGTGACAGCCTGGCCAAAAATGATGTCCGCACAATTTAGCTTGTTTCATTGCATTACAAATAAAACAACCGACTCAAAGCACAACTACGCAATATGCTTCTTTAACCAATTTTCTTAATAAAGGTTGAAGATGTCAATTTTCTTAGGCTGGAAATCACTTTTTTATTTTCTAAATAAAGGAGTTATTTTTGTAATAAAGAGCTTTTTGTGAAGTTCTGCATGTGCAGTTTCCATGCAGTCCAAGACACGACTAATGTTGTACTAATGTACTACAACAGCAATGAGAGTCTGGTGTCCAATGTGAGCACCCCTGCCCCCTCAAGTTCTTCCACTTGGCAGGAGACCTTTCACATGCCGCCCCACCGCCTAAACACATAAAAATGCCCAGAGTTCCCAGCATAGTGCATTAAAACAGCGTCTAACAAATATCCTGAACACCTTTTCAAGTGAAAAATGTATTATCCTGATTATGATTGCAATAAAAACCCTTTTGTGTTGTGACAACATGGCTGTCGTAGACCCGTTGTAAGGAAGTTTCATATAAGATGGAGCATTAAAGCTGCTGAAGCCACAGAACAGCTGCAGTTGGATTTGCCAGAGAGGCAGCTGGTGGGTTTCACTGGTGCTAACGCAACATCTTACACTGGAGCATATCACACATTACCACAATCTGTGTGGGTGCACAAAAGTAATGTGTACTGATTCTGTAAGTATGGGGGGGAGTGAGAAAATGAGTGAGAGAGGGAGGGAGAGAGAGAGACAGAGAGACTAAAGTGTGACTGTGAGGTTATCTGATTTTCACATTTACTATTGGCAAACACCTCTGTGCTACTTCCACCGCAGAGAGCATCACTGAGTAAAAAAAGAGGCAGAGGTACAAGAACAAACCACACGTTCAACTCAATTATCATGTGATTCGTCTCATTGAATAAAATGCAGTGTTCTACCAAAACAAAATAAAAAGAGATGTTCAAGAAACCATTTGCATCTCAAATGAGCAATTCGACAAAGAAAATATATTCAAGAATAGCACTGAATAAGAAAAAGAACATGTACTTACAGTAGCCACATCTTGTCCCTCCCTCAAAGACAAATCCATTAGGAACGGCGCCATAACGCCTTAAGTCCGACAGTTTCCATTGGCCGATGACAGTTGGAGGGAGGTCTCTGGCGATGACAAGCAAATTGTTGCACAAATGCAGCGAGGCGGGGCCACTTTCTAGTTTGCTGCCAGGCTGGACATTGACGTTAAACCTGTGAACTGAAAAAGAGACAAGTTTATTATCAGAGAGCATGACTTTAAAATTAGCACATCAAAGCAAAGCAGTTCTTCTGGAGACAATCGGGAAAGGCCTAATTTCATTCCATCAACTATAAGGACAAAATACATTCCATAAAATTTCAAAATCTTACCATTGTATAATATATAAAGATAAAAAAAACTGGTAAATTTCTACAGTACATCTCTGTATTTTGGGTAACATTTTGTTTTAAGGTGACGAAGTTACATGCTACTACATTTACTTACTATAGTAATAACAGTAAATTATGCATAATTACGCAAGTTTTAATTATGTCATTAAAAACAGTAAATTATGCATAATTAAGTAACCAACACTAAACCAAACCCTAACCGTAACTCTATAGTAAGTACATGTAGTTAATTAATATTACTCAGTACTTATGGGTAAGCACAATCTAACTACATCACATTAAAATAAAGTGTAACCATATTTTGAAATGATATACTACTTGAATAAATTTTTTTAAAGGAGCATATACCGCATTTTGACTCATCATCCGATATTCTTCTCAGCAAATTGTCTTTCTACCAAGAGTTAACAGCTTCAAATTGTAAACCATCAGAAACACATTTAAACAACAGTGAACTGAGTAATGAAGTAAGTGTGAGTAGTGAACAGGGTCTCCATACCCTTTGACCATTCAATTTCCATAATTTTTATGTGAACACTTATAAAAAATGTTTTTTAGAATATTATTGAATCAGATTCAATCCGCCAAACAATCATTAAGATTAATTTTTTTTTTTATTACTCAACAGCTCAATTCGCAAACGAATCGAACCATACTATGGCATGTTTACTCTACACAAGAGTGATGTCTTATTTATAATATATTTGGTCATAAAGGTCATGGGATATTTACTATACATTTCCAAGACATTTTCAGGCATGGCAAACATCATTTTAAAATTCCCTGATATTTCCACCAAGTCCATGACTGTGGGAACCCCAAATGGATCATCATATTTATTTGCAGATGCATTTTTATTTGTTGTTTTTTTTAGGCACAGACAAATTTTGAGTACATTTATTTCAAGATCAATATATCTAATTAGGCAACACAGGTGTGAATATAGACTCCAAATCATTAAGAAAAATACCTCAATTTATCCTAACAGAGACAAGTAATCGATAAATTCCAAGAGGGCATAATGCATAATGATACAGTTTGCTTGCAGCAGTGTGTGTGCATGTGTGTGTGTGTGTGTATGTGTGTGTGTGTGTGTCTTGCATCAGCGATGGGATTAATACTTTTTACTTCATAATTACGATTGCATTGTGCACCTTGTCACATATAACACACACAAAAGATTTATCCATCATATATCTTTTATATTATAAGATTTATCCATACAACACATACTCTCACATCTCAATCTATGGTCAACCAAAGCAAGGCAGTCTCAAGTCACTGATGCATCAGTCATGATTCAAAGTGAGGGAACTTGCTACAGCACAGTGTGTTAAAGCAGTTTAGAAGGAAACTGATAAGAGCAACAGAACAGAATGAGACATCAGCACCCCGCTTCACCAGACTCCATCTATCATCATTCTGACTGCCTTAAAAACAAATCAAACAAACATGCGGCCTGAAAATCAAGGAGGCATCACAGTGGACACGACACATGGATTCAGAATAACAGCTGCCAAACAAGAGCTTTCATTCAACACTTTAGCTGCATATGGAAATGAAAACTTTGATTTGAAATAACCTGAAGTCATCTGAAACAAGTCTAGGATAAAATACTATATGCTTTTGTTACTCTGTCAAACACATATTCGAGAAAAACTTTAGATCTCTCGGAGTATCACACATCACAGGGGTCCCAATTATAACTTGGTTGCTTTCTCAAAGGGCATGTCACACCACTCTGACTTGAGAGTGTGTGTGTACGTGTGAAAGCAATAGATCCACGGTGTAGGTGTGTGTCTGTACGTGTTTTTCGAGGGTGTCTGGGATTAACAGACCGAGTAGCGGTCTTGACTCATAAAGTGCCCTGAGTGAGATCAAACTTTAGCTATGTTTGCTAGAAATAACAATAAAATAGATGATAAATTAAAAACTAAGAATTAAAGACAGAGGATTTACATAAAACTATTTTATATATATATATATGTGAAATTAATTATGTGATTATGTGAAATATATATATACAGTTGTGGTCCGAATTAATGGCACCCCTGGTAAATATGATCAAAAATGGCTGTAAAAAATAAATCTGCATTGTTTATGCTTTTGATCTTTCATTACAAAACACGTTGGCCACAATTATTGATACCCTTTTATTAAATACTTTTTACAATCTCCTTTTGCCAAGATAACAGCTCTGAGTCTTCTCCTATAATTCCTGATGATTTTGGAGAACATCTGACAAGAGATCAGAGACCATTCCTCCCTACAGAATCTCTCCAGATCCTTCAGATTCCCAGCTCCATGTTGGCGCTTCTTCTCTTCAGTTCACTCATCAGGTCAGGGAACTGAGACGGTCATGGAAGAAGCTTCATTTTGTGCTTCGTAACACATTTTTGTGTTCATTTTGATGTTTGTTTTGGATCGTTGTCCTGATGGAAGATCCAACCACGGCCCATTATAAGATTTATAGCAGAAGCCGTCAGGTTTTGATTTTTTATCTGTTGATATTTGATAGAATCCACGATGCCATGTATCTGAACAAGAAGTCCAGGACCTCCAGCAGAAAAATATGCCCACAACATTAAAGATCCAATGGTATATTAAATTGTACACATGGGGTACTTTTTATCCTTGTGTGCACCAAACCCATCTAGTGTGTTTGCTGCCAAAAAGCTATTTTTTTAGTTTCATCAGACCACAGAACCCTGTGCCGTTTGAAGTTCCAGTCGTGTCTGACCACTGAATATGCTGGAGTTTGTTTTTGGAGGAGCGAGGACGATTTTTCTTGAAACCCTCCCCAAACAACATGTGGTATGTGGTAGGCTTCTGACCCCAAGACTCAAGTAATCTCTGTAATTCTCCTCGGAAAGTCTTACTTTCCTCCTCACCGTGCATTAAGACAATATAGACACACGTCCTCTTCCTGGCAGATTCGTAACATCTTTAGTTGATTGGAACTTCTTAACTATTGCCCTGATGGTCAAAATGGGGATTTTCAATTCTTTAGCTATTTTCTTACAGCCACTTTCTATTTTGTGAAGCTCAACAATCTTTTGATGCACATCAGAACTATATTCTTTGGTTTTACTCATTGTGATGGATGATTAAGGGAATTTGGCCATTGAGTTGCCTCATATTTAAACTCCTTTGAAACAAGAAGTCATAGCTAGACAATTTCATGTTCCTAGTCACCCTGGTGTGCAAAAAAAAAAAAAAAAAAAATTACTATTAATGGGAATATACTTCAGAGATATTTTCATCTTAAAAAATTCCAGTGGTGCCAGTAATTGTGGCCAACATGTTTTGGAGAAAAACATTTATTTCATAATGTGATTTACCCCCCACTTTCAATTATTTTACTTCAATGAAAGGTTAGAATTTAGCAAATTTTTTGAATGAAAGATCAAAAGAATAAACAATGCACATTTATTTTTTACAGCCATTTTTGATCATATTTACCAGGGGTGCCACTAATTCTGACTTCAATTTGAAGTCAAGAACTTCATCACTAACGCCATATTAAAAAAAAAAGAATGACCCTACAAGTTAACCTGATGGGTTTAACAATGGTTTTTCAAACCATCAACCATTAAAATATGTGGCTTTTTTTTTATTATTATTATTATTTTATTAACTATTAGGGAAGAAAAAAACACTAAACTGAAAAAGGGGTAAGCTACAGAAAAGAAAAAAAATGCATAGGTAAAAAAAGCTCACAGGAAAAATAATACACTGTCTATATATTTTGTTGGTTCTCTCTTGTTTTTGCACGTGTTCATAATTTTGTATGTCAGCCTGGCCAAAAATTACACACAATTTGGCATGTTTCATTGCATTATCACAAATAAAACAATTGACTGCAACATATCAATTGTTATTGAACAAGTCATTTGGACTACTGTTATGAATATGATGTGAAGCCGTTTTGGTGCTGTTTTCGTTAAATACTGGGAGCTTGACAGCCCTCAGTTACTTTGAATCGTCATTGTATGGCTGTGAAATTATTTTTTACAAAAAATTCTACTTTGTGATCCACATAAAAATAACAGCATTGAACTGTCATTGTGTGGCTGCGGAATGATTTTTACCAACAAAAAAATAAATAAATAAAATAATAATATATATATATATATATATATATATATATATATATTTGTGCTCCACATAAAAATAACAGCATGTGAGTTTGGAACAACATGTGGGTGAGTAAATAATGACAGAATTTTAATAAATCCCCTTTTTCATCTGACACTACACATGCACACATGCTCTTCTCTCACCCTCTCCAAGGCTGTAGCGGATACGAGCATCCCAGGCCAGAAGAGTCACTCTGTTGTCGAAGCCCAGCATGACAGACTGGCTCAGGCACAGCAGACTGAGCGCATAATTCACTCCATCAAACCCCTGAAGAGCCTCCAGTCCACAGATATCCCTCAGCGTGGCCTGATTCCTCTCCCGCTGTCCTTTACTCTTCTCTCCACGCTCCTTATACACCAGCAAGGACAGGCAGTCTGAGACAGTCAAGATTACAAATTGATAAAACATCAGAACAGAAATGCATCTTACACTAACAAATACGGCCAAACATTACAATGATAATATCATGTGTTTTTGGTACCTTGGAGTTTCATAAACACCACTGCACATGAAATCACTCAGTGTTATTGTATAAGCACCATTACCATAAATGTACCATGTACCATTCAAGTAAAATAAAATCATTACAGGTAGGCTACTATCCTTTTAAGTCAATTAAAAGTCTACATTTTCTTTCATATCAATACTGTGTTGCATTACAATTCCAGCAGTTGATATTATGATTTGCATAATCATCAGCAGGAATTACTACTGAGAAAGTAACACATGCATGGGACGCAGTTACTGGGCCATGAAATATAAACTGTCTCTTTCCATAGACTAGTGTTGTGTGTGTGACAGCATCAAGCTATTGTCTCTAGGATGACTGCACTTGTTGTTTTGAATGTGGTGATGTTTTGTTTTTATGCTTCTGTACAAAAGAACAAACCACTTCATCACCAGACTTCTAAAAAAGTATGCGAGGACTCGAGCAGCTGTCATAACACACATCAAAAGACTCAGTGATCCATGAAAGCAACTGGAGACTAACCTATTAAACAATGACAACTTCAGACGGCAGAGATCCAAAAATGACCTATCCGCTAGCCAAGTTCACCTAAAGAAGTTAAGCAAGTGCTTGGCTTGCAATGTGAATGCTGATGCTAATCATAAGAGAGACTGGGGCCACTTGTCACATTTTTAACGCCAGACAGGGAATATTTATAAGGGGAGGTTTATTTTTAAGTCAATGTCTGCATAGACGCCTTCATAGAATACCTTCAAGTTCTGAGAACTAAAAAAGCTTTGAACATTTCTACCATTATTGGCCAAGAAAAAAGTTCATTAAAATATTATGATCTCAACTGCCACTACAAAAACAAAATGAACTAAACAACAGATTTTAAACAATTAAAGTAAAAATGATAAAACAGCAAAAATTAAAGTGAAAAATTAAAGTATATAGGCCTATAGGCTATACGCTCAAGATTCTGCTGCCTATGACCATCAAATTTTGGCATTAATATATTTCTAACATTTGAAACACAGGTCAACATACACCCAAAATATCAACATACACTATGGCAAAAAATAAATAAATAAATAAATAATGGTAGTGGTAGGTTGGATTTTAGTTTGCAGTACAGAATTCACAAGAAATTTCAAAACAACATACAACACCACTCCTAGAGATGTACCCTACGCATTTGTGTATGGAAATTTGGTAACACTTTACAATAAGGTTTCATTAGTTAACATTAGTTAATGTATTGCCAACATGAACTATGAACATGAATAAATACAGTCCTTCATTGTTTTTTCATGTTTGTTCACAGTGCATTAACTAATGTTAACAAACACAACTTTTGATTTTAATAATGTATTAATAAATGTACAAATTAACATTAATTTAGATTAATAAATGCTGTAGAAGTCTTGTAGTAGGCTAGTTAACTAATGTTATTGTAAAGTCAAAAACGTTAGTGATACAGCTCTTGTGACAACTAGCCCCGGTCTCGACTACAAACACGTTATTATTATTTTTATTTTTTAAGACATTACACTTTTAAAGTGCACTTTGTAGCTGTTGGTCCAAAAACAGCTCGAGCCAGAATGAATTGCGACATCGTGACAAGTGCATCGAGAGTCATTCCGATATCACGCATAACGACCGTGCCAATACCTCACATACCGTCACGAGAAAAAAACAACCGTGACAGCGCTATGTCAGGCTTTTGCTACGTAGAAAGTACGTTTATGAAACAAAACAGCTGTTTAAATGCATTTTAATAGCTAATCTCAACACTGTTAAACAGCAGTGTAAAATGTTTTCCGAGTAGGATTTACCTGCTACCGGCGAAGGTTTCCGAAGAATCACCCATCTGTTTTTCCACTGTAAACGCAGGGAGACAAAACAACAAACAAAGTAGTGTTCGTGAAGACAAACAAACGAAGATTTAAGTTGTCCAACAATAATAAACGATACCGTAAACGTAGTTTGCGTTGCTTTTAACCACCTTTTTCCCCTCTCGGAGTCTGACTTGTCCCTCTACGACAACCGTATCCGTCATCTTGTGTCATGGTTCCCGACAGCTGTGTGCGGTCCGCGGCAGTGAGTGAGGGGGTCACTTTCAAAATAACCTCCAGAACTGTCTGCAACAGGCACAAACTCTCTCACCCACATTACTCTTACATGCATTGGCCCACCCTCTAAACGGAGACCTACACTACAAGGCAAAGGTTTTTACAGTTGCTCACTGGGTCAAGGTGCCAATTTAATTTGCAACACCTGGTCAAGAGATGCAAGCATTCTTGCAAGTCTCAGACTGACAAGCATGTGGTTTAAGAGACATGTAAACAAACATGCGCATTATGTGAACTTCTAAAATAATAGTTAATAATCTGCAATTATAAAAGTAAAAATGTTTAACCACGCAAATAAATGAAACTGGGGGATAGGAACCCTTCTATGGGATGTACAGCACTCAGAAGGGGCGTCATGCCAGCTAGGCTGGTCTCAGAGCAGCATTTTGAATCTCAAGTAAGTCCTAAAGGCACATAGACATCAATATAATATGACACAAAAGGCCTTTCTTGTGTGTGTGTAATTCAGAATGCATTTAGGCCTACTTGAAATAGCCTGATGTTATTCATGAAATTACATTTATATATAATTTTCTTAACATGCTGTCTTTCCAAAGTGATCACAAAGTGCATGCATCACGCAAATGGCAATTACCAAAGAAAGGCAGCTAAAAGCTGCAGTATTTTAGGGCCCTGATCAATTATGCAAATTTGTGATAAAAACCATTAGTGTATAAATGTCAGATGTTCCTGCTTCTTTGAAGCAACAGATGCGCTTTGGAGATGGGTAACAAGGATCATCAGGTATGGCACATTTGAACTTGACAAAAAAAAAAAAAAGTGTTAAACTAGAAAAATGCTTACTAGAAGCTTTACTAGGGGTCACTGAGTTTCAGGCCTCACTTTATTTCAATATTTCTTGATTTATGTAGGTGAGTGTAATAGGAGTAGATAACTCTAATGTGTTCCTGTGTTCCAAAGATGTGGCTTTTTATTGAAAAATCAGCTGTTTTGACAGCTTTTGGGAGTTTGTTCCACCAGTGGAGAGATCAACAAATGGAGAAATGTCTGGACCTAGACAATCAGTAACCTTTTATATGGAGAGATGAGGGAGTTAGGTGAACAGAACGGCCTGACAGTAATGGCTGGGCTGGGGTGAAGTTTAGATGAAGGATTGTAGGTAGTGGGCGTCAGGCCATTGGCAGTAGTGTAAAAGTCAGAAATGGCGTCGTATTGGCAGGCAGCAGAGGCGTAACATGAGAGAATTCCAGAGGTTAAAGACAAGTCAAGCTGAAGCATTTTGAATGCACTCCAGAGGACAAATAGCAGATGCTGGTAAACGGAGTGAGGGTGTAAAATGTCTACAATCCGGGTATAAGGAGCTGAGAAAACTATAGTGGTTGAGGAAGTCTTGTTGTCCTTTGTGGAGCGTGAAGCAGCAGGGCCAGTTGAACACACGGATGTCAAGCATTTTACACCCCTAGAATATATTGTGCTAAACAACACTGCTAAATGCATTTGTATATGGGTAGCTCATTACAATATCGTTCCATTCGTTCATATTAGTAAATGCATTAGCTATCATGAAGTAACAATGAACAAACATTTTACACCATTTATTAATCTAAGTAAATGTCAATTTACAATCATGTAACAGTTTTTCTGCAGGTTACATGATACTCCAGCATGATTTTCTTTATTAGTTAGTTATCAGATCATTCACACAACTGATTAGTTCAAATAAAACACACATTCATTTAGGTGATAAATAAATGGCTGGCTGCTTTCAAAGTTGCATACTCTCTGATTAGGTACCTCTTTTGAATAAGTAATTGCTTTGCAACTGTTAAAAAGAATGTTCTATATTGTATGAATGTGTGAAGAATGAAATCCAGACTAATTTTGCCATGTTATCATTGTCATGTGACTTATGGTATCAGTTGCATTGCTTCAATGCCATTCATAACTACTCTTCCATGTCGTCAAGGGATAGTAAATTGTTCATTAATATGCACACTACTGAATTTCATTGGAAGTTATAGGTCATACGGGTACTTTTCACTTATACTGTTTTATGAGTATATGAATTCGGACAATCTGCATTTTCACAGTGTTTTAGTAGGGAAGGAGGCATATTCGGACACAGAAAATATCTTTATGATTGAGTCATTGAATCATTTACACAACTTATTTGTTCAAACACACAGGACGTTCGGGAATGCCTGTATATTTCTCTGAGACACAGTAGTAAGTTCTACTGTGGCGTCGGGAACTATTTTATTGCCAGTGCAAATAGACAAAGCAAATCTATAATGAAAGTAACTATCTTTGTGATATTGTTTGTATTCAACAGTTCACTAAATAACAAGGTATTTGAGTTACCAGATTTCATGAGAAAATGTAATAATTTTAAGAGGTGTGACAATTTTGTATGAATTCGTATGATGTGATTTGCATGGAAACATTTTAAGGGGGAAAAAGCATGAAGGTCCAGCCTAAATCTGACCTTCAGTGGGGTGTAAGTAGATTGCATGAATGAGATATGAATTCATTTGAATTAGCCACCAATTTGCCAAAACATAAAATAGTTTTGGGGCAGGCACCCCTGGGGAAACTTGGGTTTCATTAGATTTTGCTCAAGGACACAGTGCCACAACCAAAGGAAAACCAATGCCAGTCAGAAGTTGCCACTCAGCACCTTTTTTCTTCTTTTTTAACCAGTATAGCCAATTTCACATTAAAAAATATATTTTTTTGTGGGAATTAATTCTTACACCTGATAAAAATTATTCTGTGGTGAAGTAAATACTACAAAAACAAATGTGTACACGTAAAAGTTCAGGCAATAAGTTAAAAACAAAGTAAATTCTATATTAGCACTCAATTCAAGCTTGTAGAAATTAAAGCGTAAATATCAAAAAAAATTAAATTTTATAAAACTTATTTCATTGCTTTTGTTGTTAGGTTTAGTAACTTGCCATTTTGTGACATCTGGAGTTAATTTTCAACTCAAAATGACATTCATACTCAAAAACTATCCATGTTACCGTCATATTGTGTACCAAGTATTGAGGTCTGTTCGGGTGGGTACAGCGTTACCTTTCATGTAAATGGTGTCTACACAATGTCTATTGTATTATTTACTTAAATATCTATGTTAAGCATACACTTTAAAAGTGTGGTTTATTTCAGTGTTGTATTGTTGAGTAAAAAGTACGTAGAAATTACTCAGCAAACTTTTACTGGCCAAGTTAAAGTTCCTTATTTTCTTCGTTAATTTGACTTAACTTAGTTAAGTAGAGTTGCCAAATTTCATATGTGAATTTACTTCTGCGTGCAAAAACTTGCTGAAGAAAAATGAAGTAAATTTGACTTACAATTTTTTTTAGTGCGCAAGTACGATTCCGGCGCTCCAACGTCCCCAAAACACCCGACCAGACGTGGAATAATTCAGTGGAGAATTCAGCCTCAGTAAGGAAAATCGCATTGGGCTATTTTTGACTGGCCATTGGGCTACTTTTGTTGCACAGACCTGTTTATAACGGTTTAAATTTCTCAATGCTCACTGATAGCCTTCTGATGAGGGCACCAAACATTAAGAAATTCAAATCATTGACCAGGGACCAAAAATTAATTCAGATTTATTGAAGACAGTTGCTGTGTCAAAATACAGAAATCACCAATGCATTGTCTTGTGGTTTAGAAAATGAAAACACTGCATGTCCTTAAAATACCTACAGCATTTTGTATTGATCTGTCTTTCCCTTTCAGTCTCTCCTTCTTCCTCGCAATTACCCCTGAAATACGTCTTGGCAGAAAGCAGTGCCTTCACATCCTCGGGTCAATGAGACTTGTCTAGCGCTCAACATTAACTTAAAATTCCCAGTGTAAACTTTAGAGATGCAAGATAACGCAACCTTGTCCATTGAGACAGTAGCATAAGACTGGAGGAGACATCAAGCAATAAACACATTAAAGTATGACACCTGATTTTTGGGTGTTACTACATTTATTATAAGTGCTGCCACATTAGACCTGACATAAGTAAAATAGATGGAGTCCTATAGAAATCCACTCTGTTAGTCCAGCTCATTGTTCCCAACAGCTCCGAGTCCTCACAGGTGACATTTATATGGTAATGTTCTGTATAATAGCAGCAGTGAGAGCAAAAACTAACCGGAAAATCCACTTCAAGCTCCATTTTAGAAGTTGTTTATTTAAAAATGTTGCAGTATTATCTCAAACCGCATGTAAACCAGCACAAGCTTGAGCATCATCTGTTTTCTGGGCAACACTTTACAGTAAGGTTCCATTTGTTAACAATTAGTTCACTACATTAACATGAACTAACAATTAAAAATAAGTTTAAAGCATTTCTTAATCTTAGTTAATGTTAATTTCCACTATTAAAATCAAAAGTTGTGCCTGTCACATTATTTAATTGGCCTGAGCTAACAGGAACTAACAATGAACAGTTGCATTATTAACAACTAATGCTAACAAAGATTAATAAATACTGCAACAAATTGCTCATTGTTATTGCATTTACTATGTTAACTAATGCCTTATTGTAAAGTGGTACCCATAGGGTTCCATTTGTTAACATAAGTTAACTAAACTAAATTAGTTAAACAAACTAACAGTTAAAAATACTTTTAAAGCATTTATTAATTTTAATTTTTGTTCATTTCAACATTTTCTAATACATTATTATTTTTTTAAATCAATTTCTGTCTGTTAATATTATTTAATGGACCTGATATGAACTTTTTCATTAACTAACTTTAACAAACATTACTAAAAAGTATAACAAAAATATTGCTCATTGTTAGTTAATGTTAGATAATCCATGAACTAATTTTAACTAATGGGACCTTATTGTAAAATGTTAGTTGTCTGCTGTTTTGGGAAAGCTATTAAGATTATCAATGGTTACCATGCTCTTTATTGTCATATCAGACGAAAGTGGCATTGTTCTTGATGTGGTTATTCTTCTTCCTTGAAGTTTTCATTGGAGGTTTAGTTGCTGTTTTTGTGGATGGATCAATACGCTTTTTCGCAGGCAGCATTTCACCTTGACCTGAGGTCTGGTAAACTCCTGTTCTCATTCTTCCTTTGTGGGTTTTCAGATCGTCAAGCACTCTTTCCATGCCTCCATTCTGACCACCAAGGTCATCGCACCTGATCCCATCCACATCAAGAGCACCTCTCACGTGGAGAGGAGACCGCTTGCCTCCGCCTCTGACCCGGGGTGGTGGAGGTGGAGGTGGAGGTGGAGGTGGAGGAGCAGGAGGTGGGGCGGAGGGCGCCCTCCTGTGGGAATATTTGGAAACACTGGTCCTTTCTCTCTGACGTTTTTCGTTTTTCACTAAGGAATGATAGTCAAAAGGGGAGAGGAGCAAATATTAAGATAGTTAATTGATTGTTTTTGTATAATGGTAATAAATAACAAACTGAAGAGCATGCAACTATATAAGAAAAAGCATACTCATCCTGACAGGCTATTGTATAGGACTTGACCTTAAGTCACCATGAATTCAAAATTGACCATTCTTATTATTAATGTAATATACCGTATTTATTATAAATGATTTATCCATGCACATCATTAATTATTTTAATTCATGTGCCCTTGTAATCTTTAAACAAAGTAACTTCCCCTCCCTCTTACAACGACTGTCTGTATCTTCTAATAGAATATAGGCCTATCATCAGGGAAGAGAAGATAGAAGACTTCTATCTTCTCGATGATGAGGGCAGGGCAACCCGTCACTCACAAGATCACAGCAATGGTGATCCACAACCATCCAACGATCTAATCAATTCCCCATGGACTAAATCAAGTCCTGTCCTGCATTATTTCTTGGTTTTTATTAAATGCTACATTATTTCTTGTGAAGCCTTTTCACTCGGATATATGTCACAATAGGGATGAAAAGACTATCATCCCATTTTATGCCGAATTTAAGATCTGACATGATTCTTTTTTTCTTTTTTTTTTTTTTGACAGAATCTTCCAGACTGATTGCCACAAAGGTGACACGCATTTTTTAGTGGTGCGGCATGAGACTCCTGTGGTTTCGGTTTATCACACTGAAATTTTAAATTTCAGTCACACTTTAGTTTAGAGTCCAAGTCTCACTATTAACTAACTATATGACTTTTGCCTTAATAAACCCCTAACTACTTATTATTAATAGTTAGTAAGTTAGTTGTTAAGTTTAGATATTAGGTAGGAGAATGTAGAATATGGTCATGCAGAATACGGCATTAATATGTGCTTTATAAGTGATAATAAATAGCCAATATCCTAATATGCATGACAATAAACAGCTAGTTAATAGTGAGAATTGGACCCTAAACTAAAATGTTTCCCAAATTTTATATCTGACTTAAACTATTGTTCAAAAGTTTAGGGTCTGTAAGACTTTTTTAATGCTTTAGAAAGAAATCTCTTATACTCACCAAGGAAGGATTTATTTGATAAAAAATAATATGCAATATTGTGGTTTTCTTTTTTAATATATTTTAAAATGTAATTTATTGGTGTGATAGCAAAGCTGAATTCTCCACAGCAATTTCTCAAATTTTCAGTGTCTAACAATCCTTCAGAAATCATTATAATATGCTGTTTTGGTGGCCAAGAAACATTTTCTATTATAATTACATATTGAAAACAGTTGTGAAGCTTAATATTTTTGTGGAAACAGTGTTACTTGTTTTCAGGATTCTTTGATGAATAGAAACTTCAAAAGAACAGCATTTATTTCAAATACAAATCTTTAAATGTCTGCTGTCACTTTTGATCAATTGAATGCATCCTTGCACATTCAATGAAAAGTATTCATTTCTTCAAATCAAATATTATTGAACGGTAGCCGGTAGCAACTTACATGCTATTGAGAATTTAGAAAAGAAAAGCAGGCTTGGTTTGGATCTAAAGTGCTGTGTTTTGTAGAGGTCAGTGTTGTTGGTATAGCCCTAATGAGACATATATAGGGGCAACCTTCATTTTTCATCATTCATCATTTTTCAGTTGATTTAGAGGTACTTATCTTGTATGTTTGACCAATTAAAACTAATTCAAGGCTGAGATTTTGACTTGTGCTCTTCTGCGCATTAATGCATCATAATGGAAAGAGCTGAACAGATACAAAACACTAACACATGCGTTGCTTAGCGACATGCAATTGAGTTCGACAAGAAGAAAGTGCAGATGATGAGATGAGTAGCCATGACTTGTTAGCTTGATTTAAATCTGTTAATGTTCACTAAGACTCATTCAGACCAAATGCAAACTCATTAAACATGCTCAAAACTATCCCCACAAGTGTGTCCATCGATTATCATTAGTCTCTATGGTCTTTCACCAGATTGTGAATGACATTCATATAGATAAAGGAAGATACGGTAAATTAGAAAGACTGTCATTGTCAATACACACTTCTAATTGTTACAGATATGCGTTAGAGGAAAAACTGTGGCTGATGAAGACAGAACTGAGTTTGGTTGTGCACATCAGGGTGTAAGCTACTGAATTTGAGCCGTTTTTTATTGTTGAGTGATTAGAGTTACACACTGCCCCCTTGTGGCACTATGCTATTTCTATTTGCAAACCCTGTATTGGTCATTATTAGTCTTCCTTACAAGCATTACGACCATATATCTTCAAGGAAGTGAAAAAAAAAGCTATTCATATTACAATAACACTGATGATCAATCAATTGCACTTATCTTCAAATTAACTAATCCAAGTCTAAACTGTCACATTATTAACACATTACTGTCATGCGTTTTACAGGCAGTAATTCAATAATAATATATCTGCCTCGGCCACTAGATGGAGCACCATCTCTTTTCAGGATCTCACTTATGATGATGGCCAAAGTTACCCTCCCAGTATTGATGCGAGTGTTGAATTGCCGATAACTTCTGTCTTGGCCATATTTGTGCAATTTACAAACCCCCAAAGACATGCTTTACAAACATTGTAAAACTTCTGCTCAAAAAAAAGCTCTTCCTGTTTGAAGTTTAAGCAGATGTTTAAAACTTGTCGGGTCGAAAAGTCTTGTGGATTTATTGGGTCCTTCACATGCTGTGAACTGAGTAGAAATTTGTATCCAGATGGGATTCTTTGGCCAACAAAAATAGCTGTTTCTTTACAGTTAAAATTGAAGTAAAATTGCCACGTTCAAATTTGTTTTTAAATATCAATTTCAGTAAGTAGCAAAGGATGGTAGCCTATAATCTGTTTAATTTATTTAAAACATCAACAACAACAAAAAAAAAAACAAAAAAAAAAAAAAAAACGTAGCTACTACTACATAACTACATATACTAAATATAATTTAATTTCAAAGTGTTGTCAATCTTCCTAATATCCCAAAACATCTGACTGTACCAAGCATTTAAAGGGATACTCCACTTTTTTTGGAAATAGGCTCATTTTACAACTCCCCCAGAGTTAAACAGTTGAGTTTTATCATTTTGGAATCCATTCAGCCGATCTCCGGGTCTGGGGGTCCCACTTTTAGCATAGCTTAGCATAATGAATTGAACCGTAAAAATCAACTGTTTAACTCTGGGGGAGTTGTAAAATGAGCCTATTTCCAAAAAAAGTGGAGTATCCCTTTAAATAGGTGTTTGGTAAGAATATTAGGCTAGTAAAAGTAGCGATAGGCTACTAATATTTTTCAGAAACATGACAGTAGTTCAGTTAGTAGGCTAGCCTATTAGAAATTGCAGCCAAATGCTCTCTGTTTTAAGGTGTGTTCGCACTTGGCTGGTTGGGTTCAATTAATGTGCTTTCACACTTGGTTCGATTGTCTGGTGTGAATCAGAGTTCGGTTGCTCCCTCTCCCCTGCTGGAATTTGTGTTCACATTATATTATTTAGGTTTAAACCATGTTCACACCTAGTGTGTTTGCATCATAAAAGCAGCAGCTTGTTGCTTCAAATCGTCAATGCAGGAGAAGGCGTCAAAATAGCATATATATATTTACCTTTGGATCCGTTTTCAAAGTTCAGCACATAACGGCATATAGCCTACATTCTCTCTGTTTGCAGTGTGTCAGTCACGCTTGTCAGGAAAGTGAACGAGAACACACTCAAAGGGCTCTATTTTAATTATCTAAGCACATGGTCTAAAGCGCACAGCTCAAGTAAACTAAGGGCATGTCCGAATCCACTTTTTCTAGTTTAATGACGGGAAAAAATGGTCGGTGCACCCAGGACATGGTCTAAAAGGGTTGTCCCTATTCTCTTAATGAGTAATGGGTGTTTTGTGGGCGTAACGTGCAATAAACCAATCAGAGTCTCCCAATCTCCCATTCCCTTTAAAAGCCAGTTGCACTTGCGCCATGGCGGATTCACTATTTACATGGTGGAATTTGCAAGCGGAAAAACTGAACACTTCTCTAGCGAGGAAACGGATCTGCTTGTACGCGAGGTTAAAGCGTGCGAACAGACCTTTTACGGGACAAAGTGTACGCGCGTTGTTGACCCGCCTATAGGCACATATTACTAACGCACTGTTTAAATAAAATAGCAACGCGCCAACAATGCGCCTGAACACACCTCGTTTTCAGACCAGCACACCCATGGGTAAAATGCATTTGCTATTTAAACAATGTGGCGCAGGACTTGAAAATGATAACTGCGTCGGGCTTAAACTAGCAAAAAACACTTGCGTCGCACCTGGCGTCATCAATTACATTTCACTTCCAAGATTTAGTACGATTGCATTCATACCAGCAGTGACCCCGGACTACCCTTTTTATGTGGACTCGGGTACATTTCGCAGGTTCACACCTGAGTTCAGAAAACAGCGTTCACATCAAAAATGAACCGAGCGCTGATGTCAATCGAACCCAGGTGCATACCAAAAAGTGCTAGTGTGAAAACACCCTGAAAAATGAACTCTGATGTGATTGCTTCGTTACTGCGGTTCGTTTGAATAAGTGTGAACGCGCACCAAACAAGCTGCGTGTCTGTACGCTCTGGTGCAGTTCAACTCGTCATAGGAGCTACGTTACCCTTCACAGTTCGGTACAGGCGTCAGCCGCAGATCTTTGTTCGTGTGCAATGGGGGAATTCCTGCTGCTGTTTTAATTCCTTTCCACATTTTATATCTCTGTGAGTTTTCAGCTGGTAAAAATCGCACATACAATGAGTGTATTTAGCCCAGCACACACCACTGTTTTGGATGTTTGGTAAGTTCCATAGCAAAATACACTTCATAAAATATGTTTTTTTGTTTGTTTTGTATCTTCAGGTTTGCGCTGCATCCGAAATCACATACTTTCCTGCTATATACATTGTAGGCGAAAAACAGTAGACTATGTGACAAGATAAGTATGTCTGAATTCACAGTACTCATAAAAGAGAATGCAAAAAGTACCCAGCTGGGGTCTAGATGACCTATTTCCGGCGAGATTCTGAAGTGTGCATCCAATGGACACTACTATTCCATGAGGCCATGGGAGAGGATTTGTTAATGGTGGTGACACGACACAATTGACGCTGGTTGGTCACGTGATAAGGACAACATGACAAATGAAGTGCATCAAGATTACATTCACACTATATAGATCATACTTTTTTAGCGGTCGTGAAGTAATTACCTATTCAAAATAAGTACCTAGCCAAGAGAGTATGCGATTTGGGATGCAGTGTGAAAGCTAAGCGAACCAGGACTAAATGTATAATTTTCTGTATTTTCTTTGTGTTTGTGTGTGTGTGTGTGTGTGTGTGTGTGTGTGTTTGTGTGTGAACCTTTGTGTCTCAGCTCAGCTGTAGCGTTGGAAAATTTGGATCATTCGGACAATTAATTTAAACGAATAGATTGTCAAAAATGATTTATTACTTCAAGTCCCTTTGTTATGAAGACTGTTTTCAACTCAACTTTTTTTCATTTAGTAGCTGAAACTTACCTGTTAAAGTTTGCTATAATGTGAAAATAATCAAAATGGCTAATCTATTTAAAACCCCTCATTGTTTTTGAGCAAAAATATTTGACTTATTAAATCTGTTTAAATGATACATTATATCATTGAATAGTTATATTTTTAACATTAAAACATATTAACTATCCTACAAATTATTACCTCATTTCAAAACGTTGGGATATTGGAAGCATGATGGAATATATTGTGGCTTTATAAATTGGAAGACGTGTTCTTACAATGAATTTCTTACTCATAGCTTTAAACACCTTATTCTTTGTCACATACATCATGAAACTCATGTTTTATTGGTCTATAAGTAGCTCCTATTATTTTCAGGCTGTCTGGCCAAACATGAGTCATCAGGACCTGTGAATACATCTTCAATAAAAGTGTTCATCACTCAGAACATGTCAATTTTTTCTCTTAATCACCTGTAATCACAACACTATATTCAAGTCCAGAGTTGAAAATTTGTCTAGCAAACCACAAAGCAAACCGTCCTTGCTGAAACTAATGCAATAAAACAAAAAAGAAGAAAACATAGCAGTTCTCACATGATAAAATGTCTAAAGATATTAGAATATATAAAACAAGAGAGCACCAGGAGGAGGAATCGAGCAACAATTTGGCTTCATGGTCAAATTACGACAGCATTATGATTTCTGTCTATAGAGGGTTTCCCTTCTTTTGGAGCGTGAAAAAGTACCGAGGGAGACAATGCAGAATTAGGACACTTCCTCTGGTGGAGGATGAGAGAGGGAGCAGTGAAGGGAAACAGAGGCTGGTTTTGTCTGAGCCCAGAACCGGCATCCAAACAACACAAAGCCTGCCTAACCAGCCATTCACTTTAACTGGGCCTCTGTGCATAGCTAATGCACTGAGAACGGCTTCACTCAAACAGCACAAAACAGAGGATGGGGGAAGTGGGGTGAGGGGAATGTGAAGGAGTTATTAAAGAACGCCTCTGAGAGCAGAGAGTTTCATCATGCAATCAGATGTGCCGTCCATGCTTTATGTCTACATTGTGTGCAGAACTCCTAATCGTTGTATTCTTCATTCAATAACAGGAAAAGGAAATGATAAACTATCTTATCTGAGAATGATTTGGGCTTCTGTCTTTTCTTGAACTCTGAAGGATGTGGTACTGTTTACACTTGTATAATACTAAACACAAATTAACTATTTTTGTAATGCTTTTGAAAGAAGTGTCTCACCAAGCCTGCATTTACAGTATTTGATCAGAAATAAAGTAAAAACAGTGATATTGTGAAATACTATTATTACAATTTTTCTATTTTAATTAGTTTTATATAACAAATGTAATTTATTCCTTGAGATGGCTCAAGAAACATTTTGTATCATCAAACAGTAGAATTATTGATTATTTTGTCGGGGAAAAAACAGCATTTATAAAAAATAAATCAAAAAAATGTAAGTTTTTACTGTCACTTTTGATCAATTTAATGTGCCTTTGCAAAGCAAAAAAAATATAAAATTATTGACCACAAAATAAAATAATGTAGTGTACTTGTGATAAAGTTTAAAGTTATAAACTTGGTTTCCTTAGAGAAGTCCTGGTGATTTAGCCTCCCCAGACCAGTTCTCCACGTTCTTGAGGTGTGATTTCATATAACACTACCAAAATATGCCAGAAAGTATTATGTACTAATCCATACTTCAGTTTGTTACTCACCGAAGTGTGTATGTGACATCATGAAGACCCTAAACATCCTCTACAGAAGTACTTAAACATCAATGCTTAGCCATCAAATTGCAATTGTAGAGTTCAGTTTACTGTCAACATTCGTACAGTAAATTACATTTTTGTGGCATTAAACATGTTTATGGAGTATAATCAAACTTTCACAGCAAGATTCCTTTCAAACGAATGCTCCGCCATGACGGTAGCTGACCTGAAGCATACAGTGTAAGTTAACGCCCTTTATAGCATCCCTAGTGGTAAGTCTGAGAATGTAACATGCACTTGCGCTGCTTTTGAATTATACAACAATGAATAGGCCTTACATCAAACTTGTGTAGATGAAAGCATTTGTTTATGTACTTGTAGTATGTTTCAGGCTAAGAGATTGTAAAAATGTAAAACAGGTATTGGAAAGAGATCGGAACAAGAAATAAACAACGAGAGGAAGGGAGAGAGATCTCACCCCTAACATTTATTTAACTCTATTTACAATTTTGCAGAAATATCAATCTGAGCAGAGATATTGGTCTTCTACAAAAAAGACTGCTACAGAAAACTGAAAATAATTTCAGTGTCAGAATGAACAGAATGGAGGGCAATTCAACAATGTTTGCAACTCAACATAGCAATAAATCACACAGCTGTAACAGAAACTATGTACACGTTTAGTATTTTGTCATTCAGGAAGATACACTTAAGTTTCATCTGGGATAAATTAATCCTTTCTTAGGATTATATTACACGATTAAATACATAACATATGATACCATAGCTTAAAAAAAACTTGGAAGGAATGGTGATAAAAAGGAAGTGATCTGCGTAGCTACACATTGTTGAATTGCATTTTTGTAAGAATACGATGGAATAAAGAAAACAAAAATAAGCTTTGAGGTCTCCATTTAAGATTGAAATGTAGAAATGTGAGGTCATGAGGAGTTACTGAAGACTCTTTGTCAATATTTAGGTTTCTTGGACAGGTTCATGGAAGGCACGCTACTGGTCACCACAGAGAGGTAAGGCGAGGCCTCCGTCGTACTAAAACTGATTGTGCTTATTTATGTTTTTATCCGTTTGTGTATTCACATCATTTGAAAAACTTTTTGAACAACAGATAAATATATTCATGCGTAAACGAGGGTGCTTGACACCTCAAACACTCCACGTCCGGTATGTAGTTTATATTTAGTGTCAAAGAAGAATTATCACATGTTTAGTTCCGTCAGTTATGGCTCCTGTTAAGGCCTTCATGTGATGAGCCACAGGGCAGAGATATGCAGAAGACGAGCAAGATCGCTTCAGTTCACTACTGACCTCAAATAAGTCCGACTGGCTACAATAATTATATTGTTTCCCTCAGAGGAAAAAAAGCCATGGAAGTTAATGATTGTCAAGATTGTGTGTGGCTAGTTGTTTTAAAATACTTTCAGGGAAGAAAATAAACCATTGAATGCTTTGTAGGTAGAAGTCTTTTTTTTTTTCTCGATTCTTCGTTAAAGTGCTTAAAGGGTGTCAAATGTACATGGTAAGGAGGTGGTTTTGCCAGGGTTTGGCACAGGGCTCACGATGAAAAGCACAGCAAATCCACAGCACTCAGAAATCACACACGTCTTCATGAGGGACCAGAAAGAGGTGAGGATAACACATGCGAGAGTAGGTTGTTCACACAGGAGAGGTACCTGATCGAGCCCAGCTTTCCTGGTAAGTGCCCTCCCTTAGGATGTATTGCCGTTCTGGGGAAGCCGGGAGAGGATAGGGGGACTGGTGAAGGAGAGAGCTGTTAGGGCTTGTGATGTCGCCTTCGGCAACAAATGTCAGGTCCATGCCGCTCTCCTCTTCCTCCAGCACCCGGACCCCTCCGTCGCTCCTCCAGTCTGTGATCCCGGACGAGCCCCCTTTTTGCGAGTGCGGAATCGGGGATAGTGAGGAACTGAATGGTGTTGGATTTCGGTCTGTGGCGTTTCTGAGAGCTCTATTGGGAGGCATTAGGGCTCGTCTAGGCACTTTGCCCTCCACTGTTGAATCTAAGCTCTGCGATTGGTGGCTGGCGCTGAGGGCGGAGCCATTCTCCTTGGATCGGGGACGGTTCTTGTGGGAGACGGGGGTGGAGCTGAGATTGTTGGCGTCTGCTTCCGTGTCAAGGCGCAAGAAGTCAGGAAGGACAAGGTCGGATTTGTTCAGCAAGCCCCGCTGGTCGTCAGCTCTGTTGCTCTGTGCTTTGGATATGAGCTCGAAGAATTCTGGTTGGACAACACACACACAATTTTAAACCATTTTATTTGTTGAAATGTGACAATCAACACACTTTTGACACATTACAGCAAGCGTGAGAGAGAAAGCATTCTTGCAAGACCTCGGCAACAGATTACCTGCAGCTGCCAGTTCAAAGTGTGCTTGTGTTAGCATTAGCTACATCAGCCAGTGTTGCTACAGAGACTTTGTTAGCATAAGATGTAGCCAGGATCAACATCTGCGCTTAACTAGGTCAAAGAAAAAGAGATTATTCAAGAAAGTGAAAGGGGAATAGTTTTTTACCTTCAGCTTCATCTATATTAAGCTTTTTCTGTTTTTGCTTTTCCACTTGGGCCCTGGTTTTCACAGCCGAAGCCTTTCCTGCCGCTTTGTCCTCCCCCTGGGTAGCGACAATGAGAATGGGGCACATTAAGGGTGCGTGGATGAGAACCGCCTCTTCTGCGAGGCTTTCTCTAGGGGAACAGGGCTAAAACTACAGGGGCATCGTAGGGGCACTGGGTGGGTCTCTAGTAACTACCACTAAAGCGAGTGTACATACTCACTCTACTTGTGCAAGCATACTAAAGTCAATCTCCATACAGCACAGCATCTCACTGCAGAAAAACCACCACCAGCACAGCATGCCACCACAACACCCAACATCGGTGAACATCCACGCTTCACTTTCTCTTGTCTTTCCACCACTTCTCTCAACATATCACACAGCTATCAGTAACTATAAATACTAGAGAGTCTGTACAAGGGAGGAACCCTTGAACCAAGGAACTCTTGGCGAACAGAGGCTGCTATCCCCTCACAACGGTGTGGTGTGTTGAAGGAAAGGAAGTGGTAAGAGATGGGTTGCTGTGATTCAAGAAGATGGGTTAGATCATCCAAATGCCCAGAAATGCACAGATACACATAGCCTTCAGACCAGGAAAGAATAGGGGAGCCAGCCATGCACAGACTCCCCACACACAGGCCAGAAAACACAAAAAAAGAAAGAGAGGAGATTGAAGTGAATGTTCTGGAGATTGAGGTCTTACTGTGGCAGACTGGCTTCGCGTAGACAGAGGTGGGCCATGACTTTTAGATGAGACCAGCTTTTGTTTGTCTGTTCAGAGAGGGAGAGCGTTAACTCATTCTGTTGAAGTTAATTACAAGCAAACTATTTTAAAGACTACACGGTAAAGTATTTACAACCTATTTTACTTGATTTTTTCTTTGGTGTCAAATTCTTTTCTTTGAAATCAAATAATCAAATTGGATGGTGGGAATGATATCTGTCCTATATGTGTGTGAGCATCTTGCCTTTTCCTTGAACGTGGTCTCCCAATTCCAGAACCACCCTCAGTCCATCTAGATTAGATATAGGAAGCCCAAGATCAAGTGGCTCTTTCTCTCCACTCTGCCCACACAAGAAGACCAACATATTTAATTAATATCCATTTCATAAAATCACAAAACACATTTCACATGTTATGATGCATTAGTCCAATTTCCTCCATCTCGCACTCTAGTCCACTAATTTCATTCTCCAAATAGCAACATGATGGAAACAAAATTTGCACACCACTGTGTAACCTGATACCCAACATGATTCTTAACTCACAAACAAATCATCATCATGTTTTTGATGAGAATTCTGTGCACAATGCTATGATAAACCAGTTCAGCTCTGAATGTATTCTGTTAAAAGTTCCAAAAACTAATCATTGAGCAGCTTGTGTAAATAAAAAAAAAAGTTACTTTATAAGAAGGGCTCTCCCAGGAACATTTATTCCCATGAATAAATTGTTTTTTGCACAATATTGATACATGCCCATATAATAACGAAGGATACATCCATTAAACTATATTTTCCTCATGTAAACAATAAGCAAATGTTTAACTCACTATCCTGGCCACCAGGTCTCCTAAGTTCAGGCCATATTTGGCCACCACCGGTCTCAGCACTTCTGTAACCGGCTTAGTAGGTTTCGCTTTCAGCCCAACAGAACGATTTATAGGCACCAGATCCAATCTGTGAGGGAGAGATGGAGAGAGAGAGAAGTTAAGGAAAATAAACTTTAATAAACTGAATCCTGATGAATGTTAGATAATGAATGAGTTCAGTTAGGTTTGAAATGTAAAAAAAGAAATGAATACATAAAGACAGATAAAAAAATATATAGATGAAGGAATGAATGAATGGACAGACAGAGATAAAAACAGATAAACGGGTGTGTACCGGAATAGCGTACGTTTCTCCAGCCGCAGATCTCTGGAGCACAGTGTCATGCAGTCCTGGTCCAACACTAAAGGCTTTACAAGGACAATACATGCTATTACAGCATTGCAGTATCAAATGATGCAGATGCACACACATGCACACACACACACATACACATAAATGCAGCACTCAGCACAAAAACACACATACTGAAACCACCTTGTTACCTTTAAAGGTAGACAAGACAAAATCAAAAGCAAAACTGAAGGTACCTTAATTATTGATCATTATAGAATAGTTTTACCACAAAACACAATGAGCACCCTGCATTGGTTATCTGAACTACAGTTTAATATGCATGTTACCTTTTCCCCTCCCACTAGGAACAGATCCACAGCAGCCAGATTAATACTGAGCTTCTCGCACAAGCCTAAGAGCACCTCTCTGATGGAGATGCCAGGCCTGATGGGTACTGAGCAGCATGAGCCATCCGGAAGGTTAATGTTACAGTGACGCACCGTACGCTCGGACAACGACATGGAGTTACGTGACACCTCACCCTGTCAGACAGAGGAACACAAATGAATGAACAATGCAAATAAATGAAAAAAATAAATAATAATAAATAAATTAAATTGGAGAAAATAATTGGAGGATATATTCTTAAAAGAAATAAATATACAAGAAAACTACATAATATAATCATGTTATTTAATAATAACATCATTATTATGAACTGATTGGGTTGTTTTAATACAAAAAATATATATATTTGGTCATTTTAACAAAATACTAATAATCATAGACAGACCAACATCAGCTCGAGTCAGATGCGTTTGACCCACCTCGTTTTTTCCAGAACCAGAGGTAGCAAGTTCCAAACTCGCACCAGATGACAAAGAGCCCTGTGATTCTCTCCGTCCATTACTTCCTGTAAAGCCTGTAGTGAAAGACAAATAACATTCATAAATGACAACCTGGAAAATGCAGGGGAATTGGAGAAACTGGAGGAAAAATTCAAGGAGATGAGAAGAACATAAATAAATGCAAAAGTTTATGAGCATCGTAATTGCACTGTAAATGTAATGAAACTAAATAAAGGTAAATTGAACAAAATCGTCACTGATGTCCTCCACTTACTGTAGTCTCCAAGGTCCTTCTTCTTAGATCCTTTTCCGAAACTTCTATTTCTGGACCAAGAGAAGAAAATGCTTTTCTTTTTATCGCTATGTTCATCTCTGCTGTCTTCATTCAGTGACCTTCCCGATTTACTTTTCTTGTCGTCCTGCACCTTCAAAAAAAGGTCAATTATTTTCCATACTCAAAAATAAAGGTGTTACAAAAATTCTCTCTGGTGGTCAGAGAAAAATTTTGTAACATTTTACAATAAGGTTTCATTAGTTTAGTTTAGTTAACATGAACTAAGAATAAACAATACTTCTACAGCATTTATTAATCTTAGTTACTGTTAATTTCAACATTTACTAATACTTTATTAAAATCAAAAGTTGTGTTTGTTAACATTAGTTAATGCACTGAGCTAACTTGAACTAACAATAAACGACTAACATTAACAAAGATTAATAAATACTATAAAAATGTATTGCTCAAAATGATTAGTTCATGTTATTAATACATTATCTAATGTTAACAAATGAGACCATATTGTAAAATGTTACCAAAAACTCTAATGTTACATGAAACACTGATATGCTATTGATAAGATATAGGTCAGGAATTTACTGTCTAAAATTAGATCTGACTGGAAGGCATGGTGGGATGATAAATGAGACGATTCTCTCTTCTTCGAAAGCTTCAATGATAACTATACTAATACTTGACTAAGCAAACAAGAACAGAATGCTAACAATAGCTTTAATCTCACACCTGAAAAACAACAAGATAATCCTCATGAGTGTGAAGCCATTCCCAAATAACTTTTAAGGACAGTTCAAGAAAGACATTTAAGCCAAATGATGTGAAGCATTTGCTTAATCTTCCTGATAAATTTCATAAATAACATCTACAAACATTATTACATTATGTATTGTTGAATCCATGATTCGTAAATGTTCATACATAATCACATATGAATGTACATAAACTACTGAAGGCATAACTAAACCTTCCACTGGGAGATCATTGGAGGTATCGTTATTTGATGTGCTTCACAGATTGTTTGATTTTGTGATTATGTTAAAAGGAAGTCAATGTGTCAACTGCAAACAGACCATCATCTTTCTAATGAAGGGCGTGAGACAAAATAAACATCACAGAGTGTGTGTGTGTGTGTATGTGTGTGTGGGACCCGTGTCACTGTGGGGACAAAAATTAAGGTCCCCATGAGGAAACAAGCTTATTAATCATACAGAATGAGTTTTTCTGAAAATCTGTGATGGGTAGGTTTAGGGGCAGGGTTAGTGAAAGGGGATAGAATATACAGTTTGTAAAGTATAAAAACCATTACGTCTACGGAGAGTCCCCAAAAAGATAGCGAACCAGACGTGTGTGTGTGTGTGTGTGTGTTACCTTTTTAGGTGTAGAGAGGTTAGAGCGGTCAGAGCTTGTGCTATGTTTAGATGTGGGGCTACTGGGGACCTGGTAGGGGTCTGGAAGAGGACGCCCCTCCACCTCTGCAAGCATACATTCTTGATACAGGTAGGACTTTAGGAAGCGTGTGTAACTGTCAAACTTCATCAAGTTGAAGATCTATTGAGTAAAAAAAGAAGAGTGGCACTGTAAAATCAGCATGCTGAAAATCCATATTGGTCCAGCATAGCCATATTTTTTACGTTTGTCAACTAGCATATTTTTTATAGTCTCGCTGGTTAAGCTGCTTAAGTAAACTGGTGGGGGCACAAGCATATCATGCTGGGACCAGCATCCTTAACAAAAACAAATACTGATGACCAGCAATGTGGGTCTTCTCAGCTGGGATAACATACACTTCCATTCAAAGTTTGAGGTCAGTAGTATTTTTTTAATTAATATTTTTATTTAGCAAAGATGCATTGAATTGATCAAAAGTGACAGTAAAAAATGCAAATACAGTGTTACAAAGATTTAAATAAATGCTGTTCTTTTAAACTACTCATCAAAGAATCCTGAACAGCTACAGTATCTGACATTGTAAAATGTGGCCAATATAATGTTTCTGTGAATCTGTGAATTACAGAGATCTTGGATAAAAAGGTGACAGCCAGACAGGAGCCTCTAAATGCTGCTACGTGATTCTTTGCCTTCAAAGACACTTTATAAGAACACATTCTGCACAAAGGTCGCCCGAAGGTTTCCTAACGGTTATCATGGGATTGGAGTGTACAGGATGCTACATTCATGTTCTTATGACATCACAGTGCCGAAAATACTTTATTATTAGACATCTTGCCGGCAGCCCTCAAAGATGGGGATGCGATGGTAAAGCCTTACAGACATGCAGTGGAGGGAACACAGTCATTTTAAAAAGCAATTGTTGTATACTTCTGGGAATTTTTTTTTTATGCTGTCATGTGTCATGAACAGTAACTTAAATCATTTGCTGATTATTCTACATGAATTGGTCTGAGAAAGATATCAAGTAGACACGCGTTAAAAAACAAAACAGGTCAAGGCATGTAAAGAGATTTTCCACAATTTCAAAATCTTCAGGGTGGACCTGACACCCACACAGCCTGATATGAACTTTATGATGTGCAGTGCACTGGGAAATTTGTAAGCTCTGTTAATACTTTTATCATGCTTTTTTACTCATGTTACACCCCCAGGTTTTCAGTAAATATCCTAATTTGAACACTTCCTGTCTCACCTGTATCTGTTGTTCTTTAAACATGTCTGGCCTTGGTGCGTTGAGTATGTCATCAGCCAGCTGAGCCTGACTATCAATGTTGACGGGTGTGGTGGCCTTACTCGACAGGAAGCTGTTGTAGATCTCTCTAGCCCTCTGGGACAGCTGGAGGCCAAAAGTTATGACAAGGTCACAATCAAACAGCCAATAACAAACCTTTATTTCATCCTGTCCACATTAAGGGTGTATTTAGTATCCTAAATGGACTGCTACGGACATAAAATATCGGTAACACTTTACAATAAGGTTTCATTCGTTAACATGAACTAACCATGAGCAGTACATTTGTTACAGTATTTATTTATCTTTGTTAATGTTAAGTAAATAAAAATACAGCTGTTGGTTGTTAGTTCATGTTAGTTCACAGTGCATTAACTCATGTTAACAAATACAACTTTTCATTTTAATAATGTATTAGTAAATGTTGAAATTAACATCAAGTAAGGGATAATGTACATCCAGCCGGTTGTTATCTCAGAATAAACCCCCGACAAAGTGATGAGGGAGGGGTCTTGCATCAGCCTGAAGGGGGTTTATTCTGAGATAACAACCGGATGGATGCACATTGTCCGGCTAATTAAACGTCTACTTGCCACAGAAGTAAATACAGTAATTAGACACGAAATATTGATCTGAGTTGAAATATTTTATAAGGTCTTTAAACACAATGCTTCCGCGGAGAAAGCAGTTGCTAGCGTGGCAAGTTCAAACTAGACGGACCGTTAAGAGATACGGTATACAGTCATACCACTCATTACACAGCATTTCGCCACATAAATAATTATGGAGATAAGAGATATTGATTTCAGATGAAACTGTTTTAAAATCGTACCTGCTTGTATCTTATAATCCAACAGTGTACAAAACAATAGTCACAAAATGGCAACAGCTGTGTTTGTATGAAACAAGAGAGAGCGAGTCCACGATACTGGATGGCATAATTAAATAACTGTACACAAAATATTGATTTGACTGAATTTTTATATTTATTAGCTCACCAAATGCAAAACTTGTAATAACAAAGATTAATAAATGTTGTAGAAGTATTGTTCATTCTTAGTTCATGTTAACTAACGTAGTTGACTAATGCTAACTAATGAAACCTTATTGTAAAGCGTTACCAAAATATCTTATAAACAGCATTAAAAAATTAACAGCATATGTTTTGTGATCAAGTACCCAGGTTAAAGAAATATTGTAAATATGATGACTTTATACCTGTTTCTTGTCTGTTTCAGGTACATGGCTGAAATATTCACACGCTTGCCAAAATAAAATATTCTCCTCACTGAACTCTTTCTTCAGAAACTCCTGCGGGATGAAGAGAAAAAGAAATAAGATCAAGTAATTAATCTGCAAAACATACAAAAAATTGTTCTTTACATGTTTTGTCTTTCATTAAAAACCTTTCAACTACGAAAAAACTGTCTCAGTATCTGCTCACTCACTAGCTACATTAAATTCTCTAGGCATTACTTGTTTTAGAGATAAGGAAAATCCTTTCCAAATACTTTCTTGTGGTTTTGTTTGAAACCTTGAATTCAATGAGTTACTCATGCAACCTTGCTAAAAAAAACTTTACTACCTATGCAAGATTTGATAAGAAAAGTATCTGAGGACTTCACATTTTCAATTAAAATGCATAAAGCATAACTTGTATTCTCAGACAATATTGCTATAGGATTATTTAATACAGTGCGGCTGCTTTGCAAAAGGATTACATGGACTGATTCGTCGTACCGAGAAATATCGGACACCAACAGGATCCTGTAGCAGGCGCTCGAAGCAGACAGCCCATGATGCAACACGCCGTTCAGTGTGGCGTCTATGGCATTGCACGCTAGGTAGGCTGGCATTGCTGTTCAGACTGTTATCACTGCCGCAGCCTTTCAGGTCCACACTGTTCAGCTCTAGGCACAAACAATGAGATAACAATGTACGTATTATTCACACCAAACACAGAGGCACACTAATTTTTGTTAAGAAGAAGCTTATAATAACATGAAAGTTTTATTTTTATTTCACATTTTGCATATGACACTCGTACAAAATAATCCTTCAAAACCCAGAAATGCCCAACGGGACTGCCTGAAAAAAAAGTCAGGGTGTTCTAAATTAAGACCATACTCTTAAAATAGACCTGCGTTTGAAAATAAACAACAGAAACGTCAGAGCTAGATGTGAGATATTACATTATATCATCAGCCCTTAACCTGATTTCTTAAATCACCTGACACTTCTGCTGCTGCTGTTAGATTAGATGCTCTCCTTTTAGTTTCTGCGTGATTCTGATGTGGTCGGTGAGCTCTTGTAATCAAATACTATCGATTAAAGTTACAAAGCACATTCTTCTTTAAAGGCACAGTTCGCTAAAAATGAAAAGTCCTTATTTACTCGCCCACGTGTTGTTCCAGACTCATATGCTGTCATTTTATCTGTGGAACTCGAAAAATCAAACAGTTCATAGTGAACAGGAGTTGTCATGCTGCATAAACAACAAAAAGTAGCATAAAAGTCATCCATATGACTTTATTCCATGTTACTATGAACTGTTACTTGTACGCACAAGGTGAGGAATAATGCCTTGAGTGAACTCTTTCCTAAATAATCCTCAAAAACACTGAAAGGAACATCAATAAGCATTTAGCAACGTAGTCAACAACAACAAAATAGTCATACTGTAAAGGCTAAGCGAGACAAAAACTGCTTTAGCCCAGCTGAAAATAAAAACCTACACTAAAAAACAAGCGCTCAGAAGAAATCCCAAGGTTAATTTTCAGATGGACTCCCTCTGAAAGAACCTCAACAGACCATGGGTCACTATCAGCACGACCTCTTACCTGGGTAAAGCTGGTACGAGCCTGTGTGATGCCACTTCACCAAGTATTTCATGCCAATTGGACGCCAATTGGCTTTGACATCCATCACCCCACATTACACACACACACGGCCACGGTGAAGAGGGTGAACAGCCATCAAACTGTCCATAGAGCTAATGTACACGCTGGAAGCTAACTTTATCAGCAACTAGGAACTATCTAAACAACACAGACACGGTGACGAGCCTACATGCATGTATAGTGGTAAACAGATAGTAGCCTGCGCACAAAGCTCTGAACGGGTAGATGATAAATTATTGAAAGCAGAGAGAGGAGGGAAACTTAGAAGGTAGAGGTAACAGGAACCTGCAATATTAATGTTGAACCAACAGAGCCAACCGGTAGCACCATAACTGAAGACAAACGTGCACACACAAACAGATGAGAGGATTTACATCTGACTGCACTGCATCAAATGCCCATTGGTCCTTTTGTAAAAAGGGGTCAATGACAAATAAGAGTGCCCACAATTAAATATGCACCTTACTCATTCTCAAAAAAAGTTTTAAAATGTATATATATTTTCAAGGCATTTTCTTTTTTTTTTGTTATTATGATTTATTAATTCATACATTTAAAAATATATTATGTAATACAAATTTATTAAAAATACAGCTCGTTTTTGAGGAGTCACACTACATGACATTTTACAACCGTAACTACCCTTGTCTTAGCAAAACAAGTTTTGATATACATTTTTTTTTATAAAAAAATGATTTGATATTATAAGACACTTTACTAACCTTTTCACAGTCATGAGAGACCGCAGAGGTTTCTTATGATATAATTTCCTATTTTAAGTTTCTGTTTTTTTGTTGCTGGTTTTTTGCCTTATCGTTGGCCGAACCACGTGATTTTTTGGGGGTGGACAAAAGTTTTTTGAATATTAATATGCAGTGATATTACTTATTATTATTTTAAGTAATTATTAAACTTATTATTTTTAAGTTTGTTCCCCTTAAAAATAATAATAAACGGTTATGCCAAACTAATTAACACTTTACTTTTCAAGAATTATAATTATTTTTCATTATGATATAAATTTATCACCCTCACATTTTTATGCACTTTTTATTCTTTATGCTTCTCCCAAAAAATACCAAAATGAATTTTAATTTAGATATTAAAAACATGTTTATCATAGAGGAGGTTCATTCAGGTATTTGTATTTATGAATTGCTCTTTGAATAAATTAATAGATCACGACCAAAACAAATCTGCAGCATGTCATTGACCCCTATAGATGCAGATTCCTGTACACTAACTAGTCTTGCACAAGGAGAGGTCCAGACTGTAAAGCTCACACCGAGGCGTCTACAAGAACACAGCTCAAGAAGTCTAAAGACAGCAGAAAAATGAAGAAAATGAAAGGTTGCTGAGATTTGCACTTTGATCTCAAGATGGATGGGTATTACTGACATTTGAAGTGGTTCCCCTTAACTCACTCTCTCTTCGCTTTCACAGGCAGATTTACGACATCCTGCTATGCTGATAATTGATCCTGGAGCAGTTTCTAAGGGATAAATCTGGCCCCGGGATCTGAACACTGATCTAGCCTGCCTGTCCTGGTTAACTACAAGCTGATCTCAATTCAGATCCTCTCACGGTCGTTGTGTTTGAAAGGCAACTTGACAACAACACAGACATTAAAAACGACACTACAGGATTGTAAATGTAACAGCCCACTGAAGTAAATTCCTCACAGTTTTGCATTCATACATTTGTCCCTATGCGCCTTTTGTTATGCATAAGGTTGAAAGATCTATGGCTTTGACTGGCAGCGTTAAGCAAACATTCACAGAAACCCTGGCACATTCACACATGCTAATTGGGACATCGAAGGGGGATTCGGGAGGTAGTTAGGGCTTGTTCACTCCTAGTGCAGTTGGATTTGAAATGCAGAGATTTAGGCCAAAACAGTAACTCGGTCTGGCATGAAGAATCACAGACAACACACTACTTATGGTACAACCATTGGTGCTGTTCCTCATTAATGGCTTTGTATAAAAAGAGGAAGTCAGGCCGAAGTTTTAAATAGGCACGTAATGAAACATTAGAATTTGCTTTGGCACATTATACTGTTCTGATACAATACATTTATGGTGATTCGAAAGGAAAACCGATCACAAAAAAATGTTGGCAACTGATCTCAAAAATAGCCAAAAGAACTTCAATTACATTGTTTACACAGATAAAATGGCACAAAGACTTTGCCTTGATTTGTCTATATTCATCCAACAAGCACTTATAGGGTAAAAATTGGGGGGATGGCTGGCAGATGGAACAGAGAACCAATCTTATCAAGAGGATCAGGCGACTAAAAGACAGCCAAAATGGTGTTTGCTTTCTCCTTCATTTGGTTAGAGCTCTCTCGGTTTCAGATCTACATATACAAACTACATTAACATTGAAAACACAGCATAGAAAACAACAGCGAGCCTGAGACGAGATATTAGAAAAGAGCTGTGAGTAATTGAGGAAATGTGAGTAGTTTAGGAAAAAAGAACAAGATGGTGAAAGTAATGGATATATGAAGAATGTAAAAGTAATTAGATCCCAAAGAGACCAAGATGTTTAGATGTTTAGCAAATATGACAGATCTTATGAAGTAAAAAGTAAAAATAAACTGTGATAGAAAAGTGGAATGAAATGGAATACCGAAAAACAGACAATTGATCAAGAGGATCAGATGTGATTTGAGGTTTTGATATCGAAACATTGATTACTCACCACCATCGGAGACAGCCGCAGACTGCAAGAGAACACAGAAAGACATGTGTGAGTGACTCTCTTCACCAACACAAATACACACTGAAGTCTGCAACATAGCAGGGTACTCTGGTGGCATGATACACACACCAGCTCTTCCTGTTTTACTGCTACAGTCTTTCACACACACACCTCCTCACTCATTCAGAGATAATGAGATGCATCAGGCACATTCCAGACCCCGCCCACTGTGACACATCAGTACGGCCCAGTTTGATTTGCCTGGGCATGTCACTTAGTGGTTTAGTAAGAGATTAAGCAAGAGACTGAAACTTTCTTTATTACAAATATTGAGTCATAGAATTTTTACACAAATAGTCAAAGCAGATTCTTGGTTAATTGCATCAAACCTATATTTCGATAAAGCATTGCATTAGTGATTTTTTCACAGTATAATGATGACCCATTTATTGCAAGGTGAAATGATGCATGTTACTGTCATAACAGAGGCATTCAGGCAATAAGTGGATGTGTGGGATGGGGGCCAAATGAGTTATTTCCTTTAAATGTGGGCTCAAAGGTCAGTAAGTGATGAAATGCCCAGGGTGTGCTTAAATAGTAGCACTTTATTTACAAATAGTATACTAATAAAACTGGGAGCAAATACTTTGATTTCAATTTGGGCCTTTTTATTTTATTAGTATACACAGCGGTTCAACATTTTTAGGTCAGTGAAATAGTTTTTTTGACAAAATTTTTTATTTTTATTCATCAAGGGTGCATTAAAATTAATTAAAAGGGACAGTTAAGACATTTAGAAAGTTACAAAAGATCATCAAAGAATCATCAAAAATGTATCAGAGTTTCCACAAAAATATTAACCAGCATAACTGTTTTCAACTGTGATGATAATAAGAAATGTTTCTTAAAGGGATAGTTCACTTTGAAATAAAATTTTGGTATGTTTTAGCTTACCTCAAGGGCATCCAAGATGTAGGTGTCTTTTTTTCCGCAGTAGTTTCAATTTTGATATTTTTAGGTCAAACCGTTCTTGTCTGTCAGTCATATAATGCAGGTCGATGGTCACTTGTCTCAAAGAGCATGCACAGAGTCCAAATTAAAACAATTCCCCGTCGTCCAAATTAAACAATTCCCCATCGTAAGTACACATTGATGGCCTAAGACACGAAACGAGCGGTTTGTGTGAGAAAACGAACAGTTTTTATATCGTTTTTACCTCTTGAACTCAGCCACGTCCAAGTGATCTGAGAGCGCGGGCGGGTATAGATATATACACTAGATGTCGCCTTGGCTACTGCGAAACCGTAGCCAAGGCGGCATCTATTGTAACCGCTCGTTTCGTGTCTTAGGCCATCAATGTGTACTTACGATGGGGAATTGTTTAATTTGGACGACGGGGAATTGTTTAATTTGGACTCTGTGCATGCTGTTTGAGACAAGTGACCATCGACCTGCATTATATGACTGACAGACAAGAACGGTTTGACCTAAAAATATCAAAATTGAAACTACTGCGGAAAAAAAGACACCTACATCTTGGATGCCCTTGAGGTAAGCTAAAACATACCAAAATTTAATTTCAAAGTGAACTATCCCTTTAAGCAGCAAATCAGCATATTAGAATGATTTCTGAAGGATCATGTGCCACTGAAGACTGGAGTAATGATGCTGAACATTCAAAATATTACTGTTTGTACTGTATATTTGATTAAACAAATGCAGCCTTGGTGAGCATAAGAGCCTTAAATATAAAAAAAAAATCATAATGACCTCAAACATTTGAATGGTAGTGTATATAAAGAAAAAAAATGTATTATGTAAAATATATTAAACTAAAGATCGCACAGCACAACATGTAATGAACTAGAGTAATCTATAAAAGAATAAAAGTAGCAAGAATTACAATGAATCTGTGAATGTTTTTCTACATCTGTGAAAATGGTGAAGAAAAATCTGCAGAATTATGATGAATGGATGCAAATAAGGCTGATAGTACTATACTGTTAAGAGCTGAAAACATTATAAAACTAGCCCTAAATATTCCAACTTCACATTTTATTCAAACAACATTGATCCAATAATACTCGTATAAAATGGGCCTAAACAAACAAAAACAGGGATGTGCAGGGAATTCAGAAGAATTATGACTATTAAAATGACCATGTCAATCACCTCATATAAAATAGCAGTTGATCTCCAAAAGAACCGAATCACGCATTGTTTACTCACTCAAAATTGATCTGAGTCTTCTCAAGCTAAATGCATATTCCTACGACAAGAAATTCGTTTCCACATATACAGGCCTAGAAATGGTTATTAAAAGAGATTAAAGGACAGTAAAAGAGGAGTCTGATCATGTACAATCCAGAAACAGTTGTGGGGAAGAGAAAAAAAAAAAAAAACCACGTCAGGCAGCTGGTACCAGGACGGATAAACAGAAAGATGGATGGAGTTTCCATTGAACAGTCTATACAAACAAACGTGCTGGAACTACAACATGTCCTCTCCCAACACGACCTTGTAATTAAGCCATAATTGACCCTGGTGTTATGTATTACTGCATTTGGAAAATAAGTGGGATTTTCAAACTACAAATTGGAAGAAAAAAAATCCTAGAAAATGTGGAGAATGTGGAAGACTTGGCTCAAAAGCTGACTCGGTCCTTGGTCAACATGTTGGAGATGACATCAGCACAGCCTGTAACTTCATTATATTGGTCTAGTGACATCAGGGACACATTCTACACTGTCTAACATCAACTATATTAACATTACGGATGACTGTGAGGTGTAAATCATTGACTGCTGAGCCTTGCTGAAAGCTAGATATCTTTACTATATAAACACAACAGTGTTAAATATTTGTTTTCACACTATACAGTTTATCACAAATCCTTCATTTACATTAGTGTAGTAGAAACATGGTCACTCTCACACAATGAGGTCCTATATGTCTCATTCAGTTATGCTTTCATTTTTAGTATGTTGTCAAAGGACTGCATGAGGCATTTAAAATGAAACCAAAATAAAAAAAATAAAAAAAACTATTTGTTGCAAAATACAAAATTCGTATAGCAATTTAAATAATAAAATAAATAAAATGATTAGAAATCATGTCAGTGGTGCAGTGGTGCTAACTAGGAGTAACACCACTAACAGAAGATCAGGGCAGCCAATGTTAAATTATTTTTCTTAACTCTACAATTATTTAGTGCGACCTTGAATGAAATGAGAAAGGAGATAAAACTAATTAAACACAGTAGGTTTAATGCAGGATTGATCTGTTTCCCCCCACCGTGTAGATCGAGTCACTTTTGGAAAGAGCTGCTCTTATAACTAACCTGGTAAAACCAAGTACTAATACACTATTTGAAAACAACATCTGAAACGGGAAAATCAGGTTTTAAGTATAACAATGGGAAGACAGCTACTGCAGATCAAGATAATGTTGAATTGATAATTCTTCAGAACCTGTCCGGATGAAATGTCACGAACACATTCCAGAGAAAGCAAAGCGCTAAGCATATTGCCTAGATATATTCTTCTCTCCTATGTTCTCCCTTCATCCTGCACCATCTAACCCCTTCTGTTTCCCTCCCTCCTCTTCTCATTCCAGTGGGTTCCCTTCATTTTTTGGCAGTGGAGCTGCTTGTAACCACATATTGAAATATAAGTGGCCTTTTCCAAGCCCCCATAATTCAACCTCTCCACCCCTCACATTCCTGACTCTTTCTACCCCAAATCTCTTTCTGCCGTCTGAATGTAACGTAGAAGATCGTGGCTCACAGAAGCTGCTAACAGGGCTGATGGTGCTCATTGGTCACAGTTAATGAGGTTGATGTAAAACAATATCTATATTTTTAGCAGAATAAAACCTATAAATCTATTTATCACCACAAGCCTGGGGCAGGTGTAGTTTTTTCCATGACTTCCATGTGACGTAAGCACAGATTGTCACTGCGTTAAGAAATTCAGGAAGAACATGAGGCTGCTCAGGGGAACAGTGTACAATTAGAACAAAAAAATATATATATACAATTTTATACAATAAACATACATATGAATTGTTCATAATTAAGAAGTAAATAGGGTGAATTTCTATTTCATGGCAACTTTAATATTTTGAATATTTAAAGATATTTTTGAATCTTTTTGGAAATATTGATTAATAAATCAAGTTAGGTCACCACTTGATGTCCAATGTAACATCTGGGTCCTGAGGCAAAAAAATAAATAAAAATAAATAAATGGTTGAGAACCACTGCATGGAGTTGTTCACACTACAGTCTAACAGCCCAGAAAAATAAATGAATTATTTCAGATGAGTTATCAAAGCATCAAGAACACGTAAGTTCAGCCCCATCTTGCTTTCATCTCAGCATCTCTCTTAGTCTGATGACCCTGGTGTGACAGGCTGTGGAGAGATCCATAAATACCTCAGGGTTTACATATACTTTCAACTCTATGCAGCTGGATGGCCTGTGATCTCTCTCTCTCTCTCTCTCTCTCTCTCTCTCTCTCTCTCTCTCTCTCTCTCTCTCTCTCTCACACACACACACACACACACGCACACAAAGATGTGTGGATGTATGGATGTATGAGTTTCTTGCTATGAGAAACATTCCTGATGTTCCTGCTGAGTCAAAACCTGTAGGATCTGCAAACACAAAGACTCAGTCTATATATGACAGAATCAACATAGATCGGTTATGATAGCTTGGTGGACAGTGATGCTTCAACAACAAAATGCAAGAAGAGGTTGTTTATTGAGCATGCATGCTATTGTAAACATCATCCCACAAAAATGATAAGAATGTTCTATGTCTTACGACAGGTCTGGTCAGTTGTAGGGTGGATAGGGATAGGTCACCTAAAAATAACTTACATCACTAGCTTTCAAAACTCATTTGCGAACAATGAAGTTGATATACCTCAAACCAAGTCAAACATTTACATTAATATCCACAAACGTGAACGAGATTCGAGAGTTTTAAGTGCAAACTAAATATGCATGTACCAAACATCACTTGTATGTCCAAGTGTGTTTGTTTACACAAGGCTGTGGGTAACACATGCACAACACCTCAATGCTATGTTAGCAGGGGTGAAGCACCAGCTGACACATGGACGACTTTATGACAGAGTGTGAAAGAATAGCTACCGGTAGTTCACACTCACAAAGGCATGATGTTTGTATACATATAACCTCACAAAGGGAGGCCTGTCATGAAACAGAATTTGCATGCAAGCTATTTCACAGTATTTCTATACTATTCTATGAATCTGGACATTCAACAAAGGGTGGAGGGAGTTGCAGTCACACACTTCACACAGCCCATTCAATGGTTCTGTTACTGGGAACATGGTTTTCAGGAAGTTCTTTTGAACTTTCTATACATCTGAACTTCATCTAATAATCATGAAAAAATGTTAATCATGGTTTCCACAATAATATGAAGCAGCACAACTGTATATATATATATATATATATATGTATATATATATATATAGAGAGAGAGAGAGAGAGAGAGAGTTCAGATGCAAAAGACTCTAAGTGACATCTGAAATTTTCTTCTAGAATGATTATTTTTATCAAGCTCGTATATTTAAGTTCAGTAATTTCACTTAAATGGCAATGAAAATAACCTATTAATTGTCATTTAAGGGAAATTACTTAACTTAAATATACAAGCTTGAAAAAAAGTATAATTCTAGAAGAAAATTTCAGATGTCACTTAGAGGTTTTTGCATCTGAACTCTTCATATATATACATACATAAATTTACCGGGCTTGGCGTTCACTTTTTTGCACACCGGCCACTGTGGCTAGTGGTTTTCCAAAGTTAATAGCCATTCACCATTTTCATTGGCCACAATTTTGACATCGATACCATGGGGAAAAACTGCCATAAAGATATTTTTAATATTATCTCATAATATGGCAGCAGGTATATTGGGCTGCTGTCACTTTAAAGCAGCACTCAGTAGCTTCGGGATTTCTTCGCTGTATTCTCGCTTTTTGCTCGCAGGTTTCTCTCTAGAGCTCCCCCCACAGCTTCGGAATAGATATTTGACAACACTGTTGTAAAAACTCGTTGGTGATTCTCAGACACCAGAGGCTATAGATCAACGACATCAAAGCAGATGGGACATTCTTTAAAACGTCTTCTTCATTCGGGTTCGGACAGCGTGAGGGAGCGCAATAATGACAGCATTTTAGCAGATTTCTTTTGGCCATAAAGCAATTGTTTACATCGCGAGACCTGATATCACGCAAGACTTCCTGACGCAGCGGCCGGCGGCCCGCCGGCTCAAAGTTGCAAGTGCGTATTTTCCGCTCACGGGCACCAGGGGGGTGCGAAACGACCACCATTCAACCCGAAATAAGTAATATAACCATTCCAATGACTCCGAAGCTGTTCAATTAAGGTAAAAAAAGTTACTTAGTTCACCTTTAAGACCTGACACACGGATCCGATATACTGTTACACGTGTTTTCTTTCTCAACATAACTGATTGTGTTTACATGAATACTCGCCAAGACTGGCATTTTGACATTATCGTGTGTATATTTGACTGTTTAAGCGCAATAAGCAGCGAAAAAGAACTCAATTTAGTACTGAGACACGACTTTATGTGCGCGCACTTTAGGTGTGAGGATAAAATCTGCGGGAATGAGTAAAATGATGTGCAATATGCAAAATCCCATGCCCTGTAACACCAACAATATTCATCAGTAGCAAATGAAACGAGTGAGGGGAGGTGGGTTTGTGTGTCAACTTGCTGTCGGAGAGATGAGAGAGTGAGAAAGCGCATGCATTTGGTATCATGTATCTATTTGATATGTATCGAAAAATCTGTATATACATACAGTATATATACATGTATGTATAGGCTAGTAGGTGTGTGCTCAGACTGAGACAGAAGGAAAACCTGAAGGGAAATGAGGGATGTCAGTTGTGTTCTCTGTAATGTTGGTCAAAAAACATGTTTGATGACCATACTCCCTCCCACAAACACACATTTCAATAAGGTGTTTGAAAAGTAACAGACAGGGTTTTTCCAAGCCTAACACACTGTGGTTTGAGAAGAGGCAGGAAACTGTGGGACTAACAGCTAACGGACAAACAGATTCCAGTGTTTACATTTGAATCTGAAATGAATAGCGCCTCGCATTGAGTGCTAAATTCCCTGGAATAGAAAGAGTGAGTTGTGTGTCTACAAAATACAAATTGAGGAGAGTATCCAGCACTTGCCTATTTGCTTTGGCTTTGCGAATGCTCAAGCTCACTTACCGCACAAACTCTTTAGGACAGACATACAAGCGGTACTATCTGACAATACTACCATACAAAATACCCAAGTCTAATCAATCTGCACACATTTATGGGGGGAAAATTGAGCTAATGTAGCCCAGGTGTGTTCTGTCTCTTCTCCCTTTCAGACAGCAGGTCTGGAGGATGTTTACAGAGCCATTGAATGGGGACTAACAAAAAAGACATCTTTAACATCTTACAACGACTCATGGAGAGACAAGTAACAGTCTAGACACACAAAAAAGAGACCGATAAAGAGACACCAAGAAACATGGAATATAGCAGAGAAAGAAAACAAAAGGTAACAACTTTTCGCCACTCACCGTATATAAGTAGCAGACCCTTTTAAACGACAGCCTCTTTATCAGACTCATGGTCTTTCCGCGATGCATGTCCGCTCATATAGCGCAGCTCCCAACGTGTAGAGACCCAACGCATTGACTAACGAATCCATTCCTCTCTTACGCCTTAGACTGCACTCATTTCATTCCTCTAGAGCAAGAGCCGACATGCTTTCCGAGCGCAGGACAGACACTCAGTCTTACTGACGAGGAAGTTCCATTCTGATTCTGTGCTGTTACTATGACAGCCTGCAGAAAGCGCCTGGGTTGCGAGAAATTCAGATGGAGAAGAATACGACGGGATTCTCTCGTTCCGCTCTTGCTCTCTTTGCTTGACCTGTGTAGTAGGCTAACTAAAAAAACAGATGTCAGACTTGGTGATCTTTTTCAACGCAGACTAGCGCCTCTCTCTTTCTCTCCCTTAGAGGAATCAAGAAATGCTTACTCGACCGTTTCACCATCCCTGGCTCTGCCACAACTCAAATAAATCCTCCATTCAAGACAAAAGAAAGCACTCACTCCGGGCCTCCAACGGCACTGCCACTTCAAATAATCATCCGTCTTAATTTCCCAACGTCTAAAAACACACCCGGGGAACTCGCCAGCCAGGCTCTCATGAGTTTCTTAGTGCTGTAAAAAATGTGGAATCCAAGAGGATGGACAGGCCTCTGGAACGTCCTGCTGAATGGCGTGTTTTTGGAGGAAAGTGTAGTTGGAGAATGACGTAAGGTGAATGACCATGCCGTGAGAGTGGATGTTAATGAAAGGCAGGTTCTGGAGCGGGTCATATCAGAACAGAGAGAGAAAGTAATAAAAATATCCCAGAGCTGGAGGTACAAAGGCAGTGTTTGATACAAACCTCATGAGCTCGATTCAAAAATATGAGCGGCAAAATTGGCAATTTCCTGAGTAGAAGGGTGAAAAAAGAAAGATCTTAAAAAAAATACTTGGCAAATGTATTTCAGAGAACAAAAAACGATATAGAGGACCATTAAAATGATTCTGTTTGGCTTCTGGTGAGAGATCTTTAAAGGAGGTTTGAGAGCTTTATTTTTAGTATTTTGGGTGGGCTGTTTATTTTATCTCCCGTCACGAAAGCCAAAACACAGTTTGGATCGATTAAAATGATCTTTATACACTGTAAAAAAAACAAAAAAACATCCCCAAGTCAAAAATTTCTAGTGACTGATAACATCAACATTTTTCAATTAGTCTGACGTATTATTTCTCATTGAGCCAATGTTAACAGACTATACGCTGATTTCACGCAGCCGCCATTTTGAAATCGAAAGTGAGGCTCCGGTGGTAAGAACCCCGGAAACAACAATGCCTTGGACTACCAACCTGAAGCTGCTGCTGCGATTTACACTATTGGATGTTAATATCCAATATAGGATATGTATATATCTCATTCCTGCTTCTTTTTTTACTTTCTGAATTATATATAAAAAAATATTTTATTTATTAATGAATTTCACTGTATATAGTCTAAAGAATGAAAGAAATGTATGTACAGTTTTAGAATTGACACAACATCATTAAACACAACAATACGCCATCGCATTCACGACTCTCCTGTGATTAAAGGCGACACTTCCGGTTTTCTTCCCACCGGAGCCTCGCTTTCGATTTCAAAATAACGGCTGCGTGAAATCAGCGTATTGCAACAAGAATTGCACCTGGGCCAATTAAAAAAATTTAGATGTGACCAGTCACTAGAAAATTTTACTCTTGGAGAGGTTAGAATTTTTTTTACAGTGTATGATTTATGATCTATACGTTTATTACTATACTATAAATATGGAACACTTGCATATGGCCCTCTGTAAAAAATAAATAATAATAATTGAAATTAAAAAAACATTTTAAACTAAAGCTGCCTCTCAAAAATCTGATTCGAGTCTATACAATTAAATAGGTCTCATAAATCCAAATATTCAATTTCAACTAGAAAATATACAGAATATTTGTTAATGAATTCTAATAAATAAAATTCTAATAAATAGTTCATACAAATATAATTTTAAAACATTTAAAATATATTTATAATTTTAAAACTATTTATTATTCTCTTTTTTAAGTTCTCGACTGGGTATGCTGGGGTAAATAGCAATGTCACAGCATCAGAAATTGCTTTGAATGAGTTGGTAATGAGCTCTGAAGGCTGGAATACTCTACATGACTTTTGCCCTTATTTTCACCCCCATGTGCAGTATGGACGTGTCAACACTAGTTAGATTTTGGGCAAGCGGAGTTGCCCAACTACAACAGTAATCATGTAGTTTATGGTGGGGAGCCTGTGAACAGACTCAGATTTTTTAACTTCAGACTCTGATTCCAATCCAGTTGCAAGATGACATTTCCTGATATTTTGAGCCGATTTTAGAACCCATATTGTTTACATTTGTTGCGTAGGCCTATCTCCAAGCAATGAGGCGCGTGTTAGAGCTACACGATTAATCGTTAAGATCGCGATGTCGATTCAAACACCCAACGCGATCACATTTCGAAATAACAAAACCGGATCATTCATTCAGATCTATACGTCGGCGCTGCCGCTGAGCCAGAGAAAGCAGTTGTCATGTAGGCTATAAGTGCTTAACAAACAGCCTTTTCAACCACAGCATCGTTATTTCTGTGTTACAAATATTTATATTATAACAGAAGAACTGGGATAAAAGTTAATATAAACACTGATGTATACAGAAGCGATCATGAGGCACTTCAAATAACGATTGTATCGGTTGCGTCATTATACGCCACAGTGACAAGTGACTTAAAGGTATAGTGGAGGATTTTCTTTTTCCGGGTGGATCATCAAGACTATTGGTCCCTCTAATTGTAAATCATTCTGGTGATATGTTTACGTAAGGCCGTCGTACGTGCTCGTCCTTTCTGCGCATGCGCACTTTCAGGTGTACGTGTGTGGTGAGCTATGGTTTCAGCCATTCATTGAAGCTCGCCGTTCTCACCGGGTTTTTTCAAAATGTCTAAGGGTCGCAAGAGAAAAAGTGTCTACGAATTGTATGACAAGAAGAGAAAGGCCTCTGAAGAAAGAAACAAGACCAGTGTTTTTGGGAGAATATTTCACACGCTAGCGTGCGCTAAAAGCACAGGTTGGGCTTCCCACTGATGCCTCAGTCGCGAAGTTTCTACTCGACAGGTAAAGTTTGGCATGCTATTTGGAGAAATCCATTTAAAATCACTGCTAGTAAAAGTTAATGTAAGCTATGATTAGCGATGCTAGCGTTTAATAGGCGTTCCCTCTCGGGAGCAGATAGAGTGTTGCGCATGTGCATTTTTTCAAAAAGTGGAGAGGGCGGTTCTTTTCTAAAATTCGGGAAAATCCTCCGCTATACCTTTAACATAAGTGAGTGAATTATTTTATTTTTTTCATTGAATCATTCATTCAAAAGATTTGTTCAAAAAACCTTGATTCATCCATAATAAAATAAGTGAAGATTGTATGAGTGAGTCATTGAATCATTCATTCAAATCAATGAATCAATGAATAAAAAAAAATAAAAAAATACATTTGTTCAGAATCATTACACATTTTAAATAGACTGCAGCAATTAACATTTGTAAGAACCTCTAGTAAATGACATGTTATTTTGTGTAGTTGTCTTTTCAGAATCGTGATCTCGCCTTGAAACCAAAAAAATCATTCTCTGTTTATCCAGAATCGTGCAACTCTAACATATAGCGTGTTCAAGTTTCACATTAGGAAAATACAAGGTTCTGAGGGAAGTTGGTTATGAATAGAGGTATGACAGTGCTTTAGATCACAGCTGACAGCACTGAATATTCAAACGCATTGCTAGGCCCAGATCTTTACTCTATAGTGGCACACATTAGATGGAGATTAGCTCTCTGAATCAGGGGAAGTCCTGGTGCTCTCAAGAGAAAACCAATAATTCTTAATCAAATCTAAAGTCATTTTAATGCAGATCCACATTCTTTTTGGTTCTCATGACTGTCCTCTCTGGCTGTTCCCAGTGGGCATGAAGGCATTAACAGTGGTTCTCTCTTCCAATGAAGCTTGTGTGAGCTAAGCGGGCTGGCATAGACGGAAGTCTATAGAAAGATATCTCATCTGGGAATGTAAGTGGCCATTACGAAAATATTTTACATAATATTCAGTTCTATATTATAATATATTATAATTATAAGGTTTCACGGCATTGCCCACATATGCTCTGGTGAGTTTTTATGATTTTAAATCATTTTTAAAGTGTTAAAATAATACACAACCATGTCAACTGTGCTAAAAACAAGCCTGAATACACCCTTTAGTCTTAACTAATCTAAGTACTGTAGTGAATGCTAGATTTGACTAAATTTTAACAAATTGACTAACATTCATCCAAAATAATTCCTTTATACATAAACATGGATGACAAGCCTGATCAACATTGCAAAACACAAAAATTACAATTGGCTAGAAGAAAGATAAATAGCACAAACAATAGGCTATAGATGATGGGGACACTGTTCAACAATGCATAATGTAGATATACTTGTTATTTACACAAAGTAAAGTTTAAAGCTGATTTCATCATTAAAAGACAACATTGTCTCAATACTGCCCTCTGCTGTTTCTTCCAACACAGGCACTCATACACAAAATGATTCAATACTATGAATAAAAAAAAATTAAATAGTATATTACATAATGCTGGTAAATGCTTTACAAGGAATCCAAGATGGATCTAAATTATATTTAGTGAAATTTAGAAGATCAATTTTAAACAAGCAAAAAATAGATACAAATCTTATAAACTTCTGTTGGGTGAAATGCTTCCCTTCCAAAGAAATAGAGGGGAAAAAAAGCCATTTTCCCCAAACTTAAATAGCACACAACTTAATTTCAAATCCCAAATGATTTCACTCCCAAAGTATTAATGTTTCACGCAGCTTCCTTTATGAGATCTGATTAAATTAGCTGACACTTTTTGATTAGTGTTCTTCTTTCTCGGAGGGGAGGGCAGCTTCATATAAAATGTTTGTTTTGTCTAAGCCTGTACAATTTCAACAATAAAACACTCTAACACACTCACGCAAATGAGATACGTGAGACTGAAGACAAGGTTTGCTTTAAAATTCACAGATGACACCTGAATAACCACAAAAAACTATGCTCAAATAAAATTCCCCAAAAATGATGGCAAATACAGAAATCTTTCATCAGTAGCTCTAAAGAATTTGATGACACCTGATTGGACAAATCAGGTCACATGATTATCATATGCAAGATGATTCGTGATCAAACCATAAAAGGTAAATTATATAATTAAATTTACATGTACAAATATCTTGCTAATTGCTTAAGCATACAGTTACATGATATATCTATACACTTGTCAATGAATGGCATCAAATGAGCATTCGATATGCAAATTCACTTGATAACCTGTCCATCAGCACAGTTTTTAAACTAATTTGAGGTTTCAACAGACAAGGACCTGCATTCCAAAGCAAGATCGCACAAGTACTTGTGCAAGTGGTGTTAAAATCCAAAGAGTGCCTCCTGATCACAACCTTACTCTTAAATATTAACAGCAAACACAGGCTCCTGCGACAGAACACTGACAGAGCATCCACGACCTCCACCTCAACTAAAACACTCTGCCTCTAAACACAACATGACTTGACAGATCAAACAAGCACACTAGTCCGTACAAATGTGCATGTACAGGTACTCACTCCATCAGGATTGACGCTCAAAGTTGGCTCCATGTATGGCAGTGTTAGACTCCACAGTTGGGCGTTAAATGACTCCACGCTCTGTAAACACATCCATCCACTGGCTGCGTCCAATACGGCATGCAAGTCTGCAAACAGTCCGTGTTCACAGTCTGTCCCTGTCACTATCTCTGCGTCTTGTGTCGTTTGATTCTCTCTCTCTCTCTCTCTCTCTCTCTCTGTCTTTCCACCCACTCCGCTGTAATTCCTATTCCGCCCACAGAGCCCAGGGCTCACAGACAGAGATGCAGAGACACGCTCGCAAGTGGGAGTGAGTGTGTGTGCATTCACACTCATATACTTCACAGAGGCGTGAGAAACAGTCGCACACACACACTGAAATGTAAGTGCTTCACAGTGGGATTCTTCATGTTATTTACACAATGTGTTGTGTCACCTACTTAGTATGCCTTGAGCACAGCATCTGCTTAAAGAAGAGAGCGTGAAAGAATCAGTGTGTGTGTGTGTGTGTGTGAGAACAATTAAGGGGGTTCAGCTTCCTGGCATGTGCTTATTTCAGTGTGTGTATAATTGCAGTCGATGTGCACAACAAAAAGTATCCGAAAACGTTGAATTGTTAGTCTTAGTGTGTTTGTGTGTGGATTTGTCTTGTTTGACAGGCACTATTAAAACATAAGTCTGGTATGAAGAGCTACATTCTTCAACAAGTCCCAACCCTGTTATCTCTGTAAGCAGTGTTTGAGAATCTGAGGGGTCTGGGGTTTTTTTTGGACCCTGGAGCAAAGTAGTATCATCACTATGATAATTCTGTCTGAATTTGTGACTGATATGATGGTACATGCAGCTGAGTGTATTTGACTCGGCCGTAGAGAGTTAAAAATGCATCATATTTCTCATTCTATTGTTTATACAATGCCCTAACATGAGATTATACACCCTATACAAACATTATAGGTGAGCAAATACACTCACATATAGAAATACAACCAAAAACAAACACGTACAAACAGAGTGATACTGAAAAACTCTTCTAAATCAGGCAGTCACAAGACCGAGAGTTGAGACAAGTTGCTTTCTGGGTTGCATAATTATTAGGATTCTACCTTATTTTTTAATCAAGCTTTTCAACTACAAGAAATAATTTTCAAATGCTGTGTCATTAATATTTATTTAAGCCTTGCGCTGCACAACAAAAAAAGTATTTAGGTTCCAATTTTTTCCCCCCACAATTCTAATGTTCTATGAACAATGTGTAATCTTATGATTTAATCATCAGGAGCCTTGTCGTTCACGAGTGTTTTCCCACATGCATGACTTCATGTGTGCTGAAAACTTCTCAAGAATCTCAAAGTGATTAAGATTTTTGCAATCATTCAGGCCCATTGCCTCAGACTACAGCGCGGATTCAGCTACTCATGAACCAACTTCCCTGTCTTCAAGTTGGTTGAGCAAAGCCTGTATACAGCATATCCCATTATGCAACAACAACAAAAACAGCATTATTTATATAGTCAAGATTATTTAGACTAAGATGTTCAAATCAGTAAAGTGGTCAATTTCTTCAAAAACCTTATTCTGAGACTACATGAAATGGCACTTTTTACTTCTGAAGTGTAATGAGTTGAACCAAATATTCAACATGAACTGTACTGAAACACACTGGAAATAGTTTGAAGTGTAAAAAAAAAAAAAAAAGCTGTCTCTAAATGCCTAAGGGGTCTCAAGATAGCTTAATGATTTAAAATAAGATAAAATAAACATTAAAATAAGATAAAGATTTCTCTTATTTTAATTCACCCCATCAGAAACAATCTCTTGGAAAAGCTGAAATAGCCTAATATAAAAAGTATGATTTACAGACCTGGAAGTCGTACTTAAAACTACATAGGCACTTTTACAATAAATATATTTTCTAGTTAAAAAAAAATCATCAGAAAATAAATAAAAATAAAAAAACTTGGTAACACTTGAGTTTAGGGTCCAATTCCCATTAATTAGTTGCTTATTAGCATGCATATTATATTGGCTGTTTATTAGTACTTATAAAGCACATATTAATGCCTTATTCTGCATGACCATATTCTACATCCCTTAATCCTACCCAATATCTTAACTTAACAACTACCTTACTGACTATTAATAATCAGAAATTAGGAGTTTATTGAGGCAAATGTTGTAGCTAATATTTAGTTAAAAAGTGAGAATTGGACCTTAAACTAAAGTGTAACCAAATACTTTTATCCAGTAAATCACAAATGACTCGAAAAGCCATTCAAATTTGTCAATTTGTTAAAAAGAGGGGGAAACATTTAGTGCTTAAAACTTCTGTAATCCTAAAATCCTTCATTTACAGAAACTAGGAGTGTCGGGTCTTTGAATGTTGTTGTGGACAATGGGGGACCTTGGAGCCAAAAATAATGAGAACGTCCTTGCTTTATATGGTGGATGGAAGGGAATATTTTGAAATAAATAAATAAAAAGGTTTGATGACATCAGCCAAAAAAGTCATACAGAACTTTAAATGATCTTTAAAATCATTCACCATAAGACCAGAAATGTGTATTTCAAGTTCACTTCCATGTTTATGAAGAAGTCAGTCTCAGGAGTGCCATTCAGTTTAAATTATCCTTGTAAAATGAGTTTGCATTTAAAAATAAACCGCATTCGTGACTCTCAACGACAGTCACGATCCGCTTTGAATCGGGGGGAGGGTGGAATTTGTTGGCTCAGTGAGCAAACTAAAGGCTCGAAGGGCTGGCATGATGTCACACAGTGTTTGTGGGCATGAAGAGAAATGCCATCTCACCGGGTAAACACTCGCTGACAAGATAACTGCATAGCTCGCTTTCTCTTACATGATAGGCCAGCCAGAGGAAATGTGTGTGTGTGTACTGGAGAAGCCGATAATTAGCGCCTTTCCTGAGGTTGTTTGTGTATGTTCATCTCAGAGCTTGAGAGTGTGTGTCACAGCATTTAAGGCTAGTATTCAATTAGCGTGTGATTTAAGAGTGTGTATGCATGTTTATGCCTCACTGCAGAAAGTGTGTGAGTTCGTAGCAGAGTCTCTGCTAACGAGAATAATGCTGCTCAATGCTCATTAGCACACACACACACACACACACACACACACACACACACACACACACTCTCTCACACTAATTACGGTGCTGCTTCACAAAGCGAGCTCTGTTCACACACAAGTGTCGCCACCCTGCATATGTACAGCTCTGAGAAAAGAGATGAAGCCACCGGAAGACAAGACAAAGATCTGAGGAAATAGAAAAAAAGAAAGACTTCAGGAAAATAATAGAAGCAAGGGGAAAACATATAAAACATTCAACCTTCATATCCATACACAGCATTATTACAGAAATATCAATACATATGTTAGCATTTGACCAGCATGAAAATCTTCCTGCTCCTAAGACAGTTGTTTTCTCTCTTCTTCACCGAATACAACCCGCTTTATACAGTCAGGCCAGTGTTTGTTCCAGCCGCTCACTAGAGGAAGCGTTTCATACTTTTATCTTATCATGTCCGATCAACAGTGTGACTGTCCCGTCAGAGTGGCACTCACTTTCACGCTATGTAACTCAGCTGGTAAAGAGGGATTTCTGCTCTTTAAAGGAGAAAGGATTTGATCATGAGACAAAACAAGTTTAAGAGTAACTGTTTTCTGGGATCAGTTACTCATTATTGACAGATCATTTACAATAGTGGACATGGGTATAATAATAATTACCAACTGATTACCTTTGGAAAATAGAGATGACTTTTTTTTAAGTGTAGTTATTTCTTAATAATTAATTATTTGATTAAAATAATATACAGGATATACAGGATATTAAATAATAACAGTAATATTTAATACATATAGTCATATTTAAGATTACGTATGTAAGATTAATTGTAAGCAATTATTAATTAAACCAACAATGATAATAAAGTTGAAATAGAATTTCCTTCAGAACTTTCTTTTCATCAAAAAATCTATCATAGTTTCCACAAAAATATTAAGCAGCAGCACAACAGTTTTCGACATTGATAATAATAATACATGTTTATTGAGCAGGATTTCTGAAGGATCATGTTGACACTGAAGACTGGAGTAATGATGCTGAAAAATTCCAATTTTCATCACAATTGAGAAATTAATTATATTAAACTAATAATATTTTTAATCTGGAAGATGGCACTATAGCAATACAAAGTCATGGGTTCAATTTCCATGGAATGCATGAACTAATAAAATATAACTTGAATTAAATGTAAGTGGCCTTGGACACTGGTAAATGTGTCATGGCCAGGAAACTGAACACATGACTTTGGCGTTGATATAGCTCTGGTCCATCCTTTAGTGTTTTTAGGGTCTGTTTTATTATCGGCCACTTCACCGCAACAACATTTACATCTATAACACAATTGTACGGAATGAGTTATGTACCAAAGTTAAATACTTAGGGGTTAAACTCATTGGCCCAGAACAAAGATTGTATGGGTATCCCCTTATTTTACTCAATCATTATGCTATACCAAGGAGGACTTTAGTGAGCCCCTCATCAGAGGGTCTACAGTGCTCATGGTTGTCCCACTTGACAATGGAGAAATGTTAATAGTGATATTTGCCTTGGCAAGCGCCACTAATCCTTGCTTTGCTTCTGATAATAAATGATTAGTGAACGTTAACCACAGATTGATTTTCATTTAAAATAAGTTAAGTGTGCAATTTCTCCACCGCTAGCATTACTGAACGCAACTGCAAAAATTATGATTTTTCAAACATATACCTAAAACTTGTCACTGCCGTTGGTCAAGCAAAAACAACAGTTCCCCCCAAATCAAGCAGGTCAGCATGCTCCAACAACACAAGCAATGTTTTCACAGCACCACAGATCAACAGTGTTTCCAATTTCCAGGCAAATCAGTGTACAAATGGCTTACTTATAGTTGTCTCTGCAAATCAAGCTGAAATAGAAGAAAATATGTCAATATGTTCCAAATTAAGCCTCTAATCACACACAAAAAAATATATAAAACCATAATAACCACTGGCATGCTGGCTATCAGGCCAGACTGAGATGTGACGCGCTGTCAGTTTTTTCATTCCCCCTGAGCGCTTCCGTCTGAGAATTACACCATTCACGTTTCACCGTCTCCTCCGTTGCCATGGTAATCTGCCGTCACTACACAGATGCACTCTATCTCTTTGACTGCTGGGTCTATAATTAAACTCACGTGTGCGAGTGTGACCAGAGCCATTAACACACTGGAATCCCCTCGCTGCGCTGTCAAATCTGTTCTACAGGCGTGCAACCGCCGTTTCATAAATAAGGCCCCGACAGTTCTAACCTCCAGAGGGTCGATTGTGTGTGTTTGTTTCGGTTTGCATGCATGTCTCTTGTCTCTGAAGTACTGCGTAGGTTACTCATTCCTTATGTAATCATTCCCGACCATCCGGGTGATAGGATCGGAATGCTGGGAAGTTTTATTAGTGAGAATGAGAGAGAGAGACAGAGAGAGAAAAGTCTAGAGAAAAAGAGAAGCATTTAGGGAACCTCACCTCAAGGTCATCGAGTGAGCGAGCCATGCTGAGACGCTTGGAACGTCCGAAAGATCGTCTGCCGGAGGAACGCTGAGGAAAGCCCATAGTGATGCCTTTGAACCTTCCACCCTGTGAGAAACAGAGAGAAAGACATTAGTAACATAAACACGACAATTTCCAATTTTTTACTGTGTTTGACCAAAATTTCTACAATGCAGTTGCAATACATATTATACAATACATATTGCGATGCATACGTCCAGATTTACTGTTACAATGCATCATGACAATTTCCACCAGATACAAGAGAGAGAATAGGCTATATAGTTTGGGGTCAGCAAGATTATTTTTTATTTTTTAAAGAAATTAATACTTTTATTTAGCAAGGATGCATTAAATTGATCAAAAGTGACAGCAAGTCTGTGACATTATTATAAATGCTGTTCTTTTAAACTTTCTAGTCATCAAAGAATCCTAAGAAAAATGTATCAGGGTTTCCACAAAATGATTAAGCAGCACAACACTCAATGATAATAAATGTTTCTTGAGCACCAAATCAGCATATTAGCATGATTCCTGAAGGATTAGCCTATATATAACATCAACACTGTCATATCCATTACATACCAAACACTCAAGAGAGTTGTCATGACAGAAATACACTCGCACTGTTTGATTTCATTATGGTGATAGCACAGGGTCACATGAACAGACACAGTGTTTACTCACTCCCTTAGGGAAATGAGTATGTACTTTTGTGTGCATGCAAAAACTCAACCGTGTGAAGGTTACAATACTAATGTTTCTTTTGTCACCAAAGTGATCTTTATGTGGATTTCCCACTGAGGTTCTTAATTTAAATGTGATGTTTGTGCCACTAGCATCACCACACAGTATTACTATAAAATATTAAGATTTCTATAACTTTTTAGAGAAAATTTGAGTAGCCTAATTATCACATGTGCCACTAAGGTGCTGTGAATGGTTGTTACGGTTTTCTTTGTTGCCCAAAAACTCAACTCTTTTTTTTTTTTTATATATAAAAATACAATCAAAATTTCTATTTCAGTGAGACTTAATGGGCAAAAAGGGTAATTTATCTATTTGTCAATAATATAGTGACATTTGAATTTGTGTGACCAACCTGAACTCGTAATCTTCAAGGTGAAATATTTTGCCCTTGTGCAAAATTTTTGATAGCGTTCATTCCTACTAAAATTACTGAAATTCCGCCAAAGAAAATGCGGCAAACAACGGAAAATGTGATTTCACCTTAAAAGCATCCTCCATCTTAACATGTACAATTCTATTTTAATTTACTATCCCTCATGTCATTCCAAACTTGTATGACTTACTTTCTTCAGTGAAACACAAAAGAAGATATTTAGAAAAGTCTTGGTATTCAAAATGTTTTGGTGACTACTGACTCCCAATGTATGGACATAACGATGGGAGTCATAACAAATACTGAGACATAACAAAAGTCATTCAAGTTTGGAACAACATGAGGGTGATTAAATTATGAAAGAATTTTCTTTTTTGGGTGAACTATTCCTTTAAGTACTTGAGTTTTGCCCATTTTATTATGTAATCACCAGGTGCAACGCCTCATAAGAACAGTATTTACACATTATCAACACATTTAACTGGTATAAAAGAAACAATTTTAAAACATAAAAACATATATGCACACATCAGCATTAACCATAATCATTTCTGTAAATACTCAAAGACGTTCAGAGAAAGCCCACAACAGCAACACCAGACAGAGAAAGAGGAGGACGAATGTACAAAGATGGGCAAACTATTTCTCAGGCGGTCAGACAGAGACGCAGACAGAGAGGGATCATTTTCATAGGCTAAAGTTTAGAGACTGATTGTGCGGATGACAAGAGCAGCATAATCAAATGGTCTGCTGTGTTGCCTAGAAACACTGAGAACTCTGTGTTCAGGATCATCATTATGACACATTAAGTGCAAACAAACATATGCACAAGCACACAAATATGCCAACACAAGTGCACTACATGCGATGCACATGAGGGTCAGTGAAGTACATACTTTAGCTAGATATGCATATATGTTTCCACATTTAAAGGGATAGTTCACCCATGTTGTTCCAAACATGTTTGACTTTCTCTCTTCTGCAGAACACAAAGGAAGATATTTTTGAAGAATGCTGGTAATCAAACAGTTTTGGTGATCATTGACTTCCAATTTGGGAAATGTTACGTTTTCCTCAAAATATTTTCTTTTGTGTTCCCCAGAAAAAAGAAAGCCATACAGGTATGGAATGACTGTGAGTACACAATGAGAGAATTTAAATGGTTGGTGAACTATCCCTTTAAGGCTAACAAGAAGAGGCATTTACATAATATCTCTCTCGATCACAAGCATGCAAAGACACTGTGATCACACACATACACACGCTCAAATGACGCACGTACCATAACAGGAAACCTTAGAGAATCAAGAGACGACAAATGATCAGTGCACTCGAAACATATGAAACACAGGGCCTTTAATAAAGGATATGACAGTTCATGTGAAGCATGTAATTATGAACTTAAGTCACTATATGACAAAACTGGCAATTCTTGTTTTTCGTATTTAAATGGAACATTGCTGTTCGTTTTATAAATGATTTATCTGTGCAAATCATTTTTCAAATTAATGTGCCCTCCTGATTTTTAATCAAAATAACTTCCCTTTCCTCTTGCAGCAACCTTTATCTGATGATGAGTTTACTGGTGAGAGGGCGGGACAACCTGTCACTCACATGACATCACAGCAATAACAAGCCACAACCATCCAATGAAATAAAAAATCCTGCCGTACATTTTTATAGGTCGAGAAGCCGCTTCACTCAAATACACGTCAATGTGGAAGAAAAGACTATTGCAACTTCCGTTTCATGCCGATTTTAAAGTAAAGGAAAAACTAAAGAATCAACCAAAAATTCAATGGAAACAAAAAGACTGCTCTTGTAGTCCAGCAAATGTTCCTACATTTTGCATCCTCTCTGGGTGCCTGCATAAACACCCATATTGCGTATCATTAAAAACGCCATCAGTCATGGGACAGAGGAATAGGGGAGCCAGACACAAGTGGCCGACTCTTCATCACCCCAGCGGTTTCCATGGCCATTGAGCAGCAACTAATCTAAAGGAAATATTGTAGACTATACTACGTCCCTTGAATGAATCGTTCAGGCGGTGGCTGAAAAGCATAAGCATAAAGCTGTCAACATGGGTTTAGAACAAAACATTAAATGTTCCAGATGTTAACAGGAGCTGCATTTTTTTTTTTTTTTTTTTTTTTTTGTACTTGGGAGTTGAATAGGAGGAAAAAAACGTTTTTTAGTTTTAGTTTTTGTTTTATATTTATATACTTCAAAGACTAATAAAGATAAAAAAAAAAAGCATGAGGCTCATATGACTATGCTTACACAGCCCAAAGCTCTTTTTTAGGTTGCCAAAGAGTGAATGGTATACAAGCTGAAAAGTCTCAAAGTACCACATTCTGCCCTCTTTTTTTAGTTCATTTCATATCAAAATGTATTGATTTATATATTCTATAACTGTACTATTTGTAATTTCTTTCTTTCTCAATCTCTCCCCCCTCCTAAGGTGCAGTTGTGTCAGTCTCAGGGTTGAGATAACATCATGGATTCCTGTGGGGAGCAGGGACGTACAGTGAGCTGCATAGACCTTTTAGACTTATCAGGGAGGAGCTATCTTTGAGGAGCTCTGAGGAGCTATCTTTCCTGTTTACTTCATCCATGAGGAGGGGATGACAAACCGTACCAAGCAATGTTACTAAAAACACCATCTATCTGTTTATCGGTTTCATAACCATGGCAAAACTATCCCGCTCTGCAGGACTGTGAAGCTTTAAGATTACAATCCAGACACTGCAAAAGAGTATTCATATAATCAAAACCATAACCATATCAATCTTTTATGATGAAACAACACTCCACAAGGACGTTTAACTATTAAGGCCCGTTCACACCAAGAAAGATAACTATAACGGTAACTATTAGCGGACGATATACAGCATGTTCTGATTATTATAAGTGTGCGCTGCAGTTTTGTCGTCTGCCGCTTTAAATGCTCTATAGTTCTTAAAGCAGAATGGATTATGATTGGCATGAGATTCTGATTTTGATTGGCCATTCCAATGATATTGTTTCTTTGTGCCGTTATTGTTATATTTGAGGTGTGGACTCTGCTACTCTTTTACATATAGAACTATATCTTATGGTTATGGTATCGTGCTTGATGTAACTGGCCTTTAGAGTCTATTTTCGGTCATGATTCAGAAGAAAGTGTGTTCTTTGAAAACTTTTCTGTACCGCTCTCCTCAAGTCTTGACATGACTTAAGTGGAATTCACTATACATCAGACTCACAATTGTTCTGCACATGCTCAGTAGTCATGGGGTAGTTTACAAATACTATGAACATAAAATAGGCTAGTGAACAATTCTTATATATGGTACATACAGTGGGCCCATTTTTGTAATGACTTTTAGCCAAATGGTGTCATGGTGATTTTTAATGGATGTATGAAGTTGTTTCACTACATTAACCATAGACAAGAAGGTGTCAAAAAAAATTTTTCATTACCTTGAAGTTTTAACAAATCTTTTTTTATAATAATATGAAACCAAACAATGATTGTGCAATAAAAGAAAATCTTTTTACTTTATATAGAATAAAATAACAGCCAACTTCGATACTTTGCTATTTTGTTTTATAACCTATAGATCAGTATACCACCTTTAAACCACTGAATAATCATTTGAAAATGAATACGCATTTAGGAGTCAAAATAGATGAAGGAGAAGAATCAGCATATTACTCTGTAACAACATTTGACCTGTAATTGGCACAGACAGAGGAACAGTGCCACCTCTTGGCGACTAGGAGATCAACTCATGACCTCATGTGGATGCCAAGCAAGTGTCTATCTCTTTCATGATGTCACAAAACAGACAAGAAAGTTTAAACTAAAATATTGAAAGGAACCACTGTGAATAGATCCCTACACTCTAAGTAAAGTCTGTAAAAACAAGGCCCAATGTACTGTTGTTAATACAGTTTTCCCAGTGATTTTTCCCAGTGTTTTCCCAGTATTTTTAATTACATATTTCAATGTGTTGTGTTTTAAGGTGAAGGCAAATGTCTTTACCTCATTAATTCAGAGACTACATGTAATATTTAAAATTAATTAGTTTAGGCAAAGAGGTGATTCAAATTTGCGAAAAACTTAGAGAAATCTTAAAAACTTAAAGAAATGCTACAGCATCAAATACCACATTCCCATATAAATACAATATATACATTTGAACATAAAATGTTGATATCCACATTATGTTAATACACACATTAAGTGGAGCTTGAATAAAACAAGCAGAGAATGAACTGAAAAACGATTCCTTAAAGCAATGAACACAGACGACTGATGCCTGACATGTCTTATTCTGTATTTAGTAGACCCTGAAGCTATTGTCAAAGCACAGATGATGATGCATATAACAGTTACAGTGCTATTCAGGGAAATCCAATCAATGCAGTCTGTTTTGTTGCTTTGGGCCCGTGGACATCATTGTTGGCTCCCGTGGAGTGATTCTGAGCTTTACTCAATTCCTAATAAATGCGTTTTTAAACGAATAATGAAGACAACTGTACTATAGCCTGGTTTAAACGGTGTGGAACAAAGATATTATTCATATTTGATTTTTGTTACAAAATACCTGAGAATACACACACTGTAAAAAAATGCTAACCTCCCCAACTCAAAATGTTCTAGTGACTGGTCACAAACATCTACATTTTTTAATTGGCCCAAGTGAAATTCTATAAATTATCAAATTAAATTGACAGAATTTCACTTGGGCCAATTGAAAAATTTAGATGTGACCAGTCACTAGACAATTTTGAGTTGGGGAGGTTAGAATATTTTTTTTACATTGTGTGTATTTAGAGAGCTTAGTAGTGCATGCATAATATAGCCAACAGAAGAATACTGATATTTCGATCCAAAACATTGAGGAGATTCCCCCTTCCATATGTAAAGCGCTTTGAGTACCAAGAAAAGCGCTATATGTAACAAATTATTATTATTTATTACTTCATTTCATCTGTAGAACACAGTTTTGCACGAGTCATACGAAAATCTTTTATGGCAATTTACTGGAGCTCAACTGCCCCTTGGTCCTTATCTGCTTTCGTTTGATGGAAAAGACTACATCAACATTCTACTAAACTTTTTGGAACAACATGAATTGATGATGACAGAATTTTTCTATTCGGGTAAACTATTTCTGAAAGTATCTCATTCAGATCGGTTTCAGTGGTTTGACATCTAGATTCAAGACTTCAATATGAGTGATCTGCTGTCAGCTACTAGAGGCCCATCAGTGGCAGTCGTGGCAGTCAGAGCAGAGGGAGCTCACGGCCATTTGAACTGAAAATTTTCCATTGGGAGAATGATACGTACCCCGCTTTGTATCTCAATCTTCTCATCTCAGGGTCAGTTTTAACATGTTCCCTCCAAGCAAGGAGCCACAGCTGAAGCAGCAAATGGGAATGAGGTATTTTCAGCCCGGCTATGCATGTCACCTATCTGACAGAATTCTTTTTGACAGTAAAGTGTTTGTGCAGTTTTACTGAGAGACAATGCAAAACTATAAAAGCTACCACACGTTTTAAACATAACATAATTGAGAATATCAGTTGGAGTTAAATGTTGCGATTCATATTTGTGTGTGTGTTGGAAAGGATAAAATTCCTAGCACAATTGAAAACAGCAAAGTAAAGGATCATGCCGTGCCTGATAATAAGAACGAGGGGAAAAGTGCTATCCATTCCAGGCACATAAGTTTATGTCTGCAAGCTTTTTTTTTCTTTTCACAAACAACAGTGGATTGAATAACACATTCCCTGGCTCATTAACCAGTGTTCTGCACTGGTATCAAATTTAAAACCATTACTTAATAATTCCTCCTAATCCTTAGTATCAATTACAGTTGTAATTTTGAATGCACTTCAATTTGCGGTCAACTCCTCTGGAATTAAGTAGCCTTACTGATTGTGACCCCAAACAAGTATTTCACAGATGTGAAACACAAACTTACATTGAAGACATTTGATGTTTAAAAAAAATTCTCTTACCTTTTTCTCTGAATCTTTCGTCCTTTTGCCATCGTTCAGTTTCTCTCGTAGGTTCTTCTCCCCAAACAGCTTCTTAGCCCACTCGTCCTTCTGTGCATGGAGCCGGTGAGGCTGTGAGGCGATCTCGCCTGCAGCACGGTACCGGTCGGCTGGAATCTTACTCATGGGTGGTGGCAGGGTGCTACAGTTAGCACTGGACCATCCGTCTGTAGACTCTGCATAAGACTCCTGATCACTGCTGTGACCTTGACGCCAATCTCTCAGGACGTGAACTGGCAGCCAACGTTGGCCTGATGCCCCCGTCACCTTCTTGCCATGGGCGGAATAGTGGGAGCGAGTAGGAAGGCCTGACACATCCAGCCGTGAGGAGGAGTTCAGATGCCTGCCAGAAAGCAGAGGTGGGTCCGCGTGGGAATGTGGATGAGGCTGAGGGTGATCTACGAACTGGTCAGGGCGGTAGCCATTACGATGCGAGATTGGTGGTGGCGGTGGTGGTGGAAGACCTCCTAGGACACTTTGGCTACGAGATCCTGGAGGGTTTTCCCATAGTCCTGTGGGAACATGCCGACCAGGGTTTGCACCCAAATCAACCAAGAGGACTCGGTTGCTTTTCTCCTCCGGCAAGAAGTTGCCAATGCCACTGTCACTGTTGCTGCTTGTGCTGTTGTTCTGCTGAGCATCTAGGTCTCCATCGAGGAATGCTCGAGCTCGCATACCCTCGATAGATTCTCCCATATCGCGGTAGAGCACGGACACGAACTGTAGAAGGGGCTGGGAAGTCGGTGGGAATTCCAAGCAACCACTGGTATCTGGGTCTGGAGTGCAGTCGAAGCCAAAGCGTCGAGCAACACCTTGGTGGATCTTATGATGACAGAGTTCCGGGTCTACAATAAAGACGTGACAAGACGTACGCAACCCTTGCTCCTCCTCACCGTGTCTATGTATGCCGTGGTCGTTTGTGGCCTGCATGGTGACAAGGCCAAAGAAGCGGCGGTCGTCTGGACTCACTGCACTGAAAGCTAACTTCTCTGCAGGGTAAGTGGCTAGAACAGCGCCTCGGTCGTTGCATAGCTGTACACAATCATGCATGACTTTGAGCAGGACCAATGAGTGCACTTTTTGTTCGGCACGTAGACGTCGCATACAGCCACGAATTGCCTGAAGGCTGTCACTTTCCAGATTAGCACTTGTAGAAGCTAATTCAATGGATCCCAGGTAACCTACAATCATCCCAACGTTGAGTATTCCCGCAGAGTCTGCAGTTTGCAAGAGGGGAAATTCATCTTGCTGTTCAAACATATCAATGAACACAGAGTCATCATTGAGCACTTTGGCCATCTCCTCTTCAGTGAGCAGGCTGGGATCACTCTGTCGGGTGCCAGTGTTACAGTAAGGAAAGTCTGGCTCTGAGAGAGCCCTTGTTTTGGAAGTAGAGGCACAAGCAACTGCTTTCTCTGAGCTGCTGGATGAATGGCTAGAATTTTCAAAGATCATGTTAAAGATTCCACCAGACTGCATTTCCGCTACAACGCGCTCTGCACGGTTTATGCCTAGTGTCTTTGAGTCTATCTTTGGCCTTAACCAGTGGCTCTTGTGGTCATGGAACCCCAATTCTTCATCGCTTGAACATGAATCTAGGTGTGCACTTTTATGACTGCCTTCGGCAACGACCAAGTGTAGAACACCTGTGCAGCGACCAATCAGCTTAACAACATCCTCGTGAGATGCTTTGGACACATTGATGTCGTTCACACTCAGGATCTGATCTCCAGAGCGAAGGCCCACATAGTCAGCCGGACTACCCTTCAGGATGCAATTCAGCAGACATGGAGACTGACCAGATAGTGTGAAGCCATAGCCTGTTCTTCCCCTTGCAACCTCCACCCCTCTTATGCGTGCAGACGACTGGGCATTCACACGCCTCCTGCCTTGCTCTGATTGTCTGAACATTCTTCTTTTAGTCCCTGTTTCAACCTCTTCTGACAAGGGCATCACAAATGCAGAGAGATTCATGATATCATCCAGATATCAGAACTTCAGAGCCCCAGTCTAAGGCACTAGCATGGTGCATGCTTACCTTTACAAAGGAGAGAGGGAAAAGTTAATTAATTCACAAATTAATCATCATATTAAGAGAAATTTATATGGAAAATGTGAACAGGTGATTTCAGTTGTTCAATGTAAAAAAAAAAAAAAAAATGCATTTGAGGTTGATTAAAATATTAAGAGATTCATTAAAACTTTGAGAATTGCATAACACATTTTTGTAATTCTTAGTCATGATTATAGTGTCAGTCTAGAATAGGCTTTCGTACAGATATACATTTTTTACCCATCCCCTCGCTGTCTGGGTCATTGACAAGACTATTTTGTACGGATCTATTAAAAAATACATACAGAAAATATGCCATTGATATTGAGAATACTAAAAGAAAGTGTCCTGATCAACCTGAATTCACCCCTATATGATTTCACATCTTCCATGATCAACATGTTTTCAATTGTTTAATTAAAATATTTTTTCATATTTTTAGTGTGGCTTCAATCAGTCATTAAATGCCTAGGTGGTGTGTAGCCTAACTATTCAAATAAATATATGAAACCAACATAACTACAAAGTTTTCTATGGAACGTGTTTTCAATATATCCTTTTCATCCTCATTTGGCATTGACCTACATAACTGAATATAATATATGTAAAATATAACAATATAGCCGAGAACTAACAATATTCTATACGTGAAATAAAAAATACAATCCTTATCGAATATATATAATAAAAAAAAATAGTTCGCATTTTATAATAATAAACATGCACCAGGAACAACACGCTTAAAAACTGATAGGATACATAAACTCACAAACGTAATAGTGTTTATCTTCGATATTTTTCCTTATTGTTCGCAACTTCGCAAGACTTTCCTAAGTAGACTCCACTCTTGCTAACGGTCCCGCCTTCTTTTCCCCATTGTTGGAATCTGGTTGGAATGCTCTCGCGTCAACGTATGTATCCATGACAATGGAGCTGTATCTAGATATTTCTCATCGCTCATTGGTTTCCACGGCTGTCAATCATCTCCATAACGACCCAAACCCTGTTCGACAGAGACTCACTCTCCCCAACTCTCTGACCACAAAATTTATGCTACAGGTGTCCAATACAACACGAGCGAAAAACTACAAAAAGTTAATCACCGTACACATCTTAATACTTATTAAGTTCCAAATTAATTTAATATTTAATAGCGGTAGAGTGCCGAGCTGCCTCGGTATTGGTTTTCGCGAGGAACAGCTGGGCAGTGAGTAACATCTAACGGTATTGAATTATCGGCATCAGTAGCCAGATACTGACAAGAGTAACGTTAACATCTATTGAGACACAACAACTTGTAAAAAGATATAAAACGACAACCTCATATAGATACGCACACAGTTAAATAATAGTATTATTTACCTAAAAAGTCTGGACGTTTTAATATCCGCAGAAAGCTCAAGAATTTCCAATGGCTACATTGCTAACATTAGCCGCCACTTCCCAAAAACTTTCCTGTGAGGAATACATAACAAATTCCTACAATTACAGTACAGAGAATAATAATGCATTATAAATCATAGTTATATATTCAGTAATTTAGTGTTCTTACTTGTGACGGATGTGTCCCAACCTGATGTGAAGTTTAATGACATGGTAACCTTAGTGCTGTATAAGGAGTAAACAAAAGGAGAGGGCAGCTGGTGTGTGGACAGCAGAAGCAGGAGGAGGAGGAATCTACATCTCAGAGTTTTTTTCTTTTCTTCTTTAAGGACAACACCGGTATAGGGCTTTTCCTTTACATGACAATGAATTTCGATGTACAATCAAGTTTATCCTGAAGTTTTATATAAATGCAGTGGTAAAAGAGATATTTGAATGGCATAAAGTAAAAATATCCTCCCAAGTTCAAGCAAGAACAACAATTTAAGGTAATTTAAAAAAATGTTTTTTAATTTCTTGAAGTTGTTCTTTTGGTCTATAGAAAGTGAATATTGAGATTTTTTGGAAGCCCTTTCCACATAAAACATGAAATGAACAATCTCTCTTTTGGTAATTCTAAGTTCATTACTAGTAATTACTCAACAGTAAAAGTTTTATTAGCTGATTAACAGTGAATGCTGGTGACACTTCCGGTTTAGACACTGCTGTCGACCCAACATAAACATAAATTATGTTAAATTGAACTTTTTCAAAGATTAGATTGATAACTCTTAAAATGAGTTCATATACATTACTGACACACTTTAACGCTAAAATGAATCTGCAGCAGTCATGTGGTGCAAGTTTATGTTAATTTTTATCATGATGTTATGTGCTTTGAGACATGAGGTGCTGACTCTGTTCTGGCTGAGTGTGTTCATGTGTTTTGTAGGAGGTGAGATCATACTGACTGGATGGGATCTAATGCCTTCAAAGTTAGCTTGCTATGAAAACTCCCATTCAGTGTGAAATACAAAAGTAAAAATCAACAGGCTGGATTTTGCTAGTCACATGACAAGCCCTGCAATGTGTGTAATTTTTTTTTAACAATAAACCAAATGGACCACTTAACATATTTTATCCATTTCTATACTGTAGTATTTTCATGGTTGATGTTAAAACCGTCCATAAAATAAATACATAATTTTTTGTCATTTTTGCCAGCCATAGTTTGCAGAAGTGAGCTAAATATCTATCAAAAATGGTATACGTTTATTTTCTTCTTCTTTTTTTAAAGAAGGCTCTGGTGCAAGACCATCATGCTGTGGTACTTATGGGACATACTGCTGCTATCCACTCAACTCCAGCTAAGTTTTAACTTTATGTATATCTCAATAAACGCTGAACTGAGATCTGACAGGATCACTAAAGAGGGGAAATTTAAATAAAAAGGTTAAAAAAAATGAAAAATCTGAATTTGCTAGAAATTGACTATTGAAATTGAAATATAATGCAAGGGAAGAAAATAGCTTAAAAATCATTCCCACCTAAGATGCATTATTAACCTCTAAACAGGATTATTAACCTCTTTCTCGAGTGAAGCTTCCTAAGCACATAAACTAAAGAGAATATTAGTATTTACTCTCTGATATTTATGAAATTGTCAGTGGCGCACTATTAACATTATGATTCTGCAGTATTGTCACATTGGTGGTCTTTGTAAAAGGCATTCCAAGTTATTCAAGCTATCCGTGACCCATAACACTAATGTCTTATTTAGTCACTAAAGCAGCCCAACAAGATTGCAATTGAAAGATCTTCAAAGCTACTATCAAAAACCTATTTTTTTTATGGAAATCCACCATTTTGAATGGTTCTACAATCTGTAAAACTGCAAGAAATGATGTAGGCATGGGGCAATGTTGGTGTAAAATGAATGTGCCAATACATTTTAGAGAAGTAAAGGAGTGAAAATATCAAGTATAAATTGCTATTTACATATTCGGCTTCACCAAGTCAAAGCAAACATCTTATTGAATCAGAATAAACAGATATCTAATGGACATGACCGTCTGTCTGTCTCCATGGTAGCAAACATGCCATAAGTTGTGTGAATTTGCCAAATTCTTCTGTCGTTGGTAGATACGATTATGCGATGTCCATGTAGACTGAGTCGACTAACAATCAAAAGTCACCCCCTTTCTGTTGTGACATAAAATATTGAGTCAATATTGAAAGCAAACTAAAGCATGCTTTAAGTTAATATACAAGGCATGTTCAGCTGGTCAACTAGGCTTATATTTACAGTGAAGACTGGGTTATTGCGCATATTCGGTTACAATGACCTTTCACTTGACACCATCTCATGTCCACCGATGGGTGTTGTCATGCACCACAATTTATTCGTTTAATCACAAATATTATTTCTATTACACAAATTGTACATTAATGTAAACACTCTATAGATTAAAATACATACTTCCAGTCATTACACTAGATCAATAATCATGTCTTACGTCCTGAGCTTTTAAAAGAAATTTAACAAATAACTGCAGATGTGTTGCAAGGGACACAGTATGTAGATTTGAGCTGTAATTTTCATATGCAGAAACCCTCATCTAAAAACCTCTCTACAGTAACTGCTATGGCTATTTCAAGCCCTGCCCATACAAAAGGATCTCAGTGATTCACATTTGTGATGTTTTTTTTTTTTCTCCATCTTAAAAACAACAAATATAGACAGCTAAATTTTTTGAAGAAAAATAAACTTTGTTTCAGGCAATTCACCCCTCTTACTCAGTAAGTCAAACACATTTTACATTTAAATACACAAAAAATCGTATCATACCAATAGTCTTATGCAACGTCTTCCACATTAGAGGGGATATACAAATTCGATTTACAATTCATTTTCGCTTCAAGTGCCAGCAAACACAGAGCAAAGCAATGCATTGCCCATGCAAAAGGAATGATTTTAAACTGAGGGAGTTGTGGGTGTATGAAAGACTGTCTTTCATTTCTAAGGGAGCAGGAGAGTACGGACAGCTGGAGAAGAGGGTAGAGACGGGCATCGTAGAAAATACCCGGATGTACTGATTTTAGCCAGGTTGGACGATACGCATCTTGGGACGTCTGCGGACTAAAAGATCTAATCTTGGATCGGTTGAATTCTGGAAGTGCAGGAGATATTTTAACAGTTTGCATGATGTCTGTAAGAACATTCAATACAATATGTTCTTCCGTCAGTTTGTTTATAGCTGAAAATTCTCTTTGAATATTACGTTTCTAATGATTGAGACGCATCGTCAGTTTTGACTGAATTAACAAAAAACTTTTGTGATCAGCCTCACAGTTTTGCTTCTCTGAAACCAGATAAAGAGCATTTATGCATACAAAATATGGAGAAGACAAGCCTGCATCCATATAGACTTTTGAGATGTTAAGTGACATACCGTGACACCAGGCAAATATTGTGATGGTAGTACATCTATTCTTTTTTTAATTTAGATTACTGATGTTCTGGTGCATTGTGGCCACATACTTCAGTGGATGAGCAGTCTTGCTTGGATTGGTTCCACTGTCTCTAATAACAATGAACTATTTGTATTAATGTCCACTGGTTATCACGGACAGTATCATAGCAGCCAATCCCATCCCATACATTGTTGCCATACATGCATCCTGGTGTGTAACGTTCTTATAAATGTGATGTCTTCTGCTCTGATATTATATTACCATTTTTTGATGCCTAATTTGCATTGTAGATACATTATTGTTATTCATATACATGTATTGTTACACATTATTGTTCGGTATCATATGGTCTGTATTATAGTGACGTGTCTTGGTGAATGCTCTGCAAACAGCACAGTAGTTGGTAATACGGACTGCCAGGTGAAGCCACCATCTCAAAGACAGACTGGAAGGCCCTGCGGTCCAACTCCTCATCGATCTGGTGTCGGTAGAAATCCATTGCGACCAGACAAAAGAGGCTAATGTCCACTGTGTCAGACTTCCCCATGCGACTGATGACATGAGGGAGGCTAAAGGGGAAGGGGAGAAGTTAAGGAAAACAAGGATGAAGAGGAAAAGAAAAGCAAAGCAAGAAACAGGAAGTGTGATGTTACTAGTACAAGGGGTGCACCAATATGCATTTAAGGATACAGGGCAGAGATCCACTGGCTGGTCGAGGCACTGACAAAGAAACAGGACAGGCTCCACATTGCCATGGCGACAGGTGTTCTCTGTGTGAAGTTCGACAGCGAGAGTAGCACCCAATCACGGACCATGGAGGACTGCCCAGTTGCGTGAAGTGTTTGAAATACCTGTTACAAGAAATACATGCATTAAAGTGGAAATGAAGCAGTCAGTCAAGTTTACATTATTTAGTAAACTGATTTCCATTTTAAATGACCATAGATAGCTCACAAAGAATGCTTTAACAGTTTTTGTCAATACAATGAAAGTATACGGGTCAAAATCAACACTGGACCCCATTGATTTCATTGTATGCACAAAACATGTTTACATTATTTTTTTTCTAAATATCATCTTTTATGTTCCAAAGAGGAAAGAAAATCATTCAGGTTTGGAGCAACATGAGAATGAGTGAATTATGAAAGAATTCTAAGACTAAAGGTGCAGACACATTTACCATTGTTCAGTCTTTTTTTGCTGGCGAAATCAAGTTATTTCAAAAGGTATCTTGAGTGAAGGCAAACATTTTCCCCAAGCAGATTTTACGTGTTGACCAACTGAAAGCCGCTTAGTTTGAAAGTAGCTCCTGTGTAAGCTGTGCATCATATATCGCTATATTATTGACAATAGACAACTGACCTATTTTACCTGCAAAATTTCACCAAAATGTTGCTAATGTGAATGAATCTTAAGAGTTAAACATTTAAGATCACAGAGTATCCAAAGTAGGGCTGGGCGATATGGACCAAAAGTCATATCGCGATATATTTAGGCTGAATATCGATATACAATATATATCCCGATATTTTTTCCGCAAAGTGAGAGAAAATGTTCAAAGTCAAAGCCAAATATGATGTCACAAGTAGTTTTAATGAAACCAACTATTTCAGTGAACAGTTGCAAAATCAAATGAATAAATAATAAACAGGTTTCTTCACCTAAGTTGGGGCTGCACGATTATGACAAAAATCATAATTGGCAATTATTCCCTTCGAATTGTAATTGCGATTTATTAATTATGATTATCAAAGTTTACATTCAATATACACTGCTCAAAAAAATTAAAGGAACACTTTGAAAACACATCAGATCTCAATGGGGAAAAATATCATGCTGGATATCTATACTAATATGGACTGGGTAATGTGTTATGAACGAAAGGATGCCACATCGTTTGATGGAAATGAAAATGATCAACCTACAGAGGATTGAATTCAAAGACACCCCCGAAATCTAAGTGAAAAAATGATGCAGCAGGCTTGTCAATTTTGCTGAAATTTCATTGCAGCAACTCAAAATGGTACTCAGTAGTTTGTATGGCCCCCACGTGCTTGTATGCATGCCTGACAACGTCGGGGCAAACTCCTAATGAGACGACGGATGGTGTCCTGGGGTATTTCCTCCCAGATCTGGACCAGTGCATCACTGAGCTCCTGGACAGTCTGAGGTGCAACCAGGTGATGTCAGATGGACCGAAACACAATGTCCCAGAGGTGTTCTATTGGATGTAGGTCAGGTGAGCGTGGTGGCCCTTCAATGGTATCATTCCTTCATCCTCCAGGAACTGCCTGCATGCTCTCGCCACATGAGGCCGGGCATTGTTGTGCACCAGGAGGAACCCAGGACCCACTGCACCAGCATAGGGTCTGACAATGGATCCAAGGATTTCATCCCGATACCTAATGGCAGTCAGGGTGCCATTGTCTAGCCTGCAGAGGTCTGTGCGTCCCTCCATGGATATGCCTCCCCAGACCATCACTGACCCACCACCAAACCGGTCATGCTGAACGATGTTACAGGCAGCATAACATTCTCCACGGCTTCTCCAGACCCTTTCCTGTCTGTCACGTGCTCAGGGTGAACCTGCTCTCATTTGTGAAAACCACAGGGCACCAGTGGCGGACCTGCCAATTCTGGTGTTCAATGGGAAATGCCAATCGAGCTCCCTGGTGCTGGGCAGTGAGCACAGGGCCCACTAGAGGACGTCGGCCCTCAGGCCACCCTCATGAAGTCTGTTTCTGATTGTTTGGTCAGAGACATTCACACCAGTGGCCTGCTGGAGGTCATTTTGTAGGGCTCTGGCAGTGCTCATCATGTTCCTCCTCGCACAAAGGAGCAGATACCGGTCCTGCTGATGGGTTAAGGACCTTCTACGGCCCTGTCCAGCTCTCCTAGAGTAGCTGTCTGTCTTCCTGGAATCTCCTCCATGCTCTTGAGACTGTGCTGGGAGACACAGCAAACCTTCTGGCAATGGCACGTATAGATGAGCCATCCTGAAGGAGCTGGACTGCCTGCGCAACCTCTGTAGGGTCCAGGTATCGCCTCATGCTACCAGTAGTGACACTGACCCTAGCCAAATGCAAAACTGGTGAAAAACAGTCCAAAAAGATGAGTAGGGAAAAAATGTCAGTGGCCTCCACCTGTAAAACCATTCCTGTTTTGGGGGTTGTCTCACTGTTGCCCATCTAGTGCACCTGCTGTTAATGTCATTAACACTAAAGCAGCTGAAACTGATTACCAACCCCCTCTGTTACTTAACTGACCAGATCAATATCCCAGAAGTTTAACTGACTTGATGATATTCTCTGATTAAAAAGTGTTCCCTTAATTTTTTTGAGCAGTGTATATAGGCTATAAACAAATTTTGTGTAAACATGTTATAATTTGCCTATAATATACATACATATACATATATATATAACATAAATTGTAAGAATATGACTAATAGTAAAGACTAGTACTAATAAATAAACATTAGGCCTATGCTAAAGTTGAATACACAATATTAACAATAACTGTTAATGAAACATTGAAACTGCTCTGGGTGAATAGAATGAAAATCATACCTGCATTACTTTTATTTCGTGTAATTTACAACGTAACGGCGTTACATGCTCGTAGTTTCTTTTGCACTTGATCAGTGAGGCGATACAGCGCACGCGCCGCCGCATTTGCGCGTGCAATTGAAGAGAGCGCTGAGTACAGGATAACGGCTGACAGGACAAGAAAGTCCGTTTTTCTGAGGTGAAAGACTTTATTTCAGCGTACACTTATGTCACTGCCTGGTAGTTCCTATTGTGCTGGGTTTTCTGAAGTAGTCATGATTCGCCTCTCATAACATAACATGCTCTAAACACGCACGCAGAGTGGAAAAGGAGGCGCGGGGAGCAAGGATCACAGCGCAAATTTGAACTATATCGATATATGCGATATGGTCTAATTCCATATCGCATTTCAAAAATATATCGATATATTTTTTATATCGATATATCGCCCAGCCCTAATCCTATGGAAGTAGAATAATGTCAAATGTTTTTGAAATAAAAAGCCTGTTGAATTGCACTACTTGGAAAAAAAATAGGCATTGCATTAACCATGCTTGCATTTTAATGCATTGTATTTTTATTGCTTACATTTTTATGGGCTGAAATTCAACATGGTTGAATATTTAAGCTGTGAATATTTCAATTAAAAAAATTTCAAACACCTTTTCATTATTAAAAATTAAATAATCCATATTCACCTTTCATATTTCACTTCCAAAATATTCAAACTGTTTAAAAATACAACCAATAATATTCGGTCCATTTTATTTCGCTTTGCAAATTCGCTTCCACAAATTCAGTGGTTCAAATTCGACAGTAAATTCAACATTGACGTCCAGGAACTGCAGGAAAAGCAGTAGATTGCCGAGCATACTCTCCATCTGCTGTTAGTCGACCTCACCATCAGATGGTGCAAAAGCGCTTGTTGTTGACGAAGACATTCATTCATAAAATGAAAATGATTAAGTGTCAGTATATGCGGAAAAGATGACAAACACACAAAAGCTGTGTTTATGTTTCATTCAATAACTTCATTGTTACTTTCCCTGTGTATTCTACATGTCATCAGCTTTCTCTACCATGAACAGGATTATAATCGGTTTCCCTCAATACCTCATACTCAAGGATTTCCCTTCCGTTGATAGTGATATGAAAGACCAATCTTGCACCTTATTAGGGAAGTAGGCTGTAGGCTATTATATAGGCTACAGGCAAGAAGATGGACTCAGAATATGAACTTAACGCGCAAAGTTTCATGCTGAGCGTTTCGTGATATACTGGCATAAAATCAACACATACATATATATATAGTATGCATACGTGTATTGCATTAGCTTAAACTGTCACAGCACTTGCATATTGTCCTCCTATTGTTAGTTTAACTGTAAATCTCTTTGGATAAAAGCGTCTGCTAAATGACTAAATGTAAAAATTGGCTTGATATTGGACATTAGCACATTTAGGGACCGTCTCTAAAGTTGCATACAACATTGGCATACACGTTTCTAACTTCAATAGCAAACTTAAATTTATTTGAATAAATATCAAAAATCCAAAGGGTGCGCATTATGCCTGACACTAAATTAACACTTTACAGTTGGTTTTATGACTGTAAGTCGTTCTATTCAAATGCTATCGGAGTTAGAAAGGTGTATACCAAAGTCTTATACACTTTAGAGACGGTCCCTAAATGTGCGAATGTCCAACATCAAGCCGTCTTTATGCCAGTCTATCACTGGGAAACACTCAGCATTAAGCTTTGCGTGTTATTCTGAGTCCATCTGTTTGCCTGCGAGTTTGGTCTTTTACATCACTGTAGTCCATTAAACTACGTTAAGCGTTGTATATGTCCAGCAGGGGAATCCTTAAGTATTGAGGGAAACCCTAATAGCCTGCATGCAGCACATCGCCACAATATAAAGTTAAGGCAACTAAACAACCAAGAGAAATATATGTCAACCTCAAAAATGTAACATTGGATCTGTATATCCGCATCGGGGAATAACATTATAATCTCGTTCACGGTAGAGAAAGATGCATGTAGGCTACACAGGAAAAGTAAACGTGAAGACACTGAATTTAACATAAAACAGCCGTCATAATAATCACAAATACACTTACATTGCTGTAAATGAGTTTTATGAATGAATGACTTGTTCTAACTGTTGCTGGTCTTCAACATGCGCTTTTGCACCATCTGCTGGTGAGGTCGACTAACAGCAGATGGAGAGTATGCTCGGCAATCTACTGCTTTTCCTGCAGTTCCTGGACGTCAATGTTGAATTTACTGTCGAATTTGAACCACTGAATTTGTGGAAGCGAATTTGCAAAGCGAAATAAAATGGACCGAAAATTGCCTGTTGAATATTATTGGTTGTATTTTTAAACAGTTTGAATATTTTGGAAGTGAAATATGAAAGGTGAATATGGATTATTGAATTTTTAATAATTAAAAGGTGTTTGAAATGTTTTTAATTGAAATATTCACAGCTTAAATATTCAACCATGTTGAATTTCAGCCCATAAAAATGTAAGCACTAAAAATACAATGCATTAATGCAAGCATGGTTAATGCAATGCCTATTTTTTTTCAAGTAGTGCAATTCAACAGGCTTTTTATTTCAAAAACATTTGACATTATTCTACTTCCATATAATCCAAAGCATAATATAAGATATCCAAAAAAGTGGCACTTGCCTTGTACACCACTGTAGCCATGAATTGTGGGTAAGGCTGCTGATTGGACAGGAACTCCCCGATGACTTTGTTCATGACGTCTTGCAGTGGGAAAAAGTCATCCAGGAACTGAGGAAGGATCCGGGCTACCACTCGTGCCTCACTCGGAAAGCCTTTACGAATCCTGCGGCAAGAATTTTCCACAGACAAATTAGTGAAAAAATAAATAAAAAATACTGTACCTTCAGGAAAAATGCCTTTTGCATTCAGTTTCTTCAAAAACAGACATATGTACCTGTCAAACAGAACAGATACACGCTCCATTGCAACAATGACTGACTCGCTGTCAGGAGCTGTTGGGTCAGCATCAGCAGGGCGGCCAGGACTTCCCTTCTCCTTCCCTGTAATGTAAATTTATGGACATCAGTATGAAGAACAGTACCGTAATGGATCCAATTCAGATAAAACTAGGTTACTACATCTTGACTAAACATCATAAATGTTAAATCTTATATAGAATTTTCACTTAGTTTTACAAGAACAAAATTAAACCTCTCGCATAAGACACTTTCTTAAAATCATACTGAGGACTCTGCTGCTATGTGCTTAGTTAGTAGGGTAAGCATCTAAGGTGAGTCTGTTCTTAGGGGTTGGTGTTAGTAGTTTGGTCAGGATTAAAGATGAAGCTGAAATGTGTCCTGCCTTCCTCTCCAGCCACACCTGTGTACATGCAGGTGAGCATGAGACCCAGGGCAGCCATGGCACGGTGTGGGCTGGGCATGTTCACACGGTCAACGCTCAGCTTGACCAGTGTCTCCGCGTCCATGCGCGACAGCTGCTCGGACAGAAGCAACCGCTCCATACCCCGCAGGACGCAGTGGTAGATGATGGATGGTGTGGCCTCCTCGCTAGCAGACAGCATCATACAGCACAGCTGGAAATGTGAAGGAGAAACAATAGTAGAGAGAGAAGACTATTATTCCATGTATTCCAAGCTTTGGCAATATTGTATTATTTACAGTCACGCCAATAAAGCAATTTTGAATTTGAATTTGAGAGAAGACTCAATGACATATAAGTGTGTCCATGATATTTAAAAAAAAAAGGAAAAATCTTTGGTTACACTTTATTTTAAGGTGTCATTGTTACAGTGTAATTGTATATTTAAGTACTGAGTAATATTAAGCAACTACATGTACTTACTATGGTATAGGGTAGGATTAGGATTTGGTTGAGGGTTAGTTGCATGTAATTATCCATAATTTACTGTTGTTATTATTATGGTAAGTACATGTAACAAGGACACTGTAAAATAAAGTGTTACCAAATCTTTGTAGCTTGAAACATGTCAAGTTTTTATAAATGTACTCTTTGCATTCATGTTGTTTCTTAAATATCATTCAATCTATAATGAATTACACCACATGACATTTTACAACCTGAGCTTGCCTTGTCAGAAAAAGGGCAAATTATGATGTCAGATTAAGAAAATTTATGTTTTTTCTGCATGTTGTTTGAACTATGATTTAATGAAATACTTTTGTTTTCTAAGAAATGATAATAAGAGTATGCCAAACATCTTAAAGGGGGTCACACAGGATGGAAATCAGTGTCACGCCACGTCGAACACAGTTTTCTATACATCGGCGGCGCCCAGAGGCTATTTAAAATCCTGCTGTGCCACAGAACGCCACCCACAGTCTTCCTTTAAATTACATTATATTTCTCCCAAATCATTCTTAATGTACATAATGATTTCACCCAAGGCTGGAATATAGTGTATTGTACATTTTTCAGCAAAACAGAAGTCCAGAATCAAGACTGATCAAATAATATTAAAACACCAATGATCTTTTTTTCAAATTGTGGCCTCTTCCCACCTGAATGATCCCGGCATTGAACTCAGGCCCTACATCCAGTGGGTAGTTCTCCATCATGTAGAATGCCACGGCGCACATCACCAACACATGCTGCTGGTTGTGTAGATTCACACAGCTGAGAGAGACACACAAACAGTGTTAGGCCTAAACACGCTCATCTATTTTCAGTGAGGCTATCTGATGCTAATTCTAGCCCTGGTCTTTAATGAGGGATCTCAGATCTCAGTAAGACACCATACATTACAGCTAATGAGGAGCTGATGACCATGCAGTGTGCGGGAGTGTGTTGTGATTGCCTATGCTAACCTATTATTGAGTCTCCCAGCATGCCACAGAGACTTTGGCATTAGCTTTGACTGCATGAGGCATAACCTCTTAAGAGAGATTCAAACAGTGTGAAATCTTTCATTCAATGCAGAACGCAAACCATTAACCTCTCATCGCATATTCTCTTAAATGAAACGGCAAACACTAAGAGTTAGTGTAACACTAATGATTGGACTGCCCTTTCCTGCCGCTGGGAGAGGTGTGGTGGAGGGGTTAAAGGTCAAAGCTGGTAATAGGAAGGTTGCTGATTCAGTCCTTGCAAAATGTGAGCTATGAGTCTCCATCATTGGGATTGAGAAGGGATTAAAATGTCTGCTAAAATGACTAGTTATTAGAAGGCCTAGTAGACATCTGTAGGCTTTTTCAGTATTTTCCGCAATTGGTGGAATTATGCATAATTTATTTAAACATGTTAAAATGTGTTATACAGTTTCACCCAAAAATGAAAATGACTTCATCTTCGAGAAACAAATGATGATATTTTTAATAAACCTTAAATGATTTCGGTCTCTCCACTGAAAGGCCATTCCACCACAAATTTAAAGCTTGAAAAAGTTCATAAAAACGTTGAACGTTGAAAACGAATCGAACGTTTTAATCAAAGTCTTCTGAAGAGATAAACCGAATAAACCGCTCGATACATATGGATTTATTCTGATCACTTTATGAAGAGTCACAGTTTTGCTGTAATGGACTTTTAAAAGGAAGAACAGAAATATCTAAAGTTTCATTAAAAATATATTCATTTGTGTTTCAAAGATAACCAAAAGTCTTATAGATTTGGAACGACGTGAGGTTGAGTCATTTTTGGGTGAACTAGCCCTTTAAAATATGTAAACGGTGTACTAATAAAAGAATATAGTTCTTTTTATTAGGACATTAAAGATCAATTAATTATAATGGTGTAAATTAAACTTTTCATTGCACTGTTATAAGAATTCAAATGAGTTTGGAACCGACTCTTTGAATCGACTAGTGGGCTATTTTAACTTGGACCAGTAAGAAACCATGTCGCAAGCACTTGGAACACCTAGAGAACCACATAGCAACTCCCTGGCAAACATCTGCGACACACTAGCATTGTGATGCCAACTTTTGCACAGTAATTTTTTCTTCAGAAAATGTAAACATCTAGTTTGTACTAACTACTGTCCCTTTGGTTAAAGGTTTAAGGTTAGTCAGACCATAAAGTGTGTCAGGTTTTAGTTGTACTCACTGTGCTATAGCTCTAAGGTTAGAGAGCAGGTATTCACTGACAGTAGGGATAAGCTGGCGTGCTGTATCATCCAGCAGATCGCACTCCAGCACGTATAGAACTCCATGAAGAGCACCGATCCGACTGGGCAGATGAGTGCTGCGCAAGGTGCTCTCCAGCAGACGGCACATAGGCTCTGCAATGGCTTTATCCTGACATAGATACATTAGTCCACACTGTTAAATAGCTGTAACTGCTTATTTATATAGCCAGTGCATCAGAAGTGCCTATACACACTCACCATGCCAAGCACTGCGGCTGCTTTGCAGATAGCTGGCACAAGGTACTGGCTGAGGATCTCATCTTCTGGTGGATGGACTTTCTGCAGCTCAGTCAGGGTGGAGAACATCATATCAAACTGATTCCTCTCGGTGAACAGATCAGACACTGCCAGCAGCTTAAAGAGACACATAGAGAACATAGATTGTCCTAAGATAAATCATTAAAACACTTTTCAAACTGTCAAAGGCTTTTTTATGGAAGATTGTTTCCACCAGGTAATTGCGATTCACAATTCTAACTTGGATAATTGGGGTCAATTGAGTCAAAAGGATTGAGAACACCTGCACTATATAGCATAAAAAGGCTAATGGATCGCTATGAAAACATCTAAGCATGCACTCACCGATCTGACAACCTCACTGATTAGCACAACAGGAGTCTTCCTGCTGCTGGGGCTTCCAGGGAGGATCCACTGGCTGTAGAGCTCCAGGAGGAACTGAGAGCAGGAGTGGATGTCAACCCCTGCACGGTGCTTCCTGGAAAGGGCAAGTGGAAAGACAATGCAGGGTGTGAAGTCTGGAGGATGCTGGTTTTAAGGAGCTTGTTTTGCCAGTAACTCTGTAAGCCTGACCTGGAGTTGATTGGTGATAATGGTGGTGAGGCAGGTGCTGGAGCATCCGTCTCATCTTCCTCATCCTCACCCCACTCCTCCTCCCTCAGAGGGGTGATGTTATTACCCAACCACACTGAATGAATCGACACCTGCATTGTTGTCGACATTGTTAGTAACGTGCAGATATAACCCTTAAAGGGTAAGTTCACCCACAAAATGAAAATTCTGTGCTCACGTTCTTCTGAAGCCATAAGACTTTCTTCTTTTAAAACTCAAATTAAGATATTTTTCAATATTCTCTTATCATTTCTGTTCATTCATTGAAAGTCCACCCAACCAAAACTATGATACTTCTAAAAGATTATAAAGACATCGTACATAGTAATCAAGCGATTTAATCTAAGTCTTCTGAAGAGATACTATCACGTTATATGATGAACAGATTTAATTTAGGCTATTATCCTCACATACACGGTCAAAAGTTTGGAATAATTAAAGAGGCCATATTATTGACTCTCCTTTCAATAAATGCTAAATGATGAAGTGAAGTGTTTCAAAGTAGTCAGTTTACTAACTTGACCCAGTTTGTAGTCCATGTTGCCCATCTCCCTCTCGGTGTTAATCTGCAGCAGGAGTTTCTCATGGCTGATGAGGGTGCCTGAATATGCAGATATACATGCATACGCAAACGTCATGAATAGAACAAAAAATAAATTTTGCATCTCAACAGGATCTTTAGCTGACCACTTACCTGCCGTTGAAGATGATAAAGAGGGCACAGGGTCCCAGGCTTGATAGGGGAAGTGTGTGGCAATGTTGTCTCTCTTTGACACCATGGCCTGAATCTCACGCTCAACCATACCTCTAATCACACTCAACTTACGACCAAACCTGCAAAACACCCAAACTTCTTATCCACTTCTAAACCTAGAAGAACAAGTACGATATAATAAATGTGTACATACCTGGTGTCCAGAGCTTTAAGGATTTTATTGCGGGGTTGCTGTTCAAGGCAGCTAACGGCTGGATTTCCTGCTGTGGGCAGAGTCATGGCACTCAGCACTAGAGAGGTGATGGCCTGAACCGCCAGTACATTTATCTGAGTCCTCTCCAGATCCTCCTGCGCCACAAACAGACACGTCTCATCTGTCACACACAGTCTCCCAAACCCGGACGAGTGCTTCCAGTCTTTTTAGCAACATTTAAATGACTTACCTCTTGCTGGGTTTCCTCCTCTTGGTCCATCGTGATTGGCTGAGTGACCAGCACCCCCAAAAGAGTGGCCCACGTCTCCTCAAACTGTGTCCGACTACTCCAGCCTGCAAGGAGACCACAAGAGCAGATCAAGCGGTTCAATAATCATGTACTATACAAAAGACTATACATGAGGTTTGCCTGATGTCAACACACAGTAATAGATTATAAAGCATAATTTTCATCTAACTTTCATTAAATAACTGAAGGAAACACCTAGCCAACTAATTTCATATTTCATATCAATTACTAATATGTATACTAATATGTAGAGTTTCATAACTGTATATATACATATACATACATATATGCATACATACACACACACACGTCACATGTGTGTGTATATAATAATAATAAACGCTGCTCTTTTTGAAAACTTTTTATTCATCAAAGAATCTTGAAAAAAGTATCACAAGTTATAAAAAAATATAGCAGCACTACTGTTTCCAACATTGACAATAAATCAGCATATTAGAATGATTTCTGAAGGATCACGTGACACTGAAGACTGGAGTATTGGCTAATGAAAATTCAGCTTTGCATCAGAGAAATAAATTATATTTTAAAGTATATTCAAATAGAATTTTTTTTGTTTTAAATTGCAATAATATTTCACAATATTACGGTTTTGTTTTCTGTATTTTTGATCAAGTAAATGCAGGCTTGATGAGCATAAGATACTTTTTTTTTTAAACATTAAAAATAATAATGTTTCCAAACTTTTGACCGGTAATGTATACATTTCATTTTTCCTCTGCATCTGCTTCCCCAATTCTGTAATGTAACTCAAAATCCCATTTAAATAGACAAACAACTCTGAAATGAGTCTCTCATGTCATACCCAGAGTGTTAATGCGGTAGAGGAACTCTCTGAAGACATCTTTCTCCTGCAGGAACTCCACAGGGATCTCTGGCAATGCTGTACCAAAATCTCCACTCGGCCTGGGGGACCAGCCCAGCTTCCAGACCTGTTCATTCAAACACATGAATATTTTCATACAGTTTTAAACACACTTGCACACAATGTATGAATACACACTCAATCACTCTCTCACCAGTGGTGGGATTCGGGTGTAGCTGTTCACAAGGGGAAGCCTGGCCAGGCTGATGATGATGTTCTGTAGGGTGGGCGTAAGGAATGCTGGGATGTTCTTGTTTCTATGGTGACCCAGAGCCAACACACTCTGTAGACCTTCAACCAGCTCAGCCATGATCTCACAACACCGCCATTCACGCTGGTCTGAAAATTACAGAATCATTAACGCTTGTTGTGTTCATCATTGATGTGTGTAACGTGTGCATTGACTCACTGTCTGCAGAGTCCAACTGGTCTTCTGACTGCTCTGTGTTTGAAGTTTTCCGTTCTGGCCTCAGAAGTTGGTCACCAGGACCAACAGAGACTGCGTAACACACACAACATAATCATAATTACAAAATGAATATCAATTTCAATTGCATTTTTATAGGTTTAAGTTAGAGCTGCACAATTATGGATAAATTGAGATTCGCCATTTTTTTGTTTCAAATAGAGATCACGATTTCCCCACGATTCTGAACAGACAACTAAACAAAATAAAATGTAATGGTTAGGTTAGGTTTTGACAAAATGTCAATTGCTGCAGTCTATTTAAAATATTTAATTCATTTTAATGAATTTTTATTTTATTTTTTATAATTACTGGATGAATCAGCCTTTTTGAACAAATCTCTTTAAAGAATGATTCAATGACCAATAATTTTTTTAACGCTTGTCGCCATCTTCTGTTCTCTAGCGTCAAGTCACTTTCCAAAGATGATTTGCTCTATTTTGATCACTTTCGAAGACATCAGTGTTTATATCCCAAATATAAATTTTTATCCCAGTACCTCTGTGATAATTTGAATATTTACGACACAGAAATAACGAAACTGTGTGCTTGAAAAGACTGTTCATGAAAGACTGTTTTATTTCATACCTATACCTGATAACGGCATTCTCTGGGTCAGCGGCAATGGAGATTTGAATGTTCTGGTGTGATTTTGTCAAAGGTTTAATAGACAGAGGCAAATCGCTGTCATTTGTTTTACCAATTGGCAATCTTTTATTTAGAAGTCAAGACTTATTGCGCATTGCACTTTCTCCCATTCATAAGTAATATGAGTGCACCATCTTTGTATATCGTAGTCTTTGGCTGCGTTCCCTAGAGCTTTGTAACACAAACCTGCATGGATGAGGAGCTGTATACATTGGATGATTGAGCAGGTGTGTGTGAGGTAGGAGTGAGAGGCAAAGTGTGTCCACACCGCCGGCTGCTGGAGAGCCAGACACAGACACGACAGACTCATCTGCATGTCCACACTCAGAGGCAGCTGATCCTGCAGCAAACGCCAAACCACCACCTACAGAGACAGAAAGAGAAACATGAGCTGAGTGGTATTTATAGATATGCCGCTAAATCGTTCTAAAATATTACCATTTTATCATCTTTCAATCAATGTCAGTATATCACAAAGGTCGATATATCAGCTGATATTTTTTACTTATCAGTCAATACGTTTTTTTTTGTTTTTGTTTGTTTTTTGGGTCAATAAATGTCAAAATGTTATTTTGACAGTGCATGGACTTTTATTTTGAAAGCATTGAGAAAAGCATCGCCTGAGTGCAGTCACCCCGGAGCCCCCATGGACCCATTTCTGGGGTTCTCAGAAGCGAAAGTCGTCATACTTGGGAAAACTTCTATTCATGGATTTCATCAGGTCCCTTTCCACAGGTGTATTAATCAAGCACAATGCAGTCTGCATTCATAATCTAGGTGCTTGATTTTATACACCTGTGGAAAGGGACCTGATGAAACCCATGAATAGTGGTGAACGACAGCAAATATAATTTTTGCGTTCCCATTTGCTCAAATAACAAAAGAAAAACAATCTACGATAGACTTTCTATGACTCTACAAACGAGGGAAAAATTAGCGGTAGATTTATAATGTTGGTCAGAACAGGAGAACGATGTCAAATTTGCCGTCACCCCCTCAGCCATTATATTAGAAACACTAATTTAAATATGTAATTTAATGCCAAGGTAATATAACAAAAAGCATAGTGTAATAAATGTACATTAAATTAAATATAATAAAAACTTTGCTAGATTCATTCTCGCTCCACATTAGTTTACTGACTCTGTCTATTCCTAGCGTACACAGACTTACCAGATAACTGAGTGCACTGTTAGTGGACAGTGTTTTTAACAATTTCTTTATTTGTAAGAAAAATTATAATAATACTATTACAGGATTACATAAGAAGACATCCATGTATATATTTGTTTATTGTTATTTATGAATTCCATTCATTTTCAAATTATTTATTTCAAGTTTAGTAAATATAACTTACATAGCAGCGCCATGTGTTATTTACTATCTTTAAATTAAGTATTGTGATACCATATAGGCCTGAATCAACTTTGTATTGGCAATGGGCCATCCTGCTCTCCAAGATATTGGCATCTGCCATCAAATTATCCGTATCGGTCAATGTTCCCTATAAAATCATTTTATTTGGGAAGGATGCATCAGTCTTACCTCTATAGCGAGGGTGCTGAAGGTGGTAATAAGTGTCTCTCTGTCTTTGGGAATGTGTAGTGAGGATGGCAATTTGGACAGAGACAGCAGGTACTGACTCAACACGCCACACAGACTCAACACTGTCTGATAAAACCCAGGCTCACCTGCAACACACACATAAACACATGCAATGACTGTGTGTTCATTACAACTTCACCATCATTTACAGCATTGGCCACAAAGGATAATTTCCATGTACTTACACCTACGGAAGTTTAGACATACCTACTCGTTATTTATTATTACTATTTTCACTATGTTGGAATAATAACAAAACCGCCATCAAAACCATGAGATAACACAAATAGAAGAATGGGAATTTTGCAGTAACCACAGCAATGCTAAACAAAATAACCCTTGTCTTGATTACAGTACCGTAGACATTTGTATGTTGTTCAGCACCACCTAACGTACAGGAGGGGATTTGCTCGTCATTTAGCTGAGGGTTTCCCAAACAGGGGTTCATGAGGGAATTGCTGGGGGTTTGTTAGTTGATGAACAGCTAACATTTAATTGAAGTGAATGTAAAATTAAAACAAATAAAATAATAAAATCTGAAATCGCGATATAGCTTAGTATTATTATATAGCAATAATCAAATCAAAGGCTGTGGTTTAAATAAGTATTCTGCTGTGCTACATGTTTCAGAGTGAAGCGCGGCGCTGTGTTCATTTACACGCAAGCACCTCGTGAGTTTGTGTTTTCTGTGAGTGGTAATGGTAATGCAATGTGTAATAGCTTAACTTTTTTTACACATTTGCATAATTTTCAACACTTTTGTGTCATTAAAATATTAATAAAAAATAAAAAAAAGTTTAGGAACCCCTGATTCAGCCAAACTAATTCATTTTTTTTGTGTGTGTGAAGAGGCCTTTAATTTGCAGAAAATAAGCTTAATTCTGATTTTGACTCACCGTATACTTGATTAAGCTTCTGCAAGTAGTCCGGGCACGTCTTAGCGGAGGGAAGGAGGGGCTGATGAGGCGAGGGGAGGAGCTCTACGACACCAGCCAATCTCTCAAAGGCCACCTCTTGAGCAGTGTCAAATAAAACCACCCCATGATCCTTACATACCCTCTGTACCCCAACACTCAGACATGATGCCAGCAGACACAGGTTGAAGTCCTGCAAATACAATAATACAACATCAGTGTCTGTTTGAGTTTTTAAAAAAAAGAGAGATATGCATGTTTTTGGCCTTTACCTTGCAGGTCATGATTGTGTTTAGGTCAGATTGGGGAAGTTTTGTCAGCAGCTCAGTAGTTTCATACAGAGCTCCTTCACCTCTCAAACAACACTGAGATTTCACCAGAGCAACATACCACTCCTGCAATACACACACACAATAGCAATAATGTTATGTTTTAGCTAAAATGTTTTCAGCTTACAACCACCGTTGTAAGTCATACCTTATTGGGTTCCACATTTTCAGGGGGAGGGGGCGGGTCCCCATCCAGTGGGTGTGTGGTAATGGGGGCGACAGGGCTTGTGGTATCTTCAGCAACTGTGGCTCTGAACCTGTCCAGCAGGGAGAAGAACCGCTGATGCCTGACATAAGAGAGAGACAATCATTTTAAAAGGCAGGATTTGGAGATTTCATAAACAGCGACAAAACAAACAGATCGACGAGACAGGAAACTGCAAGCCGCCTTACCTTTGCGCAAGGCCACTGGTCTGCAGGTACTGCTGAATCCTGTCCAGCTCCTCCAGTGGTAGCTGAGCGATACTATTCTACAGTAGGAAGAGAAAACATAATTCTCAATAATCATTTAGTGCAGTGGTTCTCAATCAGGGGTGGTTTCATCATCTCAAACGCAAGATGGTTTAAATGGATAGTTCACTCAAAAATTATGTCATCATTTACTCAAGTTGTTCCAAACCTGTATGAATTTCTTTCTGCTGCTGAACACAAAAGAAGATATTTTGAAGGATGCCGGTAACCAAACACTGACTTCCATAGCATTTTTTTTTCCATACTGTGGAAGTCAATGGGGGCCATCAACTGTCTGATTACCCATATTTTTCAAAATATCATCTTTTGTGTTCAGCAGAACGAAGAAATTCATACAGGTTTGGAACAACATAAGGATGAGTAAATGATGACAATTGTTTTGGGTGAACTAACCCTTTAAACCATTGTAATCACAATTGACTAGAAATGTCACGTAAATTCATTGGTAATAATGAGTTATTGGATATTCTGGAATTCTGGAATTTAATTTTTAATTACATTATTTTAAAATCACACAATTATACATAGTTATTTGAATTATTCATTATTTTAAGTAATTCATTTAAAATTTAATTCATAATATTTATATAAGTAATTAAATAATTAGACTAAATTAAACTGCTTCTAGTTTCTGTAAATAGAAAAGTCTGAAAATAAGCAGCTTTGTCATTACAGCATTAGTACCAGAAATATATTTGGGGGCCTTCAAATATTGACTTTGACAATGAGGGGCCTCAGAGTCAGAACGGTCAATAAACGTTAATTTAGTGGTATTTGATCAAGTTAGACAAAAGAATATATCTTGATTCTAACTAAAAGATTACTAGGAAGAAACTGGATCCTAAAAACAATAATTTAGGAACCAAATTACTCTAGTTGCCCTAGTACAAAATCGCTCAATATAGATGGTTGTTCATTCGTCAATTCTCTCAGTCTATTACAGTGGTAGACGATCCACTGGGAGATGCATCAAACTCTTTCATTTTAATTCGATTTAGTTTTCGTGTTTTAGTTGCATTGATTTTAGGTTTATTTATTAACAGTTTATTACAACGAATAGCACAGAACGTGAAATAAGCTGGTAGTGAGTCATTATTGTGTGTGTGGAAGTGTTTTACCTGCAGGGTCTCGGCAAGCAGCATCTCCACACGTCTGCAGGCGAGTGTGTCCACCATGCGAGCCAGCACACGGAACGGCGTGTTGAGTAGTTTGTCTACGTATAGCATGAGCAGAGCCCCAGACTGACTTAGATGAATGCCCTCCAGACACTGCAGGGTCTTCTTCAGCATCACCGGCTGCACATTTACACATTTAATACATAAGTGGCTGAAAAGATAAGCACAGCATGAAATGAAAAAGATGCGGTGAGTGTGCATATACATACAGTAGAAAGGTTGTCACAGCGTGATTGTATGGCCTGTATGAAGAGTCCGCTGGCTGCTGAATTTCGGTGCACAGCACTGATGAGATCCTGCACTGGAGGCTCATGGGAAAGACTGATCAGATCGCTCACATGATTCACCGTCAGCCACGTCAGATGCTCAGAGTCATGCAGGTTCTGACACTGAGAGGATAAAATACAAAGATGACAATTTTATTGTTATGAATATATGGTATGGTTGGCAAACAGATGTACTTTATTATCAGTATCAGCCGATATTGGATATATATTGGCCGGTACAATCACTTAAAGTTCATCTTTAAAATAAATAATAATGTAATAATACTTAAATATAAATGTAATACTATATATAGAAAATCTCACAATAATATTTTTTTTAATTAGAAAGAGTTAGTGTCTAAATTCACTTCTACCTTGGGTGTTTTTTTAGTTTTTAGTTTTTAATTTATTTGTTCAAAAGTTTGTGGTCAGTAAATAACTTTAAATGTTTATTTTTAAAATAAGTCTCTTATGCTCACCAAAATAAAAAGTACAGTAATGCTGTGAAATATTATTACAATTTAATATAAAAGTTTTTTATATATATTTTAAAATGTAATTTATTGCTGCTGATAGCATTGTTGAATTTTCAGCAGGCATTACTCAGTTTCACATGATCCTTCAGAAATCCTTCTAATATCCTAATATATATATATATTTTATTATCAAAGTTGAAAACATTTTTGCTTAATATTATGTGAAAACCGTGATTGTTTTTTTGTTTTGTTTTTCAGGATTCTTTAATCAACAGAAGTTTTTAAAAAGCATTTATTTGAAATAGAAATCTTTCTGTAACATTATAAATGCCTTTACGGTCACTTTTGAACAATTCAATGTGTCCTTGTAGAGAAAAGCATGTTAAAAACAGTAATGTGGGTTCTTGGGGGTGCTACCAAGGTGGCTTCAGAGTTAACAGATATGTTCAAAAATAAACTTTGGAAGTGTGCAGTTTAGTGCTAATTAACATTTTGTTTTATTAACAGGTAATTAACCGGTTTATCAGTATTAGTGGCCCGGCAAGGCTAGGGGATGGAGCGGTTACGGCAAGTAAAATAAAACTCCTTAGGAGCTCGGACACAGCTTTAAAAAAGCTTGCGAAATCTCACCACATAGTCACAGAAGAGTATAAGGGCTCCTCGTCGGACAATCTCTCTGTTACACACAGCAAGCTTCCCCTCTGGCCTCTCCTCCTCTCCAGAGGAGTGCGGGCTCAGCAGCTTAGTGCTGGATAGACTGTTCCTCCTAATGGAGTGATGAAAACATGATTTGATTTATTTGTCTCTCACACCGTGTCCCTAACCAGAAGTGACACAACACCGTGACGTGATAAAAGGTATCCTTTCCATGTTAATCAGAGTTTTTGTCCTAACCAGATACACTACGAGCAACAGGGGATTCTATTTTAATTTTTTTATCTATTTATGCGACTTTATGGCTGGAACAACAACATTCAAAGTATGACAATGTTAATCTCAGGTACTGTTTATGTGATTTATTACATTTAATGTGAGTAATATTACTTTTATAGCCATACAGGAAGCGACAATAAATAATTCACCTCAGGTATTAAAGATTAATTAAAGGAAACAAGAACTTCCAAACTGTCAATAGTGAAGTGTATTTATCACAAAGACTGTTTCAGTCACACAATATGTATTTCTAATGTTTTAATGTTAAAATGATGTAATATGTATTAATTTGATTATGCACATATCCATTTTGCACTTGCAGAGAGAGCCCGCCCACATGCTCTTCTGATTGGCTGTTTTTTTTTCTGATTTTGTCAGGTCTTGTAGTAGTGTCGCGTCTGGTCTGTACAGACAAATTGCTTGTCGCTGGAATCTTATTGCAGTTACAAAGCGAATATAACCAGCATATAAATATAATCACTTGCAACCAGTGAAAGGCCATTATTTGCCATTACAAACAGCATTTGACTTCATAAAACTACCAACATTTTTACTTAGGCTGGTTGTAACTGTATGTAACTGTCCGTTTGGAGTTATTTAAAAGGTCTTGATTAATGAGTGTGAATGCATATTTTGTGTATTTATAAAGGACGTTTTTATTGGGATTGTGGCGTAGATATGAACACTTCACTCTGCGCGGGCACCAGTGACTTCCACTAGTGGGCAGTATAGTTTCTCCCACTAGGTTAAACTAACCCTAAATAAACCCGTGCTTACGAGTTACAGCTGTGGCAAACTCATAAACAAAGTAAGAGCGAACAGAAGGGAGTACACAGTAAAGACGCCAAACTTAGGAACGATAAGGAACAAAGGAAATTGCCGGGTTTGGTTTAACGCCCTTGGGAAGCGGAACGAGGTACGTGTAGTTGTTTATATGTGGATGTTGCGGGAGTGAGGTGTTCGTGTTTATTGTTTTAAGTTATTTAAGCTATGTATTGACAAAGAGCCATTTCGCTTTGATATGTTGATCTGTGTGTAATTTAAAGGTTATGGTGTAGTGTATATGAATTTTGGTGGAAAATGATGGTTGTTTAGTGGTGTATTTAATTAGGTTTATTGCTTGAGTATGTTTGATTTAGCTAAGGAAATGTGTATAAAGGCACTTATGTTTGTATCTATTTGTATATTTTTATAGTTTTCACGGTGCATTACGGATACTGGAAAATGCGAATAAAGAAACCGTAAGGACATCAGTCGAGACTCTCCACATCTTTTTTATACCCACCGGGGGCAGTTACACTGTAGGATCAATTAAACCGGCTTTCCTAATTTACACTGCTGGTATGTAGTCTTACTTGGGAGTCTGATGCACCTCGGACCACCAGGTGTAGTTGGTGTAGTTGATGATGAGAAGGACCTGACACCAGAGCAGGACCAGAGATGGGTGCGTGGTGATGAGCTGGAGCACCAGGCTGTTCAGACCCTCCAGGGTATAAAAATGACCCCCTTCCCCCCCCTCCGCCTTCAGCAGCCTGCTGCCCGCTGCCGTGATCCGCCGGAACATTCCTGGTAGGTTTACGGGAAATAATGTGATCATTCAAACCAAGAGGAATAATTTTGCCCTTTACCGAGATCATGAAGTATACTAAGCTGGTAAAGGATCCTGTTTATGAGTTGAGACATATGAGATGTGGGCTCTGTTGGGTGTGCATACCTGATTTGAAAATGTGGATCAAACACATGAGCAGTGTGCCCAGCTGCTGACAGTAGAACGTGTGCTGCTGCTCGCTCATGTCAACTTTCACCTGCTTCGTGGCGATATCATCCAGCAACACTCCCACCAACTGCAATAAGAACCTGACAAATAAAAAGAGATTGATAATTGCGTTAATTAATTATTAATATTGTTGCTGCGTTTGTCTTGTTGTTATGCTGACTGTTTTCTGTGTAATATTGTAATACATAGAAAATGTTCTAGCTTTATTCAGCTAATCTTCAATAGGAAAGTGATCAACTAAAGACAAAGGTGGAAATATGACTATACAACAACAACAATTATTATTATCACTCCTATTATTTAATATATTATTGTAATATAATTTCGATTATAAAAATTATAAATGAATGAAGAAACCGCCCTGCATTTTATTAGCCGAACGAAATCCAAAATGTTGGGGTGGTGATTCCAAAAATAGTGTGTTTTGCTCTAGCATGTCATACTTTCTCACGAAATATGATGTGCATTTCGTAGCATTTTTGCTTTCAACAACCATTAGAAAAAGTATTTTATTATTCCCATAATCACCAGAAAAGACATGACCCTATCTTTCTCTGAGCCAGGCAATTTTCATATTTACAACATTATGCCTAATCCTGATTTCAAGGTTAGAATTATGGCCAGTGACAGAGGAAAATGCAAACCTTACCCATATGATTTCTGATACATTTGTGGGTGTTTTTACTACATCCAAACAGCATCAGAAAAATACAGATTTTGTGAATAAGGTTAGTTCTTTGACATTAAATGGAGTATTTAAACATATTTTCCACTCCTTTGCACATTGTAAGTTAAATGATACATTTTGAATATTGATATTTTCAAACTCAGCATCATCAAAATAGGTAATATTAGGCTGATTTTTTCCAAAATGCAGGGCTATCATATCTTTCACGTTTAATAAAAACGTTACCGAAAAATAACACTGTTTTATATACTCGCCAATGCCTCGCATTTTGCACTTGGCAGTTGTTAACTAAAGTTAATTTTGCACCCTAGCTGAGGTGCTAAGGGTGTCTCACACACAGCCGCTGTCGGAAAATAACCATGCATGAAATAAATGTATTTAAAATGTGTTCAAAAACCTAGCAATTTTTTCTCGGATTTACTTTTCAGGAAATACATTTAATTTTTTTTATCAAATTAATAATTCATATTTAGCAGTGCCGTAGCATGCATTTCTTTAGCCACAATCACAGACTGACTTTAATAGACAGCAACCAACAACTACCTAGCAAATGTTTCCTCAGGAGGAAAACGCTGCGGCTCTTCATTGGAGTCTTCCATGTTAGCAGGCGGAGCTTCAGGAGGGGAGGAGTCATCGTCACACAATCGACGGATGGTGGGACAGGAGAGGAGGTATGGGGACAGTGAAAGCTCCTGAATACGAGACAAAATGATGTCCTCTGTGGACTGCGAGATTAGAACACGCAGGATGGCGAGAATCCCAGACACCCACAACTGCCCCGTACCCACTGATGCCTACAGAAAAGAACAGGGACACAAGATACAGGGTTAATATGCAGTCAGAATTACCATTGTTCAGAAAATATTTTTCATTTCAATAAGAATCCGCACAATTGAGAATTTGCTAATTTCCTTAGGCAAGTTTGTCACAAGAATTTGCTGGGATTGCAAATAGAAAGCTGCTTGGTTTGAAAGTGACTTCTATGTGAGATGTGCTTCATGCATCACTACACTATTGACAATACCAGTAGACCCTTTTGCCAACAAAGTTCACATTTACTTGCTTTTCGACCGCCACTCTTCATCTTATTTAACTGATAATAATATCTATAACATCAGGAAAGTAATATGTGACTGATTCTCACTAGTGTAGATGGTGTGATGAACATGCTCTTCAGTAGCATGTCCACAGGCCGCAGAGAGGAGGGAGCCACTGTCTCAAACAGTGTGTTTAACACACCCAATGCCTCATGGGAGTCCAGGTGCATCTGTCAAGCACACAGAAGCAAATATGTAATGTGCATTTACTTAAAAACTGTTTGTTAGCTTGAATTCGGAATCTGAGATGAAACTGGTGCTTGAAAACGTAATGCTATCAAGGCGCAAAGTCGAAACAGAGCCGCACTTGCTGTTTGCCGATCATTGGCAGGATGATGTCAGCGATCTGTCGTGAAAGCCTCTTCCACTTATCTTCATTTTCTTTATGGCACTGCTGTAGGATCAGAATAAACATCTCCAGCACCTACAAACACAAACATCAATGATTTTACACATAAATCCATGAATGTAAAGAGTAAGTTTTTCCAAAACAACCACACACACCAAAACGGAGTGTTACCTGATGGTGTTGTACGAGGCGTAGCAGCATGGACACCACCACTTCCTTTTGAGTTTCCAGCTCTTTTCCTGCATCCGCTTTATTGGAGCCTCTCAGCACAAAGAGGTCGTGCACTATGGGCTGCAGTGCAGGGATTGCTGAGAAATGAAGAGGAGGATAACTTTTTCAATTGCTTAGATCAAAGCTAATGATATGCAACCATTTCTGAATAAAAATATGTAGTTTGTTTAAGGAAGACATATTATGCCCTTTTCCAAAGTCTTGATTTTGTTTTTGCAGTCTACTAGAATAGGTTTTCATGCATGAATGTTCAAAAAACACATTTTTCACGTTCTACATTGTTGCAACACCTCTCTTCCCAGTCTGTCAGTAACACTCTGTTTAGTTCCTGTAACTATAAAGCCCATCCTTTCGAAAAAGTGCTCTGATTGGTCGACTGGATAAGTGTGTTGTGATTGGTCAACCACTTTGAGCGTGTTTCAGAAACGTCATGCCCCTTACCATAACAGAGTTAAAAGCGGGGTGGAAACAACAACGTCTCTAGACATGGCAACAACACACTACTAACACAAATCAACCAGGCATCATCCTCAATATTTTGCATATGCTTTGGGGCGGAAATTATTTGAATGAGGAATAATGTGACGTGTACGTTCTTGGAAGAAAACTCAAGAAATCAAAGCGTTTCAGGGAGTTCAGAAAAAGTGATAAAATGAAAAAGTGAAAATAACTCCCATTGGAGTGGACTTTGTGCTTTGTAACTTTGCAGACCTCTTTCATGCTAAAACAGTAAAATGACACACTATAGAAAGTTGAAAATGTAAAAAAAAAAAAACATAATAGGACTGTCTGTTCAGTATTAGAAAATAAGGATATATGGAAACATGGTTTTAAAAAATTGTCTAAAATGGGTTTTCGGTTTACAGTTGTTATATATTCTGCTTGAGGATGTAAATATATATGTGTGTTGTGATTCTACACACCATGTGTTACTGCCTTCCTGCCACTGGCCATGATGCCGTCACACAGCTGAATGATCTTTGGGATGCTGATGATCTGTTTGGAGTGGTAGCGCTCATAGGACAGCAGAACCAGGAAGAAGAAAATGTTGGGCACAATCTCTTCAGAGTCCCTACATGAAAAAAACACACAAAAAAACATTGGTTTAGTGAAAACTAATAAATATTAGCAAATCTGAGCAAGTGCAATTGAATGTACACTACTGTTCAAAAGTTTGGGGTAAGTAAGATTTGTTTTGCTTTTTTAAATTAATGCATTTATTGGGCAAGGACACATTCAAATTATCAAAAAAAGACATTTATAATATTACAAAAAATTGCTGTTCTTTCTTTTTTTTTTTCAGGAATCTTTAATGAATAGAAACTTCAAGTGTATAATGTTTCCAAAAACACATTAAGCAGCACATGTGTTTTCAACATTGATAATAACAATAAATGTTACCTGAGCAAATCAGCATATTAGAATGATTTTTGAAGGATCATGTGACACTGAAAACTGGAGTAATGGCTGCTGAAAATTCAGCGTTGCCATCACAGCAATAAGTTACATTTTAAAATACAGTTCTTTTAAATTGTAATAACATTTCACTATATCATTAATGTTTTTAGTGTATTTCTGATGCAGCCTTTGTGCGCATAACAGACTTCTTTCAAAAACATTAAAAATCTTATCAACCCCAAACTTTTGTATGGTAATGTATGTTGGTATGACTATGTCACAAGGTCTTACTTGAACTGCCCCACTTCAATATACTCAAACTGCTTCAGAACGAAACCAATGAACACCTGAAACAAACACAGGGTAGTAAAATATTAGCAGTGTGCAAGTACAATATAAAAATAAAATAATACCAAGATTTGTTTTGATTCTCAATTAGTGGAGAAAAATGGAAGTTTGATCCACAGGTTAAAGGTTACTCGCCTGGTCTGAATCAAGCAAACAGTAGTTGACCCGGAGCTGCACAAGTTGGGACAGTAGGTCCAGCACCTGTCTTTGCAGGCCCACTGAGGTGCTGGTGGTGTACTGCTTCAGAGCTTTAATCACCAGCGGCTCAAACAAGCGGATGTGATTATGAATGGCATTCTGAAACACACACAACAAGTCAACTATTAGCCTCGTTTACTGTAGTGAGGGGTCAAGATATCAGTGTTGTAATTGTAAAAAAAAATAAAAAAAAATTGGTAATTAAAATAAAGCTAAAAAAAAAAAATAAAAAAATAAAAAAAATAAAAACTTCAACTTAGAAACTTAAAAAGTTATAAAAAGTTTAAGATAAAGTTTTACATTTTAAAATTAAAGTGAAATAGAAATATAAAAAACCTAATAAAAATGACAAAAGTACATAAAATTACTAAAATGAAAATATGAATAATTACAATAATAGGACACAAGTAATAATAAAATAACACTGCAAGGTATTGATTTAAAATAAATTTACTGTACCAGATGGGACATTCGACTGGTGGTATACACATACCCAAAACATTGTAAAAAATCATTAAATAAATAAGAGCAACAACCATATAGTCTACAACAACGACTAATAAATAATAATACAAATAATAATAACAATAATATGGAACTACTGTTAACTAAACAATACCTTATCAAACAAACAGACCCATCAAATAACAAACAAAAAAAAAGTTCAATAAATCCACGACACCCAAAATATATCCATTTTACTATATACCTCATCTACCACAATAAATATATAATTATGTCAGTCAACATCTTTAAAATTTTGGGATATTTTTAGGTTTTTTATTATTATAGTCACATATTATCGGGTAATTTACCTTGTCTCCTCGATGGCGGGTGACATTGGTGATACTTGACCTCAGTTGATTGGAGACTTTTTGCATGACATCAAACCACCTATAGGATCACAGAAAGGACATGTGTACTCATAATGGGCCTCTTTATATCTACAGATAAATCTCTATGAGGAAATGTTGTTCACAAACACTCTCTCACTCACCCAGAGGCGTCCTGTTCTTGTTCGGCTTGCACCATGTTTCTGAGGCTGGCGTCTGCGAGGGCCTGGGTAAAGTGAGTGTAAGGGGCCATGAAGCAGTAATGGTAGAGGCCGGGTCTGACGCTGGTCGAGCCAAGCCGCAGGGCCTTGCCCTGGGACCGACATGGGTGAGATGAGGCCCCCTCATACTGAGATGCAAGATTGGTCCCAAATAACGACTTCAAAAGCTGTAAGCAAAGAGCAAACGGTGAAGCCCCGGAAATTCATGGTTTAAACCAGAAGAGTTAGAAATGCGCACGTCTAACCTGCTGAACACACACTGTGGCCATAGTAGGTTCCCGTGAGAAACAGGACTTGAGGTAACCCAGGATCTCTTCAACAGACTAGACAGATAAATACAGGGGGAAAGTTTGTTCTTAATATTACTTTTGAACAGATATCATACTTTGTTCATTGACAAGATATAATTAGGTTTTGACATCATACTTTGCCAATATCATGCAGGGTGGTCAACTCAAGCAGCTGTGAAAGGACATCAAGCGCTGACCTCAGGAAACCCCCAAACTTCTCATTGGTGTTGTGAAGGTCTAATGTGACCTTGGAAAAGAAAACCAAAATTGTAAGCAAGATAAATCCAGTAGGGACGGACATTTTGAATTGAGTACTGAGTATTGAGTACAGAAGGTTAATATAGGCCTTCTGAAGGGAAGCAATGCTTTGTTGTACGAAAAATACCCATATTTATAACTTTATAATCTAAAATAACAAGCTTCCGCCAGACGACCGCACGCATACTACGCAAGTCGACTTGCGCCACAAGAGTAACCCATGACGCATGTATGATGTAGGAGAATTGTAAGCTTAGACGCCTCTCGCGGTTTAAACACATAGGGCTGTGCAACAAACTGTAGCTCTTCTTCTGTTATATATAAATCCTCCGACATTACGTTGTGCGTCGGGTCAGGGGTTAGTCTTCCGCCGTAAATCGATGCGTAAGGCCGTCTGTCGGAAGCCAGTATTCATAGTTTATAGAGTTTTAAATATGGGTATTTTTCATACACAAACGTATCGCTTCTCTTCAGAAGGCCTTTATTAACCCCCCGGAGTCGTGTGGAGCACTTTTATGATGGATAGATGCACTTTTATGGATTTCAAAACAGAAACGGCCATTCACTGCCATTATAAAGCTTGGAAGAGTCGGGACATTTTCTAATATAACTCTGATTGTATTCGTCTGAAAGAAGAATGTCATATACACCTAGGATGACTTCAGGGTGAGTAAATCATGGACTAATTTTCATTTTTGGGTGAACTATCCCTTTAAGTACTACAGAGCATCTCATCCTCATGGACTGAGCCATATTTGCCCTTTCTTGCTGTGAGATTTCGAACATGTCTGGGGGGACATATGTGGTTTGGCACTGCAAGCTGTCCTGCCAGTCTCCATGTAGCACTGTCTTCGGCGTCTTACATTACGGACATTGCAGTTTATTGCTCTGGCCACATCTGCAGTCCTCATGCCTCCTGCAGCAGGTCTATGCCATGTTCACACAGGTGAACAGAGCGTTTTTCCAGAGTCAGTAGATAGGTCTCTTTAGTGTCCTAAATTATTGGAACTATGACTTTTATTGTCTACCACCTGTAAACTGTTAGTGTCTTAAGGACTGTTCCACATGTGCATGTCCAATAATTGTTTATGGTTCATCAAACAAGCATGATAAACATTGTTTAAACACTTTCCAAAAGAGATCTGTAAAGCTTATTTGGATTTGACAAAAATTATGTTTAAAATATAGCATCCTGAAAAAAGTTTAGAAATCTTTTGAAACATTATAAAATGTCTTTACTGTCACTTTTAATGCATCCTTGCTGCATAAATGTATTAATTTCTTACAAAAAGAAGAAGAAAAAAACTTTTGAACAGTAGTATATATAAAAGACAAATCAAAATGCTTATGACTGCAGACTTACTTTGTAGTTAGCGTGTGTAGCTCTCAGTGCATCATAAAGCTTCAGATAAGGAGGAAGGTGATAAAAGCTGCCCATAGTGGTGGACTTGTTAACTGCTGCTATTGTGGTGCTGTCTGCTGCTCTGCCTGTATGAAAACACAGTGCAAGACAACCGTAAATATTCAATTAATAAATAATGAACCACACAATGAGATCGATTTTCTTTGTGTACTCAAAGCAATATAATTCATCTGTATGGCTTCAACAGGTGGCTCTGTAGGTGTGACTGTACCTGTGTTGGTTTCTCCTCCTTTCTTTGGGCTAATGGGGGTGTTGCTTGGCTCCGTCATCTCCTTCTCTTTACCCTTCCTTCTGATTGGACTGAGAGAGGGAGTGTTGGCCAATGATGGTAAAGTAGCCTGGCAGGAAGGATTAACAGAATGAAGCTTTTAATATAGTGAGAAAATATGAAATGTTACTGATGTGTTGTGCATTTATAGCATTATTATAATCAGACTCTATTGAATGCATTTTTACCTTGACTGCAGGGCCTGGGGGCGTGTCATCCAGCACATGGGCACAGATGTTGAGGATCTTCAGCAGGTGTGAGAACAGCTGCTCCACCATAACAACTAGAGAGCGGTCGTTAAGAGCAGGCCACGCCTCCTCCACCTTAGAGGGGGCGGGGTTAGACTCCTCCTCTCCTGCCCATGGACTCTTCATGCACTTTGGTGCAATAGCTTCAAAAACAGGCAGAAAACAACATTTTAAATTCAAACAGATGTAAAAAAAATTGTTTTTATAATAATAATAATTTTAAAAAAAAGTGTGCTCCACAGGTGATACGTCTATCAGCTTTGGATAAACGGTATAAAATCACACTTAACCCTCCTAGGCTGTTCGCTCATTTTTGGCAGATTTCATTTTTGTTTATTTTATAACAAAAATTACGTTTCTGTAATCAGTGAGGTCTTTGAGAACTTTTTTTAACTAATGTGTGGATATAAAAAAAGTCACATCTTGGCTGGTCGCGGTCAAAATTGACCGACGATATGAAAATAATGAGAAAGACCATAATGCAGAGAACTTATTTATCAAATATGTGTTGAATAAAATCTACATATAAGCCACAATGCTGAACAAACACACAGAAATAAAAGAGTTAGACTACGAAACATTCAGAGTTAAAAAGATTCACTTACAGAAGCATAGATTCTTACCGTAGTAAAGTTCCAAATGTTTGTTTATTTGCTTAATAACGGTGAAATTGAGAAATTTGCATGCAAATTAGACCAAATTAATTATATATGCATACTTCTATTGTTACTACATAAGGGAAATTAGTTTTATATAATTTCATGGAAAAAAATTACACTTTTACTGTTCCGGGTGAAAAAAGACCCCCAACAGACAATGGAGATGGAGTTTTTCACAGCTTAAGGGGGTAAATAAGATCTGAATAACCTAAAATCCCCTTAAAACTTCTCTAACCTAAAATTTGCCTAGAATCCAGAATCATTTCAACATAGAATTTATTTATAAATGTATATTTATATAATATATAATACATAATTTTATTTTCATAAAGAATATGAAATTCAGGGAAGATTCATTTCATTTCATTAAACATTTCATTAATTTCATTAAACAAAAAAAAGTTACACTCTTCTCAAAAATGACTGTGAACAGCCAAAGTGTGACTGACTATTTTTGAACAGCCCAGGCGGGTTAAACTGTGGCTAATCTAATCTAAATAAGTTTATACCAGCAAGAAGGTTTCCAGCCAGTAGAAGAGCAGACTGATGGGCGGAGAGATCAAGAGGGAACCAAGCAGAGGAGAGGAGAGACAAAACTATACCGGCCACGCCAACCGTCAGAGACCTGCGCACTTCCTCACTACTGCCAGACTGAGAGAGACTAAAGAAAAAGAGCTCATTTATACCTTTGCAGAGTGAAACAGACAGATAAAACATTGCGCTCACATTACCAATTGAGCTTGACTTTATTCTCTTTGTACTAACGATACGATCAAGACATCAAATCTAAGCAGGTTTTATTCTTGGTCCTGAAGGAAGACATTATTGCCCTAAGGTTCAGTTTATTTTGTGAGTGTGTACCTAAAGGAGCGTCCTCGGCTGCGGTACTGGCTGGAGCGGTTGAGATGAAAGACAGAAGAGCTCACAAAGCCACAGTGCCAGCCTGTGCTCCAGGTGCACACTGGGAACGTGCTGGACAAAAGGAATAGAGCCTCACAACAGCCAAACTGGAGAGATGACATTAAGTAAAGAGATTAGACAATAAGACCACTCATAATACATAAAGTTATTTCTGCAACACCAAACTGAACTATTTCCAATAGAACCCCACAGAGGCCTTTCATTATTATACATTTTTTCTACCTTGTTTTGTTATGGTATGTTGAGAAAAAGTAAGTGAAATATAAGAAATATAAATGATGATCCTCTAAAACAACATTTTTTAACCTCTGTGGAGTCTTGGTATTTAGAGACAGTTAAAAAAATATATATATTTGTTAAAATATAAAACAAAGGGTGGCCTTTAAATCAAATGTACTTAAAAGGTCAGAGTTGAGGCACTCACAGTCATGGCTCTGGAAGTGGAGGAGGTGAGGGCATGAGAGATGGCAGTGATGACCCGAGATAGGTTGTTCTCTACGGTAACATCTGGTGCGTTCTGACACAGATTGTAGCCACGGTATGTTCTGCAATAAAACAGATCATATAAAGAATAAGATTAAAGTCAAGTACACTACCATTCAAACGTTTGTTAGGTCAGTAATGCTTTTGAAAAAAGTCTCTTATGCTCACCTAGGCTGCATTTATTTGATATAAACACAGTAAAACAGTAATATTGTGAAATATTATTACAATTTAAAACAACTGTTTTCTATTATATCAACCCAAGAAACATTTCTTCTTATTACTATTGTTGAAAACAGTTGTGTAGCCTAGTATGTTTGTGGAAACCATAATAAATGTTTTCAGGATTCTTTGATTAATAGAAAGTTTAAAAGAACCACATTCATTTGAAATGGAACTTAATTAGAATGTAATGTGCCCTCAATGAATAACAGTATTTCTTTCTTTCAAAAAAACAAGCAAATGAAAGCTGCCAGTTAAACACTAATTAAAGGGATAGTTCACCCAAAAATGAAAATTCTGTCATCATTTACTCACCCTGTACATGTTGTTCCAAACCTGTATACAGTTCTGTTGAACACAAAGGAAGATATTTTAAAGAATGTGGGAAACTGAACAGTTCTGGGGCACCATTGATTTCCATTTTTTTTTTCCTACTATGGAAGTCAATGGTGCCCCAAAGCGGCCTGGTTACAAACTTTCTTCAAAATATCTTTCTTTGTTCAGCAGAACAAGGAAATATATACAGGTTTGGAACAATTTGAGGGTGAGTAAATTATGATTTTTGGGTGAACTATCCCTTTAAACACAACACTGGTGTCATGTAAATGGAGTATGTCTATAGGGTACCGTGTGATGGTGCTGACAGTGAACTGTGATGGAGGCTGGGTCTCGTGCATTAGCAGCTGCAGGTACACACTGCTCTGATCTCGTGCTATTGCCACAACCGGGTCTGTTTGAGCCTGGTCACAGTCGTAGAACAACCTGGGCACCAACCTGAGGAGAGAGATCGATCAAAATCAGAGCGTGAGATTTGTGATGTGTAGCTGGGAGATTAAACGTGTCAATACCTGCCGATGGTGTTTGCTGCCACATGTCTCACACGTGGGTCATCATCGCCCAGTAGAAAAAGCACAACATCATTCAGAACTCTGTCCTGCAGCCTCAACAACTGATAATATAAAAATAGCAATTTTATATTAATTAAATATTAATTACATTTCTTATACTGTCAAATATATTAGTGCTGTCAAATCGAATGTTAGATGTGATTAATCAACTTGACAGCACTAAAATATGTGTTATATAATATAAATAAAAAATACTGTGCATTACAAAAATATATTCAGGAAGTGTAGCTTTTTTTGCAGTTCAAAATTAATTTTACATCTAAGGTACAGTCATATTTATGCTGAACTGCCAATATATAAAATCATAAAAAATCATATAACTTTGTTTAGAAAAAGAATATTCCATGAATTATTACAATAAGCATTTGTATATGGGGTAAAGTTTGTTAGATAATGTTTTGTGATGATTTTGTCTAAAAAAAATGACCAGTACATTCTTCAGAAATGAATTTACGAAAGAAAGTCATATGAAAACAAAATAAAGGCGAGTAAATGATGACAGAATTTGTATTATTATTATTTTGTACTAGATAAATAAAACATGACAAATGAGTCCATCTTAAATTGAGAAAAGAGATAGAGAGAGATGACATACCCCAGTGTAGTGATGCTCTCCTTTGTGCAACTTCTCAGTTTTTCTCTCCAAAAAACTTACTAACCTGACAAACACAAAAAAAGCAGGTGATTTTAACATTCAGATTACGTTCAGCAGTTATACAGTCATTACGCATATATGTGCCTAATAAAAGATTATCAAAACGTGATTTGATATTCAATCAAATAGTACTAAGTAAAGTTTGCGTCCTCTCACCGGAAATCTATCTCAGCAAGCGTCTCTAAGAGCTCAGTGCGAACCAGCCAATAAGAGCAGTCCTTCAGGGTCAACAGATCAATGAGCAGTTGGAGGCCAAGTTCACTGAGACTGCCATTGCACAACGCCATGATACAGTGCTGTGGTTGAGTAAACACACTCAATACAATTATAATCTTCCAACTGACAGACAAGCATAAACTAGCATTCTTTATATGTTTATGTACAGTATATTCTCACCCTAACAGCAGCACAGGCCATTTTACACGTGACTGAAGATTCATCTTTTAGACTTCGCTGCAGCAAAGGAACAACCTTTTCGATTGTCACAGAGTTTCCTGAAAAAAACAGAAAGACAGAGAATGTGAAGACAAGCCTTAGATTTTGTAAATCCTTTGATCGAGCTGTAGCTGTAGTTCTAACCTGTGACCGAGTGGATTTGGGACAGCCATGTCTCCGTGTTGTAGCGTGTCTTGAGCTGGATAGCTTGGATTAAAGCCCCACACAGGATGGCAGTGGCTCCTCTGATCTGAGGATCCCCGTGTTCAATGTAGTGCAGTATATCACTGATGTACTGTTGCTCTGTTGACAAACACAACAACATGTTCACACACCAGCAGTTAAAGTCACAGCTTTCTTCTTTTTTTTTTTTTACTTTTAATATATTTACAAAAAAGACTAGAAAACACAAACAAAACAGACACTAAAACACAAAAAGACAAACAGAAAAAGACAAAACAAAACAGAAAAAAATAGATGTATAAAAACAAAATCATATAGATGTCAAAGCATAACAAAACAAACAGATCAAAAACAGTCAAAATGAAAAATCAGATGTCAAAAACAAAAAAGGTGTCAAAAAACTAGATAGATGTCAAAACAAAAAACAGATGTCAAGAGCATGTGACGCTCACACCACGAGTCTGAAGCATGCTCAGTCAAGCCTGACCTAGAATCCATCTGTCTTGCACAGTCATCAACTGTAGACTATTTTCAGTCAAAACTCGGCTCAATAATGGAGTTCAAAAAGTACTTCAAAAAGGAAAATGAGAAGTCATACAGGTGTACTATTAATATAAAACTAACTAACAATGATAATGTGGTACAAGAAAACGAATGTAGAGACATCGTTTCAGTCAGTAAAGATTCATTTTGGAATCTAAAAAGACACACCTCTCGAAAACATGAAAGTGTGCTACGTGAACACGCTGGGAAGAAAGCAAAAGGTTAGCAAATTGAATACAGTAACTTGTAACAGTGTAAATTAAATATAGCGTAATATTCAAACAAATTTGTTTTGTCATTCAAGTAGGCCTAATGGTTCGTTTTATTTAATTTGTGTCGTCCGTAATAATATTTATATTATTAGGCCCATTTATTCCTTTTAATTTTACAGCAGTTTGTGTGTACAATGGATATAAGCCAATTTAAATTTTAATCGTGCGCGTTGCGCAAAAGTTCACTAATCAAAATTCTGGCCTAATAGTTCATTTACTTTTAAAACTTTTATGTATATTTTTGTTTATATAATTTTTATTTATGTTATTAGGCCCATTTATTCATTTAATTTTACAGGACTTTTTGTGTAGGCTATATTCCTTCTTACATAGGCCTAATTTGAAATAAAACATTTATATTTGAAAAATGTTGTTGTTGCTCTTTAGTTCTTTAGGAGGTAAGGCTGTGGTCTAAGCTACAAGTGATACACATGTAGATTTTTTCCCTTTTTTTGGAGTGAGCGGGGGGGGGGGGGGGGGGGGGATTTGAGTGGAGCGCGAAACAAACTGCATTGAGCGCTGAGCGATAATGAGCGGAGCGGCCTGATGTAGCTTTGAGCGGGGGAGCAAAGGGGTGAACAGCTCCGTGAGCGATGAGCTGAAATTCTCACCGCTCCACTCCGCTCATATGCTCTGTGTCAAGAAAAAACAAATGATATTGAATGAAAAAACAAGTAAATGTAAAAACAAGTAGATGTCAAAAGAAAACATGTCAAAAAAATAAATAGATGTCAAGACAAAACAAAGATGTGAAAACAAAACAGATGTCAAACTAACTAACTAAATATATGTTGAAACAAAAAATAGATAACAATAAACAAAACAAAACAAAAATAGATCTCAAAACAAAAGAAAATCAAAACAGATGTCAAGACAAAACAAAAGATAGATGTCAAAACACAACACTGACAAAAGACAGACATCAAAACAAAACAGAGATAAAAAAACTAAATAGTTGTCGAAACAAAAACACAACAAAAAATAGATGTCAAAACAAAAGAAAACAAAACAGGTGTCAAACAAAAAAATACATGTAAAAAATAGATGTCAAAACAAAACAAAAAAACAGAGAGCGGGAGACCGATGGATGAACAGGATCATTGTCAGTGTATTTCTCACCATCTGGTTGTTGTCCATCTAGTGGCTGCAGGTAGAGTTTGTTGAAGAAGGCTTCAGGTAGAAGAGCTGCTGCTGCCCCCACACAGCTAACAGCTAACGCCTTAACGCTCACACGCACCTCATTATCAGGAACCAGCCCTACTACATACATACATACATACACAGAAGAAACACACTTTAATGTTCAAATAGCAAACACTAACACCCAAGAGCCTGGTAAGATATTGTGACAAGCAACACACAGATTCAAGCAACACATGAGAGTCCATGTGAAGCTATAGTCCTGTTTCTCACCATTTCTTTGGCCGGTGAGCAGGAAGGAGGCAGACAGCAGCCGGACACAATGCACAAGAGGCTCTTCCTTTGGATCAGTATAGTGACCAATATTTCCTTTAATCCTAGATGGCTAAACACACAGACCATTTACAAAAGATTCACAGACTGTACAGTTTAACTTTTAATTCTCTGTAAAGGATCTGTGAGGACTTGAGATGTACAACATCATTTTTTATGTGCATGTTCACCTTGTTGTCAAGTTCTGCAGGTTCCAGAACCTCTTCCTTTGGTACGAATCGATCCACACTGCTGTCAGATGATTGCCTGTTGTGACCTTTTCCCTCCAGAAGATGGGGCTTACTTAAAGCTATGCGACAAGAGAAAACAGAACTGTGAGGCAAAAGGATAACTAATAAAGCAGGGTGTATAAGTGAGCAAGTGTACAAGTGAGTATGTGTACCCAGTGCCGACTGGGAGAAAGGCTCTGGAAGTTTGTCAGGTTGTGGAGCTGCTCCCTCCTCTTCTTCATCCTGCAGTGTGCCGATCTGCATCCCTGAGTACTGACTCTCACTGCCATCCAGCACCTACATATCACACACATATACAGTACAGATATATATATTATATATGTGCCAATAAAAATGAACTAAACTCACAAACAAGCATAAACATTCACAACAACTCATTCATGCAAAGGTACACAAACAACAGTCGAACATGCAGCATCACTTTGGGGAACTCATACAAATATTGTTTAATCAAAGCTTAATCATATGCATGTCAAGACAATTTTTGGGCCTCACCAACTCACAGTTGCACTACTGATTGAGGATTTAATGACTGATTCATTAGTTATTCATTTATACAGTGGTAAGTTTCAGTCTTCTAATTTGGCTGAAAGGAGCTTGTGGCCTGTGGCTTGCGGTTCATCGATTTATCAAAACAGGGAAACGGCAAAAAAAAAAAAAAAAAAAATCTAGTGTTATTTTTGTTTTATTTATATACTATTTTAGTATGTATTAATATTTTGATTATTTGATTGAATATTTATATTTACATGCTTTCAGTTTTTATTTTCACTTTAAGTTTATGTGCTTTTGTTGTTTTTATCAGTTTTTGTTTTCCTTAAATATTTTTATTTTATTTTATTTTATTTCAGCTTTAGTTAATCGTAATACTCCAACTTAAACTAATTTATTTCAGCTAGTAGCCGAAGCAACATATCTAATTTTCATTTACATTTTTTTATTAATCTAAACTAACTTTGTTTTAAATATCATTTTAATTAACAATAACAACACCGATTCATCTTCAAATGACGCCCTTAAAACTGATCTGACATCAGCATCATTGTTGTTGGGACTTGGTTTTTAATCATTGGTCCAGAATGAGGTAAATAAAGAGGTTTGAACACCTCAGGAGAGAGGTCGTGCATGTGGGGGCGGGGCAAATAAGGGGCGGGGTCCTATCAGGGGCGGGGACGAGCAACAATAACCTCACCCCCTGTCCTCTGCTGACCTGGTCACTACTGCTAGAGGAAGAGATGGCAGAAAAGGTGGAGGAAGAAGACGAGGTAGAGGAGGAGGAAGAGGATGGCCTGTAGATAGATGACTCGCTTTCGGAGTGTGTGTCCGGCCCTTCGGTGGGAGTTGGGGAAGGTGGTGAATGGTTCCGATTGCGCCTGCTGGTGATGTTGACACTTACGAGCTCGGCGCAGTCTGAAGGCGTCACAGCGGAGTCCGGCCCCTCCGTAGTCGTCTGGGAACTGTCACTAGGGGGCGACGATGACACGGCTCCCACTGACATCTGGTTGCCATCCGCTATCAAGTCGCCGGACGTGCTGACGACCCCAGCGCCCCCGCTTGAGCTGCGGCTTAACATGTCCTCCTCATCTTCCTCATCTGGAGTATCAGGCCCCACACCCTGCTCTGATGCACTCAGGTCCACTGAGTCCCCCGGCTGCAGGGTATGCTGGGAGGACCGTGGCTGCTCTGTGATGATGTCAGATGTGCCAAGAGACGAAACGCCTGATGAGGAGGGAGCTTCACTGGCGCTGTCGCCACCGACCGAGGCTTGGAGAAATGTGAAAGAGTGCAACAATGCATTATTCCTGCCGCACAATACATGTAATGTATTTGTTTGAATCCAGTGAGTATGTAAAATTGAAAATTAACTCGATTTTTACATTTTAGGAAAAATGCTAAATTCATGGCTAAGATACTCTTAGTAGTTGCCATGGTGAAGGTGTTTTGTGTCACTGCTTTCCATTTGACTATATTTTAAAATATGCTGTATTCTTTTGATGGCAAAGCAGCATCAATACTCCAGTCTTCAGTGTCACATGATCCTTCAGAAATCATTCTAATATGCCGATTTGCTGCTCAAGAAACACTTATTATTATTATTATCAACATTGAAAACAGTTGTGCTGCTTAATATTTTTATGGAAACAGTAATTAATTTGTTCTGTATTCTTTGATGAATAGAACGTTCAAAACAACAGGATTTATTTGAAACTGAAATTTTTTATACTATTGTAAATGGCTTTACTGTCCTGTAAAGTGTAAACCGTATTAGAAAAAAGTATTAATTTTGGTTAATTAAAGGTAATCTTACTGACCCCAAACTTTTGAACAATAGTGTATATGATATTCAGGTTCCTAAATATGGCTCTGCTCCTTCCTTTAAGGTAAGTTTATGGGATTTTTTTATTTTTTATTATTATTTTTTAACAATGATTTTTTCATCTGTCAGGAGAATGTCTGAAACATAACAGCACACCTCTCCTCAACTTACCTGTGAAGGATCCAGTGGTGACCTCTGCCCTCTCAGGGTCATCCTCCAAACCCTCTTCTTCACCTGACAACAGCTTACCTAAGACAATCACAAGATTCAAGGCATATCATTATAATACAATAAACATTTTCTATTCCAAGCACATTCCTAAAACTCTGATTACACATTCATTATTAAAACTAGTGAAGTTCTACCAACATGCCACAGACAGCCGAGAAATACGTCAGTAGGTTAGACGCAAAAGAAGGGCAGACAAGAAGTCACCTTTCTGCTTCCTGAGGAGGAGAGGACTGCATGTTGACCCACCGGCTGTATGCAGAAAACAGGAAGCGAAGAGAGTAGAAAACGCCCAAAAATTCATTTGGAGGGTTAGAGGAAGGAATAAGCAGAGAATGAAAAGCACATGCATGGTGAAAAATTGGATTGCAGTGGTGCAGTCAATCTCGAAGATTCATTAGTTATCAAACAGGATAGAAAATATTAATAAACAGTGTGAGAAATATTAAAAGCTGAATTATTAAGACTTGTTATTAGTAATTAGTGAGTAGCAAATAACTTTACTGGCTAAAATCAATTCAACTGAAAAAAGAAAACTAACAATTTAACACCTTATAAAGATAACTCGTTTATATCGTTTTTACCAATTAATCTGCACTGAACTATCGGTTATCAGTAAAAGTTTGAAATAGTTTTGAACTGCTCCACGTTCCTCTGTGCTGTTCTTACAAAATAAAGTTTATGAAGTGGTTATGCACAAAATAACGTGTGAGCAAGGTCAAATATATACATCTAAAATGTGAGCACGGTATAACATTCATGTGATATGCAATATGTAAAATTTCATTATATTTTTCCATCCATTTCCATTAAATTTTTTTCTTGTTCATTATTTATATAAGCATATACAAGTTATATAAGTAAAAAAAAAAGTGTCTGTGTCAGTAGTCACCAATTTTAATTTATTATAATAATTACAAAAATTATTATGGTTCTGTCATCATTGTTTATTTTATAATAAGATTCAGTAACATTTTACATGAAGTGGAAAGATTTCTTTCATATTATTGATTTTAAAGACTATTGGCTGATTAATCGGTTATCAGCCATGTTCTCCAATTTTAGTTATCGGTATAAACAAAATCCAATATTGGTCGACTACTACTTATTAAAGTCCCTCATATACCCAAAGCAACCCTTATTTTCCCACAAGATGCTTTTCCACTGACAGTTTAACAAAGACAACTGTCCAAACTATTGTGGCATGACCACTAATAGGATAAACGCAACGGTCTGTATGATGCAATATTTACCTATAAGCTCGAGGATGCTGCCACTGCGTGCACGACACTCTGTCTCTTCTCTGAAGACACTGGTGTGTGTGATTTTGCCGCGTGTGATGAGTGCGTTTAGGAGCTCAGGGGGAGGAGTGCGAAACACCTGCTGCAGAAGCTCCAGAGATGCCGTCACCACATTATGATCCCAGTGTTGCGTGTAGTGCAGGGTCAGTTCATAGACCTAAGAACACGAGATAAGGCTTTACACGTGCACAAATACACAGCCACATACAATAAATCACTCCAACACACTTAGATAAACATAATAAAACAACAAAATCTAAACTCCAAAATGATCTGTACAACTAGAAGTGATGAAGATTTCCAATTATAATGTTGGGTTTTGTGCATTAAAAACAGTTCGAATTTAGTTACATAATCATTTTAACCCTCTCTATAAACCCTAAGAATTAAAAAGTGTGCTTTTGCTATTGTACCTTAAAAATGTTAATAAGTAAGTGACTCATTTTTGTGAATGTCATGATTGCCTAAAAAAAAAATAACGGCAACCCTGCTAAGTTACTGAATGGGCATGATATATAAATATTGGTGGTCATGTCATAACAGTTATGACATTATCACAAACATGATTTCTGAACTACGTGTTGTTACATACAGTACCAAAAGATTGGGGTCAGTAAGGTTTTTCAAAGAAATTAATACTTTTATTCAGCAAGGACGCATTCAATTGATCCAAAAGTGACAGACTTTTAAGTTGTTACAAAAGATTTCAATTTCAAATAAAAGTAGTTATTATTTTGAGGATTCTTCAGCAAAGAAAAAAAATTATAATTGTATGTCAAGTCAAGTCAAGTCAAGTCAATTTATTTATAGAGCACAACATAAACACAACGTGTGTTGATCCACAGTGCTTTACAGACGGTCAAAAGGTTAAAAAAGATATTTTGATATTAAAAAAAAATAATAAAAAAAAGAAGAAATAAAAAAAAATGATTGTTGATTGTATGATTGTTTCCATAAAAATATAAGCAGCGCAACTGCTTTTATATAATAATAGGATTATACATTCATTATAAAAAATGTTTCTTGAGCAACAAATCAGCATTTTAGATTGATTTTTGAAGGATCGTGTGACACTGAATAATGGAGAAAATTTTGCTTTACCATCACAGGAATAAATTACATTTAAAAAAATATTCAAATAAAAACAGTTAGCCTACTTTAGATTTAAAATATTATTTCACAAAACTACTGTATTTTTTATCAAAAGCATTTGTAAAAAATCTCACAGGGCTCCAAACTTTTGAACGGTAGTATATGAATTTCAATAAATGGTTAAGGGGGAGAAAGGAAAATCCTGTTTTCCATTATATCAATATGTTAAATCACAAAGATACAATGACGTTTATCAGCTCTGGTACCTGTATGAGTTGCTCAGGTGCAGGAGTGATGTCTGCCTCTTTACGAACGAGCCCAAAGCTGCCCTTCAGACTGCTGTTAGGAGCCTGCTGCTGAACAAGAGGCATCAGGTAGCGCAACGTCAGTAATACACCCAGAATCAGGTGACTGGAATGCTCCTCATCCACCGGCACTACCAAACCTGAGAGAGGGGAAGAAAACAGGAAACTGAATGAAGACATCTGAAGCACACGGTTTTGCCGGAGTCTGTTTGTCCAGTGTGTGAAGTCCTACCGAGCAGCACGTTGAGGAGCCAGGTGTAGAAGTAGTGTGTCCTGCGTGAGTGCTGACACACGCTGACAGCCGAGCTGGCCGCTGTTCGACGAATAGTGGGAGAACTGGACTTCAGGTTGGCAACAAAGGCCTTCAGCAGCATCTAAATACACATTCATGAGTGCAACATTTAAAATGACCGCATATGAATAAGAGTAATTTAAAAGGTGGGATTTATACATTGCTGAAATCCTATTAAATTGCTTTATTAATTATAACACTGCTTTATATATAAATTATACTTTAAATATAGTTTAGGTTTTTATGCAAGTCTAGGAACATGATTGCTTACGCACACACTTTGATTTTTTTATTTGTGTGTTCCCTTGTGAATTTGTGATCCCTCTTCTGCAAAAGATTGCATAATAAGGATATAATCAGTGGTGGAAGTGGCCGAGATTCATTGGGGGGGACCCTAGTTGAGGACATATTAAATATTTTTAAACCATAGATGCAGAAAATCCCACTATATTTATGTATTCAATTATTTGCACCTGGAGGCTACAGTATTACATGGATAAAAGATGGAATTCCTCAATTTTTTCTAACTGGAACTAGAGTGAACCTCCAAATTCACTCCCTGGACTCAGTTTCTATTTCAATTAAATGCTGTTCTAAAAAAGAATAACTTTCTGTTCATCAAAAAAATCCTGGAATTTTTTTTATTATGGTTTCCACAAAAATATTAAACATTATCATCAGTGTTTCCAACATTGAGAATTATAATAAATAGCACCAATAATAATCGAGCAGCAAATCAGCATTTTAGAATGATTTCTGAAAGATCATGTGAAGATTGGAGTAATGGCTGATGAAAAATCAGCTTTGCCATCACAGGAATAAATTATATTTTAAAACATTAAAATAGAAAAAAGCTATTTTAAACGATGATAATATTTCACAATATTACTGTTATTTACTGTACTTTTGATCAAATAAATGCAGTCCTGGTGAGCATAAGAACCTTTTCTTTCAAAAACATCTAAACTCGTCAATAGTTGTGTATTCTGTATCATTTTTAAACTGTGGTTAACCGTTTAAGCACTCCTAAAGTGTTTGCATAGCTACACAAATTGATTTGTCTTTGTTTCCTGTCTTCCCAAGGACCTTCACATGTCCTTGCATATGAAATGAGAACATCAGAAAACAGCAATAAAATGACAATTAAGTCTTTAAATGTGAATTTGTTCTTGGAAAGGGAACAGACAGTTTCTGGCTCTTACTGATGTGAGAAAGCAGAGGCTCATGGATAATTAAATCCAATCTGACTGAGTCACATCCCATATTGAGAAGATGATGTCACCACTGCGCATTTACAGCTTCAGACAGTAGCCCCGTTTACATGCACACTTTTTTGCTATTCTGATTGAGATCGTTCTGATTGACGGATTCCGGTTGACTGTTTACATGGGATGTTATCTAAACCGATCTGGTGTTTACATGTGCTGACGCTTTCAATCGAAGTCATTTTCTGACATGCGCACACAGCTTGTCTGCCGGATCTGGAAGCTCATTATTTCCACGTTTTCAATCCTGTCAAGATGGTGCATCACTTAATTGTCGCGTTTAGTTGTAGGCATCCGACGCGTTCACTGTCGGGCCAGTGCGAGCCATAAACGTGGCATTTTATTGTATTGTTCTTTGTTAATTATTGTCTTTTTTTGTATTTGCATCAGTTTTTCATTCTCATACTCATATCACACTCATTATAGCATATAATTAAATAGGCCATCATTATTGTAAAAAAAAAAAAAAAAAAAAAAGAAAAAAAGGAAGTTTCATCAGAAAACTGATCAGAAACACTGGAAACAGCCTGATCGATCTCAAAACAAGAGCGACTGTTTGCTGGCATTTTTGTTGTTTAATTGAATATTTGAAACCCAAGAATAGATGTTTTACCACAGGTTTACAATAAAAATCGATACATTTATCATAATGAATTAATTTGTGTCAAAATTGCACACAGAAATAAAGTGGTTTACCGTTTATGACGTTTGTGAACGTTTACAAAAGAAAGAGGACACAAAACTTATTCGCGTCTGTTTCTGTTTATTTGGTAGCCTAGTAACAGGACGTATTTACATCACATTTAGAAAGAATGTTCATTTCTACAAATATGCCACCAAAAATATGACCTGAGGAGCTTTAGCACTCTCTCCCAGAAGGATACAGTTATATTTTCAGTCAGAGAAAAAGAGAGAGTCCGAGACATAGGCTACTGAAAGATAAAATAAAAACAGGATTATGATTTGTCTGATTTCTTCAATCGTACATATTTACCATGTTTACTATAGTAATGGTTAGCGTGCATAGTTTTTTTGCATCGGGTATAAATATTCCTACCTTATACGGTGATTAATCACAAACAGAAGGCATTATGTTAGCTGACAGAATTATCTGGCGCAAAACCAGGCATGCGCAGAAAGACGTTCACTCAAAGTAATCGGATCAGCTCGTTTACATGGTGTAATCTTTCGTTTGATCGGTTCATGAAAAGGTTTATTCCACCCCCTTCAATCCGACTGAAATTTCAATCGGTTTGAGCATTTTTATTCCGGTTGAGGTGTTGACATGGAGCATTTTCATTCTGATTGGACTTGCACCTGGTTATAATCGGAATACAATGCTACATGTAAACGGGGCTAGTGAGAGGAGATAACAGAGAGGGAAATCCCACACTGAAGTGCCAAATCACAGAATTCAGGCCAGGGGAATCTAACTGACATGTCAAATGAATGAGGCCACCCTGAATGGTTAATATTGCTGTGGCATTACTTTTGAAGGTACATTTCTACCTGAAAATCAGGTGATGTGTTCTTTGGAAACCTTTTACTTTGACAAACATTCAACTAAACCAAAAACACAGTATTGGCTTAGATTACAGTGGTTTCCTTTAGGTTTTTTAAAAAACTAGCACAATATTTCATTAGTACTGAACTCACAGACTGCATTAAATACCTTGATCTCTCCATCATTGGCGAAGTGTCCAAGGGCAGACATGATTTTAGGAATTGAAGAAGAAAGGGTTTCCTGCACAGTCTCCTCCTGACGTTTTGTGATCCGTGTCAGACATGGCAGCAGATTCACAAGGTACGGCCTAAAAAAACAAAGAGAGAAAGAGAAAGATAAGAGTGACTGAGGATACATTCCAGTATGTTTGCTGATCGATACAATTAGAAGCATGTTACAGCTTATTCTAAATCTGAACTTCACTTTGTAATCACTAACCCAGGATCAGTTTCACTTATTTCTGAACAGACCAATGGAAGTAACTGACTTTAAGTCAATAAGCATACCTGCATTTCTGTGGACGCACCAGGTGAGCAAGCTCAGCGAACCTCCACAGGGCTGCCCGCAGACTCCGAGAGGCAGCGTTCTGTGACAACAGACAGAGCAATGCTCGGTTAGCGATCAGTACAGGTCATTAGAGAGAACAAGACTATCTATAAAGTCTACTCTGCCAGTCAAAAGTTTGGAATAGTTAAGACTTTAATGTTTCTGAATCAAGTTTCTTCTGCTCACCAAGGCTGAATTTATTTGATCAAAAAACACTAATATTGTTTTCTATTTGAATTTATGTGAGCTGAATTTTCTGCAGCTGTTACATCAGTCTTCAGTGTCACATGATCTGTCAGAAATCATTATAACATGCCGATATAGCGCTCATTTATTAATTATTATTATTATTATATTATTATTGCTGCTCATATTTTCAGCAGTTTTTCTCTTTCAGACAAAAACACCATTTTCCGCAGCCGAAATTTCAGTGCATCGTCTTAAAAAAGCCAGACAAACTTTTGTTCCTGGTGAGAATACATCCAAACCCATAAAGAGAATGCAATCTGATTCACCTTTTTAATCTCTTTGTACAATTCAAGCTGCAGTCTAGGCAAGTTGGAATCCATCAATGCCTGAAAAGAAAAACATATATATTTTCTAAATGTCATAATCATTTGTTAACAAACAAGTATTCATTACTTCAAAGAGCTCATTGTATCTGCATTAAATTACTACATTTTTTAAATTATAAAAATTTTAGCTAACTGTGATTTTTGTATATGTACATTTCTGAAATATATAACTTAGACAAGTTACCTCGGATAACAGAACACTCTAAATTGTAATATGGACTTTCTTTTTTCTGTAAAGCTGCTTTGAAATGAAAAGCGCTATACAAATAAACATGAATTGAATTGAAAAACAAAAAGAAATGATATTATAATTAAATACAAAACATCACTATAATCATCATCCAACTGAATATATGATATTCAAACAATGCATGACTTACTTTGATGATTTTGTTTAGGCACTCATCTGCCACCATCCTGACGTCAGACTCCTTGTCATCGCTGCACAGCAAGAACATTTCCATAGCAATTCCGAGCAGTTTCTGGAACTCTGGAGATGTCCTAATAACAAAAAGCAATAACATACATTAAACATACAGCTAACAATGCTAGTGTGCTAAACATGATGGGCTAAAGCTCTTAAATTAGCACTGGCCTGGATCAAATATGGTCATTATGTACATTAGGTCCCAATTTGTCCATTTATTTTAGCCATTTGATTGAGTTTATAGCAAATCAGCATATTAGAAGGATCATGTGACACTGAGGACTGGAATAATGGCAGCTGAAAATTTAGAATTGCCATCACAGGATTAAATTACATTTTAAAATATATTCAAATAGAAAAGAGTTATTATAAATTGTAATAATATTTCACTACATTACTGTTTTTAATATATTTTTGATCAGATAAATGCAGCCTTGGTGAGCATAAGAGACTTAAAAAAAGACAATAAAAAAAAATCTTTTCGACCCCAAACTTTTAAACACATGCTGACCTACAGGTGAAGGACAGCACATTTCTGATTTGGCTTTTTAAAATTATACAATAATCTAATCTTTTTTGCTGTTTTTACAAGTGCATTCAAGCTGAAAGAACTGGGCTTTGAAAACTGCTAGCATTCACGTTAAACTTTGCTAGGTGACCTGTGATAAATGAGGGGTTTTCATCTTAAATACCTTCACTGAATTTGCATTCCAAAGATGAAAAAAGCCAACCTAGCCTCAGCACCAATAGGCTTTTGCAAATGACTCATATGACGTGACCAAATCTGATTATCCTTAATCTGACGTGCCCGTCCATTGACTGTTGCATACCTCAGCGACTGTGCCACGATGTTTTCACATATCGTCAAGCAATGAGTCACTCTGTCCTTTTTGGTTGTAGCAAGGTCTTTTTTTCTGTAAGAAAACACAGCGTTACTTTGGAAGTCATGGAAACAAAATTAAATGAATAAGAACATTTCATGAATAATGTGATCACATTATTTGAATCACTATTTGTCTACAAGGTAAAACAGATCATTTTGGATAGATGAACAATAATTATTAATGTAGTATTATTAATTAAATGCCTGTGAAATTTCAATGTAAACACAACATCTTCAGCACAGATATAATATGCAACTCAACCTAAACAGAAGAAATTGAGCTGAAAATCGAACATTAATCTGTAAGGGAGTACATTATGTTGGGCCACAGTAGTCAGCCAAAGAGTGTTTAATTTATCAGCAATGCTGATTACCTAAATACATTAGGTTCATGTCTTGCTAACATAGCAGCAATAAAGATGTCCTTCTAGAATGCAGCACATTTAAAAATCACTTTTCACTGGTGGTGATCCACAACAAATCTGAATTTATTTAAAACACAAACAAATGACTTCAGTAGATGAGCGTTCTTCAACCACTAAAAGGCTAATAGGTCATATATTACAGTGGTTGATCACTTGGCTGCTCTTAAAGGGTTAGTTCACCCAAATATGAAACTTATCCCATAATTTACTCACCCTCAAGCCATCCTAGGTGAATATGACTTTCTTTTTTCAGCCAAACACAATCATATTATTAGAGTTATATATTAAAAAATAGCCTGGCTCTTCCCAGCTTTATAATGGGAGTGAATGGTACCTTAGATTTTGAAGCCCATAAAAGTGCATCCATCCATAAAATAATCCATACGGCTCAAGGAGGTTAATAATGGCCTTCTGAAGTGAAGCGATTCGTTTTTGTCAGAAAAATATCCATATTTATAACTTTATAAACTAATCACTGGCTTCCGGTAAAGGCCGTACACAAGACGAGTTGCGGTGGAAGAGTGACCTCTGACCCGACGCATGACATATTGAACACGGAAGTGCAGAGGATAGGCTAGAGCAAAAAACACAGACCATGAATTAGAAGTCTAAAACTATTTTAAAGAGAAATGTCTGAGGAGCTTGAGTTTGTTGCCTAGCCCTATTTGTTTGAACCGTGAGAGGCATCTATTCTCTCCTAGCTTACGCTACGCCTACGTCGGGTCAGAGGTCATTCTTCCGCCGGAACTAGACTCTAGGTTAATGTGCGGACAGATGTTACTAGAAGCCAGTTTCTAAAGTTATAGCCTATATGGATATTTTTCTTACAAAATGCATTGCTTCACTTCAGAAGGCCATTTTTTAACCCCTTGGAGGTGTATGGATTACTTTTATGATAGATGGATGTGCTTTTTTGGGCTTCCAAAAACAAGGTACCATTCACTCCCATTATAAAGCTTGGAAGTTCCAGGATATTTTTTAATACCTAGGATGGCTTGAGGGTGAGTAAATTACGGGATTACTTTTTTTGGGGTGAACTTAACCCTTTAACATCCAAAATAGTACCAAACCAAACAGTTTATCTTGTGAGGTTTTATCCAAAATAATGTAAATCTATCTCATTAAAGGTACAACGGTGATCCAAAACCATTTTGGTGATCCAAAACTCACTTGCACTGTGTGATATATTTCCTGCAGTTCTGTACTTACAATATCCCAAAAGTTTCAGAAAAATTCCAATTTTAAATAATGGCTCGTCCCTGGTCATTGTCGCCTGTCAATGATGCTCGTACTGCCATAGTAACCATGGCAACAGACGTGGACAACTGCGTTACGTCTAGCGGCACACTCACACTGTTGTTGTTTCGTTCAAACATTATGGACCATGGCAAGTGTACTTTGGGACAAAAGGAGAACTAAAACAAGGAGAACTAAAACAAGGAGAACTAAAACGAGGAGAACTAAAACGAGGAGAGAGCTCCACGTCCACGACTAACTTCAACTTGACGAGACACCGCTATTTGTATGTACTTTATTAGACAGGTGAGCAAATGTACATAAAACTAATCAATGTTATATAGCTTGATGACATGAACATGATGAAATGTTAGAATATGATCAGTATGTTATTCTAATGTTGATCTAGCTTACTGCTAGTCTCATACAGCCAACAAACTAACACATAGAATAATATTATAACTTTCAACACACTCAGTTTAGTGTGATAATGTAGACCAAGTGAAACAGCGCTGCGTTACCTCACAAGTTTCATTCGTCTAATAAACTGACATGTGCGAGTAGTAATTCTGCACTTGGTAAACAGTAATTCTGTTCGGTAGAATGAAATGTCATTATTCCTTTATATCCGCGGGACTCGTGTGTGGCGCTGATATCTGTCTCTCATTAGCAATAGCGACCTTCTTCATACCACAGTCATGTTAAAAACGTCAATGTATTCACTCATATTAGATCCATCAGCATGACAGCAAGTTCCATTATTCCGCTTATGCGTCATCAACCTACGCCTTTGTTATTGTAAGAGGTTGGCGACCCCAAGCAGCGAAAAGAATTTAATATTTTCGCTTTAACAGAACAATAATTTATTAATTCTCATTAATTAACAAATGCTCAGTGCTGATAAAGTGCAAAGTGAACCCTCCCAATGCTCCGTGTGTCCTAAATGAAGAAATCACTCAATTTACAAATAATTCCCATCCAACGACTTTTCACAGTATTTATTTAGGCCTAGAGTTTGTTATTTACAGTATTTAATATACTTCAAAATATGATTTTAAAAAGCTCTTCTAATTAAAATAGCATTTCCACTTTGAAATGAACCAGTGATAATCACTAGAATGTTCTTCGTTTGATTTTCTCTTTATCAGAATTACAATATCATATTAATCCTCAACACTTCAAAACCAACTTTGCTGAGACCATATCATTATTTAAAACATATGTTCAACTTAAGAGCTAGCAACACCAGAAAAACAAAATGGCTCTTACATCTAATACATGAGTGAGGCACAAAATATTGTGATTTTGCAAGATATTCAGTGTGACTGTGGTGGATTAGTCAAAAGTGTATAATAAATATCTGGCATATTTTGGGGAGCTGACTCATAATGAGTGACAGACAAGAAGATGGAAAAACCAAGAGGCTGCATTCAAACACAGATTTACAGCTTCATACAAAATAAATATTTTATAAACACTTTCCAGTCTCTGGTTTTCTAACAGAACTCAAGAAATAAGGAGTTATTTCTTGGTTCCTTTATATACAATAGCATTTTCCCTACGTTTTCTAAAGGAGTGCGCACTGTTTATCTCGAAATGGGCGCAGAATCTATCAAAAGGCTGTGTGACACTTCTAACGAGTTGAGCACCATGTGATTTTTAAACCCAAGACAACAACAACAACAATCATCCTTATACGAGAAAACACTCAGCCCTCATGCATGTGATAATAACATTAGTATGGCGACTGTGTCAGGTGATGTCAGCACCCTGATGATGATGATGATGATGATGAAGCATCAAAGCGTTAAACTGCATTAACAACTGATTGAACTGATTGTTCAGCACTCACTGTTTCTGGACGAGCTCCTCGGCCGACAGCGGGCCTTGCTGCTGCTGGAATGATTTAAGCGACTCAAACGCTTTCATCAGTTTCTCCATGGTGGCCATTTTAACAGAAGCACTGGTCTAGATGGAGTCTGATAGGAGAGCTGATAATATTTACAAACTCAACACTTCAGCCAGTGTAGCAGCGCTGATAGCGAGCGCTGCTGTGCAGAATGCCGAAGGGAAACTGAAGGTGTCGTCGAGATCGGACACCGCTTCCAGTGTCCAAACCCCCCTTAAATTCGACTTAATTTCCACACACCATCCGATTATGACCAGTATTCAAACAAAATGTTCAGAAGGTAGTTGATAACATGTCCAGTTCTGAAAGCCATCTTAATGCAGGGTTCGGGGAGCAACGGTTCTGCTGTATTTCCGGGTAATCAAACTCCTGTCAAAATTAAAGTCCTCTAATTCATAATAAAATCTGTGAAGATGTATATCTATAAGGAGTTTGAGTGACATGCATTTTGACTCAAGCCAGAACCATTATTAATTTAGCTATTTTAACTTGTGACTGATGTGATCTCTTTTTCTGCAAAAAACTAGGGTACATGTCATTGCCTTCGCTGCATGCTTTATTCTTGTGCATAATGTATGTCTATAAATAACTTCTAAAAGTTTGTAAAAAATAAAGAAGAAAAAAAGGAAGTTTCTGGAAACTTTACTCACTTTATACATTGAGTCATGTCTTTATTTTTTCTTAAATAAAGTTTCAAAAGCAAAATCAAAGATTTTTTTATTTTTTATTGTTTGAATGTGAATTATAAAAACATGGAACACATTCACAATAGGTCCATAAGAGGAGCATTTAAGATATTTAAATATTGTGTAACATGAGTAGCTCTCGGACTTTCATTTTTAAAAAGTAGTATCCGAAAACCAGTCAATATCTGGTGTGACCATCATTTGCCTCACGCAGTGCAACACATCTCCTTCGCATAGAGTTGATCAGGTTGTTGATTGTGGCCTGTGGAATGTTGGTCCACTCCTCTTCAATGGCTGTGCGAAGTTGCTGGATATTGGCAGGACCTGGAACACGCTGTCGTATATGCCGATCCAGAGCATCCCAAACATGCTCAATGGGTGACATGTCCAGTGAGTATGCTGGCCATGCAAGAACTGGGATGTTTTCAGCTTCCAGGAATTGTGTACAGATCCTTGCAACATGGGGCCGTGCATTATCATGCTGCAACATAAGGTGATGGTCGTGGATGAATGGCACAACAATGGGCCTCAGGATCTCGTCACGGTATCTCTGTGCATTCAAAATGTGTATAATTATATATAAATAATACAAATATAAAAATGTATATATTTACAAAATATTTTTTTAAATAAATAAAAATAATTATATTTACAAAATAAATATATATCATTTTGTTCAGTAAATATAGCAGGTGTGATGTCATGTGAATATTTTTATTCATGAATAAAATAAAAATTACAAAAAGTCACATACAAAATTGTTCATATCATTTTAAATGAATAATTCATGATTTTGAATGTTGTCTCAGTTAATTATGTCAGATTAAAAAGAGGCATGTATAAACTTAAATATCATCATAGCAAATGAGAGATACTACAAAATGGCTCTCTTGACTTGCAGCAAAATATAAACTGAATGTGTCTTTATACTCACTTTATACTCATTAATTATTCCTCAAAGACTAAGCTGTAACACTTTATTTTACAGTGTCCTTTGTTACACATGTTACATGTAGTTACTGTTGTAATAACAATAAATGATGCATGCAACTAAACCAACCCCTAACCCTATAGTAAGTACATGTAGTCAATTATTATTATTCAGTGTATAATTACACTGTAACACGGACATGTTAAAATAAAGGGTAACAGTTAGCTTAAAAGTGTTCCATAGCTTAAAAAAATAAGTATTTCATATTCATAATTCACATTTTTTACATCATTTAAGTAATTTAAGAAAAATCATTTAAGTTTTCTTGACTTGGCCAGCCAGTTCGAATCTCCACACAATCTTCATTCAAATTATTAGGTTCTCCTGCACCCAAACATAACAGTTTTAATTAGCAGAAATGTAAATACATGTCTAACTATTTTTATATTCAGCTTTGACATTTTTTTTTTTCTTTACATTTTGTATTCATGGGTTTCATCAGGTCCCTTTCCACAGGTGTATAAAATCAAGCACCTAGATTATGAATGCAGACTGCATTGTGCTTGATTAATACACCTGTGGAAAGGGACCGGATGAAATCCATGAATATGTGCCAAATATTGCCCCACCAAGAAAAGGCATTTGAAAAAAAAAATTGTTTGCATTTCTTATCTACTTATGTCGCAAGTAACCACAATCAATGTCTTTTTTCTTTTTTTTTTAACACATGCCATAATTTTAAAAATATCGGCCTCTACCAAATGGTTGAGATGGCACTTAAAGGTAAAAGAAATAGTAGGCCTATACACATTTTCATATGAACTATGTAAATTTGAACTATAATACTAATTTATTTAAAAACATTACTGAAGTATGCCATTAAATATTTCAGGTTTTCATTTTAACACAGGAAATTAAATGTTTTCTTGTTTTTTAAAATTAAACACAAATAAATAACACAAATACCTAAAAGTAACAAAACCAAAGACATTACATTATTTCTGCATTCAAAAAAAAGAAGAAAAAAAAAAAAAAAAAGATAGTAATATAATGGCATTTAGGCTTTTATGTTTCAAGAAACACGCCGTCAAGTATGGTAAAGCAACAGGATTTTGTTTTTGTTTTTTTTTTGTTTGTTTTTTGCCCATCATAATTTATTATCAAAACCTTTTCTAATCTTGACAAAACACATATTGTCAGAAAGGTCTGAGTCTCAAGGTTCCATATTTTGTGACAGAAGTGATATTTGGACAGAAATGTATTAATTTGTTAAGGCAGAATGCATACAGTTAAATTCACTATCCAGTGTGTCAACCGGTGGCTATTTTTGGTAATACGCCTAAACAAAATCTCATGGGAACTTCAATTTTTGTGATATCAACTTCAAATTTGGAACACAACTTGGTTAGATATATGGCTTTGATTTTATAGTAATTTTATTCGTAAAAAATATTTTGTAAAATATATATTTTATATAAAAGCAAAAAAATATTAAGTACAGTATATTTTATTTATACAATTCTTTTTATTTAAATGCAAATTAAACTTCCATTACTTTTTCATACTTTCACTTTTTTGAAGTGTTTTCTTCAAAACAAGACCAAACTTAGGTCTATATTCCAAAGCATTCTTGAATCAGAACCAAGTTTTAATAGTGCATTTTAATGTCCATTCTCAAAAAGCAGAGGTGTGGACTCGAGTCATGTGACTTGGACTCGAGTCAGACTCGAGTCATGAATTTGATGACTTCAGACTCGACTCGACAAAATGTACAAAGACTTGCAACTCGACTTGGACTTTAACATCAATGACTCGTGACTTCACTTGGACTTGCGCCTTTTGACTCGAGAAGACTTGCTACTTCCCATGAAAACTGGGGAAAAAAATGTCCACACGGCCGCGCCGCTCTCAGTTTATCTGCATCTGTGAAAAAAATGTGCACCAGCTGTATGCGTGCAGCGAGCGCGCGCGCTGCCTGCACGACATCCAATCACTGTAGTCCCACGTTGTTTTGATTCGACAGCATCTAACGCCCGTTTCACACAAACTCCGTTTGCAGTGCGTATGCGCCAGCGGTGCGTATTTTTTTCCGTACCCATGTTAACAGGTTAGAGCTATGATAGCAATGAATACAGTATATGAAATGGGATTAAATAAAACACTAATATGTACAGATTCGAGTTCAGCATTATTATGTTTGGATGCTCAACAGTCTGAAACTAGACAGGACATAGTCTTGGAGATCCTTCAGTTATTATACATGATACATCAGGAAAAAAATTTAGTTCAGTTCTTGTGGGTTCCAGCGCATACAGGAGTGGTGGGAAATGAGAAAGCAGATCAATTAGCAAAACAGGCAGCAGCAAAAGATGGTATAGATATGCAGATTTTGTATAGTAAATCCGAACTTAAGTCAATAATTAGAAAGAAGATAACAGAGAAATGGCAATATTGCTGGGATAATGAACAAATAGGTAGGCATCTTTACTCTATACAATCATCGGTAAACAAAAGAAGGAATTCAAGAGGGAGTAGAAAGGTAGATTGTGTTCTTTCAAGACTAAGGTTGGGGCATACGGGACTTAATGCAACATTAAATATAATAGGAAAACATCCAACAGGGTTGTGTGATGGGTGTGGAGTCAGAGAAACAGTAGAACATGTTCTCATTCAGTGCAATAAATATACTGAGGATAGAAGGGAAATAATTGAAGAACTTCAGAAAAATGGTGTACAGCAGTTAACATAAAAAGAACTCTTAAATCCAGTAGGAAGTGATAATTTATTAGTAATATTTCTAAAAAGGACTAAGTTAATTCATAGAATATGAAGTTTAATATTAGTTTTGGGATTGGAAATTTTTTTTTAGTATTATTATTATTATTAAGTTGGCTGAGAAAGCCAACTTACTGATATTGTACTTAAACTTATTAAGTTGGCTTGAGAAAGCCAACATATTGAAATCCTATTTAAACTTATTATTAATATTATTATTAAGTTGGCTTGAGAAAGCCAACTTACTGATATTGTACTTAAACTTATTAAGTTGGCTTGAGAAAGCCAACATATTGAAATCCTATTTAAACTTATTATTAATATTATTATTAAGTTGGCTTGAGAAAGCCAACATATTGAAATCCTATTTAAACTTATTATTAATTAAGTTGGCTTGAGAAAGCCAACATATTGAAATCCTATTTAAACTTATTATTATTATTAAGTTGGCTTGAGAAAGCCAACATATTGAAATCCTATTTAAACTTATTATTAATATTATTATTATGTTGGCTTGAGAAAGCCAATATATTGAAATCCTATTTAAACTTATTATTATTATTATTCTTCTGAGCGGAAAAAAATCTGAGACTAACTCCTCCTAGAGCTTTAACGCTACATACTCCAAACTCGGCTCAGACACTCAAACTGATCTGACTCGAGTTGCTTTATCTTTTCAGACTGATCGGACTTACGGTTTTCCTAAAAATGACGATCAAAACTCGAAAAAACTCATTCAAAAACTCCATTGACTTACATTGGGGAGTTCTAAAAAATTCAAACCGACAAAAATTCAAATCTAAATCCCTTGAAAACTAAACCAAACTGCCATTCTATATATATTAGCCAATGAAACTCATTTAAACTAATAAACTCTAATCTCATACACTTATAAACTAATTAACTTAAATTTAATAACTAATTAACTAATAAACTCATGAATTCATAGACTTATGAACTCTTAAACTCATAAATTAATAAACTCTGAACTCTAAACTCATTCAAACTTATAAACTCTAAACTCAAAAACTTGTACACTTATAAACTCATAAATTTATACACTTATAAACTCTAAACTCATAAACTCTGAGTGTGTGTGTGTCTGAGTGAGTGTGTGAGGGAGGTAGTCTGTTTGAGTGTGTGTGTGTGTGTGTGTGTGTGTGTGTGTGTGTGTGTGTGTGTGTATCTATCTATCTACCGCTCTGAATACCATAGCAACCACCCAGAACACCCTAGCAACCACCCAGAACACCCTAGCAACCACCCAAAATATCCTAGCAACCACCCAAAAGACCCTAGCAACCACCCAAAACACCCTAGCAACCGCCTAGCAACCACCCAAAAGACCATAGCAACCACCCAAAACACCCTAGCAACCACCCAAAACACCCTAGCAACCGCCTAGCAACCACCCAAAAGACCCTAGCAACCACCCAAAATACCCTAGCAACACCATAGCAACCACACAAAACATCCTAGTAACCACCCAAAACACCCTAGCAACCGCCTAGCAACCACCCAAAAGACCCTAGCAACCACCCAAAATACCCTAGCAACACCATAGCAACCACACAAAACATCCTAGTAACCACCCATAACACCCTAGCAACCGCCTAGCAACCACCCAGAACACCCTAGCAACCACCCAAAACACCCTAGCAACCACCCAAAATATCCTAGCAACCGCCTAGCAAACACCCAGAATACCCTAGCAACCACCCAAAACACCCTAGCAACCACCCAAAACACCCTAGCAACCGCCTAGCAACCACCCAAAAGACCCTAGCAACCACCCAGAATACCATAGCAACCACCCAAAATACCCTAGCAACCGCCTAGCAACCACCCAAAATACCCTAGCAACCACCCAGAATACCCTAGCAACCACCCAAAATACCCTAGCAACCGCCTAGCAACCACCCAAAAGACCCTAGCAACCACCCTAAATATCCTAGCAACCGCATAGCAAACACCCAGAATACCCTAGCAACCACCCAAAAGACCCTAGCAACCACCCAGAACACCCTAGCAACCACCTAGCAACCACCCAAAATACCCTAGCAACCACCCAAAAGACCCTAGCAACCGCCTAGCAACCACCCAGAATACCCTAGCAACCACCCAAAACACCCTAGCAACCACCCAGAACACCCTAGCAACCGCCTAGCAACCACCCAAAAGACCCTAGCAACCACCCAAAATATCCTAGCAACCACCCAAAACACCCTAGCAACCACCCAAAACACCCTAGCAACCGCCTAGCAACCACCCAAAAGACCCTAGCAACCACCCAAAACACCCTAGCAACCACCCAGAACACCCTAGCAACCGCCTAGCAACCACCCAAAAGACCCTAGCAACCGCCTAGCAACCACCCAAAAGACCCTAGCAACCACCCAGGACACCCTAGCAACCACCTAGCAACCACCCAGAACACCCTAGCAACCGCCTAGCAACCACCCAAAAGACCCTAGCAACCACCCAAAATATCCTAGCAACCACCCAAAACACCCTAGCAACCACCCAAAACACCCTAGCAACCGCCTAGCAACCACCCAAAAGACCCTAGCAACCACCCAAAACACCCTAGCAACCACCCAGAACACCCTAGCAACCGCCTAGCAACCACCCAAAAGACCCTAGCAACCGCCTAGCAACCACCCAAAAGACCCTAGCAACCACCCAGGACACCCTAGCAACCACCTAGCAACCACCCAGAACACCCTAGCAACCTCCCAAAATACCCTAGCAACACCATAGCAACATCCTAGCAACCGCCTAGCAAAAAACGTTCTGCTCCAAACTTTCTCAAGCCAACATAAAGTTTGTCTCGACGAACTTTCGCATCTAGTTAAGTTGGCTTGAGAAAGCCAACATATTGAAATCCTATTTAAACTTATTATTATTATTAATATTATTATTCTTCTGTTAAAAACTGTTGACTCAAACTCGCCCTAGAGCTTTAACTCTACATACTCCAAACTCGGCTCAGACACTCAAACTGATCTGCAGCTATATGCTATATATTTTCAGACTGATCGGACTTACGGTTTTCCTACAAATGACGATCAAAACTCGGAAAAACTCCCATTGACTTAACATTGGGCATTCTAAAAAAATTCAAACTCACCAACCGACAAAAATTCAAATCTAAATCCCTTGAAAACTAAATCAAACTGCCATTCTATATATATTAGCCAATGAAACTCATTTAAACTAATAAACTCTAATCTCATACACTTATAAACTAATTAACTTAAATTTAATAACTAATTAACTAATAAACTCATGAATTCATATACTTATGAACTCTTAAACTCATTAATTAATAAACTCTGAACTCTAAACTCATTTAAACTTATAAACTCTAAACTCAAAAACTTGTACACTTATAAACTCATCAATTTATACACTTATAAACTCTAAACTCATAAACTCTGAGTGTGTGTGTGTGTGTGTGTGTGTGTGTGTGTGTGTGTGTGTATCTATCTATCTACCGCTCTGAATACCATAGCAACCACCCAGAACACCCTAGCAACCACCTAGCAACCACCCAGAACACCCTAGCAACCACCCAAAAGACCCTAGCAACCACCCAAAATATCCTAGCAACCACCCAAAAGACCCTAGCAACCACCCAAAACACCCTAGCAACCGCCTAGCAACCACCCAAAAGACCCTAGCAACCACCCAAAACACCCTAGCAACCACCCAAAATACCCTAGCAACACCATAGCAACCACACAAAACATCCTAGTAACCACCCATAACATCCTAGCAACTGCCTAGCAACCACCCAGAACACCCTAGCAACCACCCAAAACACCCTAGCAACCACCCAAAATATCCTAACAACCGCCTAGCAACCACCCATAATACCCTAGCAACCACCCAAAACACCCTAGCAACCACCTAGAACACCCTAGCAACCGCCTAGCAACCACCCAAAAGACCCTAGCAACCACCCAAAACACCCTAGCAACCACCCAAAATACCCTAGCAACACCATAGCAACCACACAAAACATCCTAGTAACCACCCATAACACCCTAGCAACCGCCTAGCAACCACCCAGAACACCCTAGCAACCACCCAAAACACCCTAGCAACCACCCAAAATATCCTAGCAACCGCCTAGCAACCACCCAAAAGACCCTAGCAACCACCCAAAAGACCCTAGCAACCACCCAAAATACCCTAGCAACACCATAGCAACCACACAAAACATCCTAGTAACCACCCATAACACCCTAGCAACCGCCTAGCAACCACCCAAAACACCCTAGCAACCACCCAAAATATCCTAGCAACCGCCTAGCAACCACCCAAAACACCCTAGCAACCACCCAGAACATCCTAGCAACTGCCTAGCAACCACCCAAAAGACCCTAGCATCCACCCAAAACACCCTAGCAACCGCCTAGCAACCACCCAGAATACCCTAGCAACCACCCAAAATACCCTAGCAACCGCCTAGCAACCACCCTAAATATCCTAGCAACCGCATAGCAACAACCCAAAACACCCTAGCAACCACCCAGAACACCCTAGCAACCGCCTAGCAACCACCCAAAACACCCTAGCAACCACCCAAAACACCCTAGCAACACCATAGCAACCACACAAAACATCCTAGTAACCACCCATAACACCCTAGCAACCGCCTAGCAACCACCCAGAACACCCTAGCAACCACCCAAAACACCATAGCAACCACACAAAACACCCTAGCAACCTCCCAAAATACCCTAGCAACACCATAGCAACACCATAGCAACATCCTAGCAACCGCCTAGCAAAAAACGTTCTGGTCCAAACTTTCTCAAGCCAACTTAAAGTTTGTCTCGACGAACTTTCGCATCTAGTTATTATTATTATTCTTCTGTGAATAACTGTTGACTCAAACTCGCCCTAGAGCTTTAACTCTACATACTCCAAACTCGGCTCAGACACTCAAACTGATCTGAAGTTAGTTGCTTTATCTTTTCAGACTGATCGGACTTACGGTTTTCCTACAAATGACGATCAAAACTCGGAAAAACTCCCATTGACTTAACATTGGGCATTCTAAAAAAATTCAAACTCACCAACCGACAAAAATTCAAATCTAAATCCCTTGAAAACTAAATCAAACTGCCATTCTATATATATTAGCCAATGAAACTCATTTAAACTAATAAACTCTAATCTCATACACTTATAAACTAATTAACTTAAATTTAATAACTAATTAACTAATAAACTCATGAATTCATAGACTTATGAACTCTTAAACTCATAAATTAATAAACTCTGAACTCTAAACTCATTTAAACTTATAAACTCTAAACTCAAAAACTTGTACACTTATAAACTCATCAATTTATACACTTATAAACTCTAAACTCATAAACTCTGAGTGTGTGTGTGTGTGTGTGTGTGTGTGTATCTATCTACCGCTCTGAATACCATAGCAACCACCCAGAACACCCTAGCAACCACCCAGAACACCCTAGCAACCACCCAAAAGACCCTAGCAACAACCCAAAATATCCTAGCAACCACACAAAACATCCTAGTAACCACCCATAACACCCTAGCAACCGCGTAGCAACCACCCAGAACACCCTAGCAAAACACCCTAGCAACCACCCAAAATATCCTAGCAACCGCCTAGCAACCACCCATAATACCCTAGCAACCACCCAAAACACCCTAGCAACCGCCTAGCAACCACCCAAAAGACCCTAGCAACCACCCAAAATACCCTAGCAACCGCCTAGCAACCACCCAAAAGACCCTAGCAACCACCCAAAATAGCCTAGCAACCGCCTAGCAACCACCCAGAATACCCTAGCAACCACCCAAAACACCCTAGCAACCACCCAGAACACCCTAGCAACCGCCTAGCAACCACCCAAAAGACCCTAGCAACCGCCTAGCAACCACCCAGAATACCCTAGCAACCGCCTAGCAACCACCCAAAACACCCTAGCAACCACCAAAAAGACCCTAGCAACCGCCTAGCAACCACCCAGAATACCCTAGCAACCACCCAAAACACCCTAGCAACCACCAAAAAGACCCTAGCAACCGCCTAGCAACCACCCAAAAGACCCTAGCAACCACCCAAAACACCCTAGCAACCACCTAGCAACCACCCAAAAGACCCTAGCAACCACCCAAAAGACCCTAGCAACCACCCAGAACACCCTAGCAACCGCCTAGCAACCACCCAGAATACCTTAGCAACCGCCTAGCAACACCATAGCAACCACCCAGAACACCCTAGCAACCGCCTAGCAACACCCTAGCAACCAACCAAAATACCTTAGCAACCTTCTAGCAACAACATAGCAACCGCCTAGCAACCACCCAGAATACCCTAGCAACTGCTTAGCAACACCATAGCAACCACCCAGAATACCCTAGCAACCGCCTAGCAACACCATAACGACCACCCATAACATCCTTGCAACTGCCTAGCAAAAAACATTCTGGTCCAAACTTTCTCAAGCCAACTTAAAGTTTGTCTCGACGAACTTTCGCATCTAGTTAATATTATTATTATTCTTCTGTGAAAAACCGTTGACTCAAACTCATCCTAGAGCTTTAACTCTACATACTCCAAACTCGGCTCAGACACTCAAACTGATCTGAAGTTAGTTGCTTTATCTTTTCAGACTGATCGGACTTACGGTTTTCCTACAAATGACGATCAAAACTCGGAAAAACTCCCATTGACTTAACATTGGGCATTCTAAAAAAATTCAAACTCACCAACCGACAAAAATTCAAATCTAAATCCCTTGAAAACTAAATCAAACTGCCATTCTATATATATTAGCCAATGAAACTCATTTAAACTAATAAACTCTAATCTCATACACTTATAAACTAATTAACTTAAATTTAATAACTAATTAACTAATAAACTCATGAATTCATAGACTTATGAACTCTTAAACTAAAAAATTAATAAACTCTGAACTCTTAAACTCATTTAAACTTATAAACTCTAAACTCAAAAACTTGTACACTTATAAACTCATCAATTTATACACTTATAAACTCTAAACTCTGAGTGTGTGTGTGTGTGTGTGTCTGAGTGTCTGAGTGAGTGTGTGAGCGAGGTAGTCTGTCTGTGTGTGTGTGTGTGTGTGTGTGTGTGTGTGTGTGTGTGTGTGTGTGTGTGTGTGTGTGTGTGTATCTATCTATCTAACTTATTTATCTATCTATCTCTCTGTCATAAACTTCAAACTACTTTAAACTTTAAACCAATTTAAACTTCTTAAGTTTAAAGCTCCCAGCTCCCAAGCAACTCCATAGCAACCAAACTTGAGTATCCTAGCAACCGTTTTGCAAGACCTATATCTCTGTATCAGAACATCGTATAGAGATGAGGTTTGGCTCTTTTGACTCATGCTAGCAAACAGCACTTTCAACATGCTACACATGCTAGCAGTGAATAGCTACATGCTAATAGCGATTAGTTAAGTAAGAACTCTATAAAAACTCCATAGTAACCATCTGTGACAACTACCAACCACCTAGTAACACCATATCAACCGCTCTGAATACCATAGCAACCACCCAGAACACCCTAGCAACCACCTAGCAACCACCCAGAACACCCTAGCAACCACCCAAAAGACCCTAGCAACCACCCAAAATATCCTAGCAACCACCCAAAACACCCTAGCAACCGCCCAGCAACCACCCAGAACACCCTAGCAACCACCCAAAACACCCTAACAACCACCCAAAATACCCTAGAAACCACCCAAAACACCCTAGCAACCACCCAAAATATCCTAGCAACCGCCTAGCAACCACCCAGAATACCCTAGCAACCACCCAGAACACCCTAGCAACCGCCTAGCAACCACCCAAAAGACCCTAGCAACCACCCAGAATACCATAGCAACCACCCAAAATACCCTAGCAACCGCCTAGCAACCACCCAAAAGACCCTAGCAACCACCCAAAATACCCTAGCAACCACCTAGCAACCACCCAAAACACCCTAGCAACCACCCAAAATATCCGAGCAACCGCCTAGCAACCACCCAGAATACCCTAGCAACCACCCAAAACACCCTAGCAACCACCCAAAAGACCCTAGCAACCACCCAGAATACCATAGCAACCACCCAAAATACCCTAGCAACCGCCTAGCAACCACCCAAAAGACCCTAGCAACCACCCAGAATACCATAGCAACCACCCAAAATACCCTAGCAACAGCCTAGCAACCACCCAAAAGACCCTAGCAACCACCCAAAATACCCTAGCAACCACCCAGAATACCCTAGCAACCGCCTAGCAACCACCCAAAACACCCTAGCAACCACCCAAAATATCCGAGCAACCGCCTAGCAACCACCCAGAATACCCTAGCAACCACCCAAAACACCCTAGCAACCACCTAGCAACCACCCAAAAGACCCTAGCAACCACCCAGAATACCATAGCAACCACCCAAAATACCCTAGCAACCGCCTAGCAACCACCCAGAATACCATAGCAACCACCCAGAACACCCTAGCAACCACTTAGCAACCACCCAGAACACCCTAGCAACCACCCAAAAGACCCTAGCAACCACCCAAAATATCCTAGCAACCACCCAGAACACCCTAGCAACCACCTAGCAACCACCCAGAATACCCTAGCAACCACCCAGAACACCCTAGCAACCACCCAAAAAATCCTAGCAACCGCCTAGCAAAAAACGTTCTGGTCCAAACTTTCTCAAGCCAACTTAAAGTTTGTCTCGACGAACTTTCGCATCTAGTATTATTATTATTATTCTTCTGTGGAAACTATTGACTCAAACTCGCCCTAGAGCTTTAACTCTACATACTCCAAACTCGGCTCAGACACTCAAACTGATCTGAAGTTTTATGCTATATCTTTTCAGACTGATCGGACTTACGGTTTTCCTACAAATGACGATCAAAACTCGGAAAAAGTCCCATTGACTTAACATTGGGCATTCTAAAAAAATTCAAACTCACCAACCGACAAAAATTCAAATCTAAATCCCTTGAAAACTAAATCAAACTGCCATTCTATATATATTAGCCAATGAAACTCATTTAAACTAATAAACTCTAATTTCATACACTTATAAACTAATTAACTTAAATTGAATAACTAATTAACTAATAAACTCATGAATTCATAGACTTATGAACTCTTAAACTCATAAATTAATAAACTCTGAACTCTAAACTCATTTAAACTTATAAACTCTAAACTCAAAAACTTGTACACTTATAAACTCTAAACTCATAAACTCTGAGTGTGTGTGTGTGTGTGTGTGTGTGTATCTATCTATCTACCGCTCTGAATACCATAGCAACCACCCAGAACACCCTAGCAACCACCTAGCAACCACCCAGAACACCCTAGCAACCACCCAAAAAACCCTAGCAACCACCCAAAATATCCTAGCAACCACCCAAAAGACCCTAGCAACCACCCAAAACACCCTAGCAACCGCCTAGCAACCACCCAAAAGACCCTAGCAACCACCCAAAACACCCTAGCAACCACCCAAAATACCCTAGCAACACCATAGCAACCACACAAAACATCCTAGTAACCACCCATAACACCCTAGCAACCGCCTAGCAACCACCCAGAACTACCTAGCAACCACCCAAAACACCCTAGCAACCACCCATAATACCCTAGCAACCACCCAAAACACCCTAGCAACCACCCAGAACACCCTAGCAACCGCCTAGCAACCACCCAAAAGACCCTAGCAACCACCCAAAATACCCTAGCAACCGCCTAGCAACCACCCAAAAGACCCTAGCAACCACCCAAAAGACCCTAGCAACCACCCAAAATACCCTAGCAACCGCCTAGCAACCACCCAAAAGACCCTAGCAACCACCCAAAATACCCTAGCAACACCATAGCAACCACACAAAACATCCTAGTAACCACCCATAACACCCTAGCAACCGCCTAGCAACCACCCAGAACACCCTAGCAACCACCCAAAATACCCTAGCAACACCATAGCAACCACACAAAACATCCTAGTAACCACCCATAACACCCTAGCAACCGCCTAGCAACCACCCAGAACACCCTAGCAACCACCCAAAATACCCTAGCAACACCATAGCAACCACACAAAACACCCTAGCAACCACCCAAAAGACCCTAGCAACCACCCAAAATAGCCTAGCAACCACCCAGAATACCCTAGCAACCACCCAAAATACCCTAGCAACCGCCTAGCAACCACCCAGAATACCATAGCAACCACCCAAAATACCCTAGCAACCGCCTAGCAACCACCCAAAAGACCCTAGCAACCACCCAAAATAGCCTAGCAACCACCCAAAACACCCTAGCAACCACCCAGAAAACCCTAGCAACCGCCTAGCAACCACCCAAAAGACCCTAGCAACCACCCAAATTATCCTAGCAACCGCCTAGCAACCACCCAGAATACCCTAACAACCACCCAAAACACCCTAGCAACCACCCAGAACACCCTAGCAACCGCCTAGCAACCACCTAAAAGGCCCTAGTAACCACCTAGCAACCACCCAAAAGACCCTAGCAACCACCCAGGACACCCCAGCAACCACCTAGCAACCACCCAGAACACCCTAGCAACCTCCCAAAATACCCTAGCAACACCATAGCAACATCCTAGCAACCGCCTAGCAAAAAACTTTCTGCTCCAAACTTTCTCAAGCCAACTTAAAGTTTGTCTCGACGAACTTTCGCATCTAGTTATTATTATTATTCTTCTGTGAATAACTGTTGACTCAAACTCGCCCTAGAGCTTTAACTCTACATACTCCAAACTCGGCTCAGACACTCAAACTGATCTGAAGTTAGTTGCTTTATCTTTTCAGACTGATCGGACTTACGGTTTTCCTACAAATGACGATCAAAACTCGGAAAAACTCCCATTGACTTAACATTGGGCATTCTAAAAAAATTCAAACTCACCAACCGACAAAATTTCAAATCTAAATCCCTTGAAAACTAAATCAAACTGCCATTCTATATATATTAGCCAATGAAACTCATTTAAACTAATAAACTCTAATCTCATACACTTATAAACTAATTAACTTAAATTTAATAACTAATTAACTAATAAACTCATGAATTCATATACTTATGAACTCTTAAACTCATAAATTAATAAACTCTGAACTCTAAACTCATTTAAACTTATAAACTCTAAACTCAAAAACTTGTACACTTATAAACTCATCAATTTATACACTTATAAACTCTAAACTCATAAACTCTGAGTGTGTGTGTGTGTGTGTGTGTGTGTGTGTGTGTGTGTGTGTGTGTGTGTGTGTGTGTGAGCGAGGTAGTCTGTTTGTGTGTGTGTGTGTGTGTGTGTGTGTGTGTGTATATCTATCTATCTAACTTATTTATCTATCTATCTCTCTGTCATGAACTTCAAACTACTTTAAACTTTAAACCAATTTAAATTTCTTAAGTTTAAAGCTCCCAGCTCCCAAGCAACTCCATAGCAACCAAACTTGAGTATCCTAGCAACCGTTTTGCAAGACCTATATCTCTGTATCAGAACATCGTATAGAGATGAGGTTTGGCTCTTTTGACTCATGCTAGCAAACAGCACTTTCAACATGCTACACATGCTAGCAGTGAATAGCTACATGCTAATAGCGATTAGTTAAGTAAGAACTCTATAAAAACTCCATAGTAACCATCTGTGACAACTACCAACCACCTAGTAACACCATATCAACCGCTCTGAATACCATAGCAACCACCCAGAACACCCTAGCAACCACCCATAACACCCTAGCAACCACCCAAAATATCCTAGCAACCGCCTAGTAACCACCCAGAATACCCTAGCAACCACCCAAAACACCCTAGCAACCACCCAGAACACCCTAGCAACCGCCTAGCAACCACCCAAAAGACCCTAGCAACCGCCTAGCAACCACCCAAAAGACCCTAGCAACCACAAAAAATAGCCTAGCAACCACCCAAAATACCCTAGCAACCGCCTAGCAACCACCCAAAAGACCCTAGCAACCACCCAGAATACCCTAGCAACCACCCAAAACACCCTAGCAACCACCCAGAACACCCTAGCAACCACCCAAAACACCCTAGCAACCGCCTAGCAACCAACCAGAATACCCTAGCAACCACCCAAAACACCCTAGCAACCACCCAGAACACCCTAGCAACCGCCTAGCAACCACCCAAAAGACCCTAGCAACCGCCTAGCAACCACCCAGAATACCCTAGCAACCACCCAAAACACCCTAGCAACCACCCAGAACACCCTAGCAACCGCCTAGCAACCACCCAAAAGACCCTAGCAACCACCCAAAAGACCCTAGCAACCGCCTAGCAACCACCCAGAATACCCTAGCAACCACCAAAAACACCCTAGCAACCACCCAAAAGACCATAGCAACCGCCTAGCAACCACCCAAAACACCCTAGCAACCGCCTAGCAACCACCCAAAAGACCCTAGCAACCACCCAGAACACCCTAGCAACCGCCTAGCAACCACCCAGAACACCCTAGCAACCACCCAAAACACCCTAGCAACTGCCTAGCAACCACCCAAAAGACCCTAGCAACCACCCAAAATATCCTAGCAACCACCCAAAACACCTTAGCAACCGCCTAGCAACCACCCAAAATACCCTATCAACACCATAGCAACCACCCATAACATCCTAGAAACCGCCTAGCAAAAAATTTTCCGGTCCAAACTTTCTCAAGCCAACTTAAAGTTTGTCTCGACGAACTTTCGCATCTAGTTATTATTATTAATCTTCTGTGAAAAACTGTTGACTCTATCTCGTCCTAGAGCTTTAACTCTACATACTCCAAACTCGGCTCAGACACTCAAACTGATCTGAAGTTAGTTGCTATATCTTTTCAGACTGATCAGACTTACGGTTTTCCTACAAATGACGATCAAAACTCGAAAAAACTCCCATTGACTTAACATTGGGCATTCTAAAAAAATTCAAACTCACCAACCGACAAAAATTCAAATCTAAATCCCTTGAAGACTAATTCAAACTGCCATTCTATATATATTAGCCAATGAAACTCATTTAAACTAATAAACTCTAATCTCATACACTTATAAACTAATTAACTTAAATTTAATAACTAATAAACTCATGAATTCATAGACTTATGAACTCTTAAACTCATAAATTAATAAACTCTTAACTCTAAACTCATTTAAACTTATAAACTCCCATTCTATATATATTAGCCAATGAAACTCATTTAAACTAATAAACTCTAATCTCATACACTTATAAACTAATTAACTTAAATTTAATAGCTAATTAACTAATAAACTCATGAATTCATAGACTTATGAACTCTTAAACTCAAAAATTAATAAACTCTGAACTCTTAAACTCATTTAAACTTATAAACTCTAAACTCAAAAACTTGTACACTTATAAACTCATCAATTTATACACTTATAAACTCTAAACTCATAAACTCTGAGTGTGTGTGTGTGTGTGTGTGTGTGTATCTATCTATCTACCGCTCTAAATACCATAGCAACCACCCAGAACACCCTAGCAACCACCTAGCAACCACCCAGAACACCCTAGCAACCACCCAAAAGACCCTAGCAACCACCCAAAATATCCTAGCAACCACCCAGAACACCCTAGCAACCACCTAGCAACCACCCAAAACACCCTAGCAACCACCCAAAAGACCCTAGCAACCACCCAAAATACCCTAGCAACACCATAGCAACCACACAAAACATCCTAGTAACCACCCATAACACCCTAGCAACCGCCTAGCAACCACCCAGAACACCCTAGCAACCACCCAAAACACCCTAGCAACCACCCAAAATACCCTAGCAACACCATAGCAACCACACAAAACATCCTAGTAACCACCCATAACACCCTAGCAACCGCCTAGCAACCACCCAGAACACCCTAGCAACCACCGAAAAGACCCTAGCAACCAACCAAAAGACCCTAGCAACCGCCTAGCAACCACCCAGAATACCCTAGCAACCACCCAAAACACCCTAGCAACCACCCAAAACACCCTAGCAACCGCCTAGCAACCACCCAGAATACCCTAGCAACCACCCAAAACACCCTAGCAACCACCCAGAACACCATAGCAACCGCCTAGCAACCACCCAAAAGACCCTAGCAACCGCCTAGCAACCACCCAGAATACCCTAGCAACCACCCAAAACACCCTAGCAACCACCCAAAAGACCCTAGCAACCGCCTAGCAACCACCCAAAACACCCTAGCAACCGCCTAGCAACCACCCAAAAGACCCTAGCAACCACCCAGAACACCCTAGCAACTGCCTTGCAACCACCCACAAGACCCTAGCAACCACCCAAAAGACCCTAGCAACCACCCAAAAGACCCTAGCAACCACCCAAAATATCCTAGCAACCACCCAGAATACCCTAGCAACCACCCAAAACACCCTAGCAACCACCCAGAACACCCTAACAACCGCCTAGCAACCACCCAAAAGACCCTAGCAACCACCTAGCAACCACCCAAAAGACCCTAGCAACCACCCAAAACACCCTAGCAACCACCCAGAACACCCTAGCAACCACCCAAAAGACCCTAGCAACCACCCAAAACACCCTAGCAACCACCCAGAATACCCTAGCAACCACCCAAAACACCCTAGCAACCACCCAGAACACACTAACAACCGCCTAGCAACCACCCAAAAGACCCTAGCAACCACCTAGCAACCACCCAAAAGACCCTAGCAACCACCCAAAACACCCTAGCAACCGCCTAGCAACCACCCAAAAGACCCTAGCAACCACCCAGGACACCCTAGCAACCGCCTAGCAACCACCCAGAAGACCCTAGCAACCACCCAAACATCCTAGCAACCGCCTAGCAACCACCCAGAATACCCTAGCAACCACCCAAAAAACCCTAGCAACCACCCAGAACACCCTAGCAACCGCCTAGCAACCACCCAAAAGACCCTAGCAACCACCTAGCAACCACCCAAAAGACCCTAGCAACCACCCAGGACACCCTAGCAACCACCTAGCAACCACCCAGAACACCCTAGCAACCTCCCAAAATACCCTAGGAACACCATAGCAACCACCCATAAAATCCTAGCAACCGCCTAGCAAAAAACGTTCTGGTCCAAACTTTCTCAAGCCAACTTAAAGTTTGTCTCGACGAACTTTCGCATCTAGTTAAGTTGGCTTGAGAAAGCCAACATATTGAAATCCTATTTAAACTTATTATTAATATTATTATTATTATTCTTCTGTGGAAACTATTGACTCAAACTCGCCCTAGAGCTTTAACTCTACATACTCCAAACTCGGCTCAGACACTCAAACTGATCTGAAGTTTTATGCTATATCTTTTCAGACTGATCGGACTTACGGTTTTCCTACAAATGACGATCAAAACTCGGAAAAAGTCCCATTGACTTAACATTGGGCATTCTAAAAAAATTCAAACTCACCAACCGACAAAAATTCAAATCTAAATCCCTTGAAAACTAAATCAAACTGCCATTCTATATATATTAGCCAATGAAACTCATTTAAACTAATAAACTCTAATTTCATACACTTATAAACTAATTAACTTAAATTGAATAACTAATTAACTAATAAACTCATGAATTCATAGACTTATGAACTCTTAAACTCATAAATTAATAAACTCTGAACTCTAAACTCATTTAAACTTATAAACTCTAAACTCAAAAACTTGTACACTTATAAACTCTAAACTCATAAACTCTGAGTGTGTGTGTGTGTGTGTGTGTGTGTATCTATCTATCTACCGCTCTGAATACCATAGCAACCACCCAGAACACCCTAGCAACCACCTAGCAACCACCCAGAACACCCTAGCAACCACCCAAAAGACCCTAGCAACCACCCAAAATATCCTAGCAACCACCCAAAAGACCCTAGCAACCACCCAAAACACCCTAGCAACCGCCTAGCAACCACCCAAAAGACCCTAGCAACCACCCAAAACACCCTAGCAACCACCCAAAATACCCTAGCAACACCATAGCAACCACACAAAACATCCTAGTAACCACCCATAACACCCTAGCAACCGCCTAGCAACCACCCAGAACTACCTAGCAACCACCCAAAACACCCTAGCAACCACCCATAATACCCTAGCAACCACCCAAAACACCCTAGCAACCACCCAGAACACCCTAGCAACCGCCTAGCAACCACCCAAAAGACCCTAGCAACCACCCAAAATACCCTAGCAACCGCCTAGCAACCACCCAAAAGACCCTAGCAACCACCCAAAAGACCCTAGCAACCACCCAAAATACCCTAGCAACCGCCTAGCAACCACCCAAAAGACCCTAGCAACCACCCAAAATACCCTAGCAACACCATAGCAACCACACAAAACATCCTAGTAACCACCCATAACACCCTAGCAACCGCCTAGCAACCACCCAGAACACCCTAGCAACCACCCAAAATACCCTAGCAACACCATAGCAACCACACAAAACATCCTAGTAACCACCCATAACACCCTAGCAACCGCCTAGCAACCACCCAGAACACCCTAGCAACCACCCAAAATACCCTAGCAACACCATAGCAACCACACAAAACACCCTAGCAACCACCCAAAAGACCCTAGCAACCACCCAAAATAGCCTAGCAACCACCCAGAATACCCTAGCAACCACCCAAAATACCCTAGCAACCGCCTAGCAACCACCCAGAATACCATAGCAACCACCCAAAATACCCTAGCAACCGCCTAGCAACCACCCAAAAGACCCTAGCAACCACCCAAAATAGCCTAGCAACCACCCAAAACACCCTAGCAACCACCCAGAAAACCCTAGCAACCGCCTAGCAACCACCCAAAAGACCCTAGCAACCACCCAAATTATCCTAGCAACCGCCTAGCAACCACCCAGAATACCCTAACAACCACCCAAAACACCCTAGCAACCACCCAGAACACCCTAGCAACCGCCTAGCAACCACCTAAAAGGCCCTAGTAACCACCTAGCAACCACCCAAAAGACCCTAGCAACCACCCAGGACACCCTAGCAACCACCTAGCAACCACCCAGAACACCCTAGCAACCTCCCAAAATACCCTAGCAACACCATAGCAACATCCTAGCAACCGCCTAGCAAAAAACTTTCTGCTCCAAACTTTCTCAAGCCAACTTAAAGTTTGTCTCGACGAACTTTCGCATCTAGTTATTATTATTATTCTTCTGTGAATAACTGTTGACTCAAACTCGCCCTAGAGCTTTAACTCTACATACTCCAAACTCGGCTCAGACACTCAAACTGATCTGAAGTTAGTTGCTTTATCTTTTCAGACTGATCGGACTTACGGTTTTCCTACAAATGACGATCAAAACTCGGAAAAACTCCCATTGACTTAACATTGGGCATTCTAAAAAAATTCAAACTCACCAACCGACAAAATTTCAAATCTAAATCCCTTGAAAACTAAATCAAACTGCCATTCTATATATATTAGCCAATGAAACTCATTTAAACTAATAAACTCTAATCTCATACACTTATAAACTAATTAACTTAAATTTAATAACTAATTAACTAATAAACTCATGAATTCATATACTTATGAACTCTTAAACTCATAAATTAATAAACTCTGAACTCTAAACTCATTTAAACTTATAAACTCTAAACTCAAAAACTTGTACACTTATAAACTCATCAATTTATACACTTATAAACTCTAAACTCATAAACTCTGAGTGTGTGTGTGTGTGTGTGTGTATCTATCTATCTACCGCTCTGAATACCATAGCAACCACCCAGAACACCCTAGCAACCACCTAGCAACCACCTAGCAACCACCCAAAAGACCCTAGCAACCACCCAAAATATCCTAGCAACCACACAAAACATCCTAGTAACCACCCATAACACCCTAGCAACCGCGTAGCAACCACCCAGAACACCCTAGCAAAACACCCTAGCAACCACCCAAAATATCCTAGCAACCGCCTAGCAACCACCCATAATACCCTAGCAACCACCCAAAACACCCTAGCAACCGCCTAGCAACCACCCAAAAGACCCTAGCAACCACCCAAAATACCCTAGCAACCGCCTAGCAACCACCCAGAATACCCTAGCAACCACCCAGAACACCCTAGCAACCGCCTAGCAACCACCCAAAAGACCCTAGCAACCACCCAAAATAGCCTAGCAACCACCCAAAATACCCTAGCAACCACCCAAAATACCCTAGCAACCGCCTAGCAACCACCCAGAATACCCTAGCAACCACTTAGAACACCCTAGCAACCGCCTAGCAACCACCCAAAAGACCCTAGCAACCACCCAAAAGACCCTAGCAACCACCCAAAATATCCTAGCAACCACCCAGAACACCCTAGCAACCAACTAGCAACCACCCAAAACATCCTAGTAACCACCCATAACACCCTAGCAACCGCCTAGCAACCACCCAGAACACCCTAGCAACCACCCAAAATATCCTAGCAACCACCCAGAACACCCTAGCAACACCATAGCAACCACACAAAACATCCTAGTAACCACCCATAACACCCTAGCAACCGCCTAGCAACCACCCAGAACACCCTAGCAACCACCCAAAAGACCCTAGCAACCACCCAAAATATCCTAGCAACCACCCAGAACACCCTAGCAACCAACTAGCAACCACCCAAAACACCCTAGCAACCGCCTAGCAACCACCCAAAAGACCCTAGCAACCACCCAAAATACCCTAGCAACACCATAGCAACCACACAAAACATCCTAGTAACCACCCAGAACACCCTAGCAACCACCCAAAACACCCTAGCAACCACCCAAAATATCCTAGCAACCGCCTAGCAACCACCCAGAACACCCTAGCAACCATCTAAAACACCCTATCAACCACCCAAAATATCCTAGCAACCGCCTAGCAACCACCCAGAACACCCTAGCAACCGCCTAGCAACCACCCAAAAGACCCTAGCAACCACCAAGAATACCCTAGCAACCACCCAAAATACCCTAGCAACCGCCTAGCAACCACCCAAAAGACCCTAGCAACCACCCAAAATACCCTAGCAACCGCCTAGCAACCAACCAAAGGACCCTAGCAACCACCCTAAATATCCTAGCAACCGCATAGCAACCACCCAGAACACCCTAGCAACCGCCTAGCAACCACCCAAAAGACCCTAGCAACCACCCAGAATACCATAGCAACCACCCAAAAGACCCTAGCAACCGCCTAGCAACCACCCAAAAGACCCTAGCAACCACCCAAAATAGCCTAGCAACCACCCAAAAGACCCTTGCAACCACCCAGAATACCCTAGCAACCACCCAAAATACCCTAGCAACCGCCTAACAACCACCCAAAAGACCTTAGCAACCACCCTAAATATCCTAGCAACCGCATAGCAACCACCCAGAATACCCTAGCAACCACCCAAAACACCCTAGCAACCACCCAGAACACCCTAGCAACCGCCTAGCAACCACCCAAAAGACTCTAGCAACCACCCAGAAAACCCTAGCAACCGCCTAGCAACCACCCAAAAGACCCTAGCAACCACCCAAATTATCCTAGCAACCGCCTAGCAACCACCCAGAATACCCTAACAACCACCCAAAACACCCTAGCAACCACCCAGAACACCCTAGCAACCGCCTAGCAACCACCTAAAAGGCCCTAGTAACCACCTAGCAACCACCCAAAAGACCCTAGCAACCACCCAGGACACCCTAGCAACCACCTAGCAACCACCCAGAACACCCTAGCAACCTCCCAAAATACCCTAGCAACACCATAGCAACATCCTAGCAACCGCCTAGCAAAAAACTTTCTGCTCCAAACTTTCTCAAGCCAACTTAAAGTTTGTCTCGACGAACTTTCGCATCTAGTTATTATTATTATTCTTCTGTGAATAACTGTTGACTCAAACTCGCCCTAGAGCTTTAACTCTACATACTCCAAACTCGGCTCAGACACTCAAACTGATCTGAAGTTAGTTGCTTTATCTTTTCAGACTGATCGGACTTACGGTTTTCCTACAAATGACGATCAAAACTCGGAAAAACTCCCATTGACTTAACATTGGGCATTCTAAAAAAATTCAAACTCACCAACCGACAAAATTTCAAATCTAAATCCCTTGAAAACTAAATCAAACTGCCATTCTATATATATTAGCCAATGAAACTCATTTAAACTAATAAACTCTAATCTCATACACTTATAAACTAATTAACTTAAATTTAATAACTAATTAACTAATAAACTCATGAATTCATATACTTATGAACTCTTAAACTCATAAATTAATAAACTCTGAACTCTAAACTCATTTAAACTTATAAACTCTAAACTCAAAAACTTGTACACTTATAAACTCATCAATTTATACACTTATAAACTCTAAACTCATAAACTCTGAGTGTGTGTGTGTGTGTGTGTGTATCTATCTATCTACCGCTCTGAATACCATAGCAACCACCCAGAACACCCTAGCAACCACCTAGCAACCACCTAGCAACCACCCAAAAGACCCTAGCAACCACCCAAAATATCCTAGCAACCACACAAAACATCCTAGTAACCACCCATAACACCCTAGCAACCGCGTAGCAACCACCCAGAACACCCTAGCAAAACACCCTAGCAACCACCCAAAATATCCTAGCAACCGCCTAGCAACCACCCATAATACCCTAGCAACCACCCAAAACACCCTAGCAACCGCCTAGCAACCACCCAAAAGACCCTAGCAACCACCCAAAATACCCTAGCAACCGCCTAGCAACCACCCAGAATACCCTAGCAACCACCCAGAACACCCTAGCAACCGCCTAGCAACCACCCAAAAGACCCTAGCAACCACCCAAAATAGCCTAGCAACCACCCAAAATACCCTAGCAACCACCCAAAATACCCTAGCAACCGCCTAGCAACCACCCAGAATACCCTAGCAACCACTTAGAACACCCTAGCAACCGCCTAGCAACCACCCAAAAGACCCTAGCAACCACCCAAAAGACCCTAGCAACCACCCAAAATATCCTAGCAACCACCCAGAACACCCTAGCAACCAACTAGCAACCACCCAAAACATCCTAGTAACCACCCATAACACCCTAGCAACCGCCTAGCAACCACCCAGAACACCCTAGCAACCACCCAAAATATCCTAGCAACCACCCAGAACACCCTAGCAACACCATAGCAACCACACAAAACATCCTAGTAACCACCCATAACACCCTAGCAACCGCCTAGCAACCACCCAGAACACCCTAGCAACCACCCAAAAGACCCTAGCAACCACCCAAAATATCCTAGCAACCACCCAGAACACCCTAGCAACCAACTAGCAACCACCCAAAACACCCTAGCAACCGCCTAGCAACCACCCAAAAGACCCTAGCAACCACCCAAAATACCCTAGCAACACCATAGCAACCACACAAAACATCCTAGTAACCACCCAGAACACCCTAGCAACCACCCAAAACACCCTAGCAACCACCCAAAATATCCTAGCAACCGCCTAGCAACCACCCAGAACACCCTAGCAACCATCTAAAACACCCTATCAACCACCCAAAATATCCTAGCAACCGCCTAGCAACCACCCAGAACACCCTAGCAACCGCCTAGCAACCACCCAAAAGACCCTAGCAACCACCAAGAATACCCTAGCAACCACCCAAAATACCCTAGCAACCGCCTAGCAACCACCCAAAAGACCCTAGCAACCACCCAAAATACCCTAGCAACCGCCTAGCAACCAACCAAAGGACCCTAGCAACCACCCTAAATATCCTAGCAACCGCATAGCAACCACCCAGAACACCCTAGCAACCGCCTAGCAACCACCCAAAAGACCCTAGCAACCACCCAGAATACCATAGCAACCACCCAAAAGACCCTAGCAACCGCCTAGCAACCACCCAAAAGACCCTAGCAACCACCCAAAATAGCCTAGCAACCACCCAAAAGACCCTTGCAACCACCCAGAATACCCTAGCAACCACCCAAAATACCCTAGCAACCGCCTAACAACCACCCAAAAGACCTTAGCAACCACCCTAAATATCCTAGCAACCGCATAGCAACCACCCAGAATACCCTAGCAACCACCCAAAACACCCTAGCAACCACCCAGAACACCCTAGCAACCGCCTAGCAACCACCCAAAAGACTCTAGCAACCACCCAAAATATCCTAGCAACCGCCTAGTAACCACCCAGAATACCCTAGCAACCACCCAGAACACCCTAGCAACCACCTAGCAACCACCCAAAAGACCCTAGCAACCACCTAGCAACCCCCCAAAAGACCCTAGCAACCACCCAGGTCACCCTAGCAACCACCTAGCAACCACCCAGAACACCCTAGCAACCTCCCAAAATACCCTAGCAACACCATAGCAAGATCCTAGCAACCGCCTAGCAAAAAACTTTCTACTCCAAACTTTCTCAAGCCAACTTAAAGTTTGTCTCGACGAACTTTCGCATCTAGTTATTATGTTGGCTTGAGAAAGCCAACATATTGAAATCCTATTTAAACTTATTATTATTATTCTTCTTACTAAAACTGTTGACTCAAACTCGTCCTAGAGCTTTAACTCTACATACTCCAAACTCGGCTCAGACACTCAAACTGATCTGAAGCTATATGCTATATCTTTTCAGACTGATCGGACTTACGGTTTTCCTACAAATGACGATCAAAACTCGGAAAAACTCCCATTGACTTAACATTGGGCATTCTAAAAAAATTCAAACTCACCAACCGACAAAAATTTAAATCTAAATCCCTTGAAAACTAATTCAAACTGCCATTCTATATATATTAGCCAATGAAACTCATTTAAACTAATAAACTCTAATCTCATACACTTATAAACTAATTAACTTAAATTTAATAACTAATTAACTAATAAACTCATGAATTCATAGATTTATGAACTCTTAAACTCATAAATTAATAAACTCTGAACTCTAAACTCATTTAAACTTATAAACTCTAAACTCAAAAACTTGTACACTTATAAACTCATCAATTTATACACTTATAAACTCTAAACTCATAAACTCTGAGTGTGTGTGTGTGTGTGTGTGTGTGTGTGTGTATCTATCTATCTACCGCTCTGAATACCATAGCAACCACCCAGAACACCCTAGCAACCACCTAGCAACCACCCAGAACACCCTAGCAACCACCCAAAATATCCTAGCAACCACCCAAAAGACCCTAGCAACCACCCAAAACACCCTAGCAACCGCCTAGCAACCACCCAAAAGACCCTAGCAACCACCCAAAAGACCCTAGCAACCACCCAAAATACCCTAGCAACACCATAGCAACCACACAAAACATCCTAGTAACCACCCATAACACCCTAGCAACCGCCTAGCAACCACCCAGAACACCCTAGCAACCACCCAAAACACCCTAGCAACCACCCAAAATATCCTAGCAACCGCCTAGCAACCACCCAGAATACCCTAGCAACCACCCAAAACACCCTAGCAACCACCCAAAATACCCTAGCAACCGCCTAGCAACCACCCAGAATACCCTAGCAACCACCCAGAACACCCTAGCAACCGCCGAGCAACCACCCAAAAGACCCTAGCAACCACCCAAAATACCCTAGCAACCGCCTAGCAACCACCCAAAAGACCCTAGCAACCACCCAAAATAGCCTAGCAACCACCCAAAATACCCTAGCAACCGCCTAGCAACCACCCAAAAGACCCTAGCAACCACCCAAAATACCCTAGCAACCGCCTAGCAACCACCCAAAAGACCCTAGCAACCACCCAAAATAGCCTAGCAACCACCCAAAATACCCTAGCAACCGCCTAGCAACCACCCAAAAGACCCTAGCAACCACCCAAAATATCCTAGCAACCGCATAGCAACCACCCAGAATACCCTAGCAACCACCCAGAACACCCTAGCAACCGCCTAGAAACCACCCAAAAGACCCTAGCAACCACCCAAAATATCCTAGCAACCGCCTAGCAACCACCCAGAATACCCTAGCAACCACCCAAATCACCCTAGCAACCACCCAAAATACCCTAGCAACCACCCAGAACACCCTAGCAACCTCCCAAAATATCCTAGCAACACCATAGCAACCACCCATAACATCCTAGCAACCGCCTAGCAAAAAACGTTCTGGTCCAAACTTTCTCAAGCCAACATAAAGTTTGTCTCGACGAACTTTCGCATCTAGTTATTATTCTTCTTCTGAGACTAAAAAAATATAACTTTAATACAGCCTAGAGCTTTAACTCTACATACTCCAAACTCGGCTCAGACCTTCAGACTATTCTGACTCGGTATGCTATATCTTTTCTAACTGATCGGACTTACGGTTTTCCTAAAAATGACGATCAAAACTCGGAAAAACTCCCATTGACTTTTTCAAACTGACCAACCGACAAAAATTCAAATCTAAATCCCTTGAAGACTAAACCAAACTGCCATTCTATATACTATATGAGCCATTGAGACTCATTTAAACTAATAAACTCATCTATCTATCTACTTCAAACTAAATTAAACTTCAAACTAAATTAATCTTCAAACTAAATTAAACTTCAAACTAATTTAAACTTTAAACTTCAAACTAATTTAAACTTTAAACTAATTTAAACTTCAAACTACTAAATTTACTTCATTTAAACTAATAAACTCATCTATCTATCTACTTCAAACTAAATTAAACTTCAAACTACTAAATTTACTTCATTTAAACTAATAAACTCATCTATCTATCTACTTCAAACTAAATTAAACTTCAAACTACTAAATTTACTTCATTTAAACTAATAAACTCATCTATCTATCTACTTCAAACTAAATTAAACTTCAAACTAAATTAAACTTCAAACTAAATTAAACTTCAAACTAATTTAAACTTCAAACTACTAAATTTACTTCATTTAAACTAATAAACTCATCTATCTACTTCAAACTAAATTAAACTTCAAACTAAATTAAACTTCAAACTACTAAATTTACTTCATTTAAACTTATAAACTCTAAACTCATACACTTATAAACTAATTAACTTAACTCATGAATTCATAGACTTATGAACTCTTAAACTCATAAATGTATAAACTCTGAACTCTTAAACTCAAACTTATAAACTGTAAACTCATTTAAACTTATAAACTCTAAACTCAAAAACTCGTACACTTATAAACTCATCAATTTATACTTATAAACTCTAAACTCATAAACTCTGAGTGTGTGCGTGTGTGTCTGAGTGAGTGTGTGAGCGAGTTAGTGTGTGTGTCTGTCTATCAATCTAACTTATCTATCTATCTATCTATCTATCATAAACTTCAAACTACTTTAAACTACTTTAAACTTCAAACCACTTTAAACTTCTTAATTTAAATATACCAGCTCCAAAGCAACGCCATAGCAACCAAACTTGAGTACCCTAGCAACCGTTTTGCAAGACCTATATCTCTGTATCAGAACATCGTATAGAGATGAGGTTTGGCTCTTTTGACTCATGCTAGCAAACAGCACTTTCAACATGCTACACATGCTAGCAGTGAATAGCTACATGCTAATAGCGATTAGTTAAGTAAGAACTCTATAAAAACTCCATAGTAACCATCTGTGACAACTACCAACCACCTAGTAACACCATATCAACCGCTCTGAATACCATAGCAACCACCCAGAACACCCTAGCAACCACCTAGCAACCACCCAGAACACCCTAGCAACCACCCAAAAGACCCTAGCAACCACCCAAAATATCCTAGCAACCACCCAGAACACCCTAGCAACCACCCAAAACACCCTAGCAACCGCCTAGCAACCACCCAAAAGACCCTAGCAACCACCCAAAATACCCTAGCAACACCATAGCAACCACACAAAACATCCTAGTAACCACCCATAACACCCTAGCAACCGCCTAGCAACCACCCAGAACACCCTAGCAACCACTCAAAACACCCTAGCAACCACCCAAAATACCCTAGCAACACCATAGCAACCACACAAAACATCCTAGTAACCACCCATAACACCCTAGCAACCACCTAGCAACCACCCAGAACACCCTAGCAACCACCCAAAATATCCTAGCAACCGCCTAGCAACCACCCAGAATACCCTAGCAACCACCCAAAACACCCTAGCAACCGCCTAGCAACCACCCAAAAGACCCTAGCAACCACCCAGAATACCATAGCAACCACCCAAAATACCCTAGCAACCGCCTAGCAACCACCTAAAAGACCCTAGCAACCACCCAAAATACCCTAGCAACCACCCAGAATACCCTAGCAACCACCCAAAATACCCTAGCAACCGCCTAGCAACCACCCAAAAAACCCTAGCAACCACCCTAAATATCCTAGCAACCGCATAGCAACCACCCAGAATACCCTAGCAACCACCCAAAACACCCTAGCAACCACCCAGAACACCCTAGCAACCGCCTAGCAACAACCCAAAAGACCCTAGCAACCACCCAAAATATCCTAGCAACCGCCTAGCAACCACCCAGAATACCCTAGCAACCACCCAAAACACCCTAGCAACCGCCTAGCAACCACCCAAAAGACCCTAGCAACCACCTAGCAACCACCCAAAAGACCCTAGCAACCACCCAGGACACCCTAGCAACCACCTAGCAACCACCCAGAACACCCTAGCAACCTCCTAAAATACCCTAGCAACACCCTAGCAACCACCCATAACATCCTAGCAACCGCCTAGCAAAAAACTTTCTGCTCCAAACTTTCTCAAGCCAACTTAAAGTTTGTCTCGACGAACTTTCGCATCTAGTTATTATTATTATTATCCCTCGTCCCTAGTCTGGAAGATCCTGGGCTGTAGATGGAGGAGCTGAACACGCAGCAACATCGAAAGGCCAGGTTCTGAATAGTATGGGATGAGGGAAAATACAAGTCTCTGATTCATTGCCCACAGTAGATGGCGGTAATGCTCTATCTGAGAAGCGAGCTGCCAATAAAAACGAAAAAGAAGAAGAAGAACAGGTTAGAGCTTTCACACTGCACGCGGTTGCAGTCCGTCGATCCGTTCCAGGTGCGGTGCGTATACAGCAGTGCCGCGATCGTTTCCGCACCGAGTCTATTTCTGCTGTGCTGCACATGTGCTGCACGCGCTGAATTAAAGTGACAGCGCATGTTTCGTGGTCAAAATGAACACAGATTGTCCTAAAATTTTTGTAATTTCACCATAAACGCGATTAATTAAATAAAATGTAGTAATCTCACCATAAATGTATTTAATTAAATACTATTTTCACTTTAAGACCAGGGTAAAGCAAGGAAAACTACAATTTACCTCAACAAGGCGACATAATGAACGACACTCGTCTCATTCGTGGAGGTGGAAAAACATGTTCCTTGTGACATGCGAGATTTATTGTATTAATTTAAATATAAAATAAAAGACATGAGAGTCGGCTGTTTTTTTATACAAGTAGCCTACATGGTTAAATATTTGACCACTTGCTTAATATAAGTAGAAGTAATGCATTGAATAATAGGCCTACGTTGTTTAAATTGTGTTTAAACGTGCATACGTCTATTAAAGAGTGTATATGTGTACAAAGAGAATCGCAATGCTGAAACGTTAAGACCGGGGTAGCCTAAATCAAGGGAAAATACATATTTCAACAAGGCAACATAACACTCGTCTCATTCGTGGAGGTGGAAAAACAAGTTCTTTGTGACATGCGAGATTTATTGTATAAAGATTTAAATTATGCAAAAGAAAGAGTATGAGTCTGCTGTTTTTGTCAATTTTAAGTTTTAATTTAAAATGTAGGCTATGCGATTTTAATATAAGTACATGGTTAAATATTTTACCACTTGCTTGAGCAACTTAATATATAATTATATAAGAGTAATGCAATAATACGTTGTTTAAATTGTATTTAAACGTGAATACGTCTATTAAAGAGTGTATACGTGTGTACAAAGAGAATCGCAATGCTGACAATTTTTTTTTTAAATAAAAGATGCTAATAACTTCTGGATTTGAAATACAAATAGTGAGTATGTATTTGTGGTACAGCCGCGGATCACGCACTGCAAACGCAGCATATGTGAAAGCACTATTGCGCGTGCTGGTCTTGCACCGCATACGCACTGCAACACGCATTCCAATTATATTATCAGGTTGGTCCAGTTTTTCAGAAGTGATAATTTTGAGGAGTGAGGATTTTATTGATGACATGTTTAAAAAGGTTTAGGCTAAAACGACCCATGTCTATTTGAAAGTTAAACTGTTTTGCAATATGAGGTTAATACAATACAGGACTGAAGCTGCATGCTGTGCATTGTTCTAGTGCAATATGCTGTTGAAATACAAGCATTTTTTGTGAAAATTAAATTTTCTGTTTTTTACTGTATTTGATTAATGTCATTGTATAAAAAGAGGTTTAAATAAATACAAATCTTACTGACGTACATGATTTGTATACATTTTATTTCTGTGGTAAGAGGACTTGAAATGACTCGAAACTAAAATGGTAGGACTTTGGACTCGACTTGAGACTTGTTGGCTTTGACTTTTGACTCGACTCGGGACTTGCCTCATCTTTGACTCGACTTGACTCGGGACTCGAGGGCAAAGACTTGAGACTTACTTGTGACTTGCATAACAATGACTTTGTCCCACCTCTGTCAAAAAGGGGGTTGACAGTTAACCGTTATGTGACAAATCAACCGTTTGGTTGAGCATGTTTTTGAATTTTTTTTAAAAACATACTAAAGTTTTTTCATGGCACCAAGTAACATAATTTTGTAAAGTTAGGGCTCTTACAGTGCAATATGCAAAATTTCACCAAAAACAGTTCACATGGCGTGATTTTTTGTTTTGTTTCTGAAATCCATGTTTGAGGAAGTGTTGTGACAAGTGCTGTTCATCACTGTGGACAGGGCACTGTGACATCTAGTGGATTTTTTTGGCATAACATATCTCAACTAGATGGTAGAGATGGCTCAATCAGCTTGAGTTAAGTTAGGTACTCCTCTCAATAAAATATAGTGACTCAAAATGTGCTCAACCATTTGGTCGGGCAGGCAGACAAAGGGTTTAAAAAAAAGAAACTAATAAAATGTCAGTCAAATATCACCCTTAGATGAGTTTAATTTCCACCCTCCCACAACACAGCCAGTAAGGCCAATCCATACATTCATTTGGAAATTAGACACAAATTCCGGTTGCAAAAACATGCAGTTAACCCAGATGTAAAATAATAATAATAATAATAATTGGTTAGTGCAAAATGTATATGTATACATGTTTGCAGATATGAGTATGAGTTTATAGAACATTGGTGACCCTAAATAAAAAAAGAAAACATGATAGGATTATAGTATTAATGCCCTATTTATTTAATTTACTGTATTTGCAGCCTTTACCTGATTCCTGAGACTCAGTCTGCTTGATTCGAGACTTTGGAATCCTGCTGGGGAATTCTTGATTGCATGTAACCACAGATGTGCTATACAGTCGACTGAATTTGCTCTTATTGTTGATTTATTTGGTAGGTAGCCATGTAATAAGCGGGATAATGTAGAGCGAGGCGGTTGTTATAGCGAATACAACCCCGACAGGCTGAACGGGACCCCGACGCAAAGCGGAGGGGTCTTGAATCAGCCTGAAGGGGTTGTATTCGCTATAACAACCGCCTCGCACTGACTACATTATCCCGCTTATTACATGGCTACCTACCAAATAAATCAATAATTTGACACAAAAAAATGATTTAAAAACGATTGTATTGCTTCCGCTAAAGAAAATAGTCTGTTCCGTCTTTACGGTTAGAATCCTGCGTCCATAGCAACGCTTGTTATACTTAGCAGCGTAATCAAGAAATAACAGACCGCATTCTACATTAGAATTCAACCAAGCCATGTAATAAGCACTACATATGCTAGCATTTTCAAACTCCCAAATGTTTTTTTATTATTGGTTGTTTATATGCTGCAGGTCAAGGGAGTTTTCAAGATATGTACAGGTTACATAAAAAAAATCATAATTCATAAAGCTATAATGAAGCTTGCTTTTTGTTTTTAATAAAATAAAACATCACAACCTTCACAATTGTCCTGATCAAAAACATATAATTGTTTTCAAAATAAATTATTTAAAACCAATCCATTTATTGTGTTGTTTCACACAGAAAAAAATCTTTTGTGCAAAATATTATGCTGACAACATTATGTTGCAAAAAAATGATGTGCACTGAATTTATTCTTGATCCTTATACTGTACATGAACATTCATTAAAGAGAATGTTTTGTTCTTGGTCTTAATTTACAAATTACAAATGTTTTAGATGTCAGCTCTTTGCTTTTTAGAAATCTAAATGGAATAAACATTAAAACTTCAATAAATATCATTTCAGTTTTCTTGTTTTCCTTTTACTTATTCTCTGAGCTTTGAAAAGCACATTATTTGTTTTAAATGGCTTTCATTATACATCTTGACCAGTGGTGAAATTAATATAGCAGTCATACTAAACGACAGAATCAGCGGAGAAACATTGCAAATATATGCATCTTTACTGAGTTTAGCTATGCGCATAAAATAAGCTACTCCTTGAGGAAGATAGCAAATCATGATAAATACTAAACTATGAGAGATTATTTTGAACGCCCTATTTTTCTGCTGGTTCGCAACAGCTCTGCCTCTGTCAGTTTTATTGTGTCTCTCTACATCCGTTCGTTCACCTGGTCCTGCACGCTTCAGGGCATAAAGGACAGACACACAGCAAAATGAGATTATCATCACTGCAATGTAAAAAACCAGAAAGAATACATGATCTGGGAAATTCTCAATTCCAATGAAAACGAGCCTCACGCTGTTGCCCGTTGCAATCAGCCAAGCTGCCGCTGCCGACGCAATCCTGTACTGGATGCTCTTATATCTCAGGAATGTCAGTGGATGAATCACTGCCATGTAATGGTCAATAGACATGCAGATCTGGAGAAGAGGTCTGACAGTCCAGCAGAGACCAACGAAAAAGACAAGCAAATTGTTACCTGCCACAGTGGGATAGCTTTTAACAATGAAGTCAGTAAAACAAATGATGCAAAAAAACAGCTCCCCTATAGTGATGTTCAGTGGAATGACCAAGTTGGGTTTGATGTTCCCATGAAGAAACACCCAGAGGGACCAGCAATGAGTCGGCGTTCCCACAATGAAGTACAGTGCTAAAGTAGCAAAACTGACATTGCTGCCAAAATGCCCCTTACAAAGACAGCCCATCATTACAGACTGGTCGAATGCAGAGATTGAATCATTCATTTGGAAGGATGAATTGCACATGGTTGTAGAGATCTAGAGAAAGAAAAGGAACAAATGAGTCTGAACAAGTCAGAAAGCATGTTATATGCAAGTAAAACTGAAGTACTTATTGAATTGAGAAATTATTTAAAGAAATGTCATACTTCGATTGATATGCAAATTATACAGAATTGTTTCAAGAAATGTTTCCAGCAGTGAAAATGAACCAAAAATGCCTCGTCCCTTCAGGTTTTGTCCATTTAGGCAACTATAAATGTACCTGCCTGCTGTATTTGCATATCGTCACAGTTTTATTTTACTTTGCCATGTTTTGTCATTGCCATGTGCTTATAAATATCAAAAGATATGCATATTGTGAAATATTCCAAACAAATTTTGACTTGCTATCCAAACTTTGTTGATGGTGATTCATAGCTTTCATCATTCAACAGCATCATTTTAATGCCAACTGCATACATTTTGGCACAATTGTGTATTTTTATTAGCCTGGAAATCCAGACCTAAATCTAAAAGATTAATGGTCTGGCATCGACTAATGAAAATCGGCAAGCTTGAAGGGCGGCACCAAGCATGCATTTGAAAATCTCACTGCACGCAATTGGATAACACTATGACCAATCACAACAAGTTATGGCTTAGCTACCAGCGGAGCTAACTAGACTCTTACCTTATCCGGTCGGCAAAAAAGCAAAAATGCCCTTCTTGCAAAGGAACGATTCGAGCGCCGTCTTCTGTTCCTCTTTTAGAGAAAAAGTCTAAATCTTTCATTGTAGCGGCCAAAGCTGTTTCAAACAAATGGTGTTCATCCATAGCCATCAATGTTTACTAATGACTTCGACGTCGCAGCGCTGTCGTCATCTCGCCTCTGGCCCGCCTATATAAGATAACCCGATGTGATTGGTGCAGCTCAGATCGAGGGGCATATTTAATGAGCATCATTACTCGACACCAGAGTAAACTCGCTGTGCAAATTCAACTTGTGCTCTCGCGAGAACTCTGGATTACCAGGGTATATTTTTATTGGAATTACACTATTTCAACCACATTTCCTTTAATAAGGGCCCGTCCACACGGAGACGCGTTTCGCTGTATACGTATACATTTTTTATCGTATTGGCGTTTCGTCCACACGGATCCGGCGTTTTCGGAGACTGAAACCGCTATTTTTTTAAACCGGGTCCCAAGGTGGATAAATCTGAAAACGCCGCCCTTGCGTTTTCGTGTGTACGGCCAATCCGTACATTTTGTGAAACGATGATGTCATCACACCAAGTGTCAACTAGTCAGACACCGTTAAGTCACAGCAACTACATTTATGGTTTTTCATATTGTTCAACAAAGTTCTTGATTAAAAAAGAAAAGAAAAAAAGAAGCTACTGTGCCTAATATTATTGTTGTATACAGCCATAGTATACAGCGCGCAAAGTTTATGCGCATGCTTTAAGTCTTCTTCTCCGTTTTTAGTGTATGTCTGTGGCAGAATTACAGCGCCACATACTGGTCTGGCATGTATACTACATCGTTTTGAGTCGGTTTCAGTGGTTTCGTGTGTACGCAGATATTTCTTGAGACGACGCTGTGTTTACGGAATTTTTTTTTTGAACGGGGAAAAAAAATATCGGATAGGGAAAGCTCTGGCTTCGTGTGGATGTGGCCTAAATCTATTTTACACTAGGTACACAAAATAGTTCCACTCAGGTCCTCAAAGGCAAAAATGTCCCCATTGAAACCCATTAAAACTGAAATTTTTAATCCCAGGGCCATTTAACTGAAATTATGCAATCTTTGTTAATAGGCTTTCATTCGTTTGGCAAGGCTTCAAAATTATTATTTTTACTCTTTTTTTTATTTATTTTTTACCAGATGGTGACATTTTCTGGGGTCTGGCCTATTAAGCAAAAAATTCGCTTTATTCCTGTTTTCTGCTTATGCATATTATTGAGCAAACTGGGGAAATTATGCAGCTAAAATTGTGTAGGTGTGTTGGTGTGGATGTCAGAGTGTGGTTTGTATGTGTGTAATAAAAAAATTAAAAATGTGTGCGTGTAATAGGCCTATTTGAGAGAGAAAAACATACTGCACATCACAAACCTGTGTGTACCAGTGGAGCTTTGCTGGCATCTAACTGGGAAAATGTGGATATTTTTTTAGATATCAACCTCATATTTGGAACACAACTTTAGATTTAAGGCTTTGATTTTATAGCAGTTTTAAAGTTCAACATGTTTTATAAAATAGGCTATATAATATATATAATTATATATAATAATGTTAATAAATCATTTTCATAAACTTAAACATCTATAACTTTTTTTTTGTTTAGTTTTTTAACTTCAACAATAATCTACCAAGGGTCTTCTTTAAAATGAGACCAAACTTAAGTCTGTGCTCCCAAGCTTCAAATTTTTATGAGTTTTTGGACATGGACATTTTTGTCCTCTATGGACCCATGTGTAACTTTGTTTAATTGACGCACAAGGGTTAAATTGTATACATCTTTTATTAGGACTGTGGAGGCCTGTGCTTTATGTTCACAGATAATGATCTCTCTACAAGAGCAATATCCTTGAAATTGTCAAATAATAAGCACTTTTGAGATCTTATAAAAAAAATAGTTTTGCGTATATTATGAGATTTTTCATTTGAATTGAAAGCATATTTTTAAATCTGCCCTAGGTTGACCATTTGCCCAAAATTTAACACAATTGTCTATATGCATTCCCCAACTACCTGAGCATCAAACCCTACATCTAGACCCATCAAACTCCCTTACATGTCCCCTAGTGCTTCTGTTGACTTTAAGACTTGAATTCCAATTTAACAAATCAAGTAAATGCGGTTGCGTTTAATGTTATTTTCAATTAGTAACATAACATTTTGTTAAATTGGAAGTTAATCACTCTCTATGTGACAAATGCTATGAATTTACTTTTTCCCTCATAAAATGAAAATCAGGATACCGAAGCAACAGAAAGCCCCTCATCCACCATGTTTCATATGTTCGTTGGAAATTATGAATGCTTCCACTCACACTGTGTTTGCATAAAACTGACCCTGTTGTTTTAGCTGGGTGTTTATGATTGTTGGTACATTCAACATGTGAAATGGTCCAAACACCAATCTTGGTGTAGTATTTGAATATACAATTCTGACCTTGTTGAATGTTATTGTAGACAGACATATTTTAACACTAACTTTCAGTAGCTTTAGAGTTTTGCATGTTTTCGACACAAATTCCTGTTGCAAAAACATGCAGTTAACCCAGATGTAAAAAAATAAAATAATAATAATAATAATAATTGGTTAGTGCAAAATTTATGTATACATGTTTGCAGATATGAGTATGAGTTTATAGAACATTGGTGACCCTAAATAAAAAAAGAAAACATGATAGGATATATAGTATTAATGCCATATTTATTTAATTTACTGTATTTGCAGCCTTTACCTGATTCCTGAGACTCAGTCTGCTTGATTCGAGACTTTGGAATCCTGCTGGGGAATTCTTGATTGCATGTAGCCACAGATGTGCTATACAGTCGACTGAATTTGCTCTGTTCATTTCACTATCTTCATAGATATTTTCACACAGTTTCAATCCATTTAAGCAGCCTGCCACTGATAAACAGCCCATGGTTTCACACTTTTATGGCTTGGTAAAGCATAATATTAGATGAATGTTAATGTAATGTGATATTTAAAATAGCAGAAAAATGAACATGATGTACAATGAGCAGAAATAATCATGATTTAAAATTACTCGTCTGTAGTCTTGGCAGTTCCTCCTTTATTTCATATTAAAACAGAGTGTAACAAACTCACTACATGTTTTTCAGTACACTACTGTAAAACAAAATATAATAATTGACTAAAGCCTTGTAGACAAATCAATTATACTCACTGAGTGATCTTCAGGCAGGTGTTGCTAATGCTATGGTGGACAACTTGTCTTTGATACCCAAATCTACTGGAAATCTCTCTTCACTTCCTTCCCATTGGAATAATTAGTAACTGTGGTAACTTTTGTATCTCTCTCCACAACATTATAAAATGTTTTATTGACTGTATCTAATAATTCATAGATACCAAATTACCCAGTTAGAAACTGTTGTTGAGTAGGCTTGTGCAATATACAGTGGGTACAGAAAGTATTCAGACCCCCTTACATTTTTTCACTCTTTGTTATATTGCAGCCATTTGCTAAAATCATTTAAGTTCATTTTTTTTCCTAATTATTGTACACACAGCACCCCATATTGACAGAAAAACACAGAATTGTTGACATTTTTGCACATTTATTAAAAAAGAAAAACTGAAATATCACATGGTCCTAAGTATTTGCTGTGACACTCATATATTTAACTCAGGTGCTATCCATTTCTTCTGATCATCCTTGAGATGGTTCTACACCTTCATTTGAGTCCAGCTGTGTTTGATTATACTGATTGGACTTGATTAGGAAAGCCACACACCATATAAGACCTTACAGCTCACAGTGCATGTCAGAGCAAATGAGAATCATGAGGTCAAAGGAACTGCTTGAAGAGCTCAGAGACAGAATTGTGGCAAGGCACAGATCTGGCCAAGGTTACAAAAAAAATTCTGCTGCACTTAAGGTTCCTAAGAGCACAGTGGCCTCCATAATCCTTAAATGAAAGACGTTTGGGACGACCAGAACCCTTCCTAGAGCTGGCCGTCCGGCCAAACTGAGCTATTGGGGGAGAAGAGCCTTGGTGAGAGAGGTAAAGAAGAACCCAAAGATCACTGTGGCTGAGCTCCAGAGATGCAGTCGGGAGATGGGAGAAAGTTGTAGTAAGTCAACCATCACTGCAGCCATCCACCAGTCGGGGCTTTATGGCAGAGTGGCCCGACGGAAGCCTCTCCTCAGTGCAAGACACATGAAAGCACACCTGAAGGACTCCAAGATGGTGATAAATAAGATTCTCTGGTCTGATGAGACCAAGATAGAACTTTTTGGCCTTAATTCTAAGCGGAATGTGTGGAGAAAATCAGGCACTGCTCATCACCTGTCCAATACAGTCTCAACAGTGAAGCATGGTGGTGGCAGCATCATGCTGTGGGGGTGTTTTTCGGCTACAGGGACAGGACGACTGGTTGCAATCGAGGGAAAGATGAATGCGGCCAAGTACAGGGATATCCTGGACGAAAACCTTCTCCAGAGTGCTCTGGACCTCAGACTGGGCCGAAGGTTCACCTTCCAACAAGGCAATGACCCTAAGCACACAGCTAAAATAACGAAGGAGTGGCTTCACAACAACTCCGTGACTGTTCTTGAATGACCCAGCCAGAGCCCTGACTTAAACCCAATTGAGCATCTCTGGAGAGACCTGAAAATGGCTGTCCACCAACGTTTACCATCCAACCTGACAGAACTGGAGAGGATCTGCAAGGAGGAATGGCAGAGGATACCCAAATCCAGGTGTGAAAAACTTGTTGCATCTTTCCCAAAAAGACTCATGGCTGTATTAGATCAAAAGGGTGCTTCTACTAAATACTGAGCAAAGGGTCTGAATACTTAGGATCATGTGATATTTCAGTTTTTCTTTTTTAATAAATGTGCAAAAATGTCAACAATTCAGTGTTTTTCTGTCAATATGGGGTGCTGTGTGTACAATAATGAGAAAGAAAAAAAAAGAACTTAAATGATTTTAGCAAATGGCTGCAATATAACAAAGAGTGAAAAATTTAAGGGGGTCTGAATACTTTCTGTACCCACTGTAAACTGCAAGCTGTTTAAACATTTATCCCTAAAACGTATCTAGTTTTAGTTACAAGTATTTCAAATGGCTAGTTCATTAGATACTAGTAACTAATGCAATAGATACTAACACTTTTCATTAGATATTAGTGCGTATATGCTAGCATTTTCACAAGTCAAGTCGCAACTAATTTGTGATAAGTCTGAGTCAAGTCAAACTAAGTTAAGTTTCAAATTCAAACTCCCAAATGTTTTTTTATTATTGGTTGTTTATATGCTGCAGGTCAAGGGAGTTTTCAAGATATGTACAGGTTACATAAAAAAAATCATAATTCATAAAGCAATATTAGGGCAGGACAACCCTTACTACAGACCAGCAATCTAAGCAAAAGCAAAATCACAATCATGAAGCAGATGTTCTTGAAATCCTATTTGAATGAAGCTATAATGAAGCTTGCTTTTTGTTTTTAATAAAATAAAACATTAATCACAACCTTCACAATTATTGTCCTGATGAAAAACATATAATTGTTTTCAAAATAAATAATTTAAAACCTAATAATGCTCAGAAGTAAATCCATTTTTTGTGTTGTTTCACACAGAAAAAAATCTTTTGTGCAAAATATTATGCTGACAACATTATGTTGCAAAAAATGCTGTGCATTGAATTTATTCTTGATCCTTATACCGTACATGAACATTCATTAAAGGGACTATGTGTAGCTTTTTAGGTATTTTATTATCTAAAATCAATATTTTTATTCATAAATATGCCCTCAATGGTGTACAAATACCTATGCCAATGATCAGACTAATCCTCGTAAACGAAGAATTTATTATCTTTATATACATAGGACGGGTAGGTCCACGGAGGCTTCCATGTAGTTCCGCCATCTTGAAAAACTATAATAGCAGAGAGGGACAAAAAGTACTAGGCCAAGGCGTTTCCACAACGCGTTTTCGTTCAGAACCAGCGTCACGTGACTGAAGCCAGCAGAAGCGGAGAAGCAGAGCAGTGAGAGGCGCTTGTCACTGCCGCGGCAAGTTTAAAAGGATGCACTGCACGATTATTTATACACCGTTCATTCATACATATGCTGAGTCACAGGATAAGGAGTCCTTGTCGTCGAAAAAGTCCAAAATAGACCGTAAAAGGAAACGTGACCGGAGATTACAAAAACTAGGGTTAATGTCGGGATAGCTAATGCAGGAGAAAGCTTTCAAAAGAGACCCTGAAGTTGCCTGCTTTCTTCTCGACAGGTAAGTCAATGTTACGGTCTTAATTACAAGCTTTTTTTCATTGCTTGGTTGTGTACTTTATTATATAGACAGTCGAACATTTATAGTTAAAAGTTAAACAGGCTCTTTGATGAGAGAAGGCTCTGATGATGATGATATCTAACAATGCACGTACTTCAAAAAATATAACGAGTAAAGGCGGCATTACTACTAATTACCATAGTTAATGTTTTTCACAGTCAGTAATTGATAACTAACATTCTTTTTTTCGTTGTTTCAAGTTTCAGTTTGTTTTAAATAACAAACCTGTTCACCCGATGAAAAACTCGAAGTGCTATTATAAGACATCCTGTCATAGCTTTTTGGTACATAACGGCAACCGTAGATGCAACGCGCATTTGAAAAAGTGAGGCGCTGGAGAGCATTATTCGTTTGAATGCAAAATACAATTTCACCACTAGATGGGAGAAATTCCTACACAATAGCCGCGTTTCCACTGTCGGGCCAGGGCCGGGCTAGGGCTAACAGCGAGCCGAGCCGAGCCGGGCCAGTGGCCTCGGGCCTCAAGCACCGGGCTTGCGTTTCCACTGCCGGGCCATTAGCCCTGCAGCGCTGCCCTAAACCCCGCCCTTAACACGCCTTCCTCAATCAAACGTCATACAAGTGTAGTAGACGGTCCCTGCTCCACTTCTGAGTCAAATAAAGCACTCTGGGATGATGATTCTAGCACACAAAACATAAATGCGCATATGAGCCACTTATGCAATATTTTAATTGTTTTCTTAGGAAGTTAGAAAACTTAGAATTTATGAAGATAGCATGTATTAACTCACCGTCCGCGGCTGCCATAGTGTCCCGACTTGTCTCTCTACTAACAGAGGGACGGTGACCCAGCACACCGTCCATCAAGTCGAACCATGGAAAGTTCCTTCTCTGGGCACCGCTTTGTCCATTGTGCGTTTTAATCGCCTTGTACTGCGCCCGCAACTTTTTTATTTTTTCCCGAACTTGAAGCGTTGTTCGCTGAATGCTTAGCTTAGCAAGTTCAGCAACGATGTATTTTATAACGTCCTCGTTTCTGCACACGCCGTCAAATTGACGTTGTACCCTTTCTTCTGCCCAAATGCTCAGAAGAGCTTTGGTATCTTCGACAGACCAGTACAGGCGATTCTCCATTTCGAGCAGCGTTTATTTTTCGCGATATAAAAAAGTGAAATGTGCATCTTGCCGCAGACCATAACTTTCCCTAACACCGATAAACTCCGCCTTTTACCTTGACCACGCCTCTAGCCCGAGCTGGCCCAAGGTATTCGATGGGCCAGAAATCCTGGCCGTTGGCCCCGAGTAAGCCCCGATCAAGCCCCAGAAGTGACAGTGGAAACGCGACTGGCCCTGGCACGCACTAGCACGGCCCGGCCCTGGCCCGACAGTGGAAACGCGGCTAATAATTGTCCCTTTAAAGAGAATGTTTTGTTCTTGGTCTTAATTTACAAATAACAAATGTTTTAGATGTCATAGCTCTTTGCTTTTTAGAAATCTAAATGGAATAAACATTAAAACTTCAATAAATATTATTTCAGTTTTCTTGTTTTCCTTTTAGTTATTCTCTAAGCTTTGAAAAGCACATTATTTGTTTTATCTGGCTTTCATTATACATCTTGACCAGTGGTGAAATTATTATAGCAGTCATACTAAACGACAGAATCAGCGGAGAAACATTGCAAATATATGCATCTTTACTGAGTTTAGCTATGCGCATAAAATAAGCTACTCCTTGAGGAAGATAGCAAATCATGATAAATACTAAACTATGAGAGATTATTTTGAAGGCCCTATTTTTCTGCTGGTTCGCAACAGCTCTGCCTCTGTCAGTTTTATTGTGTCTCTCTACATCCGTTCGTTCACCTGGTCCTGCACGCTTCAGGGCATAAAGGACAGACACACAGCAAAATGAGATTATCATCACTGCAATGTAAAAAACCAGAAAGAATACATGATCTGGGAAATACTCAATTCCAATGAAAACGAGCCTCACGCTGTTGCCCGTTGCAATCAGCCAAGCTGCCGCTGCCGACGCAATCCTGTACTGGATGCTCTTATATCTCAGGAATGTCAGTGGATGAATCACTGCCATGTAATGGTCAATAGACATGCAGATCTGGAGAAGAGGTCTGACAGTCCAGCAGAGACCAATGAAAAAGACAAGCAAATTGTTACCTGCCACAGTGGGATAGCTTTTAACAATGAAGTCAGTAAAACAAATGATGCAAACAAACAGCTCCCCTATAGTGATGTTCAGTGGAATGACCAAGTTGGGTTTGATGTTCCCATGAAGAAACACCCAGAGGGACCAGCAATGAGTCGGCGTTCCCACAATGAAGTACAGTGCTAAAGTAGCAAAACTGACAATGCTGCCAAAATGTCCCTTACAAAGACAGCCCATCATTACAGACTGGTCGAATGCAGAGATTGAATCATTCATTTGGATGGATGAATTGCACATGGTTGTAGAGATCTAGAGAAAGAAAAGGAACAAATGAGTCTGAACAAGTCAGAAAGCATGTTATATGCAAGTAAAACTGAAGTACTTATTGAATTGAGAAATGATTTAAAGAAATGTCATACTTAGATTGATATGCAAATTATACAGAATTGTTTCAAGAAATGTTTCCAGCAGTGAAAATGAACCAAAAATGCCTCGTCCCTTCAGGTTTTGTCCATTTAGGCAACTATAAATGTACCTGCCTGCTGTATTTGCATATCGTCACAGTTTTATTTTACTTTGCCATGTTTTGTCATTGCCATGTGCTTATAAATATCAAAAGATATGCATATTGTGAAATATTCCAAACAAATTTTGACTTGCTATCCAAACTTTGTTGATGGTGATTCATAGCTTTCATCATTCAACAGCATCATTTTAATGCCAACTGCATACATTTTGGCACAATTGTGTATTTTTATTAGCCTGGAAATCCAGACCTAAATCTAAAAGATTAATGGTCTGGCATCGACTAATGAAAATCGGCAAGCTTGAAGGGCGGCACCAAGCATGCATTTGAAAATCTCACTGCACGCAATTGGATAACACTATGACCAATCACAACAAGTTATGGCTTAGCTACCAGCGGCGCTAACTAGACTCTTACCTTATCCGGTCGGCAAAAAAGCAAAAATGCCCTTCTTGCAAAGGAACGATTCGAGCGCCGTCTTCTGTTCCTCTTTTAGAGAAAAAGTCTAAATCTTTCATTGTAGCGGCCAAAGCCATTTCAAACAAATGGTGTTCATCCATAGCCATCAATGTTTACTAATGACTTCGACTCGCAGCGCTGTCGTCATCTCGCCTCTGGCCCGCCTATATAAGATAACCCGATTTGATTGGTGCAGCTCAGATCGAGGGGCATATTTAATGAGCATCATTACTTGACACCAGAGTAAACTCGCTGAGCAAATTCAACTTGTGCTCTCGCGAGAACTCTGTATTACCAGGGTATATTTTTATTGGAATTGTACTATTTCAACAACATTTCCTTTAATAAATCTATTTTACACTAGGTACACAAAATAGTTCCACTCAGGTCCTCAAAGGCAAAAATGTCCCCATTGAAACCCATTAAAACTTAAATTTTTAATCCCAGGGCCATTTAACTATAAAATTATGCAATCTTTGTTAATAGGCTTTCATTCATTTGTCAAGGCTTCAAAATGATTATTTTTACTCTCTTTTTTTTTTTTTTTTTTTACCAGATGGTGACATTTTCTGGGGTCTGATGCAGCTAAAATTGTGTAGGTGTGTTGGTGTGGATGTCAGAGTGTGGTTTGTATATGTGTAATAAAAAAATAAAAAATGTGTGCGTGTAATAGGCCTATTTGAGAGAGAAAAACATACTGCACATCACAAACCTGTGTGTACCAGTGGAGCTTTGCTGGCATCTAACTGGGAAAATGTGGATATTTTTTAGATATCAACCTCATATTTGGAACACAACTTTAGATTTAAGGCTTTGATTTTCTAGCAGTTTTGGAGTTCAACGTGTTTTATAAAATAGGCTATATAATATATATAATTATATATAATAATGTTAATAAATCATTTTCATAAACTTGAACATCTATAACTTTTTTTTGTTTAGTTTTTTAACTTCAACAATAATCTACCAAGGGTCTTCTTTAAAATGAGACCAAACTTAAGTCTGTGCTCCCAAGCTTCACATTTTTATGACAGTTTTTGGACATGGACATTTTTGTCCTCTATGGACCCATGTGTAACTTTGTTTAATTGACGCACAAGGGTTAAATTGTATACATCTTTTATTAGGACTGTGGAGGCCTGTGCTTTATGTTCACAGATAATGATCTCTCTACAAGGGCAATATCCTTGAAATGGTCAAATAATAAGCACTTTTGAGATCTTATAAAAAATAGTTTTGCGTACATTATGAGATTTTTCATTTTTGAATTGAAAGCATATTTTTAAATCTTCCCTTGACCATTTGCCCAAAATTTAACACAATTGTCTATATGCATTCCCCAACTACCTGAGCATCAAACCCTACATCTAAACCCATCAAACTCCCTTACATGTCCCCTAGTGCTTCTGTTGACTTTAAGACTTGAATTCCAATTTAACAAATCAAGTAAATGCGGTTGCGTTTAATGTTATTTTCAATTAGTAACATAACATTTTGTTAAATTGGAAGTTAATCACAATCTCTATGTGACAAATGCTATGAATTTACTATTTCCCTCATAAAATGAAAATCAGGATACCGAAGCAACAGAAAGCCCCTCATCCACCATGTTTCATATGTTCGTTGGAAACTATGAATGCTTCCACTCACATTGTGTTTGCATAAAACTGACCCTGTTGTTTTAGCTGGGTGTTTATGATTGTTGGTACATTCAACATGTGAAATGGTCCAAACACCAATCTTGGTGTAGTATTTGAATATGCAATTCTGACCTTGTTGAATGTTATTGTCAGACATATTTTAACACTAACTTTCAGTAGCTTTAGAGTTTTGCATGTTTTCGACAAATGTTTTAATGAACAGTAACACATCATTTGGTCTCCATAAAAGAAAGTTTTGCAAAGCAGCCCCAATAATTCAATGGAAATATATATATATATATATATATATATATATATATATATATATATATATTTATTTATTTATTCTTGGCCTTTTTAGCAGAACAGCGTAGATAGTAAAATGTGCCGTTAATTTCAGTTATTGACTTTTAGAATATATTTGATGCTTCCTTTCTTTAAAGCAGTCTTAGTTCTAAATTCAAGCTAAAATTGTTTATTTTCATATTTGCTCATATCATATATACCATATACAGTACATTGGATAAATACATTTTATAAATGTCCACATAATGATTTGAATAAGGTTCAGTATGTGCTGTAGCAATTTTACGTTAGTGTGCTTTCTTCAAATATATTTGTGCTGTTTCATTTCACTAGATGTATGGCAGACATCAAAAAGGCTTCCAGATTGTTGCCCCTTAAAAATAGTTTATAAATCTGCTAAAAAACGATTTAAATTACTATTTACAGTAGTCTTTGTTAATCAATTTAAATTGATCAACTGCATAGTGATTAAACACATATTTTCCAATGTACAAGAACAAGGCTTTTAACTAAATGAGTTATTTTATTAAAATTCACAAAAGACACACCATACCAATTATGTCGAAAGATTGTATTTTCAAGTTGAGCGCACAAACATTGATAGTACATTCTATAATGTCACATAAGAGATCTAAAATAATAAATAGATAAAATAAATAAATTTTAAAAAAATCAGTTTCCTTTTATTTATCCTCTAAGCTTTGAAAAGCACATGAGCTTCAGCTGGCCATCATTATACATTCTGACTAGTGGTGAAATTAATACAGTAATCGTAGTGATGAACAGAATGGATGGAACAGCTTCACACACAAATATACGTGTAATGACTTCAGCTATGCACATGAAATAAGCTACTACGTTAGGTAAATAACAAACCAGGATAGTCACTAAAATATGAGAGATGATTCTGAAGGCCTTCCTTTTCTGCTGATTCTCAACAGCTCTGTCAGTTCTATTGCGTCTGTCTTTTTCTGTCATCTCTTCATTCTTTTGTTTACCTGGTCCTGGACTCTCTAGGGCACGGAGGACAGACACACAGCAAAATGAGGTTATCATCGCTGCAATGCAAAAAATTAAAAAGTATACATGATCTCGAAAATAGGTAATCCTGATGTAAACAAGCCTCAAACCGTTGCCCACTGCAATAATCCAAGCTACTGCTACTGATGCAATCCTGTACTGGATGCCCTTATATCTCAGGAATATTAGTGGATGAATCACTGCCAAATATTGTTCCATACACGTGCAGATCTGGATAAGAGGTCTGAAAGTCCAGGTGAGACCAATGAGAAATGTAGATAAGTTGTAGCTCACTTTAGTTGAAAACTTGAAATCAAGGAAGTCTGCAAAGCACTGGATGCAAAAAAGCAGCTCCAGTATAGTGATGTTCAATGGAAACACCATGTTTGGTTTAATGTTCCCACGAAGAAACACCCAGAGGGACCAGCAATGGATCGGCGTTCCAACAATAAAGCACAATATTGAAAGGGAAACAACGACATAAGGGCCAAAATGGTCCTGACACATGCAGAACCAACTTATATCCTGACCGATTAATACGGTTGAACCGTTGATAATGAAGGATGAATTGCACATGGTTCTAGAGAGCTGAGAAAAACAGAAAAGAATGTGTGCACAAGACTTGTCAATGTTTTCTTTCATTTTATGAGCTACAAAAATCATAATTCATTCAAATTATCAGCACTTTATATAGCCTACTGTAGTAATGACTTCTGGATCAAATCTTGTAATAAATATTGCATTATGTGTGTAATTTTACTCTAAAAACTAAGCTATATGAAATTGATTGAAGGGATTGTCCTACCTGGGCTGATGGTACAACCAGCAAAATATACTGAATAATTGTTATATTTGATGCCAGCAGAAGTGCTGTTCACATTGTTTATCTGTTCATAAGCTACTGTAAATATATATGTGCTCACTCCTTTTTTTGCATACAGTATGTTTGGCCCCATGTTTTTTTTAGCTCATGTCATAGGGAACATAAACAGCGAGAATGTGCAAAGCAACCAGTGTGTCCATTTTTTCCACCGCAGCCCCACAATAAAACAAGCCGTCCAATTAGATTTGAACTCACCCAAGCCGCTGTGGGGGAAACACTACAGGCTAGACTTGACTAGGTAGAAAACATACACGACTGGAATCATCAGACAGGCAGGGTAACAACCGCGTGCGACAACAATCTGACACAGAACAGCAAACACAAGAGGAATAAATAGGACAGCAAACAAGGCAGGTAATGAGGGAGGACAGGTGTGGAAACTGAACCAATAATCAGATACAGACACTAGACCGAGGTGACAGAACCCTGACAATACTAAGTTTCATAACGATACGCCAATGCATTCATAAAATATAGCATTTTATGACAAAATTCAATTTGTCTAATGCCCAAAATGGCAAATGGGAAAATTCTGTATCATTTGACTCGGTATGATGCACAGAATCAAAAGAGACAAGTTTTATGGATTTTTGGCCAAACAGTTCAGAAGTTATAAGCAAAAATGGCAAAAAAAATTCATATCTCCTGACCACTAGGTGGCACTGCGCCTAAACTGTGCAGATAGCCACAGGTCATGGTTGTCATAACATACACCAAGTTTGGTCAGAATACGCTAAAGCGTGGCAGAGATATAGCCTCAAGTCCATTTTTGGTGTGCTCTTCATCAAATTCGTTTTTGCACGTTATTCGAGAATGGTTTGACAAATCATCTTGAATTCCATAGCATTTTGTCTGCATTTTCTGAAGATGATCTGGTTCAATTTCCGTAAAAATCGGAGCAAAGGCCTACGAGGAGATTGAAAATTCTAAATGGCAGAAAGTTTTTAATGACGTCATAGGGTGCAATCGCATAAACGTAAGTAAAAATTTTGACAGTTGGTGGCGCTAGAGGGACTGAGTTAGAGACTCCAAATTTGCTCTGGTGACTGTTCAGACTGTCCTCTATCTGTGTGCCAAATTTAATTACTTTTAGTAGTAGTTCTATGGGCAGCCATAGACTCCAAGAGAGAAAGAAGAATAATAAGAACGCCAACGATTACAATAGGTCCCTACGCATCTTCAGTGCTTGACCCTTAATAAGTAAAGTAGCCTAATAGACTAATGCAATCTTGTGTTATGCCTGATCTGATTAAATACCTGCTAATACTTAATGGCATTTTCAAGAAAAATGTCCACTCATGCTGTTTTTTTTTTTTTGCATTGAATTGTCCTTGTTGTTTTAGCTCATGTCATTAATGTGTTCTTAAAAATAATGTTGTTTTTCAGCTGCTTATTTATGGGAAGGTCCAAACAAATGTTGGTGCAACATTTGAATAGAAAATCATGATGTGCATTTACAAAAACACCTGTATTCTGGCCTTATTGATGACATACTTTTTTATATTACTTTTATAACTTAACAGTTCATGAATGCATTCATGGCTGGACCATTTTAGAAGAAAGCTGTAGTAAAAAAAGGGGCCGCAATTTCAAATATAATAGTAATTTTTGCTTACTTTTAAGGTGACGTAGTTACATTGTAATATAACAGAGTAATATTAATTTACTACATGTACTTACTGTATGTAGTAATGTGTCACTATGTCATCTTAAAAATAAATTCCTTACATTAAAACAGTTCAAGGCTAGGCTATTGTAAAGTTTTTGATTATTTTCCATGTAACTCATGTTTTTTTTTTTGTTTTGTTTTTTACAATTTTACAAAAGCTATTCTCTTTTCCCCCTCCCTACCTGTTTACATGTTTCCTTTTGTTAACAGAGCAGAAACCAACTGTGTGTAATTTATGTATTTTATGTAAAATTAATGTTTTAACCTGAACATTTCCGGTAACGTGAGTAAACTCAAATAGTATGAATAAACCCAACTTGAAGTTAAACCAATTTTTTAAACGGCATACATGTCAAGAATCCAGTGAACCTAAGCCAGTGAAACAAAAGGGATATAAAATGAAACCCAGAACCAGATACTGATAGAACATCAAACAAAGCTGAGAAAAAAAAAAAAGTACAGACACAGACTTCATGAGATGATTACGACTGGGCTGGAAACAAGAATAACTCACCTGTTAAACATGATAGCCCTATTCAATTATTTGAACTTATTCCTATTGTTTAACCCCAATTGTCGTGACAAGTTTTGGATTTTTAATCAAGTACAAGTTTTCAAATCATAAACTTAAAGTAATCTTGACTATTTGAGAGTTGAAACAAAGATTAAATTACAAATTATTTTCAGTGGGTTGTGCAAAACATTAAATACTATTTAATTGCATAGTGGAAATTAGGAATATATTTTCATTATAATACTAATATAATTTTTTTATATAATTATAACAGAATAAAAATACTATTTCAGTGACAACATCATTGTATATTTTGTTTACAATGATGTGTCTCTGCACGAAGGACGGAGACACAGCAAAATGAGGTTAATATCACTGCAATGCAAAAAAAGTATGCATGATCTCAAAAATAATTCATCCTGATGGATTCGCTACAGTTACTAACGTACCCTCGGTTCCTTGCGATAACGGGAACGAGCATTGTGTCAGTTTCTGACACGTATGGGGAAACTCCGAAACTCCGATCTCCAATCTCTTTGGAGTTTGGGAAACTCCAAACTCCAAATACTGAAGCCTGATTGGTTCAAATCTGTGCTTTTCACTGACAAATAGCTTTTTAGCATGCTGCTCGTTCCCGTTATCTCAGGGTTACGTCAGTAACCGGAGCGTTCCCTTTTGATACAGTTCACTCGTGTTGCGTCAGTTCCTGACTCCCTGGGGAACGCACTGCAAAACGCCATGCTACCAGCGCAGAACAGAAGCCGTCCCGTGAAGCCGTAGCCCAGGGGGCGCTCAGTAATGAGGGCCCCAGGTAGGCTACTAGAGTCAAGGACTTAGAATGCCCAGAAATGGTATGGTATAGAATGGTATCTCTTAGAAAAAAAAACCTGAGGGCGGAGACTGATTTAGGCAGACAGAACCCGTGCCTGAAGGACCGGGACGCCTGGGTTATAGAACCTGATAAAGATGGACGACAAGGACCTGCCGACCGCTGCACAAATGTCAGCCATGGATATTCCGCTAGACCAGGCCCAGGAGGAGGCCATTCTTCTGGTGGAGTGGGACGCCTAAGTGATGTTGGGGCGAGGCGGGTTTAGCCTCCTGGCCCCTCTGAGAAATCTGACCATCAGGTCATGTTTCCCTATAGACTGGCCAGCTATAGGGATATATGGTATGCCACGATAGCTGGCGTGTATACTTTGAGCATGGATGGAGTGTGTCTGCCGTCCAACAGCTCCTGTAGAAAAGAGAGAGTGGGCTCACAAGACATGGGGTCTATAAGCTGGGCTGTGTACCAGCCGGAAAAGATAGCCCATTTCTGCATATAAAGGTGCCTAGTAAAAGGTGCCATATCCTCCAAGATTGTGTTCATGACTCTTCGGGGGAGGCTTGAAGGCTCCCGTCGAGAGGCCATAGGTGGATGCTCCACACCTCGGGTTGGGGATGCCAGATTGATCCCTCCTCTTGGGAAAGTAGATCCCTTCTCAGCGGGATTAACCACGCTGCTGCAGACACCAGCTGGACCATTCCTGGGAACCACGGCTGATTCTGCCAGAGTGGTGCCACAAGTAAGAGTGAGCATCTGTCATCCCTGATTCGGCTGATGACCTGAGGGAGAAGTGGTACAGAAGTGGTACCGGAGGGAAGGCATAAAGGTGTAGAGGAAGCCACCTGTGGGCTAATGCATCCTTTTCCTTCGAAAAGAATATCGGGCAGTGGTTGTTATCTGTTCAGTAGACAGGACCTGGTGATTTATATAGGTTACCACTGTCATGTTGTCCGACTGGACTAGGACATGGTGCCCTCTGAGCTACTGCTGAAATTCTCTGAAGGCCAGGAGCACTGCCATCATTTCCAGGGAGTTGATGAGCCAGCTTGACTTTGGCTCTGCCCAAGAGCCAAAGGCCGGCCTACAGTAGCACAGTGCGCCCCAACTTGTCTTGGAGGCGTCTGTCATGACTACCTTCCTTCTGGTAACCGTGCCCAGTTCCACGTCCATCTGATACAGATGAGGTGATTTCCAGGGAGCCAGAGCTTTGGTACAGCCGTGGCTCACCCCGAGAATAATATGGCCCTCGCTAACTGCTGAATGTTCAGGGAGCGATCCGGCGAATGTGATATGTTGGCTGGGAGACAGAAAGCTCTTGTTCAAATTGATTCTGAACCCCAGACCCATTTTGTAAAAGTGCGTGGGGCTAGAGACAGTCCGAATGGTAGGACTGTATATTGGTAAGCCACCCCCTCGAACGTGAATTTCTAGAACGGTCTATGATGGGGAGCTACCTGGATATGAGAGTATGCGTCCTTCAGATCCAAGGATAAAAAAACATCCCCAGGGCAGATCTGCGAGAGGATTTGTTTCAAAGTTAGCATTCTGAACGGCCATCTCATCAGAGTGCGGTTCAGAAATCTCAAGTCGAGAACCGCCATCTCTAGCCTCCTCCTCCTTGTGCCCAAAACATCAGGACTTGGGCAGCTCAGGGTCCAGCACTAGCTTAGGGCAGGGTCCCTGGTGCTTTGGAAACGTAGCATTTCGCTGGACGGAAGCGCTGCTTTACCTCGGATTCCGCTTTCTGCTGGGGCTGAGCTAGTGTGGGAGCTGGCTTGGAGTGCTGCTGAGTCAGCGCTGATTTGGGGTGACTTGATGTAGATGAGGAACTCGCTCTCTTAGACAGAAAAAGGCGCGTCATTTGCAATGTCTTCTGTGCTGCTGTGAAGCACTCAGCGAAGCCATCCACTGCAGTAACGAATAAGCCTGATGGAGAGACCTGGGGATTCCAGGAAAGATGTCTTGTCAGCATCCTTTATCTCCATTTAGTTGAGCCACAGGTGGTGCTCAAGGACCACCAGATTGGCCATGGTGTGCCCAATTGCCTGGGCTGCTGACTTAGGTCAGTTGCGCTGTACAGCTATTTGAGGGCCACTGGGTCAGGGCCACTCTCATCCATAAAACAGAGGAGTTTTGCCTGGTACACTTGGAAGACCGCCATCGTGTGGAGGGTGGAGCCAGCCTAGCCGCTTGCAGCATATGCTCTGGCCACGAGCGCAGTTGTCACTCTGCGTGGCTTGGACGGGTGGGAGGCTTTTAGACTTCCAGCCAAGGGCCGTGGGCAGGCAGAGATGCGCGGCGACGGCTTCCTTTATTGGGGGAAGTTTGTGTAGCCCGTCTCCTCTGTACCGTCAACCGTGGTGAGGGCCGCTGAAGAGGAGGAATGGACGCGTGCTGAATAGGGGGCGCGGCACGCCTTCGTCAGTTCTTCGGCGCCCCGGATGCAGGAACCATCCATTAAGGCAGCTGCTGGCAGGCTCTTCCGGAGCCAACCACTCCAAGCCCAGCTCACTCACTGCCTTGGTAAGGACGCGGATGGGTTCCGAGTGTCCATGAAGTGGAGCGCCCGTATAAATGTATAAATGTAAAAAAGAATAAATGGGCACATGTAATACATGTCATCAGCTTTTTTGTCTTCAGAAGCCACTTGTTTGTATACCCGCAAGAGATAAACACTGTTGGAGCGTGTTCGACTTGAAATCTATTATTTGCACAAGCACGTTCGGCTCTTGATGGAGTTGGAAGCACTCATGACGATGCATTCATGGTAAGAGGCTCTGTTCTCGCTTGATTCTCAATAGAGTGATAAGAATCTAGCATTTGCATGGAGCGCGTTCAGCTCTCAAGGGAGTTGAATGTATTCTTTGTGATTATTCGCTGTGGAAAGCTCAACGCAAGCTTGACTCTCTCTTGAGGAATGAGAGTTGAGCGGGTCCCACGACCACCAAAGTGGCAGAGTGGGATTGATCTTGAGGATTGTAGGAAGAGTGTGGGAGGAGCCTGACGGGAAGTTTTTCACTTTTTGGGCTCTGTTGTTATCATGTCGGTTCAGGAAACCACTGTGTGGCTGCTTCCAACTAATTAATGTGGCATTTCTCATTTTAAAGGGATACTTCACCTCTGGAAAGATGAATGTGTATTTAAAATAGGTCATTTATGTAGAAGAAATGTGAAATTATTTTTGAATTTGGAGCTTTCTAGACTGAAAAAAGCCAGAAAATGTATTTTTGGTTCATGTGGATGAAAGACAACAACTCCGAGAATGCACTTGCTTCGCTGCCCTAGGAGGCCACTCCCAAGCCACGCCTACCGGTAAGAGAGCGCAGTTGAAAACAACAAGGCTAGGCTACTAGTGAGTCTCCATGACGAGTTTGCCCGGGATTTCGAGATCGCCCAAAATTTCCGGGATTCGGCTTTTGCGTTCTACAGTCGCCATGTTTACTGTGGCGAGTCGCCATGTTTACTGTGGCAAGCAGGACGAGGCTGAGGGGCGCGGGAGAACGGCGCGAGGCCGGCGGCGTGATTACTGATGATGAGCAACACCTGTGAGACGCACCGGTCTCGTGGGCTATCTCTCATGGAGGAGCAGGAATTTTCTTTGCAATGTTAAAACGCACATCGACCGATCACTTGTTTAGCGATCACGTAAACACTACATTCAGATTCACCAATCGGAATGAATTCAGTTAGACTGAAACAAAAGGTGTGCATGTAAACAATGAATGGCGACTGCAGAAAGCAAAAGCCGAATCCCGGACATTTTGGACGATCTCGACGGCCGGACATGTCCGGGAAAAAGAGGATGATAACCCCTACTACTCAGCTTTCTCCTACTACTCAGCTTTCTCCACAGAACAAGAGCCTGCTAGCTTAGCTTCCAAAGAAAGATGGTTGACACTGTGTGTACATTCTGTGAGTGAGATCCCACCCTCTATGGGCGGGTTGAAAACATGCAGAACAGCCCCAACTACTGGCTGTAGTCTTTAGCCTCTGGCCAAAAAATCCTCCTTTTTCCAGACAAAAAATACATAAATCTCTCGTCTCAGGGGGATATGAGGGTGGAAAGCACGGTAATTCGAAAATACTACAGGTTTTCTACTAATACAAAGCTTAATGCTAAATCCTGAAGTATCCCTTTAAGGAACTAGATGCAGAGAGAGTTGAGGAGGGTATAATTGATAATCTGCCTTCTCCGCTGTCCGGCATATAAGATTGTGAGTCTTTTATTCATCCTGGATATCCACATTGAGGTGTCGAGATAATGGAGAAATTTGTATTCAGCTTGTACAGTCTCTCCCATGTAGTCGAACTATTCGCATGTGAAGAGGCTATGTGAACAGAAATAAACAAGGTTGCCACAGTTGAAGAGCTGCTTGCAAGCCATCTCTCACCTGCTGCTGCATCCTTTTTCAATGTGGCTCATGGCAAGGCACATGCAGAGTAAAGACAGGCCTGTGGGGCCCTGCACACCATGAATTTCACTCAGCAGTGCTGCTGGAAGTTTGTGTTCCTGCCCCCTCCAATTTACGCTGAGGATGGGTCTGCCTTCATGTGCCTGTGTGATTGGCACAGAGTATGGACTAATGTTAAGAGCATATGTCGTGAAAAAAAGTTGTGTTCCGCTATCTTTTCTGGTCTAGAACACTGCTGGGGTTCAGCATGCTCCTCTGGAGCCTAGGTCCAGGGTCAGATTGATAGAATATAGAGGACCTCACTATGCAGACTCTACATTATCATTCATCGCCCCCCTCCTGAGGGAGGAGGTAAAAGCAACCATTGCTGAATCTTTAAAAGAAAAACAGAAATCTAAAATCTCTCTGTCACTTGTTTCATATTGTGCACATTGTGTCTCTCCCCCAGTGTAATGTTTTTTTGTTTTTTTTTAAGTAGGGCATAAGCTCCCCTGCGGCCTCCTTGGGTTTGGCTTATGCTGGATGAGTGTTATTGCCAAACTAAAGAAGGAGCAGGCTGCTTTGCTCTTGTCTGGGACTCCCGTTTGGATGGCCCTAAGGATCGATGCTAGGTGAATGAGGTTATGTAGGGCCACTTTAAGGTAGGGATTTCCTCTACCTCGTTTAACTCCCTCCCCAACTGCTGTCTGGTTTTCAAGTATAGGGTCACTCCCCTTTGATGGGTGCTCTACTGTGGTCTGTTTTGACAATGCAGACAAGCAGAGGAAGTTCGCCTTTGGCGTGTCCCTCCTTGTTATCTGTCACATACTGTGGTCTATTGCTAGAAGGAAAAGACAAAGCACTAGCTATAGCAGATCTTAGGTAGAGTGCCATTACTCAAGGCAGGGTGTGAGCTGCTCTCACCAAGTATTCTGGGGTGTTTAAGTAGGGCCTAAGCTCCCCTCCCCTGTTCCTTCCTTGGGGTTTAGAGTCAGGGTGATGAAAGCTTCTGGGCACACTGCATTACCTTGCTTTCATTTTCCACCCTTGCTTGAGTATGAGTAAGGATGTAGGTTCCTCTTGGAGGAGCAGCAAAATCGAACGTTGTTGTCTGAAGGGCTAATGTTACGTGTTTAAAGTTGGAAAAGGGGATGATGACATAACATTTATGTGAGGCACAGTTGCTGTGTGTGAAGACAGGAAAAACCAGCAAGAAACGCTACAAACGTTTAAAAACGTTTATTCATACGGAATGAAAGATTAAGTGCACAACAAGATCCAAAAATAAATACAAAATAAAGGAAAAACAGGAGTGTCGCCAAATCAATGAAATAATCAAAACATAACTATAATATCTAATTTTAATCGTACTTCTAAACTAACTGTCAAAGAAAAACGTAGAAACAAAACCGAAATCTTCAGCGGGTGCGCCGCCTTAAATAAACTACACTAACTAAAAAACGAAAGTACAATACTGGCGAACACTCCACGCCTAGTTAACAATAACAAAGCCTACCTCCCGTTGTTACTGGGCGTGCGCTTTCTCAAATTGCGTGCTAGGCATATGCTATCAAACTAACAACAAAACTCAAGGGAGTGTTACTCAGGTCTCTAATGGTATTAAACTCGAAGACATTCCAAACAGTGGTTACGTTAAACAAAGCATCTCTGTGAGGGCAAGCTAAGTGAGATCTGGCGGAGATCTGCCTCTCTTCTTGTGAATGGGGTTTTTAAACCCAGCAGCGCAGTAGTGGATTGGTGGAACAGCTGATGACGCGTGCCCGTAATGACTACACGCAGCGAATGAGCAATCTCCACCTGAAAGCAATGAATGAAGAGACAGAGCAACAGAAACATACACAAAGACACGTGGAACGTAACAGCTAACTATTGAGTTTTAATGCCTTGCATGCTCCCTTTGGTAAGCTGCTTTTCAGGGTGCCCCTTAGTAAAGTGCACTTAAGTATGGTGGACTAATTGTATTCCTGTGTTTAATTTACCTCCCTCCCCATCTGTTCTTTGGCCCTTAAGTAGGGTCTTTTTGCTCCCCTTTGGTTGGGTTCTACATAACGTCTCTCTTGTATGATCCATGTTCAAAGAACCTGACAACTGACTACATCCAGATCGGATTCAGAATGATGATCAAAACATAGATGGAGTAGATCAAGTCCATCAACGGAGGAAAAAGCTTGCATTGCTGAGTCATTTTTTCGTTGAGCTCTGCTCTTGGGGCCTTAAAAGGCTGACACCTGTCCTGCACTGCTGGGGTTCAGCATGCTCCTCTGGAGCCTAGGTCCAGGGTCAGATTGATAGAATATAGAGGACCTCACTATGCAGACTCTACATTATCATTCATCGCCCCCCTCCTGAGGGAGGAGGTAAAAGCAACCATTGCTGAATCTTTAAAAGAAAAACAGAAATCTAAAATCTCTCTGTCACTTGTTTCATATTGTGCACATTGTGTCTCTCCCCCAGTGTAATGTTTTTTAGTTTTTTTTTAAGTAGGGCATAAGCTCCCCTGCGGCCTCCTTGGGTTTGGCTTATGCTGGATGAGTGTTATTGCCAAACTAAAGAAGGAGCAGGCTGCTTTGCTCTTGTCTGGGACTCCCGTTTGGATGGCCCTAAGGATCGATGCTAGGTGAATGAGGTTATGTAGGGCCACTTTAAGGTAGGGATTTCCTCTACCTCGTTTAACTCCCTCCCCAACTGCTGTCTGGTTTTCAAGTATAGGGTCACTCCCCTTTGATGGGTGCTCTACTGTGGTCTGTTTTGACAATGCAGACAAGCAGAGGAAGTTCGCCTTTGGCGTGTCCCTCCTTGTTATCTGTCACATACTGTGGTCTATTGCTAGAAGGAAAAGACAAAGCACTAGCTATAGCAGATCTTAGGTAGAGTGCCATTACTCAAGGCAGGGTGTGAGCTGCTCTCACCAAGTATTCTGGGGTGTTTAAGTAGGGCCTAAGCTCCCCTCCCCTGTTCCTTCCTTGGGGTTTAGAGTCAGGGTGATGAAAGCTTCTGGGCACACTGCATTACCTTGCTTTCATTTTCCACCCTTGCTTGAGTATGAGTAAGGATGTAGGTTCCTCTTGGAGGAGCAGCAAAATCGAACGTTGTTGTCTGAAGGGCTAATGTTACGTGTTTAAAGTTGGAAAAGGGGATGATGACATAACATTTATGTGAGGCACAGTTGCTGTGTGTGAAGACAGGAAAAACCAGCAAGAAACGCTACAAACGTTTAAAAACGTTTATTCATACGGAATGAAAGATTAAGTGCACAACAAGATCCAAAAATAAATACAAAATAAAGGAAAAACAGGAGTGTCGCCAAATCAATGAAATAATCAAAACATAACTATAATATCTAATTTTAATCGTACTTCTAAACTAACTGTCAAAGAAAAACGTAGAAACAAAACCGAAATCTTCAGCAGGTGCGCCGCCTTAAATAAACTACACTAACTAAAAAACGAAAGTACAATACTGGCGAACACTCCACGCCTAGTTAACAATAACAAAGCCTACCTCCCGTTGTTACTGGGCGTGCGCTTTCTCAAATTGCGTGCTAGGCATATGCTATCAAACTAACAACAAAACTCAAGGGAGTGTTACTCAGGTCTCTAATGGTATTAAACTCGAAGACATTCCAAACAGTGGTTACGTTAAACAAAGCATCTCTGTGAGGGCAAGCTAAGTGAGATCTGGCGGAGATCTGCCTCTCTTCTTGTGAATGGGGTTTTTAAACCCAGCAGCGCAGTAGTGGATTGGTGGAACAGCTGATGACGCGTGCCCGTAATGACTACACGCAGCGAATGAGCAATCTCCACCTGAAAGCAATGAATGAAGAGACAGAGCAACAGAAACATACACAAAGACACGTGGAACGTAACAGCTAACTATTGAGTTTTAATGCCTTGCATGCTCCCTTTGGTAAGCTGCTTTTCAGGGTGCCCCTTAGTAAAGTGCACTTAAGTATGGTGGACTAATTGTATTCCTGTGTTTAATTTACCTCCCTCCCCATCTGTTCTTTGGCCCTTAAGTAGGGTCTTTTTGCTCCCCTTTGGTTGGGTTCTACATAACGTCTCTCTTGTATGATCCATGTTCAAAGAACCTGACAACTGACTACATCCAGATCGGATTCAGAATGATGATCAAAACATAGATGGAGTAGATCAAGTCCATCAACGGAGGAAAAAGCTTGCATTGCTGAGTCATTTTTTCGTTGAGCTCTGCTCTTGGGGCCTTAAAAGGCTGACACCTGTCCTGCAAGGAAGGTAGGAAAGTTTTAAAGGCTGGGACTTCCCTTGCTATAAAGCATAGAAGATTGGGTAACTTCTCCTATTATTGGAATATATTGGCTTAGGGAGTGGAGACAATATACAGTCTATATGAGTCATTTTGGATGCACCCTTGGGGTTGATGCGCTCTGAATTATTATCATTATTTTTATTTTATTTTAGAGAAAAACATTCAAATTACAATACTAACATTTATGTTTGTCTTAATTTCTGTTTTCAAACACGAAACAATTGACCTTTTATTTTGGCGGAAACCCACAGAAAGACCTTATCGCTTCTCTTTGTTGAAAACAACAGATTTAAGGGTGTTTTCACACCTACTGTAGTTCGTTTGAGTCCTTGAAACATTCTCGGATCGGTACAGCGTGTATATATGAACCAACCAATTGATCTCAGACCCCCCTAAAAGGACCAACAAGCGAACCGTGAGTACGGTTCGTTTGTGGGTCCGTTTGTGGTTCGATTTCTTTGTGATATGTGAAAGCGATGAGGTCCTGGTTTGCATTGAATTTCATTTCGACATGTTTACTCTTTTTGAATAAATATCATACTACAGTGCAATCTACCTTTTGCAGTTCTGGTGTCTCCGCCCCAACATTCGGTACAATACAACATGACATACATTCACATCACATGTTAACGCAGCAGTATTATGCTCACGTGACACTGCAGTTATTCGCAGTCATGAAAGTTTATAATTTGCATGTGTTTTAAACTCTTGCCAGTTAAACATTTCATTCGCGTCCTGTTCGAAGCGCGTACAACCGAAGGAAGCGTACTAAAAGCCTGCAACGTGTGTGTAGATGTGCACAAAACAGAGTAGTCGTTTGGTAACTTTTATGATGAACTCACTTTAATGTCATCCTCCATGAAGCCTCTCAACAACTGCCTAAACTCCGCCCCCTAACTCTGTCCTCCTAATATCCTGCTCCCGTACATCTATGAATAGGTGCGACACCCACATATTCTACATCTTTCTTCTTTTTTTTTTTTAAGCAAGTGCAAAATAGAAATAAGCACTAACAACATATAACATATAACACGTGCTAACATCTATTAGAAACACTACGTACTGAGAAATCAATCAGTGTGTAACAAAGTCTTTGAACTTTGAATTAGGCTTGGACACCCTTCCTGATCGAGTGACAACAAGTGGAGCTGGATTCTCTTGCCTGGAACTGTCGCTGTTTTGTGGCGACAGCATGTCAAATCCATTTTCTGAAGTGTCACGTGACATCACAGTACATGGCCTTGCTTGGGGTTCTGGAGAGATCATGGGCATGGACGTGATGGTGGTATCTGGACAGCATGACTCAGTCACCCGTAGAAGGTGACGGCGGTTTCTTACATAAGCCTTCCCATGAGACTGGACAATATAACTGTTAGGTTGAAGGGCATTTCCTGAAACTGTGGCCAGCTTGTCAAACCCACGGGTCGTCTCCATGCGTACCGTCTGTCCGGGCTCCAGAGGCGAAAGGCGTCTGGCAGATTTGTCATGGCTTATCTTTCCTTTTTCTCTGAGTGCAAACAAAGCAGCCTGAACATTGGTCTGAACTCTCGGTGTGAGCTGGGATGGTACCACGGGGATCAAGGACCTGGTGCGTCGGGACAGTAGACGTTGCACCGGAGAAGGCATGCCATCCCTGGGTGTGTTGCGCAAGTTGAGCAAAGCTGCATGGATGTCAGAACCGTCACGTGCACACTTTTCTAAGAGATGCTTTGCAGACCTGACCCCACGTTCCGCCAGACCATTTGACCTAGGGTAATTGGGACTGCTCGTGACATGCTGAAAGTCCCACTGGTGAGCAAAGTTCTTGAAATCCCTGCTTGAAAATGATGTTGCATTGTCAGTCATCAACTGGTATGGGATCCCATGTACAGCGAATTGCCGTTTCAGTAGCCTGATCACAGCATTACTGGAAAGGTTCGGAAGAATATCATACTCCCACCAACCAGAGTACGAGTCCACTAAAACCAGGTAAGTCTTCCCTGACCACTCGAATATGTCAGCTGCCGTGATGGACCATGGACTGTCTGGTATCTGGTGAAGTTGCAAAGGTTCTCTCATCTGATGCTGCTTTAGAGCATTGCACGGAGCACATCTGGAGACCTCCCTTTCAATATCACTGTATATTGTAGGCCAGAACATGGTCTCACGTGCCCGTCGCTTGGTGGACTGAATGCCAGGATGACCTTGGTGAAGCTGTGTGAGGTAGTGTTTCTGGAGCGAGTGGGGGATTACATACCTCTGACCACGAAGAATCAAACCATTATCCACGGTCAATTCATCCCTCATAGCATAGAACGGGCGGATGTCATGTGGAATTTCCTTATATGAGGCAGGCCAGCCAGTGAGAATCGTGTCTGCGAGTCGTTTGCAGACAGCATCTGCCTGTGTGTTTTGCCTAAGTTCTTCAATCCTTCTAGATGACAACACCCCTTCCAGAGCTAGCACATCATAGTCCTCAATGGTTTCAGGACTGTCAGTGGTGGGGAGGTGTGCGCGTGATAGTGCATCCGCAACATACAGTTCACGGCCTCGTTTATAAATCACATTCAGATGATAACGCTGAAGTTTGAGCATCATGCGCTGGATGCGCACCGACGCTGTGTGCAGAGGCTTTCTCAGAATGGTTATGAGGGGTTGATGATCCGTCTCCACAGTCACTGGCCGGCCATAGATATAATCATGGAATTTTACACAGGCAAAGACTAGTCCCAAGAGTTCTTTCTCAATCTGTGCATAGCGCGCTTCAGTGTCTGTGAGAGATCTCGATGCAAATGCAATAGGCCTGCCATCCTGAAGACAGACTGCTCCGAGACCATGCTGGGAGGCATCAGCGGATAATGTCACCGGCTTGTGCACATCAAAATACTGTAGGACAGGTGGACTTGTCAGTTGTTCTTTAAGTGTGTCTGCAGCAGCAGCATGTTGTTCAGTCCAACACCATTGTGCATCTTGGCGCAGGAGCTGACGAAGGGGAGCCGTTATCTCGCTGTACCGATGTATGAATTTCGAGAGATAATTGGTCATGCCAAGAAACCTCTGCAAACCATGTTTGTCTTCTGGAGTGGGCATCTGGCGGATGGCCTTGGTTTTCTCTGGGTCGGGTTTGACACCTTTATCAGTGAGAAGGTGGCCTACATATGGCACCTCTGAGACCCTGAAACGACATTTTGTCGGGTTCAGCTGCATATTGATGGCTCTGACACGGTCTAACACACATTTGAGGCGTTTGTCGTGTTCTTCAACAGAAGAGCCCCAGATCAAGATGTCATCCACGACTATTTCACACGGCTGGCCTGAAAAAAGCTGTTCCATGCATCTCTGAAAAACTTCACTCCCAGTTGAAATCCCATATGGCATTCGTAGAAATCTGTACCTCCCGAACGGAGTCATAAAAGTTGTGAGTTTCGATGATTCCTCGTCCAGAGGGATCTGCCAAAATCCACACTTTGCATCCAGAATGCTGAAGACCTTTGCCTGTGGCATATCAGCGATTACTTGCTCTACAGTCTTTAACGGGTGATAAGGCCTCAGGAGAGCCTTATTAAGATGTACAGGGTCTATGCATATGCGTACCGAACCATCCTTTTTGACAGCAGCTGCCATGGCAGACACCCAAAGAGTAGCCTCCTCCACTGGCACAATAATGCCCATTTTTGTCATTCTTTCCAGCTCATGCGCAACTTTGTCTTTCATGGCCAGCGGGATCCTTCTGGGGGCACACACAGTCGGATGCACCAACTCATCCAGGCGCATGTGATATATAACTGGGAGCTTGCCAACAGTGTCAGTACGAAACAAGTCCTCATAATCACTCATCTCAGGAGCCTGTTGTTGTACAGCATGTACTTCTGGGCTAAGTTGTATGAGATTTAACCTCATGCTGTCTGGTAAACCTAGCAGGCTCTTAACATTTCTGTCCACTATGTGAAATTGCAATTTTCCTCCTGAAAGAACTAGGGTGACAGTGCCCAGTGTCTGAATTGTGTGACCGCCGTAAGCTATCAGATTCACTCTGTGTGACTGATCAATTTGGGCATTTGGGTCGATGTACTGTAATGTGGATAAAGACATAACATTGCATTTAGCCCCAGTGTCTATTTTCAGCTTAATCTGCTTGTGACAAGTCGTTGTGAGAGAGGTGAATATTTCTCCTTTGTTTGCAAGCAGGTCCACACTTTCACAGTGAAAATCATCTTGGTGGAGTTCACTTTCCACTTCATTTACTCTGTGTAGGTTTTTGCACTGTGATATTGAAAGCATGTCTGTCCATTATCACGTTCCGTTCTGGCAAGCATATCTCATCAAATTTTTTTATTAACACATCAGGATCCTCTTTGTTCTCACCCTCTTGAAAGTGAAATGACTCATATTTATCTAGTGCATCTGAACCGGCAAAATTGAGGAGAGTGTAAGCTTGCACCTTTTTTGATTTGTCCGACAGTCCTGCTTTGCTGTACACGTCCCATTCCCTCTTGAATTTCAGCCAGTTGTTAGCGATGTCGTCATCAAATACGAGCGGTTCTATGCGCCGGAGACTTTGAGCCATGATTTCTCAGCAATCTCACTTCTGACACCATGTAGATGTGCACAAAACAGAGTAGTCGTTTGGTAACTTTTATGATGAACTCACTTTAATGTCATCCTCCATGAAGCCTCTCAACAACTGCCTAAACTCCGCCCCCTAACTCTGTCCTCCTAATATCCTGCTCCCGTACATCTATGAATAGGTGCGACACCCACATATTCTACAGCGTGAGTACTGAAAATATATATTTCACGTCTTATTGAGCTTAAACTGTCAAATACATACAAAGTTTACATAAACACAGTCGGTTATGTATAAAATGAAAATAGACAGTTGGGAGAAAATCGGATGCATCTGTATCCGTGCTGCATGAGCTCTTAAAGGGACAGCAACCTAATAATAAACATGCAGTCCTTTAATAAAATGACCAAAAAGAAAATCAATGTATAATTTATACAGTGAAGTTTTATTTTTTACATTTGTTTATTCAATTACTTATTTGAATGGTGGATTATATACACCTAGGCTACTGTTGCTGAAAAAATAAAGCACTATTTATTTAATTTGTATATTATGTTGTTGTGTATTTGTAATGTGCATCTTTGTTGCTTTTACAAAGATAAAATTATAAAATCAAGATTTTTATTTTGGTCACTATGGCCTGTCTTTCTTTTTTCTGTTATATTTTGTTATCTTGTAAGGCTATATTTTTAAAATCGGGCAATTAGTTTGGCTGTACCGCACAGTCACCTTCAAAATAGTAAAAACAACATGAAAAGAATCGTGATAAAATCATGAATCATATCCATATCGGCCACAAACCATTCTTATAACGAATGTTGCACTCCCAAATGCAAATAATAAGCGACTCAAACACACAGCACTTGCAAAGTAGCTTTTACTGTGAATCGAAAATGAGAACTATTACAGTACTCTGAAACACGCAGCATGTCAAACTGTATTTGTATAATTACATCACAACCATTGCGATTTGATGATCAAACTAAGTCATATCACATTCTCACCACCATGCATTGTCAAAATTCATAAAAAAGTTACTGGGCAACAGGCGAGTAACATCGTCTCAATGCCAATGGTAGCACTTTATTTTACAGTCCTGCTCCACACGTTCATACTATGTACTTATTATAGCATTATTATAACATTTACAATAACTGGGTTATAACTAGGTATTAACCCTGAACCTACCCCTAAACCTAATATTAACCCATGTAGTTACCTTATATTACCATTACTTTCTTGGGTAAATGCACTGTAAGTACTGTAGAATAAAGGTTAACTACGGCGAATGTTACTCGCATATGACGCTTTGAACCCTGGCTAACATGCTAATAGTGTCCCGCAGGTGGCGCCATGAGCTCATGCGGCGCTGTTAGAAGCAATCCATGTATGAAATAAATGTATTAGAAAACATTACATTTTGCAGTTTATTTAGTTACTGTTTGAGGCCATTTCGCGATTTCAATCATCATACAGTAACCAGCATAATTTTTTTTCTCGGATTTACGAAATGTATGTGGTTCATATTTTTCAGGGTGGAAAAAAACAAGATGCAGTGTCGAAGTTCCACTTCGAGTAGGAACATCTCAGGTTATGACTGTAACACTGGTTCCCTGAAAAGGGGAATGAGACACTGCGTCTCGTTTCCATGCCTCTGGCCTGCCTGCATGTCACACATGTTTGTCACACATGCTTCAGACACCGGTCATGCTGATGGCATTCCCCTTCCCATTTTTAGAAACAAATAACTAAATGACCTCTACACAAGTATTTATTATTTTAAGTCACAAAATAATTAGTTATACTTGATTTGAAATATGTTATGCGTGCATATGCACAGTCGAAACGTATATACAGGCCCAGGGTTTGAAATATACACCCACCAACCTGCCAATTGCGGGTAAAAATTGCGGGTAATGCTGTCAAATCACTAGTCAATTTGTCGTGTTACTATGTTTACTCACTTTGCTGGGGAAGTTCGTGTTAGCCATATCTGTGTGGATTTAGCACAAATACTCGTGAGTCATTGTGATCTTTTAAATACAGCGTATTGTGCAGAATCTGCGCATTTCTGGCTTACTTGAACAAGCACTTCACCAAGCAACAAATAACGGTGCACTTGTTCACCCTCATTGAAGCAATAGAGTAGATTAAAAAACATTTGGTTTACAGAAAAGACATTGCTATTTTCCAACATCCTACATGTTCTTTGTACTGTATTGATCTGTCCACCTAAAACAAATTTTTGGTATATATAAAACACATATAAAAACTGCTATAACTGCTTCCACTTCATACAAATATTTATTTTCCCATTAAGTAATCATATCTGCTTTGTTCACAGTTATGTTTGTGCTATCCATACTTGATGCAAGCAGGGTAAAGCAGACATCAAAATGTTTCCAGACTGTTTCCATTTAAAAATCCATTTATTTCCATTTTCAACAACTCTTATAATTTTAATTATATGAATGAATCACAAAGTGTTTAAAAAGTGCTCTATCTATCTATCTATCTATCTATCTATCTATCTATCTATCTATCTATCTATCTATCTATCTATCTATCTATCTTGGGCGTCTTGTGGCCCAAGAGGGAAGGGAGAACATTTAGATTCAGATCTTGTACATTGTGATGCAGATTTTCACAAATCAGTAACATACAAATTATTCAATTTTATATTGACTAGCGCTAAAAAAAAATTAAATTTTTACAGTGTCAAATACAATTCTGATCCTGTCACATCACTTTTTTCAATTTCTTATTTTCCTTTTATTAGTTTGAAAAGCACATAATGAGCTTCAGATGGCCTTCACTATACATCCTGACTAGTGGTGAAAAAAACACAGCAGTTATAGTTATGGACAGAGTCAGTGGAACAATTTCACATAAATACAAATACTTATTGATTTTAGCTATATTCATAAAATAAGTTACTACCAGAGGCAAATAACAAATCAGGATAGACACTAAAATATGAGAGATGATTCTAAAAGCCTTCCTTTTCTGCTGGTTCTCAGCAGTTTTACCTCTGTCCGTTTTATTGTGTCTGTCTTTCTCTGTCATCTCTACATTATTGCGATTGCCTGGTCCTGGACGCTTCAAAGCGCAAAGGACAGAAGCACAGCAAAATGAGGTTATTATCACTGCAATGCAAAAAATTAAAAAGAATGCGTGATCTTTAAAATAGTTTTCCCCACTGAAAATGACCCTCAAGCTGTTGCCAAAAGAAATTAGCCAAACTGCTGCTACCAATGTAATCCTGTACTGAATGCCCTTATATCTCAGGAATGTTATTGGATGAATAACTGCCAAATATTTTTCAATACACATGCAGATCTGGAGAAGAGGTCTGACAGTCCAACTGACACCAATAAGAAAGTTGGCTAAACGGTCACCATGCAGAGAAGGATAGCTGATAACAATTATGTCTATAATGCATTGAATGCAAAAAAACAGCTCCAGTATAGTGATGTTCAGTGGAAACACCATGTTTGGTTTAATGTTCCCACGGAGAAACACCCAGAGGGACCAGCAATGGATCGGCGATCCCACAGTGAAGCATAGTATTGAAGTCAAAAAAGTGGCATAGGGGCCAAAATGTCCTTCACACAAGCAGAACCAATCCACTGACTCATCGAACATGGGATCTGTATTGTTGATGTTGATGGATGAATTGCACATGGTTGTACAGAACTGGGGAAAACAGAAATGGGTACATTGATCAAATATTATTTTCATTACAGTATGTAATTTAATTTCTTGTGTTTTATGCCTAAAGTTCAAATTATAAAAGTGTTTTATTTCATAGTCCTACTTGACACAAACATTGATGGTCAGGTTCGCCACTATTTGTTTAATCCTTAAATCTGAAGTATGTGAATTGAAATGATGGGGAAAAGATATCTTACCTGGATTGATGTAACAGCGTGCAAAATATACTGAAGAATTGTTCTTCAACCCAACAGCGACAAGATACTAAACGTGCCTCTGTTTCAAACCGTGTAAAAAAAACAAGCTACAAAAGCACCTCATCCACCAAGGAACTATATACACATATAAATGTGTGCCCACTCCTATTTTGTTTTGCATATACGTATATTTGTCCGTGTATATATATAGTTGTTGTTTTTTTTTCAACAGTAGGCCTATCTTTTAGGATGCTCCAAGCTCATTTTTGGGTTTCCACTTATATAATTGTAAATTGAATTTATATACCGTAAAAAATGTAGGCCTATATTATATCCCCTAACCCTAAACCTAGCCATCACAGAAAACATTCTGCATTTTTACATACATCATTTATGAATGATTTATACCCCCACCCACCTCAAAAAAATTTCAGGTTTTACTTACAGTTTTTCTCAGTCGCTTTGGTGCATTTCTCACATCACTATTTACATTTGCACAACAGTTAATTCAGTTCTCAAAACAATTAGTACAAACTGCAAAACCTAGTTGATAACCTGCAAAAGCGTGTCACTTGCTCAAAATGGATAGCTCATTCCTCAAAAGCAAGTATTCATGTCAATGAAAGTGTCAGTGTCATCAAGATGAAAAGTCCTGACACCATTGTTTATGAACAAGATAGTCAAATGGCTTTGTCATGTTTTCATTGTGACAGTTTACTCTGTAAATGTTTTCCAATGCAAAAAAGTCAGATCTTGGTGACACTACCTGAAAATGCTCAAGACAGCACTGTATACTATTTGCACAGCCATTTGAAAAATACAGTAAAGTTACACATTACTGTATTTAGTGAGGTAACAGTGAGTACAAGACACTGAATATGTATGTTTCACATTTTTACTGCATATGCTCTTTGCAATTCTAATTTATTCACAGCATTGTGCAAAAGAAAAAATACACCCTTATTTACAACAAAAATAAACTCCCTTTGGGTAGAGCTGTGCACAACTGGAAACAATATTGCAGTACATATTGGAACTGAACATTGGTTGCAACTAATGCTTCACACACCCCTTCTCATCAGTGAAAGCTGAGATTCACCTGAGAGAAATTGTTCAATTTAGAAGACATTTTCAGGAAAAAAAAAAATGTGTAAAAGTTTGCTTGACAGATTTTGACAACTAGTTCAACATTTTTGTATGTAATGACTCAAGCAATGAAATGAGGACTATTAGTTTTATATGGAATGACTATTCAGCATTCACAAGTATAGTTCATTTTGACTGACGTGACATAAGCAAATGATAATGTTAAAAAACAGGAGAGAGTTGTATGAAAGCAACTGATGCATGTCCAAAAGCATTTGCAATTTGTTGGAAGGAAAGAGAAACTGCTACTATGATGTGCACAAATGACTAAATGTTGTGGAGGTTGAACTAACTGTTGTGCAAATGTAAATAGTGATGTGAGAAATGCACCAAAGCTACTGAGAAAAACTGTAATTACCTGGAAATATCTTGTGTTATGCCTGATCTGATTAAATACCCGCTAATACTTGATGGCATCTTCAAGAAAAAGTCCACTTATGCTGTTTTTTTTTTGTATTGAATTGTTTATTTTAGCTCATGTCATTAATGTGTTCTTAAGGATAATGTTGTTTTTCAACAGCTTATTTATGGGAAGGTCCAAACAAATGTTGGTGCAACATTTGAATAGAAAATCATGATGTGCTTTTACAAAAACACCTGTTTTCTGGCCTTGTTATTGTAGACATACTTTGTTTTAATAATACATGGCTGGACTATTTTAGAAGAAAGCTATAGTAATAAAATGGGCCATAATTTTAAGTAATTCTTTAGGCTAGGCTAGTGTAAAGGTTTTTATTATTTTCATGTATGTTTTTTTTATTTTATTTTTTTTACATTTTTACTTTTCTTTTGAAAGCTGTTGTCTTGTTGTCCCCGCACCTGTTTACACATTTCTTTTTATTAACAGAACAGAAACCAATATTACAGTGTGTAATGTATGTGTTTTATGTAAAATTAATGTTTTTCCCTGAACATTTCCAGTTGGTTAAACTTATAAACAAAAGTTCACCTGCTGCCTTAACCCTTTCATGCATGAATTATGATAACCTCAGTCAGGATTTTTTTTTTTTTTTCCTATGTGTTTTTATTGCTCTTAGGGCATGAACAACAAGATTTTATTTATTTATTTTATTTTTTACACATTTTTCAAAGAGATTTTCAGATGCGTTTATGGTTTAAACTGAAGAGATACTGTATTAAACATAATACAATAATCATATATAGTTCAACAGATATAGTGTATTTAACAAACCAATCAATACAATTATATCAAATCCTGTGAAAACTAAAAAATATATACAAAAAAATATAAATGCGAAATATTGCAAAGGCAATTGAACGTCATACAAGCTGAACTTCGCGTATCTTTGATATCAGAACATGAGGATATGATTCCATCAGAAATATCTACAGCCTGTCAAGGTACAACTGTGGAAACCACTCAGATGCTCCCTCCAGTGCACCAGAGTATGGATATTTACCCTTAGCTGATAATTCTGATTATGTTCAAGATGGACACATTTCTAGCATAGCCCTCCTCTGAGAAAACCTAGCGATCAGGTGTTTTCAATCTCATCTGAAATGAGCAGTGTTGGGGGTAACGCATTACAAGTAACACGCATAACGCAATCAGATTACTTTTTTGATGTTACGAGTAAAGTAATGCGTTACGAGTAACGTGCATTACGTAATCAGATTTTTTTAAAGTTACAAGTAATGTATTACAAGTAACATGCATTACATAATCAGATTACTTTTTGATCTAACAAGTAATTAATCACAAGTAATGTGCATTACGAAATCAGATTACTTTTTGATCTAACAAGTAAAGTAATGCATTACAAGTAACATGCATTATGTAATCACATTACTTTTTTGATGTCAATGAAAATTACATTCTAATAATACAAATACATTTATTTACAGTCAAAAAAAAAGTTACTGCAGATTAAGTATTTTCAAAAACAACATTCACAGTATAAGTATGAATTGTAGCTGAAATATAGCCATTGATGCATGAGGTCCACTATAGTGGAAAGATGATTAATCAGAATTATATTGATATTGCTTGATGCTGCAATATTATAATTTTTTACCTACAAGAGTCTCCTAGGATAGAAGGAATGGGTGGATATTCCAGAGCAACTTGGCATTTCTGACTGACCATTGGCCATCTTGGTTTGGAGAGGGAAAAAATCAAAACACAACGGCTTGTCACTTGATGGCAATGTATTGGATGATGCACCAGGATCCACTGTAGAGGCTGATGTGCAACTATGCCATCAAAACCCATGCAAATTCAAGTAAATGCTTTATTAATAGCTGTCCACTGTAGTGACCTCTATGCATGAAAGGGTTAAAAGCATAAGTAAACTCAACTAAACATGAGTAAACTCAACATAAAGTTAAACAGATTTTTAAATGGCATACATAGCAAGAATCCAGTGAACCTAAGCCAGAGAAACAAAAGAGATATAAAATTAAACCCAGAACCAGATACTGATTGAACATCAAACAAATCTGAACAAAAGTAGAAACACAGACTTCATGAGATGATTACGACCAGGCAGGAAACAATATTATCTCTTGACAAGTTTTAGATTTTGAACTCAAGATTATAAGTTTTCAAAAGTTTAATTTAAAGTGATCCAGTGTCTTGAATATTTGAGAGTCGAAACAAAGATTAAATTACAAACTAGATTAAAAAGTTTGTAGACAAACTTTGATGTTGGCTTGAGAAAGCCTAGCCAGACATTTTGAAGTAGTTTTAAAAGCTTGAAGTTTGAAGGTTTTGAGTTTAAAGTAGGCTATTTTCAAGTTTTGACGTGACATGAAGCGGTGATATCTAAATGGGTGAGTTGTCTACTTTTTAATTAGTCTTCCCATCAATGTCATCATTTTGTTAATTCAGACCGAGTCCCGAACACACACGAAAACAAGAGTCGGGATTTATCTCAATCGTATACCAATCGTATCCAATTATAACCAATCATAGTGGATGGAGCATTGCCTCCTCTCACGTGACTTTCCCCACCAAACCCACCACATGCAGTTTAGGGGGTCTGTTAAAACTCATTGGGCTCAGGGGAAGCCAGACAGACGCTGACTTCTGATGTAAATTTACCTGTTAGAAAAATGTGTTATTTATACACTTTTTAATATTTTATTTTGTAGCATTTGTGCTTTTTTATTTTAATAATGTGGATTATTTTCTCATCCAATTTTTTTTTAAAAGCACAATATATGTTTCAGGTGGCCTTCACTGTACATTCTGACTAGCGGTGAAATTAACAGAGTAATTGTGGTGATTGATAGAATCAGTGGAACAGCTTGACATATATAAGAAGGGTTAGTGACTTTAGCTATGCGTATAAAATAAGTTACTACTAGAGGTAAATAACAAACCAGGATAGACACTAAAATATGAGAGATGATTCTGAAGGCCTTCCTTTTCTGCTGGTTCTCAACAGCTCTGCCTCTGTCAGTTTTATTGTGTCTGTCTTTCTCTGTCGTCTCTACATTCTTTCGATCTCCTGGTCCTGGACGCTTCAGGGCGTGAAGGACAGAAGCACAGCAAAATGAGGTTATCATGACTGCAATGCAAAAGCCCAAAAAGAATATGTGATCTTGAAAGTAGTATATCCCAATGGAAACAAGCCTCAAACTGTTGCCCATTGCCATTAGCCAAGCTGCTGCTATCAATGCAATCCTGTACTGGATACCCTTATATCTCAGGAATGTTAGCGGATGAATCACGGCCAAATATTGTTCAATACACATGAAGGTCTGGATGAGGGGTCTAAAAGTCCAGCCAAGACCAATAAGAAAGTGAAGTATGTACTGGCCCAACATAGAGCGATAATTGACAACAATGATGTCTACAATGCATTGAATACAATACAAAATCTCCAATATAGTGATGTTCAGTAGAAACACCAAGTTGGGTTTGATGTCCCCACAGAGATGTACCCAGAAGAACCAGCAATGGACCGGCGTTCCCACAACGAAGCACAGTATTGAAGTAAAAAGGTTGAAATAAGTGCCAAAATGTCCCTCACAAATGCAGAACCAATCAAATATAGTTGCATTCCAGATTATTAATGAAGAATTGCACATGGTTGAACAGAGCTGTGGAAATAAAAATGGATGAGTGTGCACAAGTTTTTTTCTTTCAATTAATGAATCACAAAAACAGAAAAGTTTTCATGCACTCTCAGAAAATAATGGTACAAAAGCTGTCACTAAGACTGTACCCTTTAAAGGGATTATAATACCACTTTAGTTCCTAAAATGTACACTTTTGGTACCAATATGTACTTTTAAGGTGCTAATATACTACAAAGGTGTACCATTTGAAAGATGACCTCTTTTGTACCTTTCTTTCTGAGAATGTAGGAGTGAGACTATGTGAAGACTTTTTGTAAGGCACTATTTGTGTGGTTAACTCTTAAATATAGACTATAATACAAATAAAAATGTGAAGAAATGTCATACCTGAATTGATGGTAGAGAAAGAAAAATATACTGAAGAATTGTTTTATTTGATCAGAAACTATGAGCTATCAAATATGTATTTTCAACTTTATTTGTTTGGTCTGTTCATAGGAGAACAGTGGCCACTCCCTTTTTTATTTTGTTTGCATATGTCTGTCCCTCTGATTTATCTCATGTTATTATTGCATGCTTATGAATATAATTTTTGCAACAATATATTGTGGGATAATGCATACAAATTAGGCTATGGTGTGCTTAATGTGTACACTTAAAGGGTTAGTTCACCCAAAAATGAAAATTCTGTCAGTAATTACTCACCCTCATGTTGTTCCAACCCCGTAAGACCTTCGTTCATCTTCGGAACACAAATTAAGATATTTTTGATGAAATCTGAGTGCTGGATTCACTTCTCCATAGGCTGCTAGGTGGCCCAAACTTGCTGGCCCAGAAAAGTTATTAAAGTGATCGTTAATACAGTCCAAGTGACTACAGTGGCTCAATCTTAAGTATATCAAGCGACGAGAATACTTTTTGTGCGCACAAACAAACAAAAATAACGACTTTATTCCACTATTCATTTCCTTCTCTCTAGGCCTCGTAGTGTTTTTGCGCTGCGCGTCTGTGTTATACGTAAAATTTGGGTTGTCAGTGAAAATTTAATTGACGTCTAACCAGAGCCCAAGATTAGACTAGTCATCAATTAGATAACAAAGAAATGAAATGAGTGAAGAAATGAAACCAAACACCTTATAATCAGTGTTTACTTTGCTTATATGATGGAAAATCATACATCTCGCAAGTTATTTTGGCAAAAATGACATGTAACCAAATTCAAGGTTATTTTGGCTAGAAGTGGGTTACTCATAGCTGGACTATATCAGGTCTATAGTTAACCTAGACGGTGAAGTGACGGCTGTTGCTTGCTAGGTTAAGAAATGTATAGACATTTCTACTAAACATGTATGAAATAAAATTATAAAACTGACTTGAAATACAGTACGAACCTTGCCTTGGTTACTGGAATCACATGAATCACACATCGGTTTGATACTCTCGCCGAAGATTCGTAAAGATTTGAAAGCTTCATGAAGCAGTGCTTCAGATGTGCCCAGCCCCAGTTGACACCTTCTATACGATCTTCAATAAACGAATGCTGACAAATACATGTCATTTGGCCAACATATTCAGATGGATCACAAAACCAGTCACATGGGTAAATTTTTTTTAATTGAGATTTATACATCATCTGGAAGCTGAATAAATAAGCTTTCCATTGATATATGGTTTGTTAGGATAGGATATTTGGTCGAGATACAACTATTTGAAAATCTGGAATCTGAGGGTGCAAAAAAATCGAAACATTGAGAAAATCGCCTTTAAAGTTGTCCATTTATGTTCACGATTGTACTACATTCACTTACTAAAATAAATGTTTTATATATTTATGGAAGGAAATTTACTAAATATCTTCATGGAACATGATCTTTACTTAATATCCTAATGATTTTTGGCATAAAAAAAAAATCTATAATTTAGACCCATACAATGCATTGTTGGCTATTGCCACAAATATACCCGTGCGACTTGTCACTGGTTTTGTGATCCAGGGTCACATATATCAAAATTCTAAAAAAATATTAGAGAAAACAAAATGTTGAAATAAAACCTTTTTATTTAAATATATGGTCTCTTATTTTCAATTTTTTTCTTGAGTTCTTTAAGCTTTGAAAAACACATTCTGTGTTTCAGATGTGCATCATTATACATTCTTACAACAGGTGAAATTAACACAGTAGCCTAATCATAGTGATAGACAGAACCAATGGTAAAATGGTACATGAATATAAATGCTCATTGATTTTAGCTATGTGCATAAAATAAGTTATTACAAGAGGTAAATATTATGTAAAAATGATTCTGAAGGCCTTCTTTTTCTGCTGGTTCTCAACAGCTCTGCCTCTGTCAGTTTTATTGTGTCTGTCTTTCTCTGTCATCTCTACATTCTTTCAATCTCCTGTTCCTGGACGCTTCAGGGCACGAAAGACAGAAGCACAGAGCGTTCACGAGAGCGCCACGACGCTGAGAAGATGATCAGAATTTTCATTTTTGGGTGAACTAACCCTTTAAGGCGTTTCCCACTCCAATCAGCCAAGCTGCCGCTGCCAATGCAATCCTGCACTGGATGCCCTTATATCTCAGGAATGTTATTGGTTGAATCACTGCCAGGTAATGTTCAGAGCCCATGCAGATCTGGAGAAGCAGAGACCAATGAGAAAAATAACCAATTCACAGGCTGGCACTGAGAAATAGCTGGTAATAATCTAGTCAAAAAAGCAAAGAGAACAATAAACCAGTTCTAGTACAGTGATGTTCAGTGGAAACACCAAGTTGGGTTTGATGTTCCCATGAAGAAACACCCAGAGGGACCAGCAAAGGATCGGCGCTTCCACAATGAAGAATAATGCTGTAGTAATAATAATTAAGACAGTGCCAAAATGTCCCTGACAAACGCATTTCCAAATTAATGCCTCATCGTACATGGAGGTTGAATTGTCAATTTGCAAGGATGAATTACACATGGTTGTACAGAGCTGGGGAATAAGAAATGAGTCAATTTCATTCATTTTATGATTTTCAAAATTAGGCAAGCAAAGTAAGTTTAAATGAACACAAAGCAATTCTGTATAGTAGTAAGGCTGGACAGAAGGACTTATTTCTAGATCAAACCTTGCAATTATTTTGCCTCTGTTAGTTTTTGTGTAAATTAGCCTTTAAGTCTGCAGTATATGCACTAAAAGAATGAAAAGAAATAAACTGCTTAATTTAATCCCAACAGCAATGAGCCACCAAAAGTGCCTTTCATCTGTTCATAAGGAAATATCCTTCTATATTGTTTGCATACCTGCTTTTTTTACTCATGTCATGTCAACCATATAACAATAATGATGCTGATTTTTAAAACAGCATCATTTCATGTAAACAAATCTTGATGCATTTAAAAAAACAAATCATGGTGCCCAATCATAAACATGGTTATTCTGCAAAGACATTTTTACAGATTGCCTTTCGTTAGCTTTAGTGATTTGCAAAAGGGCAATTATTCCTGTTTATTACTTAAGGGCTTTAGGACGGATTATCGTTGCCAGCTTATTGCGTTGCTAGGCGGTGACCATGTGCCGTAGTTTGCCTCTTGTTAGTTTGTGTGTGATTTAACCCTGAAGTATTTGAATTCAAATGATGGAAATGTTTGTGATATCTGGATTGATGAAAAAGCATGCAAACTAGGGTAAATAATGCCTTCCATCTGTTCCTAAAGAACTATAAATGTACCTGTACATACAAATCGCATTTGCATGGAATTGTCACTGCTCTTTAGCTCATGACAGTTTTCTTATGAATGTCGATATTTACAACAGCACATTATAAAATGTTGCAAATAAATCTTATTTGCAGTATTTGAATAGAAAATGGTAGGGTGAATTGCCCTAATGTGGGACATTTTTTGCACTTCAGACTTCTGTGACATATTGCGATGTGTAACCAAAACATTAAATCCACACCCAATACCATTTAAAAAAAAAAAACAGGATGTATCCTAATCAAATCAAAAGAGAAAATTCAGATAACCCATTCATAAGATAAATTATAGACATATTAGTGCTCTTATTGCAAATCGTCTGAGAAAATCTGCAGCTTCCTAATGTGGGACAGAACGTGTCCCCAATGTGGGACACTGAAAAATCTATGATAAAAGACCAAAAATCACATTGATACATGTAGAATAGTCAAATCTTTTATTTTAGATTCTCTGGAGAGTAGATTTAGGGACATTCCATGCCCTGGCCTACAGTCTCAGCTGAGGGACCCCACCATCCTCAACAATCTGCCTATACTCCTCTATGGCTCTTTTCATCCTGTCCTGCCTCCACTGATTAAGTTTCTTTCTCTTATCCTTTCCCTGTTTCTGCCTCTCTTTCTGCGTCTGACAATCTGTCCCTGTCTTTCTCACCTTTGCCATTGTGATCTAAAATACATTTCATTTAATTAATCAGATGCATAAAATAAAGTGGAATGGCTTTATTGGTTTTCTACTGCATTTTTAAATTCAGAGCTATTTTTCATTTTAAAGGGATACTTCAGGATTTAGCATTAAGCTTTGTATTAGTAGAAAACCTGTAGTATTTTCGAATTACCGTGCTTTCCACCCTCATATCCCCCTGAGACAAGAGATTTATGTATTTTTTGTCTGGAAAAAATCCTCCGATGACGCAAAAATCGTCATTTTGCGTCATCGGAGGATTTTCTGGCCAGAGGCTAAAGACTACAGCCAGTAGGAGGCGTTGTTCCGCATGTTTTCAGGCCGCCCATAGGAGGTGGGATCTCACTCACAGAATGTACACACAGTGTCAGCCGTCTTTCTTTGGAAGCTAAGCTAGCAGGCTTTTGTTCTGTGGAGAAAACTGAGTAGTAGGAGAAAGCTGAGTAGTAGGGGTTACCATCCTCTTTTTCCCGGACTTGTCCGGCGGGCGAGATCGTTCAAAATGTCCGGGATTCGGCTTTTGCTTTCTGCAGTCGCCATTCATTGTTTACATGCACACCTTTTGTTTCAATCTAACTGAATTCATTCTGATTGGTGAATCTGAATGTAGTGTTTACATGAACGCTAAACAAGTGATCGGTTGATGTGCGTTTTACCATTGCTAAGAAAATTCCCACTCCTCTGTGAGAGATGCGAGACCGGCGCGTCTCAGTAATGACGCCACCGGCCTCGCGCCGTTCTCCAGTGCCCCTCAGCCTCGTCCTGCTCGCCACAGTAAACATGATGAATGGCGACTGTAGAACGCAAAAGCCGAATCCCGGACATTTTGGGCGATCTCGAAATCCCTGGCAAACTCATCACGGAGTCTCAAATAGTAGCCAAGCCTTGTTTTCAACTGCGCTCTCTTACCGGTAGGCGTGGCCTCCTAGGGCAGCGAAGCAAGTGCATTCTGGGAGTTGTTGTCTTTCATCCACATAAGCCAAAAATACATTTTCTGGCTTTTCTCAGTCTAGAAAGCTCCAAATAAAAAAATTTCTTCACATTTCTTCTATATAAATTACCTATTTTAAATACACATTCATCTTTCCAAGTATCCCTTTAAGTCAACTATACCTTTTACACATACATGACACATACATGACACACACACACACAGAGAGAGAGAGAGAGAGAGAGAGAGAGAGAGACACACGTATGTAGGCATGCACACGCACACATACACACAAAAAAAAGAGCCTTCAAACTGCCCTCCAAGAATAAAAAATTCACATGACTGTAAAAATCTGCATTAACAGTATTGTAATATTGCATTACAAGACTAAAACCATGTAAATAACCATGTTTGTCCCACAAACCATGCCCCACCACACATTTTTTACTCATTGAAGTACTGTCCCACATTAGGCTGATCATGCTGTCCCGGATTTGGAAACCACATTTCCTAATGTGGGACACTAAGAAATTTGATAAAAATATAAAATATATAGTTTATACACACAAAGTTAGACTATTTTTTGATGGACAAACATTTCATAAGCATATTAGGCTAAAAAGTAGCAGGATTGCATTGTTTAAAATGTATTTAACTCCTTAATATCAAACTTGTTAAAACTCTATGTCACAGGCCTTCGGATGGTCTTCACACAAGGTGCCTCCTGTTTGATGATTGCTCCACCCTCAAATATGATTGGACATTTGATAGGTCATGTGATTTTGATCACATGACACCACAGCTTTGTCTAACCCATAGTTTCACTGTCATTCATGTATTTATGGGGGACCTACAAACACTAGACCTTAGGTGTCCCACATTAGGCAGTGTCCCACATTAGGGCAATTCACCCTACACTATATAAACATGGTTATTTTACAGACATTTTTACAGATTACCTTTCATTAACTTTAGGGTTTTGCATTATTCCTGAATCCTGATAATCATCATTATTCTTTTTGGTTTGTAGAGTCAACTTATGATTTATTTATTTATGCATCATGCAGACTGGTTATTACAGCAGTTTTGTGCCGAATTCCAATCCCTGCCAGATTATCTGCTCTTTAGGTGGGTCGTTCATAGACCATTCATTCATTGTGAAAAGTCTTTTTTTTTTTATTTTTTACCCAAGAATAATGACAGGGTTCTCAAGTTTTATCAAAAGCTTGGAGTGAGATCACATGCGGTTAGGGGAGGAGCCCCAATGGAGCCTCGCCCCTGCCCGTCCCCGCCCGTCCCGTCCCCTCCCGTCCCGTCCCGTCCCGTCCCGTCCCGTCCCCTCCCGTCCCCTCCCCTCCCGTCCCCTCCCCCCAATTTTACCCATTGTTCATAATTAACCAGCACAAATTTGAAATTATAACTATAATTATAATTATAAGTTAAATCTGATAAATAACAGAGCATTTCATCACATCAAATATACTCTTTAATGTTATATTTCAAAATTATTTTTTAGGGGGCTTACCCTTTGGTGCCCAGAATGATAAAATATCTTTTTGCTTTTTCCCTGACATCTTTGAAAAATACAAATGCAATGGCAATGATTAATGTATGCACTCTGCTTTAATACATGTAGCCTCAATGTAACTAGAAAGACTATTAATACAGTATAATATATCATTTAAAATAAAATGAAGAAATACATCTTCTTTCCTTCCCATACCCACTAACATTTCCCTTAGTTTCAGATAACGTAAGCTAGCCAAACTGAGCCAAAGCTTCTGGCCTGGTTGCAAAGTAGTTGTAGAGTTTTTGACTGCATCAATAATAATGTATACAATGGGCTATATATTAAATGTTCTAGCCTAAAAATGTTAGACGAGCTTTCTTCAAACTTACCTTCTCCATCACGACGTGTGTTCGCGCGATGTTGTTGGTTACCTAGTAACGAACGTACGGTGGCCGAGAATGTTCCGTCAACTTCTGTCTGTTCGCGCATCTATGTTGCCTAGTAACGAACGCAATCTGGCCGAGATGCGTGCTGGCGGCAGGAAACTTCACTTTGTGTGCCTGCGCCTCGTATACAACGTTATATATAAAGCTTGCAGGACAACTTGGTTGGCATTGCCTTTTCAGCGTGAGAAATACACGGTGTGGCGTGTGAGCGTGTGAACTGGTTGAATTGCGTCACGGCCAATGCGTGAGACTTGAGAACCCTAATTGAGCGTGATTTTTTCAGTTTGTCTTCATCAATATTATTCCTCACTGTCCACAGTATAGTTGTTCCGAAGATTAATTTGTCAACACAAGGACACCGTTCTAACATTTCATATTCATTTTAAAAGTTCCTAATTTATACATTTTTTGGGGAGGCCTCCTACAATATATTTACATGCATTCTTGGTCAAAAAGGATTCAGTACGGTGGCCGAGAGAGCTCAACGCGCTGCAACTGAAGAAAACACATGCAAATAGAAAAACACCTGCAAATTAAGAAAACATCTTCATCAGTTTCACAACACATGTGTGCTCCAAATACTCACAACACAACCAAATACAGAAACGCGCTGCAAAAGTTCACAACACAACCAAATACAGAAACGCGCTGCAAAAGTTCACAACACAACCAAATACAGAAACGCGCTGCAAATAGGACAGAACACAACGGAAAAGTTTCCGGGGAACCCAATAAGTGACGGACCCGGCTGGGACGTTTTTTATTGCTCGTGAGCATTAATGCCCTAACGTTACTCCCTTAAAAGGGCAGACGGCAGAGCCCTTGACGTGGGCACTTTGGAGGGAGCGGGGCACTTGTGTGCCATTATGTAGCCGTTTGGAACGGACTTGATGAAGGGAGCAACGAAAGCCAATGTAATTTCCCCATTATTTTCACCTGGGATGTTCCCATGACAACGCAGCGCCGTCTCATATTTGGACCTCTTATATAGCCTACTGTCTATGATTTGGACCCTTCATTCTAACATTTCTTATGAAACTTATTTTAACATAACATGAATGTGTACAATGTAACTGATGTATATATTAATATCTTTCCCTCATGTTCTTTTTCTCTATCTTTTTTTTCTTTAATTTATTTTAGTCTTCAGCTTGTTCTTTTCTGATTAGTATTCTTATGACATTGAACATATTACAAATGCATTTTGTATATTGTATACAAAGTTGTATGTCATAAACGTGTAATCTCTGTACGTTTTGCAACAAAAATAAAATAATAAATTAAATTAAAGTAGACACAGAGAATGTCTAATATGGCGAGAAGTTTCACTCTCACTACACTTCCGGCTTCTGAACTGGTTGCAGTTCCACTCTGATTCCATATGAGGGCGCTCACAGGACGAGTGCAGAATGAATGGAGGTCAATGGCGGTATACCCCTCAAAATCCACTTTTCTCAGGATATAATTTTTTGTCTAGTAATTTGAATGTTGTATTCTAAAGGAGATGCAAAGAAATTACACATTGCTGGGTGTTAGATTTTTTAGAGTCACTTATTTGATTTAAAAAAGTCTTTCAAAATGTCAATGACGTCAGAATGCTGACGTCATTAGCAGAATGCTAGCGTGTTATGGGCAACAACAACTCAACCTGTAAGAAATCAAAACGACATAAGTACTCGTTCATTCAACTTTCGACCTAAAACCCATGTTGAACTTGCAAAATCTACAATCACATCTGAGATTTCTCAACGGCAATCGGGTGAAAGAGACAAATTTAGCCGTCTAGCCCCATTGACTCCCATTCATTTTGCACTCATGGCGAGCGCCCCCAGTGGAACTCTGGTGGTACTACAACCAAAATTCGGTACAATAGGGCTTAATAGGGAGTGGACAGGCTCTCCGTAGACGGGCTCTGGTAGACAGCTCTGTAAGCACGTCCCAGTCGGGTCCGTCACTTATTGGCTTCCCCGGAAACATTTCCGTTGTGTTCTGTCCTATTTGCAGCGCGTTTCTGTATTTGATTGTGTTGTGAACTTTTGCAGCGCGTTTCTGTATTTGGTTGTGTTGTGAACTTTTGCAGCGCGTTTCTGTATTTGGTTGTGTTGTGAGTATTTGGAGCACACATGTGTTGTGAAACTGATGAAGATGTTTTCTTAATTTGCAGGTGTTTTTCTATTTGCATGTGTTTTCTTCAGTTGTTGAGTTCAGTTGAGCGCGTTGAGCTCTCTCGGCCACCGTAGTACGGTCTCTCTAAACCCCTCCTTTCCGAGAGCGTACTCTGCTCTATTTGGTCAGATGGCCCAATCTATTATGATTGGTCTACAGTTTACAATATGAGTCTGAAACTTCATTACCATATCAGAATTTCAGCTCTGGAGGCTGAAAGTCCAGGTGCAGTACACTGAGTTTATTAACCCTTAAAGGCATGAATGTTTCAGCAATCTTTATTACATATTCGGGTCTTTAGTGATCCGAAGCTGTTTCTAACACGGATGGGTCTTTACCTGTTGTGGTAATATAAAACTCTCCTGATATTAGAGTAACAATTACATAAGAATAAAATAAAGCATATTTTGTTACCGTTTGGAGCTTGGATGGGTTCAGTTTGAGCAGATGTTTTATACCATCATCACTGTCCTCGTCAGAGTTCATTTCCCAGTACATTCAGCATCTGGCTCATATTCGTGATCTCAAACGTATTCTCAAAACTATCATTTTTAATGTCTTCAATATTTTGATCGCTGACAGCTTCTTCACCAGATCCACCATCAAGTGACAGTGACACTAATATTTAAACGTGTTCAGTACTTGCTCTGCAGTAAATCACTGAGCCATTTCACGTTTTGCTGATGATACATCCTATTCTTTTGTTTTCTGCCTGCGGTAACTATGAGTGAAACATCCCTTCATCATTGTGTATCAGACATTGCCACCTTGTGGAATAAAGATGAATTGCACTTATTCAGTCATCAAAGATTCAATTGTTGTTGTGCAGAGAAAGTATACTTACACTGTTACACACCTCGGGTCGTTAGCAACCCTACACAATTTTTACAAAAAATAAATGAGAAAACAGGCATTCTTTTATAAAAAATATAAATAATAATCTTGTTATAGGCTATTGTTTATAAAGAATTGATTGAGGAATACTAAGAAGGTTGAGGTCTAACTTTAAAAAATGAATGAAGAGGAGGGTAGTCAATGACGTCCCGGATCACTAAAGACCCGAGGTATGCATTTAAGGGTTAACAAATATAACAAAAGTAAATCCAAGCACAGGCAGGAAAACACAGGCAAAACAAAGTACTTCCAAACATAGTGCGAAAACAGAACCAAAAGCAACACACATGATACATCCATCTACTAGGTCAACACCAGACACTGAACAAGGGAAACACTGGGGTTGATGTACACAAGGGGTAATTGGCAAACAAGACACACCTGGAAACAATCAGTGAACTAATTAGCAAGAAAACTACAAACTGATTACAAACATGAACAGAAAGAAACTAGAAATACAATATAAAAGTCCAAACAAACAGGGAACATGTAACATAATTAATAGGAATGAATGTTCCTTAAAGCTGCAGTCCGTAACTTTTTTGGGTTAAAACTTATCCAAAATAATTTTTTGAGCAAGTACATATCCAGCCAGTGTTCAAAACTCTCTGCTTGCCTTAGCTTGATTCTAAACGGTAAGCTTGTAATAATGTTTTTAATTCCAGTGGTACTGGTGGATTTCTGCAGGAAATTCAAGTATGTCTTTGCATCATTACGTCACATCTGTACACATAAAGAACTGAGGATGTTGGAGGTGGACATTTATAGCCTTTTCTCACAGCACTTGGTATAATTAAACTTATCAATTTGATGGCGGATCCAGAAAGGTTCAAATGACAATCGCCAGTGACAACTGGAGATTCACCCGTTGTAAAATGCAAAAGACTTCGGAGTGGCTATATACAGAAAAAAAGAGACTGCAACCGGGCCCATGCGAAAACAGGATAAATATCGGAAGGGCATTAGTCACGCAATGCTGATGTTGTTAACATTAACAATTTGAGAACAAAGTATAATTTGCACGGTTTGACGTGATATGATAAGCGATCGTTAGATTTAATCAGAGTGATTTACTTACTAACTTGTTCAGATGACATTTTCTGGTGAAAATTCTTATGTTGGTCATACTTCCAAAAAGTAGAATCTGTTATTCTGTATGACAGTATAGGCCTATCCACACCGGCGCTGTGACTGACAGCTGCACATTCTCCTCAAAACATCGGATTCATCCGCGCTGTGCCGTGCCGAGGCACAACCCATAAGTTGATCATTCCGCGAATAACTGCAATTGCAGATTTCGAACAGAGATGGCGACAAAGAGGAAAACCTACGGACTGCAGCTTATTACCAGCTTATTACATTACCATTTGCATATCCAAAGAATTTTTAATCTATTAGAAAAATGGAATATGTCATTTGTTTACAATATATGATCAAATAGAAAATTACAATTCATTGATTGTGGTTGGATTACAAAAATTTGTTAGATACAGGGGTGCTCATTTTACCTCATTCTCGCTTACTCAAATAAAACACCAAAATTTGCTTACATTTCATAATATTCTGTAGCAAATAGCATTCATAAACACACTAATGAGTGGGAGAATCTTATGCAAACACAATTTGTATGAGCACAGATATTTATAGTTCCCCATGAACAGATGAAACAGATGAAAGTCAGGCTTGTCACTGTTGGGATCAAATGAGAAAATTCTTTAGCCTATTTTGCATGCTCTTTCATCAATAGAGGTATGGTGTTTCTTTCAATCATTTTTAATTATATTGACTTTGTTACAATACACACACACCAAATGCAAGATTTGTTATCAACCTTTTCTCAAGTCTTAATATTATGTGTTGTTCTGTTCATTTAATCTTAATTTGCTTAACTAACTCATTCATTTTTGTTTTTCCCAGCTCTGTAAAACAATGTGTAATTCCTCTGAACAAATCGACAATTCAACGTCCATATTCGATGAGACTCCAAAGTGGTTCATGTACTGCCTTTGTCGGGGATATTTTGGCACTCATATCATTATTATCATTACAGCATTATCCTTATTTGTGGGAACACCAATCTATTGCTGGTCCTTGTTTCTCCATGGGAATGTCAAACCCAACTTGGTGTTTCCATTGAATGTCACTATAGTGGAGCTAGTGCTTTGTTTTCAAAGCTTTGTAGGCTTAATTGATACCAATTATCTCTCAATGGCAAGCTATACATTTGCTTTGTTTCTCATTGGTCTCTGTTGGACTGTCAGACCTCTTCTCCAGATCTGCATGTGCATTGAACATTACCTGGCAGTGATTCAACCAATAACATTCCTGAGATATAAGGGCATTCAGTGCAGGATTGCAATTGCAGCGGCAGCTTGGCTGATTGGAGTGGGCAACAGCTTGAGGTTCATTTTCTCTGGAAATAACTTTTTTCCAGATCATAGGCTATATTCTTTTTGGTTTTCTGGATTGCAGTAATAATAGCCTCTTTTTGCTGCATCTCTGTCCTTTGCGCTCTGAAGCGTCCAGGACCAGGCAATCGCGAGAATGAAGAGACGACAGAGAACGACAGACACAATAGAACTGACAGAGGCAGAGCTGTTGAGAACCAGCAGAAAAGGAAGGCCTTCAGAATCATCTCTCATATTTTAGTGTCTATCCTGGTTTGTTATTTACCTCACGTAGTAGCTTATTTTACAATCGTAGCTAATATCGATAAGGAGACATATTTGTGTAACATTTTCCCATTTAGTCTGTCCATCTCTGTGATTACTGTAATAATGTCACCATTATTCAGGATGTATTGTGAAGGCAATCTGAAGCACATAATGTGTATATCAAAGCTTAGTGGACAAATAAAAAGCAAATAAGACAAATTGAAAAAAAGAAATATCTAAGAGCTTCAATAATTATTACATTTTAGATTTCAGCCCAAGCCATCACTGATCCACCCGTGCTTTACTCTGGGCAGCAACAGTCTGGGTGTTTAGCTTCCTTGGTTCTACACTCTTCTACACTCCGTAACTCCCATGGATATGGGAAAGATAGTTAAGTTGAACTCATCAGAGAACAATACATGTTTCACATTGTCCACAGCCCAAGATTTGCAGTGTAGGCACTATTGAAACTGATATTTGTCACTGGTACAAGTGACCAAAGTTTTGACTATAGCAGCCCAACCATTAATATTGACTTTGTGAAGCTCCCGACTAAGAAGAGTTTTGGTGGAAACAACTGGTTTTGGACATCACTTTCAGACAGCTTGCGTCGAGTTATTCCTGTTGGATGTTGTTCGTCTTATGTGGTGGTATGCCACAGCTCTTGATACACCACAAAGTTGAGCCAGCGAGACGCGCACCAACAATTCGTCCTCTTTTGAACTCTGATATGTCTCCAATTATATTGTGTGGATTGCAATATATTATGTACAGCTGTGCTATTGCTCTGCTAATTCAACCTTCACATTCTGCTTGTGAATCCTCCAACACTATATTGGCCTACACTATATTGGCCAACACTATATTGGCCAACACTATATTGACCAACATTACACTGTAAAAAGTGAACAGTTGGATCAACTTAAAAAAATTACTTCAATTGGTAACACCTAAAGAAATTAAGTTTTCTCAACTTAAATTTTAATTTCTTTAGGTGTTACCAATTGAAGTAATTTTTTTAAGTTGATCCAACTGTTCACTTTTTACAGTGTATATTGGCTATATATAAAAAGTATAATAAACAGGAAACCAATAAACCTACTGTTTTAATTAATATTTGTTGAAAATGGCATTGCAAGGAATCACTTGAACTTTTGTGTCTGCATGTTTGGTGCATGTGCGTGTGTATTTGAGAGAGAGAGAGGGTGACTGAATTAATACAATACAATATTTCAATAAAAATAACAAACAAAATTGTAATGTATTTTAGGTCTATGTAGTAAGGGATAGGTCTCACTATGTAAGGGATAATCTACATTCAGCCTGTCTGCTTGTCACGTGGCTATTGCGAAATAAATAAATGCATAAGTGGACATGAAATATTGATTTATGAATAATAGGCTATGTGGTAATGTGTCTGGTAAATCTTCTGCTTTAAGTCCATTATAATGTCTAAATCGGCCTAGCAACAAGACAAACACTGCAACAATACAGTAGCCTGATTTTAATTTTGAGGTCCTCTGAGGTCAATTTCACTTCAATCAATAATGGCATCTGTGTTTGTTTGAAACAAGAGAGATTGGTGTGATACAAGAGACATGAACAATTGGGCCGGCCGGTCACGGGTTTTAGTTACTTCATTTGAGTGTTTTTTTATATAGACTGACATTTCAGAAAAACATGGCATTCATTTTTGAATTGAGAAATCAAGAAATCAAGACCTGCTCCAAGACCCAATAGCTATTGTCTGAGTTGTGAACGAATCATTCTTTGGAGCTGATTCTATTCAATGGCCCAGTTTCCAAATACCACCTAATAATAATGCATTTGTAAATTCGACTGATATGATTGCAGCAGTTTACAATTCATTTTTCAGAAAAAAGTTAAAGGGTTTGTTCACCCAAAAATTAACATTCATCATTTACTCACCCTCATGTCGTTCCAAACCTGTAAGACTTTCTTCAGAAAGCAAATGAAGATATTTGTAATAAAATCTGAGAGATTTCTTTCCCTTTATTAACAGCTACACAACTATGACTTTGACGCTTCAAAAAGTTCATAAAGAGATCGTAAAAAATATGAAATTGAGCAGTTTCGTCCAAATTTTCTGAGGAGCCTCGATCGCTTTGAATGATGAACAGATTGAATTTAGGCATTCACATTTAAACATTGATCAGCAAACATAAACAGAAGCTCAAATGTGCTGTGTAACACACAAGAATGAACCTCATTTGTTCTCGCACGTCAAGCGAACATGCTTGAGCTTCCGTTTACAAGATCTGATGTGTGCGTTACTGAATGTTTATATTTGAATAAAAGCCTAAATTAAATCTGTTTATCATATAAACACTGTTTATATGTAGACTGTGTCTCTTCAGAAAATTTGGACTAAAGTGCTCAATTTATATTAATTAATTTTACAATGTCTTTATGAACTTTTTTGATGTGTCAACGTGCTATTTGTGTAGATGTCAGCAGCCATGTCACCCTGTAGCCCAAGACCGGTTGCCCACTGAAGCTAAGCAAGGCTGAGCCTGGTTAGTACCTGGATGGGAGACCTCCTGAGAAAACTAGGTTGCTGCTGGAAGAGGTGTTAGTGAGGCCAGCAGGGGGTGCTCACCCTGTGGTCTGTGTGGGTCCTAACGCCCCAGTATAGTGATGGGGACACTATACTGTCAAAGAGCACCGTCCTTCGGATGAGACGTAAAACCGAGGTGCTGACTCTCTGTCTGTGGTCATTAAAAATCCCAGGATGTCTTTCGGTTTAACCCCGGCATCATGGCCAAATTTGCCCACTGGCATCTGTCCATCATGGCCTCCTAATCATCCTCATATACTGATTGGCTTCATCACTGTCTCCTCTCCACCAGTAAGCTGGTGTGTGGTGGGCGTTCTGGCGCAATATGGCTGCCGTCGCATCATCCAAGTGGATGCTGCACATTGGTGGTGGTTGAGGAGATTCCCCCCTTCTATGTAAAGCGCTTTGAGTGCCGAGAAAAGCGCTATATAAATGTAATGAATTAGATAGTGAAGCGACAGAAATTGCTCAGATTTTGTAAAAAATATCTTCATTTGTAGATATAAATATACAAATATCTTCATCACACAAATATCATTGTCAAAAAAAATGTGATTGACTATTTTCAGTTGTTGTTTCAGTTATATGTAAATATACTTCATGAATTATTTCCATAGTAGTCTAAAACATAAACAAATATGCTAAGGACAAAAATAAGTTATTTTGTCAAACCTTAAAAGGCTGCATTATAAAAAGACACAAATAGTATGCATTTACTATTTTTCCATGTAGATAAACATACAAGTGAATTTGATTGAAAAAGTAGCTATATTTTATATATTTTAGCTGATCAATGTACAAGTGAAACCAACAAATTGCATTACATTTATCTCTAGCAGGTATTCAATACAGACATTGTACACTCAAAATACAAATAGTTTTTTCCAATTAGTTTTATTTTCCTTTAGTGGTCACATTATGCATTTCAGATATGTGCTTCATTGTATTGGCTATCCTGACTAAGATATAATAAATGTTATTTGTTTACTCTTTAATTACTCCTTGACTATAAGCTTAAAACTCAGTTTATTATACAATATTTGAAGCAATCAGATAAGTAACCGTATTGCATTATATTTATCACCAGCAGGTATATTGTCACGTCCCTTTCCTTTTTAAAAAATCTAAAAATAATAAAGAATTGTAAAAATGAAGCTCTGATAGGTATCTCTGTTTTTCAGTGTCGTATTTGCTTTTTTTTTGTTTTGTTCTCTAAACCTAAAAAAAACGCATGATGTGTTTCAGGTGGCCTTCACTGTACATCCTGATTAGTGGTGAAAGTGGTACAGTAATCATAGTGACAGACATAATAATCGGAAGAGCTGTACATATGTATAACTGACTACTGACTTTAGCTTTGTGCATAAAATAAGCTACTACCTGAGGGATGTAACAAATCAAAATAGACACTAAAATATTATAGATGATTCTGAAGGCCTTCCTTTTCTGCTGGTTCTCAACAGCTCTGCCTCTGTCAGTTTTATTGTGTCTGTCTTTCTCTGTCATCTCTACATTCTTTCGATCTCCTGGTCCTGGACGCTTTAGGGCACGAAGGACAGACACACAGCAAAAGGTGATTATTATCACAGCAATGCAAAAAAGAATCAAGAATATATCATCTGGAAAAAAGTCTGTTCTAAATAAAATGATCCTTAAGGCGTTTCCCACTCCAATCAACCAAGCTGCCACTGCCAATGCAATCCTGTACTGAATGCCCTTATATCTCAGGAATGTTAGAGGTTGAATCACTGCCAGGTAATGTTCAGTGCACATGCAGATCTGGAGAAGAGGTCTGACAGTCCAGTTGAGACCAACAAAAAATATAACCTATTGATAGTTTGGGATTAAACCAGTGTAGGAAAGGATTAATTCTATAAAGTAAAAAAAACAATAAAACAGCTCCAGTACAGTAAGGTTCAGTGAAAACACAAAGTTGGGCTTCATTATCTTAAGAAACACCCAGAGGGACCAGCAATTGATCGGCATTCCCAAAAATAAGAAAAATGCTGTAAAGGTAGTAATGAGAAGACTGCTCAAGTGTTCTTGACAAATGCATTTCCACTGTAGAGCTTCCTCATTCACTGAGATTGAATTGTTGCTTTGAAAGGATGAATTGCACATGGTTCTACTAATCTGGGGAAGCAGAAATGAAGTAGATTAAAAAATATAAGCAAAGTTAATACAAATTAAAAGAAAGTCCTAACTGTATTATTTTGGTTACACTAATAATCCATACTATAATTAACTTTGCAACTACGTGTCGGATTTGTTGTTAGATTGGATTCGATTGTTAGGGTTAGTAGAATAAGTTGACATGTAGTTGCAAAGTTACTTATAGTCAGTAGAATGTCTGTTGGGGGACCATCAAAGTAAAGTGTTAGCAGATAATAAGCTGACAGTCTCCATATACTGTAATAACTGGTAGTTGGCATATAGTTGCAAAGTTACTTATAGTTAGTAGAATGTCTAAAGTGGACTATCAAAATAAAGTGTTACCATAATTTCTAAAAAGGACTGATTTCTGGATCAGACTTTGCAAATATTTTGCCACTATTAGATTGTGTGAAATGTCATACCTTGGTTGATGAAACAGAATGCAAAATACACTAAAGAATTGTTTCGTTTGATCCCAACAACGACGAGCCACCAAAAGTGTCTGACTTTATTTAATCCGTTCATAAGACAATGTCTGTGCTCATGCATATTGTGTTTGCATAGGATTGTCCTTGTTTTTTTTTTTTACCCACGTGATTAACGTTTGCTTATGAATATCAATATTTGCAACAGCATATTATGAAAAGGTGCAATATTTGAATTAAAAATGATGGTCCTGTATTTTGACATTTAGTCTGAATTTACAGAAGTATAATTGAAGAGTTCAGATGCAAAAGCCTCTAAGTGCCATCTGAAATTTTCTTCTAGAATGATCATTTTTATCAAGCTCGTATATTTAAGTTCAGTAATTTCACTTAAATGGCAATAAAAATTACCTATTAATTGTCATTTAAGTAAAATTACTGAACTTAAATATACAAGCTTTATAAAAATTTTCATTCTAGAAGAAAATTTCAGATGGCACTTAGAGGCTTTTGCATCTGAACTCTTCAATTGATATTTGCAGTAGGTGTACTTTTTTCGGAGAGGGTCACCCATAAACATGTTATCATACTGGTAGACATTTTGCCATAAATTAATTAGACAGGTAGACAGTTTTCATAAATTAAACTTAGTTTAGCTTTCCTTTAACCGTTAAAAAAGTTTGTTCTTTATAGTATGAATGCAACCAGGATGCATTACATTTGTCATTTTGTCATTGTCATGTGACCTACAGTGTCAGTTGTTTCACTTGACAGTGTTTCACAATTTCTCTCCTATTACCACTATGCCTCATGAGATAGTAAAGTGTTCATCAGATACGCACTTCAGAATCTCACGTGTCTTAACAGGTCATCCAAAATGTTTTTGCCTATACTGTTAATTCTGATATACTACTCTCTTTTTTTATACATGTTATCAATTACATCATTACTCCAGTTTTCTGTTCCAGTCTTGCTCTGGCTGAAAGTGCAACCGGTCCTACTCGACCCGCTCCGAGCGGGATTTGAACCGGTGTCTCCAGCGTGGAAGGCGGGCGCACAAATTTGCATTTGAGGCCAGGGGAGTGCAGTTTACACACACGGCTCTTACTGGCCTACATCCGTTAGACTCACCCCTCTTAACCTCACTCCCATCCAGGTCAATGGCACCAAATGTAGGCTAAGCAGTCCTACTCGACCCGCTCCAAGAGGGATTTGAACTGGGGTCTCCGGCGTGGAAGGCGGGTGTGCTAACAAAGTCCTACTCGACATACTCCAAGCAGGATTCGAACTGGGGTCTCTGGCGTGGAAGGCAGGTGTGCTAACAAAGACGCCTTGCGGCCAGGGGACTTCGGTTCGAATCCAGCTCAGAGTGGGTCGAGTAGGATCGGTTGCATTTTTGAGGCCAGGGGAGTGACGTTTACAGCCACAATTCTTACTGGCCTTCATCCATTACAAAAGGATAACAGTATAGTAACAGTATAGTGATACAGGAGAGTGCACTTAAAACTCATCAGATTTAGAGGAAAATTAATAGAAAAAAATATTTTCTTTCAAAAAAGGTGGCGTAAGAATATGATATTGTATTAATATTTTTCAAAATGTGCGTGCTTTTGAACTAAAAATACAGTGATGATCATCAGTCGTTTTATTGTGTACTTAATATTGTTAATATAATCAAGTGTGTAAGAGAGAGTGTGTGACTGCAGAGGTGCTCAGAAGGAATGGTAGGGGGTGGTTTTGGCAGGGCGAGCAGGGTCAGGGGGATGAAAACATACTGAGAAGAAAGAATGTGTTACAGTGTGTGTCTGGCCATGTGAAGAGTGGGGATAAGATTTACTGAAGGCGACAAAAGACATTTTGCTCTGGGAGTCAATAATCTGGATGTACTTTGTAGTTTTTAGTGTTTATGTGCTATGATACTTAATCAAGAGGAACAGTTAAACAAATCTGAAGTTTAAAGATTGACCCAATAATGAAGAATTCAATCCAAAGGAAAACAACCTCCAGCTCAACTATAGCTAAAGCCAACATGTGAGTAGGGATAACTTTATATCTCCCTTGTGTATCTCATATTTACGGCTTTATGTCTCGAAATAAAAATTTTTTGCCTCAAATTTACTATATATATATATATTTTTTTTTTATTTATTTTTTTTTACTTTGAGGTTAATACATCCATTGATACATAACTTTTCCTTATGCAAATGTATCGCTAGTTAGAACAGTGGCAGTCAGATAGCAAGATATATTTACCTGAAATAAAATTATGCATTATAATAGTTTGGTTTTGTTTATTTGTTTAATATTTATTTGTTTACTTTCAATTGAAAATCAGTCCTAAAAAAAAAATTCACATTCAACACCCAGTATAAGAGGCCATCAGTCAAAAGCCACTAATCACAAGCACAGAAATGTATGACGTGATCTGTTTTGATGCCCATGGAACATCACCTGTTGCATTCCATTTTTAACAACATCCATTATGAACTTAAATAGGACAAGTGTGTCAAGGTCTTGAATTTGTCCTCAAGTCAAAGTCACATTCATGTTATCTTGCTGTCTCTTGTTGTCCACGGGCTAACAACAGGCTGTTAAGTCTTTCGTTTTTTCCCACGTTGCAAAAAAATACTTAGTTTGTTTACCACATACTTTATATTCAACTGGATAATATGATATATATATATATATATATATTCTTTATTCTTTATATTCTATAGTTAAATAAATTCTATATATTATTTCTTTATTTTTGTTTATTTATTTTTTTGAGTGCATTTTTGAACAAAACATTTTAGACCATTAGCATAGTGGTGGGCGTGTTGAAATGTATGGGTGAAGCAGGATTCCTCTTTCTGACCTTGTCCAATACAGTTCCTCATGGGGTACATAGCTCAAATATTCAAGCACAGACCTCAGAGGTTATACTGATCTGGGTAACCTCTTTGAGGGCGTCATGTACCAGAGAGACAGGATTCCCCCCACCTCTACAGTTGTTGTATTTAGCTGTAACAGAGACCAGCATTTTTCAGGCGAGGCTTCTGTAATTCAGTATGTTTGGCCTTTTCGAGGTGCTGGGTCATTAACATGTCTACAAGTTAACAACATACTTCTGGTCTAGTTTCAGAATATGGTAAGATCCTAGTAATACAGAGCAAAGGTATTGTGCTAAGTTGTGCTTCAGAGGTTTTTATGCTTAGTTTTGGGTTGCCCTTGCCTTGACTGACCAGCATGGGCTGTTCCCATGTCCCCACCTTCCAGGAATGAAGACAGCATGATGAATATCTATCCAGGAGTTGTAAATCAGATTAGCTTATTAACTTAGCACCATCTGCTGAGCAACATACCATTACTGCAGTAAAAACAAAAACAAAAATTGTAAAAGTGCAATTATGATCATATCAATTACATTTTCATCACATCTCTTGCTGTTAGTCCCAGGAAGTTGTTGAATTATTGAATCTGTTGACTATGTGAATCTGAACATACTTCTGGGAGTGATCCTGCATCAGATGAGCATCTAAAAATAAGATTTACCTAAATAGATGTGTGACCGATGAGTGAGAGAGACAGAGTGAGAAGGCTCAAATGATTTCATTAGGAAAGCAAGCTTGTGGTTGTTGATTCTCGTTACACTTGGTATTTCAGTTATAGGCCAGGTGGATCTGAGAGCGCACTCAGGAACATGCTGATCTTCTATTAAATTATATGATGCTGTTCAGCTTATCTAAGAAATTCTCCAATAACAGAATGCATAAATGCCTCTATATGTTAGCATATCTTTGTTATCTAACCTCAGACACACTATTCATATGATGTCCACACTGAGACAGCGTTTTTTATTAATGAAAACTAATCTTTTTGAAAACGCTCTTCAAAGTGGATCAATTTGAAAATGCTGTTTTCGAAAATACACGGTGTGGCGTGTGAACTGGTTGAATTGCGTGTGTCTCACGGCCAATGCGTGAGACTTGAGAACCCTGCCCAGACAAAACGTTGCACAACGTTTTTTAAACAGAAACGGTGACACAAGAGTTGCAACTATGGCAGCTGAGAAGGCCATTCTTTGTGAAGAATTTTCGGAGCCTGATGAAGTCGGTATAAATATGTGTTTAACACTACAAAATATGCCCGATGTTACAGTTACTGCACTTGCCGCCCAGGACAAAAGAGAACATCCCAATCGAGTGAAGGGATTGCTGAAACTGAAATGGAAGCACACATCTTACCTAATTCAGACTAAACACATCCATTTAGCTTCACATACTGACTTTATTTGTAGTTCATACTGTTTTAATACCCTGTATTTTCTTTCTCATTTTTAGGAAAAGCACTTAATTACCATTGTTTATTTCTATACCAAATGTCATACACTTGCAATGAAGCTAAAAATATAAACAACTACATCATTATGTTGATATCCTATATTTTTACAATAAAACTTATGACAAACATGTCTTCTAATATCCTCAGTTGTTGCATATACCGAGCTGCAACGAACACATTTGTAAATGACTTTCCTTGAACCCATTGTGCGAGTTCACTTTAATACCGCGTGCTTTATATACATGTTGCTGCTGATTGGACTGCAGTTCTGACACACCCACCAAACAAGAGAACACGTATCTCAATGTTGTTTCAAACGAAAACGCCATTATCAAATGTATCCGGATTACTGTAGTCTGACTGCTATCACTATCAGGATGTTAATAGATAGAGTAGCCTATAACAAAAAGTGTTTATGTAAACATTGCCTACCCTACCTTTAAGATTTTAAGCACACTAAGTGCACATACAATACAATTTATCACTTATTTTTTCACATGGGTTAACATCATTGGCAAAGCATTTCTGAGATCTAACAATGTAGCCTAATTTCTCACAGGAAATCAACGCTTTTATATAAAGATATAGATTTTATATATTTTTATTATTGATAAAGGTAGGGTGAATTGCCCTAATGTGGGACACTGCCTAATGTGGGACACCTAAGGTCTAGTGTTTGTAGGTCCCCCATAAATACATGAATGACAGTGAAACTATGGGTTAGACAAAGCTGTGGTGTCATGTGATCAAAATCACATGACCTATCAAATGTCCAATCATATTTGAGGGTGGAGCAATCATGAAGACCACCCGAAGGCCATTGACATAGAGTTTTAACAAGTTTGATATTAAGGAGTTAAATACATTTTAAACAATGCAATCCTGCTACTTTTTAGCCTAATATGCTTATGAAATGTTTGTCCATCAAAAAATAGTCTAACTTTGTTTGTATAAACTACATATTTTATATTTGTATCAAATTTCTTAGTGTCCCACATTAGGAAATGTGGTTTCCAAATCCGGGACAGCATGATCAGCCTAATGTGGGACAGTACTTCAATGAGTAAAAAATGTGTGGTGGGGCATGGTTTGTGGGACAAACATGGTTATTTACATGGTTTTAGTCTTGTAATGCAATATTACAATACTGTTAATGCAGATTTTTACAGTCATGTGAATTTTTTATTCTTGGAGGGCAGTTTGAAGGCTCTTTTTTTTGTGTGTATGTGTGCGTGTGCATGCCTACATACGTGTGTCTCTCTCTCTCTCTCTCTCTGTGTGTGTGTGTCATGTATGTGTCATGTATGTGTAAAAGGTATAGTTGACTTAAAATGAAAAATAGCTCTGAATTTAAAAATGCAGTAGAAAACCAATAAAGCCATTCCACTTTATTTTATGCATCTGATTAATTAAATGAAATGTATTTTAGATCACAATGGCAAAGGTGAGAAAGACAGGGACAGATTGTCAGACGCAGAAAGAGAGGCAGAAACAGGGAAAGGATAAGAGAAAGAAACTTAATCAGTGGAGGCAGGACAGGATGAAAAGAGCCATAGAGGAGTATAGGCAGATTGTTGAGGATGGTGGGGTCCCTCAGCTGAGACTGTAGGCCAGGGCATGGAATGTCCCTAAATCTACTCTCCAGAGAATCTAAAATAAAAGATTTGACTATTCTACATGTATCAATGTGATTTTTGGTCTTTTATCATAGATTTTTCAGTGTCCCACATTGGGGACATGTTCTGTCCCACATTAGGAAGCTGCAGATTTTCTCAGACGACTTGCAATAAGAGCACTAATATGTCTATAATTTATCTTATGAATGGGTTATCTGAATTTTCTCTTTTGACTTGATTAGGATACATCCTGTTTTTTTTTAAAATGGTATTGGGTGTGGATTTAATGTTTTGGTTACACATCGCAATATGTCACAGAAGTCTGAAGTGCAAAAAATGTCCCACATTAGGGCAATTCACCCTACTTATTTTTGAATGTCACTTTAGCAGATATTGCTCTGTAGCCTATATTATCTGTTTATCCTTTAAACCAAGTTTGAACTGTGAACAGGTGTGCACTCTCTTGAACATATTTTTTAATAATGCATCATCCAGGTTTTGTCAACCCCTCTTTTTAAAATATAATTATTTATCGGATGACACATTATTCAAAAATCTGTCCAGAAGAGTGCACACACACATGCAGGGATGGTGGCTGTGGAATTATGGCAGCTGTGTGGTACTTTACACTAGACAAATGTCTTTCACCTCTTACTCATGTTACGAGGACATGCTGTCACAGTGTTATTAATTATACAGTACGTAATGAAGTGAACACATGCCTGAGTGAAAGCCTCCATGAAGTTGTCCTTTCATGCTCTGTGGAGAATAGTCGTCCATTCATTACACTTTAAAGTATTTGTTTATGCATGTTTAACACCGGAGAACTATTTCACAGTTTGCTTGGAAGCTAAACGTTGAGCCCCAGTCATGGATTGATGGCCTAGTTGAAAGGAAAAGCTTTTCAATAAATGTAATTTGAATAATGAGCATAGGAGTCAAGAGAGCCAACAACAAATAATTCATGATAAAATTAAATAAAACAAGAGGGGAAAGGGTTTCAAGGTGTCAAATTCTTAAAAATGTAGTGTTCATGCTGATGAGTGTTCAAGTGTTATATAATTCTCAGGAAATTTTTCAATTTAGTGACTAAATTTAGTGAAAATGTGGTTTAAAAATATAGCAAAAAAAAAATAAAAATACACATGCACACATCTTAATCATTGTTTTCAAAGATGTTTGTAATATATATATATATATATATATATATATACACACACATCTATACTTTTTTTTTTTTTTTTTACAAATATCATAAATGATTAATGCATAAATAATATCATTACGTTTTTGGGAGTTGCACCAAATGACGAGTTTTTCAAATATTAATAAGAATTGAAGCAGTTATTTTAAATATAATTTTTGTATGAAATAATAATAAAAGTGTCACATCCACCGTCTGTCTTCCTTATCTGTCTCTGCACTACACTCCCCAGAATCCTCCTTGGCGCACACCTGCACTCACTCTTTGTCTGGTCTCGTCTATACATGTCATTCCATGACACACAGACTCTCTTCATTACCTACCTGCATACCTACCGTTCCAGCCCATCTTCAGAGAATCTTCATCATCTGCATCTGCAAGAGAAAGAGAGACTTTGTTATCATTCAGTTAAGCTTCATCCAATTATCTACTTCCTGTTTACTCACCTTTCACGCTGTGTCCGATCCATTCTGCTATTAAAATATTAAACTTACCATCTTGCCTGCTTCGTTTATACGAAACCTGACAGAAGACCAGACCAAGATGCAGAATCCTTCGGATTCCAGAATGAGTCAGCTTTCATTCTATGCAGCCCCGTTCATCATCCGGTTGTGTCATGCCGAGCCGGCATTTCAGTTCGGATCCAGAACGCAACACTACGATGATTTCTCCGGTCCCCCTTTTCCACTGGTCCCGCCCAGCCCACCCTCGCCGCTGGTTCCGTCCAGCTCAAAGCCCTCTTCGCCGCTGGTCCCGTCCAGCACAGAGCCTTCACCGCTGGTCCCGTCCAGCACAGAGCCTTCACCGCTGGTCCCGTCCAGCACAGAGCCTCCGCCGCTGGTTCCGTCCAGCTCAGAGCCCTCAGAGCCGCTGGTTCCGTCCAGCTCAGAGCCCTCTTCGCCGCTGGTTACGTCCAGCTCAGAGCCCTCTTCACCGCTGGTCCCGTCCAGCACAGAGCCTTCGCCGCTGGTTACGTCCAGCTCAGAGCCCTCTTCGCCGCTGGTTCCGCCCAGCACAGAGCCCTCATCGCTGTCCAGCACAGAGCCTTCGCCGCTGGTCCTGTCCAGCTCAAAGCCCTCTTCACCGCTGGTCCTGTCCAGCACAAAGCCTTCACCGCTGGTCCTGCCCAGCACAAAGCCTTCACCGCTGGTCCTGCCCAGCACAAAGCCCTCACCGCTGGTCCTGTCCAGCTCAAAGCCCTCTTCATCGCTGGTTCTGCCCAGCACAAGGCCTTCATCGCTGATCCTGCCTTCTTCGAAGCCTTCTTCGCCGCTGGTTCTGTCCAGCCCAGAGACTTCTTCGCCCCTGGTCCTGTCCAGCCCAGAGCCGCATTCGTCACAGTTCCTGTCCAGCCCAGAGCCTTCTCATCCTGTTTTGCCAGCTGGGTCGGTGGATCTCCGTTCTTCGCCTCCAACCTCCGTGTCCAGTACTCCGCCTCAGCCCATCTGTTCATCACCGTCCCCTTGGCTCCTACCTCCTTCAGTTCCTCCGTGGCCCATCAGTACACCAGTTCCGCCAGGCTCCCTCATCCCCCCCGATTCACCTTGGTCATTCGTCCACCTTCCCTCACCTCTGGACTTCACTCCTCTGGCTACGCCTCGTCCCTTCGTCCCCCCGGCTCTGTTGGACTCCTCACTCCCTTCAGTTCCTCCTTGGTCCTCAGTCCCTCTGCCTTCACCGTGCCCTTCTGTGTCCCCGTCTGCACTTCAGTCACCAGAGCCGGCGGTCCCGCCATGTCCAGCTGTATCTTCGGCGTTGCCTGGGCTCGTCGGCTCTCCGGCTCCCCCCGGATCTCCTCTCCCTTCTGCTCCGCCTCCGTCTGTCGTCCCCCTGGAATCTGCAACCCTTCCTCCTCCATGGCTCCTCCCTCCGTCAGCTCCGCCTTGGTCATCTGCGGCGCGAGGACACGCCTTCCGGGAGGGGGGAGTAATGTCACATCCACCGTCTGTCTTCCTTATCTGTCTCTGCACTACACTCCCCAGAATCCTCCTTGGCGCACACCTGCACTCACTCTTTGTCTGGTCTCGTCTATACATGTCATTCCATGACACACAGACTCTCTTCATTACCTACCTGCAGCCCATCTTCAGTCCATCTTCAGAGAATCTTCATCATCTGCATCTGCAAGAGAAAGAGAGACTTTGTTATCATTCAGTTAAGCTTCATCCAATTATCTACTTCCTGTTTACTCACCTTTCACGCTGTGTCCGATCCATTCTGCTATTAAAATATCAAACTTACCATCTTGCCTGCTTCGTTTATACGAAACCTGACAAAAAGATTATGACAAATAATTTAATGAGGCTTTCTTTTCTCAGTATTTGTTTATTTTTCCTGTACAAATATCTAAACATCATTGAATCAAAATGCATATAAATCAATATACATCCTTAAAAACAACATAACAAATGGTGTTTTCAGAAAGAAAAAAAATATTAAAATTAAGTCACTTTACTTGAAACAAGAAAAACCCAATGGAGTGACAAGAAAAAAAATATCTGTCAGTGGGGTCAGAACAATAAACTTAATTTAAAGGGAAAACAATTTTTTATCATTTTTTTTTTTACTTGTTTTCCCTTTAAATTAAGTTAATTTACTTACCCAACTGACAGGTATTGTTCTTGTTTTTAGCCTGAAGTCACTTCATTTTTATAATTTTTTCAGTAAACAAGACTTAATATCTTAAGTTATTTTGCTTCTAGTAAGGTATCTTGATTTAAGAATGTAGATATCTGTAAAGAAAAACAAGACACAAATTCTGAGGAAGAAGATAATTTTTGAAGTGTTCATTATCTCAAATTTTTTTCACCTGACATTATATAAATTGCATTTTAATGTATTTTTGAATATTTCTAGATCCTGGCAAACAAAAGAAAAATGACTCTGTGCTGAATGTATGGGTTGAATGATTCAGAAATATATTAGACATTTATATTCTTACATCTTTTTCCCCCCACAGACATTCACATGCTCCTCAAATCAATACCAGGCCAGTGTGTTTGTCTCAGATGAGCAGTGTTTTCACCGGAGTGTCACCGCTATTTGGAACAACACAAGCTTTCCTGTTGAGACTAGCCCAGCTTGAAGCTCAGTTGGTATTGAACCTGATTAGTAACATTGCAGCTGGAAATAATAGCAGTTATGGTAACCCCCTTGTTCCTCTAAGTCTCTTACATCCTGCTGGCATTCAAAGATCCTCATTTTTGAACATGTACCAGCCCCCAGGGGGTTTTACCCTCTCCCATCTATTGCACAAAAAAAACATGAATTCCATACCTCACAGGGAAAGTTACCCCTCATCATCATTCACAGAAATTAATTCAGTTACTGTGAATAGGGAGAGTGGTGACCTTCTAGCAAAAGAGATCAATCAGGAGAAAATACCCATCATTAGTAACACAAAAGTACCACTATCAACATCTGAGAAACCTCTCGTTAGATCCAGCACCAACCATCTTGGCAAGCATTTTGCCTTCAAACCAGATGTGGACTGTTCTCGGTACCAGTCAATGACAGCCAAAGCAATGATTTCTCCTGATAGACCACAAATTGAAGAAGTAGAGCCAAAGCAACAAGCAACGCAACGTTTTCCAACACAAAACCTAATCAAAGCTTTAGCTAGCCTTGACCTCTCTTTTGAGGACCTAGAATTACTCAGTCACTTCCCAGACAACCAGTTAACAACAGAGAAACTTCCCTTCATTATACAAGACATCCAACAACGCAAAGAAGCAAAGGGCATTTATCATGGCCATGCTAGATGGAACTCATCTGATCCGGTGGAATCAAACGCTCATGGGAAACATCATGATCAAAGGAGTATTGGTGAATGGCAGGGATCTGCTTTACCAAGTCCCTATGGGCAACCCTGTCCATCCTCCCATTCCCATAGATCCCTCAGCACTAAAATATACAGCACATCTGAGGACATTCATGAGCACTTCTCAACCCAGTCTAGAGCATTGAAAAGATTAAGAGATTCATCAGGTGAGTTTTTATTACTACAACTGCACCAATGATCCAGATTAAACTGTGGCTATTGTAACTTAAAATATCTAAAAATGTTGGTTGGAAAAATGGAACATCAAATTATTACACTGTAAAAAAAAATTACATCCCCAAGTCAAAAATTTCTAGTGACTGGTCACATCTAAAATTTTCAATTATAGTCTGATGTATTATTTCTCATTGAGCCAATGTTAACAGACTATTGCAACAAGAATTACACTTGGGCCAATTAAAAAATTTAGATGTGACCAGTCACTAGAAAATTTTGACTTGGAGAGGTTAGACATTTTTTACAGTGTACAATTACCCATCAAATTACTGAAATTATAGAAATTATGGTATTTATTTATTTATTTATTTATTTATTTATTTACTATAACTTTATCTCTTACAGAAATATACAGCTTGAAAAAATATTGTATCATAGGTTTCACGGCAAAGAGTTTGACAAAACCCCTTTCTCTCTACCTTTTAGGAAGTCGATCCAATTCCTTCCTTAAGAGACTGCAGCATGGGCCTGCTGATGTCACCAGGGGGAGGCCTGGTTCAGTCTGTTTTCCCTCTCCTTCAAAACGCAGCATACGGCACAGCTTTGTCTCTACAGGCTGTAATAAAACAACACATTATACAACAAAAAGATCCTTGTCCTCTACACACAGATCCACCACTTTCAATTCCATGAGAAATGGTCAGCAACAGTCTTTTCCGGTCACGTCTGCAAAATCAGAAGGAACCACTGAATCCATGAACATTCAGATGCCAGTAACTAAGATGACTGAAAAAACATCATCACAACCTGTAAGCTCTCGCAGGTGTAGCAGAAGTGAATTACAAGTGATTGTTTTTAATATCATTATGATAAGAATAGCCAGTCTTATTAAAGGTGTTTAAAAGTGTAATCACAACCACCATTATAGAAATGCCACCATTAAATAGTGTAATCACAACCACCATTATTGAAATGCCACCATTAAACATCAGTTCGGTCTCAGCATTGCAGGCTGAAAACACACAGTTCACGCTAACACAGTCCCATGTTAACAAATTTGGAGACAGGGACCTCTAGTGGTGTGAGATTTGTTAGGACACTTAAATGTTTCGGAAAGGAAACAGCACAGATATGTGCTTTAAAGGGATAGTTCACTTTGAAATTAAATTTTGGTATGTTTTAGCTTACCTCAAGGGCATCCAAGATGTAGGTGTCTTTTTTTCCGCAGTAGTTTCAATTTTTATATTTTTAGGTCAAACCGTTCTTGTCTGTCAGTCATATAATGCAGGTCTATGGTCACTGTCTCAAAGAGCATGCACAGAGTCCAAATTAAAACAATTCCCCATCGTCCAAATTAAACAATTCCCCATCGTAAGTACACATTGATGGCCCAAGACATGAAACGAGAGGTTTGTGTGAGAAAACGAACAGTATTTATATTGTTTTTACCTCTTGTACACAGCCACGTCCAAGTGATCTTTTTTTTTATGAAAATATAAAAATTGAAACTACTGCGGAAAAAAAGACACCTACATCTTGGATGCCCTTGAGGTAAGCTAAAACATACCAAAATTTAATTTCAAAGTGAACTATCCCTTTAATATACAAACTCAACACTCTTTTAATAAAGCTTTACTTTTTTCCCCTCATCGCTCCTGTGTTTTCCAACAGAAGGGTGTAATTCGTGTGTCTGGAATCTCTCTTGACTACTCTAAAAGTGAACTAATCAAAATGGCATCTCCTTTTAGTCACCCTGTTGAGGTTTTAATGGTAACTGAGGTTGACATGGAAACCTGTCTAGAATGGAAGAAGGTATGTGCTATTTTAGAATATAAACTAAATTTCATTGACATTTTTTACAAAATACTGTTTTGTTGTAAAATGAATTGTAAGATAAACAGAATATCCGTAATAGGCGTAATGCATGCTAATAAGCAACTAGTTAATTGTGAGAATTGGACCTAAACTAAAGTGTTACCGAAATTTTTGACCAAATATCCCAGCTAACAGGGAACGTTAAACTTTGGATAATGTTCTGGTAATGTTCTTCAAACAAACGTTCTTCCAGTAACATTAACAGGACGTTCTTTCATAGTCATCTGGTATTTTATAATGTACACAAAACATTAGCACAAAAACATTATTTATACATCGTTCATGGAACGTTTTTTTCCTGAAACGTGTTTTATTTTTTTTAAATGTTACTATTGCATGTTCTCTGAACACTCTGAAACGTTCCCATAATGTTTGCAAAATTATAAAATTGAATGTTCGCATAAGCAAGTAAAATGTGTTTTTAAAACATTCAGTGAACATTCAAAAATAAAGTTTTATATCATAATGGGAACATTAGCAAAACATTCTTGGAACATATTTCTGTTGGGATAATGCTTTCTAAAACAATTATCAATAGATATTCAGCACTACTTTGTCAGCTTGTGTGTGTTTTCCAGGCTTTATTGATGCTTCCAACTGAATTCTCAGCCCAGGAGATGGTAAAGGTTTACTCTGCTATCCCGGTTCATATGAGACAGCAAAGTTTAGAGCTGGTGTCCCAAAACATTGACCTTAGTTCACCTGTGAGTCAACACACTTGTGGATGGATGAAAATAAGTGAATTTTTCCTTGCATAAATACTTAATTTTTTGTTTATTTACTCACTGGGTTTGATTAACTTTTGCCTTAGGTGTCAGTGTTTCATGCTTTTGTGGGGCCATCAATGTCAAATGCAAGTATCACTTGTTCTTGAGACATTTCAAATATTTAAGCTTAATAAAAACATTTTCAAGAGTTTTTATTTTAACTTCCATCCATCCTCCATGACTCTTAACAACAAGTCCCCACTGTCCTTTAGGGGCTGTTGACGCCTTTGGACCATTTGCTGGTTATATGTAATGTACCTAACCAGCCCTGTGCTGCAACAGGAGTGCTACGGCTGCTAAAACCCTTTGGAAAGGTTTTCAGAACTCTGGTGTTTAATGGAAACAAGGTAAGCTATGCTGTTGCAGAACACTAAAGTTCTCTTACGAGAGTACTCTCGTGTTGCGTAAGCTAGCTTACGCTACGGGAAAAACCCTTTTCTCGAGAATACTGAAGCCAAAAAATTATCCTTAATTTTTGCATTAGTTTAAAACGCATTGCTGCATAAGCAGACCTAGGCAGAGCGGCTCGCGCGCCTATTGGTTGCTCAGCAGCAACTGCTGCAACCTATCCAGGACCTGCTCGTGACGAAGCACCAATGAGGGCGTGGGCGCCCGTGCGCGTCACGTCCCGCCAGAATGGGCGTGGCTACAGGCTATAAAAGCAGGCCCGTGAGGTTGTTCTCTGATTTTTCAACTCTTCAGCGGGACACTCACAAGTGGACACTCACCTCGCTGTTCTCCGGAGAAGCTGCGCCGTCGAAGAGCCTTCAGCGGGACGAGCTTCAAGCCGGCCATCTCGCCGCTTCCTCTGCCGTTCCTGCTGCGCTATCCGGCGCCGAATATCCTTTTTCATTACCGCGTGTTACGCTACACACGCTTGCATCTAAAAGAGCGAGGCGTTGTTTCAAATGCCTCTTTTCAAAAAGTGCGGCTCCTGCCGAGCCGATCTCAGCGACGGGGACCGCCACATCCTGTGCGTTTCCTGCCTGGGACAGACACACGCGGACCACGCGCTTTCCCTGGGCGGCTGCCCGGAATGTGAAGTGATGTCTATGGCGACCCTGCGGGCTCGCCTAGCATCTTTCAGCGTGGATCCCGCCCCTCCGCTTCTCTCTTCTGGGCCGCGCCGTAAAAAGCGCCGTTCACAGAGAACACCGGAGGCATCTGCCGCGAGCGCTTGCATGCCGGATCTCTCCCCGTGTGCATCGCTCTCTGCATCCCCCACCTCTATCACGGCCGGCCAGCCGCCCGCTGTGGATATCGAGTCGGGGGGAGATGACGCAGAAGGGGACAGCTGCTCTATCCTGGCTTCTGACTGCGAAGGCTGGTCGGGCTCCATTCCGGACCCCGCCCCTTCTCTTCAGGAATCGAGCGGTGTGCGGTCTACGTTCGACGCCGAGCTTCTTCGCCTGCTTACCAAGGCCGTGGAGGACCTCGGCCTCGATTGGTCGCTTCCTGACGAGCCTGCACCCAGCAGGCTGGACGGTTGCTTTCTGCCAGGCCGCCGCTCGACGCCTCACACGAGGCCTGCCCCCTTTCTTCCGGAGCTCCACGAGGAGCTCACTAAGAGCTGGAAGGCGCCATTTTCTGCCAGGCTGCGTTCTACTGTCTCTTCGACGCTCTCTCTAGTAGACGGCGCGAAAGACAAGGGCTACCTCTGCATTCCTCCGGTCGAGGAACCGGTAGCCACGCACCTCTGCCCGCCTTCCGCCGGATGGCAGTCTCATCCTTCACTGCCTTCCAAAGCCTGCAGGACTACTTCGGCTTTGATCGGTCGCGCCTACACCGCCGCCGGTCAAGCCGCGTCCGCACTTCACACGATGGCCGTGCTTCAGGTGTATCAGGCCGACCTTCTCCGTAAAATGGACGAGGCGGGCCCGAACCCTGAGAATTTTAATGACCTCAGGAGCGCGACCGACTTAGCGCTACGAGCCACTAAGTCCGCTGCTCAGGCCATCGGGAGGAATATAGCGTCTCTCACTGTCACCGAGAGACACTTGTGGTTAACGCTGTCCGACATGAAGGAGTCCGACAGAGCCACTTTCCTCGACGCGCCCGTGGCGCCATCCGGTCTCTTCGGCCCGGCTGTCAAGGGGTTTTCGGAACAGTACTCTGAGGTTCAGAAAACCTCCCAGGCTATGCGGCATTTCTTGCCGAAGCGCTCCAGTTCCGCTACGGGTCGCTCTAAACAGCCGCCCAACCGGAAATCAGCGCCACAGCCTCCCCCGCCGTCAGCCTCACAGCGCCGTCAGCCGAGGGATTCCCAGCGCTCACGCTCTTCCAGCCGCCACAGACCGCCTCCCCCTCGGGGACCCCGGTCCAAGATTGTGCTGAAGGCAGAGCCCTCAAAGTCTTCCTGACCGCGTTAGGAAGACGAAGATGGTTGAGTCCCGCTGCGGCCGGACCGCCATCAAAAGCAGCGCGCCTCGCTCTCACAGTTCCCTCAGCAGAGGCGACTGGAGATGTGTATTTCACAGCCAACGAGCCCGTTACACAACACGCTCGCCTGTACCCAAAGGCCGTTTTTACGGCCGCCCAAATAAATCACAGAAAGAGCATTCTGTCTGTTTATCCGGCTCACGCCGATGGTGTTATAAATGTAGGTCATGTGCCCACTCCACAGTGTTCGCGCCTACATACAAACACGGCCGACTCAGTGACTCACACTCATTCACGGCCCATATCCATAAACTCGGCTCACGCCGTGTGTGTTTTGAATGTGGGAAAGGTGCCCGCTGTACAGCGCTCATCCCTACACACAAACACGGGCTGCTCTGTGATAAGCACTCATTCAGAGCCCCCGTCAATAAACACAAAACGTGTCCCGTGTGTAAATCACCCTCTACCAGACACGAGCTGTGTTATGTGTGTGCGAAGCGCGCGCGCCTCCATGAGCGCGCGCTCTCTCTCAGGCGCTGTGAGATATGTGCCACACACACACAGCGACAACAGCCCGCGCGTTATTCTCCCTCTAGCTTTTCACATAAAGGCATGGAGGGAGCTGCCGGGCGTGTCAGAATGGGTACTGAACACGGTAGAACGAGGCTATTCACTACAGTTCGCTCGCAGACCCCCTCGCTTTCGAGCCAGGGTCGAAACCACGGTGAACAACGAAGTAGCACACCTACTTCGCGCCGAGATTGCGAAACTGTTAGAGAAACGAGCCGTAGAAGCCGTCCCTCACACACTGAGCGAGGCAGGTTTTTACAGCAGATATTTCCTCGTTCCAAAGAAGGGTGGCGGTCTCAGACCCATCCTAGATCTCAGACGGCTGAACAGAGCCCTTATGCAGAGATCGTTCAAAATGCTCACGACCAGTCAGATTCTCGCGCAAATTTGCCCGAGGGACTGCTTTATCTCTGTGGATCTGAAAGACGCATATTTTCAGATTCAAATAGCGCCCCATCACAGGCCTTTCTTGCGATTCGCCTTCGAGGGGCTGAGCTATCAGTACACCGTCCTGCCGTTCGGTCTGTCCTTAGCACCCCGTACATTCACGAAGTGCATGGATGCAGCGCTCGCTCCCCTGAGACAACGGGGGATGCGAATACTGAACTATCTGGACGACTGGCTTATTCTAGCCCAGTCAGAGTCAGAGTTAATAGCGCACAGGGCTCTATTACTCGACCATTTACGGGATTTGGGTCTCCAAATCAACTGGACCAAGAGTTTACTGTCTCCCAGCCAGAGAATCTCTTTTCTGGGAACAGACTTAGACTCTGTGTCAATGACAGCGCGGCTGACGTCACAGCGCGCGCTGCAGATTCAGCGCTCAGCTGCAGCTTTCAGGACCGGCAGCATTTTTCCTCTCAAACGTTTTCAGAGGATGCTGGGTCTTATGGCTTCGGCCTCGGCAGTGCTTCAGCTGGGCTTGCTTTTCATGCGCCCGCTGCAGCACTGGCTGAAGACGCGGGTCCCGCTGCGAGCATGGTCCGCTGGCCGCGTTCGCCTCAGGGTAACTCAGAACTGTGTCACAGCACTGAATCCCTGGAAGGCGGCAGACTGGTATCAGTCAGGAGTGGATCTGGGCATGGCTTCGAGACGAAAAGTAATCTCGACAGACGCATCCAACTCAGGTTGGGGCGCCCTCTACGAGGGCAGACCAGTGTTTGGTCTGTGGGCAGCCTCAGAAAGGCGCCTACACATAAACTGTCTGGAGATGAAAGCGGTCGAAAATGCCTTGAGATACTTTCTCCCCCTCCTCAAAGGCCACAACGTTTTGGTCCGCACGGACAACATGTCAGTGGTGTCAAACATCAACCGCCAGGGCGGTCTCAGGTCACGGAGCCTTCACAAGCTGGCGGAACGCCTCCTCTTGTGGGCCCATCACAACCTGCGCTCACTGAGAGCATCACATGTCCCGGGCTCCCAAAATGTGGGCCCAGACATGCTGTCCAGGGACAACGTTCCCCCCGGGGAATGGTCCCTGCACCCTCAGATAGCCCAGTTACTATGGGACATCTTCGGCAGAGCGGAGGTCGACCTCTTTGCGTCGACGGAGAACGCGCACTGCCCAGTATTCTTCACGAAACAGAGAGATGCGCTGGCCCACGACTGGCCCAGCCGTCCGCTCTATGCGTTTCCCCCGATCGCGATGTTACCACAGGTAATCAAGCGCATCAGGGAGAGCAAATGCTCTGTGCTCCTCGTGGCGCCGCTCTGGAGGAATCAAGTGTGGTTCTCAGAGCTGATGCAACTGACGAGCACGACCCCGTGGCCGATTCCGGTGAGGAAAGATCTCCTCTCCCAGGCCAGGGGCGCGATCTGGCACCCGCGCCCCGACTTATGGGCCCTGCATGCATGGGCCATCAACGGGTACCCGCTGACCTCCCAGCGGCAGTGTTGAACACAATTACTCAGGCTAGAGCACCCTCTACTAGAAGGCTCTACGCCTCTAAATGGTCAGTGTTTTCCGGCTGGTGCTCGGCCCGAAACTTAGACCCACAGCGCTGCAGCGTTGCAGAGGTTCTCTCCTTTCTGCAAGAGCTTTTGGACGAGGGCAGGTCCCCCTCCACGCTCAAAGTGTATGTGGCGGCCATTGCGGCGTTTACAAAACCTTTGCATGGCCGGTCACTGGGTAGAGACGACCTCATCGTTAGGTTCCTAAGAGGAGCTAGGAGGTTAAATCCTCCTCAGCCCCCTCTGGTTCCAGCCTGAGACCTCTCCTTGGTCCTGGAAGCCATGAAGGGCGAACCCTTTGAACCCCTCCAGTCCGTGGATTTGCGGTATCTTTCACTGAAGACCGCTTTTCTCATGGCTCTCGCTTCAGTTAAGCGAGTGGGTGACCTTCACGCGCTCTCTGTGAGTGCTTCGTGCTTGGAGTTTGGGCCTAATGACTCTAAAGTCATCCTTAAACCGAGGCACGGTTATGTCCCCAAAGTGCTTCCACTCCGTTCAGATCACAGATCATTTCACTGTCAGCTCTTCCGAGATCTGAGGGTGAGGACGATGTGAATTTTCTCTGCCCCGTCAGGGCGCTGAGAATATATGTCGAACGGTCTGATGCTTTCAGGCAGTCAGAGCAGCTCTTCGTTTCGTTCGGTGGCCGCACTAAGGGCTTAGCCACATCGAAACAGAGCCTGTCCAGATGGATAGTTGACGCTATCGCTATGGCTTATAGGTCTAAGAACCTTCATTGCCCTCTGGGCGTCAGAGCGCACTCCACCAGAGGCATGGCCTCGTCGTGGGCGTGGTCTCGCGGAGTCTCGCTCCATGATATTTGTACGTCGGCGGGCTGGGCCTCTCCGTCTACATTTATCAGGTTTTATAACCTGGAGGTGCCTGCCCTACAGGCTAAACTGTTGTCAGTCTAACATACTAGCTCTGTTCGCTCTCGCTGCAGATCGACACAGACTGTGTGTGGTTTGTGTTATACACAGGCTCCAGATCGACAGACCAGGTCTTCCTGTCTGTGATCTTTTTTCACCTGACCTTCGGGTTCAGGTGGCTGACAGGCAGTGTTATCATTCTTAGTTCAGCCCACGGATGTACCTGGCTGTTCTATTGTATTAAGCACCCATTCCCACACTCTGGAATGGTTATCTCTCCCTGGGCCCAACCCTCATCGGCCCAGATATTACCACTTACGTTTGTCCCCGGGCACATGCCCTTGGGAACGTGCATGTGGACCTTCTCTAGCACGCACGGCGTTTTACATTGGGTTCCCGTAGCGTAAGCTAGCTTACGCAACACGAGAGTACTCTCGTAAGAGAACGCTCTCGGTTACTAACGTAACCTCGGTTCTCTCTAGATGAGGGAACGAGTGTTGCGTAACCCTGCCGTGCTTGTGCTACTTCTGGTTCGCTTCAGATTGAAAAACCAGAGAACAACCTCACGGGCCTGCTTTTATAGCCTGTAGCCACGCCCATTCTGGCGGGACGTGACGCGCACGGGCGCCCGCGCCCTCATTGGTGCTTCGTCACGAGCAGGTCCTGGATAGGTTGCAGCAGTTGCTGCTGAGCAACCAATAGGCGCGCGAGCCGCTCTGCCTAGGTCTGCTTATGCAGCAATGCGTTTTAAACTAATGCAAAAATTAAGGATAATTTTTTGGCTTCAGTATTCTCGAGAAAAGGGTTTTTCCCGTAGCGTAAGCTAGCTTACGCAACACTCGTTCCCTCATCTAGAGAGAACCGAGGTTACGTTAGTAACCGAGAGCGACATTTTTGACTGCATATATAAAAGGAGTAAAAGTGAAAAATATGTGAAAACATGAAAGAGTTTGACTTCATTTCCATGGTCATTCGGAAGAAATACATTACCTGTATTTGAGTCTAAAAGATCAGTGAATTTATGATGTTTTCTGTTTTCTAGATGGATGCTGAACAGTGCCTTTGGAACAAGAGCAGTGTCCATATGGTTTTAGAAATGGAATCTGCTTCTGTTGCTCTATCTGTATTTGAGTGGTCTCAAAAAATTCCTTGTCTTTATCACAACCATCATCTCTCTTTCCTCAGAGGATGTAATATACAGAAAGATACATCTGAGGTCAACTCAGCCAAATACCCTCAAAGTTTTTCCCCTTAAATTTGGTATATTTTCATTACCTTTGTAATAAAATACAATGAAACAAGGTCATAAGAATATTATTGTTTGTCTTTCTCTTTTTATAAAGTTGTATATTTATGAAGAAGAAGAAGAAGAAGAAGAAGATAACAATTACAAATTTTAATCAAAATATTTAACTACAGTCACTGCACGGTCATGGAAAACCTGGAAATATCAGACATTTTTAAAAGTCTGATTTACAGGCCTGGGAAAGTAAATAATAAAAATTATATTCTTCCATGAAAAAGTAATGGAAATTTAAAACCGGATTAAATTATTCTGGTAATCTTCCGCTTTATAGTATTTCATTGACCAGAAATTGTGAGTGCAATATCCATAAAATGATTTTTTCAAAGTCATTATCCAGTAATCTCAATCAACTAAAGGCCATGAAAAAGTCATTTGAAATGAATAGGTAAAAAATTGTGGGAACCCTGTAATTAATTGAATATCAAATTGTCAAAATTACATATAATTATAGGACATGGTTGTATTATCTTAATTGTTGGAGACCGTTAAAAAGGTCAAGATCACTAGGTGACAAACCAAAATCACAGTTTTAAATAGTTCACCCCCAAAAATTGTAATTATTATTTTGTTTTATTTTATTGGTAGCATGATGTTTTTTATTCTATGGAACATACACACAAAGAAAATGTATGCATTGAATTCATTTTCGCCATAAAATGAACGCATTAGACTAGGGGGTCGCTAGAAGAACAAAAGTATTTTGTATTTGTTGGATGCACCAAGTTAAAACAGGCCTCTGCAATGCATGTGAGATTTGAGCTGTGCCAAAGCGAATATTATCTCTTATTATAAGCCACACTACAATGCACTCAAGTTGACCTCTCATACAAACACAAGCAGTACATCTTTAAAAAGTGCACGTTCCCTGACCGGGAATCGAACCCGGGCCGCGGCGGTGAGAGCGCCGAATCCTAACCACTAGACCACCAGGGAGTACTGCAATTCCACCGACAAATACAGTAGGAGTCAAATTATATGGTTTTATTGGACAACGTTTGACTATTTGGATTTTAGGGTGTTTTCAGACCAGTAGAATAGATCGTTTGCTTCCGATTAAACAGGGACAGTTATAATGTTGAATTTTCATCTTGGTTCGTTTCGCTTTCACAAGTGTGTCTGTACTAAATTATTTTTAATCACCCGGGTTGTTCTATCTATTTTTAAACATGTGAGTGGGATATCAGATTAAAATCTGGGTTGATGATACTAACATTTAACTCCTGAAAAAAATGCACATGTAGCTTAACGGGTATATGGTCATGCGTTCGATTCCCAGTAAGTGGCCAGATAAAATACTGTGTATCTTCAATGCAGATAAAGCATCATGAGATAGGCTTACAATGATATTCTTACTACTCGGTACTATCCAACCCGCATTCAAGACGTTGGCGTGAAACCAAGTAACGCAAGGCCTATTTTTCCACTGAATTTCCATGTTGGTAAATCCCTTCCAAATTGTTTATGCCTTTCAGAAATTACTAATAACAATATATTAATATTTTTTGTCAAATAAAATTGACCAACTTATGAAGATGTATAGATTTGTTTTATATATTAGCCTTTTTAATTTATCCTGGATAAAAATCCATTTAAAAAGTCAATTTAGAAGATTCATCTTTTAATATATTTTTACAAGCATGCGGGCAGTTCCGTTAAACACTTTACATTGATAGCTTCTTGCAAACACGCTTGAATCCGTGTAGCTGTATCAGACGTTACAGCCTGTGGCCGCTGAGCTTTAGAGAGACAGATGATGACCAACAGGGGGCGCGCGCGAACATGTTTGTGTGAAAGGCCCACATGAGCACTCTGACGTAGGCTTGAAATCTAGCCAGGTAACGGTGTCGCTGCAAACAGGAAAATTACCTCTTTTAGTCGACTTACTTGGTGATAGTTAGAGGGACAGAAGCGTTACAATGCCGGGTAAGTTCTCTTAACAGATCAAATCGTTGAAAGGAGCAATGTTTAGTCTTTTGACTTTATAAATGCGGTATGCTACTCTCTATCTCTCTTTGTTTTGTGAAATGGTAGCCATCGTTGAATGCGTGGAGTAGCCAAATATAAGTGAATTAGCACCTTTAACATACAATATAAAGCAAATTAAGGCCATATATGCTCACTTGGCAGAGTTTGTGTTAAGCGCAGTGTGCATGGAGGCCTAGTAATGTGTATGTGATGCAGTCGTGTGGCTAACACACGCATCCGTCGTGTTTCTTAACTTACTACACAGAAGCCTTTAAAACTATTTAACATAACTAAAATCAGTTTTTGCTTCGATAGAAGCAAAATAGCCATTAAACGTTACTCTTTGAGGCCAGGCAACATGTTTTTTTCACGCGGAAAGACCGCTGTTGATATGGCTCGCTCGTGGCTCGAGCTAACACGCATAACGTTAGCTTCACAGTATTATATACGCTCGCCAAACGTGAAGTTAGAACAATTGTTTAACTTTATTATGCGAAGGCAGGAAATATCTTAAGCAAAAGGGAGTTGTTTTAATTTTAGACTTTCATAATGGTTTATATACTATAGATAGTTATCCCTGGAGCCTTAGCCAGGCCTCACGTTACAATGAATCAAATCCATGTGGAGAAAGATGGTGTCGACTGACCTCCTCTTTGTCTCATTTATGCAACACTATGATGGATAGTAACAGATAGTTACATAATGTCTAAACCATGTGAGTTATGCACCATGTCGCGTCGAAGGTATTAGAAGAGTTCAATAAACGTAATTGCGCCTTCATATTGTAATATAAAACGTCTTAAGTTGGTAGCAAGTCTCGTGCTTGTGCGCGAGAGAATATCCAAACACAGAGGGACGAGTCCTCCTGGTTGTGATAACAATCATTTAAAGTTACATTATGGTTTATATACTTATTGAATAATTAATTTAGCACGTGCACCATAATGATTGAGGTTTACTTATGCATGCTATCTGTACTAGTTGTTTTCAGTGTCCCAAAAGTCACTTATGTTCATTGGCATCACTTTTGTTATGTGTGTGTTGGGGTATTATATTCATGGTTGAGTATTAATATTGCATTTCACACCCATAGAACCTGCTGATATTAACAGTCCAGAGGTAGCAAAGACACCAGGAGGAGGCAGCGGGCAAGGGAAGGATGAGAATGTTGTGAATGGACACAAGGAGGGGGATGCTAACCCCTTTGCAGAGTACATGTGGATGGAGAACGAGGAGGAGTACAACAGACAGGTCAGTGTGAACCTGCTGCTCTTACTGGAATTACTGTAAATACAAATTTCCAAGTAAAAAATTGTACATGAATGCCCTCTCAAGTCGTATTTACCACTGGGAAGCTCTGGGATAATTTTGATACCAAGTTTCCGAGTTGGGCATGCCATAAACTTTATACATGTCGGAGGTGAGAACGATTGCTTCTGTGACTGCTATTCTTAATTGTTTTTTTTCCTCAACAGCTACATCAACTTATTAAAGTGCATATTTATATATATGAATAATCATTTGAAGGCTATTTTATGTTTTACACACAGCAAAAATAGTCTGTGTTTGACTGAAATTCCAGAATTGTCAGCAAACTATTTAGATAGCATAGTGAATGTCTGTATGGTTGTCAATGAATGGTAGCCTGGTCCTACCAGACTCTCGTAGATTTCATTTGTACAGAGAGTCTGGCCACTCTCCATTGACAAGCGTTAACTTCCTTGAAGGCGGGTACTCTCTTGAAGTTTAAAACTATTGGATCTGCCATAACTAGGGGTGTGACGAGACGAGACATGAGATTGGGTTCACGAGAACGAGACAAGACGAGATTTTTACACAATTTTTAAGAAATCCTCAATGATGAAATATATGAATGGAAAATAGTATTTTATTCAACTGAAAATCACAAAATGCAAAACAATTTAGGTGCATTTTGAAATCAACTTGTAATGAATGTTATTTTACTTCTATTTTAATTAATTCTATGCAGTAAAGGACATGCAAACACTGCAAAATGTTTTGCTATAAACTCTACCGTCTGGCTTCTCCCCTGTACGATTTCACATGAGAAATCTAACTCCTTTCCACAAATCGAACATACAAAAATAAAACAGTATAAATAAAATAAATATAAATAACGTAAATAACACTTTAAATGCAAACAGTAAGTGTGTATCCATAATCAAAGTAGGCCTACTGCTCTCTCAAAACTACAAGTTCAAACAGAAAAAAAAAAATGTTCTTCAAGCATGAAAAAGAGATAAATTAACTACACAGAACAGCCTAAGATTATGGTCATGTTCTTTTTCAAGAATATAAGCATGTCGACGATTTCTGGCAGCAGTTGAGACCTTTGTGCAGGGCTGCACGATATGAGGAAAAGCTGCGATGTGCGATAACATTGTTTAATATTGCGATGTCGATATGACTTGTGATATGTGAATGTTAGCTATACTGTTCCCATGTCTTAGTGCTTTAATAGGTTCTTTGCGTGATAGGTCAAATGTTTATTACCTGCCTGGTTCAGATTACACTATTTTAGCACGATTTTGGCACGATCCGTTTCGTGGAGATTCGGACAACGGGCGTCGGGACGCAAGATTCGATCGTTTCATTTCGTATAGTGTGTCATAGTGGGCGATAACCTACGCGTCTGCGATGCTTCAGGACATCACTACAGAAAGACTAGCATGTTTAATTTTAACGGTCCTCCACGACGGGTTGAGTGCGAGCGCGAGTGAGTGAGAGTGCGAGCAACAGTGAGTGAGTGAGCGAGGGACAGTGAGTGTGTGTGTGTGTGTGTGTGTGTGCGCGGAGTGTGTGTGTGATTGGCCCGGCACACAAATGATTTAAAAGTGGCAGGGGCATCTTCAATACTTATTTCACCCTCACGCTCCATCACTGACATCACAACAACTCACGAGACAAAGTTTCACCTCGACGCGAAATCTCGTCACGTTTTAATCTCACGAGATCTCGTCACACCCCTAGCCATAACCAATCGCTAACGTTTGGTCGTGAAGTAACCCTACAACTCAAACTAGCGCACGACCTCAACTTCATCGTTCTCAGCCACTCCCTCTGTTCGCTGATTGGACCGGTAAAAATTTGGCCGGAGAAAACCCACAAATATACCGCAAACCCAGACGGAGTACTGAAGGAAAATGAAAATTTAGGGGAAGTACGTAGGAGGGCGGAGCCAGGCTCAATGAATGGGGCTCTAAACATCATTTTGGCTTTAAAGGGATAGTTCACCCAAAACTATATATTTTTTTTTACACTTACCCTCAAGTTGTTCCAAACCTGTATGAGTTTCTTTCTTCTGTTGAACATAAAAGAACACAACCAGAAAGTTGACGGTAGCCATTGACTTCCATAGTAGGGAAGAAAATACCATAGAAGTCAATGGCTACTGTCTGGTTATTCTTTTGTGTTCAACAGAAGAAAGAAACCCATACAGGTTTGGAACAAAATGAGGATGAGTAAATAGTGACAACATTAAACATTTTGGGTGAACTATCTGTTAAATAAGATTTTCCCAAAAAATAGGCAAGAATTAACCTGGTGTGCTTTATGATTCCTGTTCTCTCCGACAACAAAGCACGAATGGGGCGAGCTCGTAATCACAACTTCAGAAGTGGGAAATTTACGATTCACAAATGTCTGACGAATCAGACCAGCGTTGGCTGGTAGGGCTGTCACCTTACGTTAGAAAATCGATTGCACAATCGATCGGACCAACCAACACAAGTTTTGAAAACGAAAATAGGGAATCGATTTTAACGGTCTTTTCTCTGAGCACGTCCAGCTCGTCACGATACGCCCGCAGCGAACGTGCGTCACACAGCAACTGCAGGCTCTGACAAACACACATAACAGCAAAGTATACTTCTGCATAATGTCTCTTTTTACTACAAAAATGTGAATACTGCCGGTAATCAGACAGTCTCATGCATACAGATACAGATTCGGGCTATGGGCTATAATCGCCTATATAGGAGAAATTTGTTTGATATTTCTAATCGTAAACACAGCCATGTTGAATCCTGGGGCCTGTACCATGAAGGTAGCTGAACAAACTCGGGGTTACAGGATTAGTTTTGAGTTGACAAAACCAAACCGATGCAATCAGGCTTTATTGGTACCATGATGCAGCTCATCAACTTTCTCTGTCAACTCAGGCTTTGAGTGCGCGTGCACATAAAAGAGTGACGTCGACACTGAACAACCAATCGCGGGTAGAGCGTGAGCGATATATTTTCCCGCGGAGGAGCAAGAGATAATCATTCAGAATTACGATGAATTTAAATATGTATTTCAAGCTCGAAACAATACGGTCTCTGCTGCCAAAGCAAGAGAAGACTGTTGGAGAAAGATTGCTGATTGTTAATGTGTAAGTTAAACAAATACGTTCTATATTTATGTAAAATTATGTATGTATGTGTAGCCTATATGTGTAATATAGCCTATAGCCTATTTTTATAATATATAAAAAATGATACATGCACATTTTTTATATATTATAAAAATAGGCTATATTACACATAGGCTACACATACATATATACATAATTTTACATAAATATAGAACGTATTTGTACTACTAAGAAAGCTAGGGAATCCTATCATAAGATTAACAGAATAATAATAAAGATTTAAAATAATTCTTAACATGTATTATATTGTATAGTAGGCTACATTTGTGCAATTTGCTTTTTGAAAAAATAAAATAAAATGTGTTCATGTGATGTCACCCTATCAATATATCTTACCGGCAATTTTATAAAAGCCCTCTTTTATGGACATGGCCGATAAATGTCCGGGGAACACTATTAATGAAACTATTCATGTACTCCTGCAGAGCGAGGACCACCTTGCGAATGGTTCGACAAACCGTGTTTTCCCCGAGCTTCTGTGCGTCACCCACCGTGCAGGAATGTACCACTTGCAAAAACAAAAAAAAAAACGCAACGCAATATTTGCGGTACAGTAAGTGCATGAATTCGACGTGTTAAATTCTTTATGTGCGGCTCAAGAAGTTCGCAAAGATAAGACATTCCTTCCGCGGAAAATCTGTATCTTTCATACAAGTAACTATCAGGAAAGGCAAGGGGATTTTGTCTGCCTAAAAACTCTTTCTCTACGAAGTGCTCGTCAAACAATTTGCGCTGAGATGTCACAGGATTTGGAAGAACAGGTGAAGTCATTGCAACAGACACTGGGAATAAGTTACGTCACCTATGTTTCTTTGCTCTCAGCTGATTGGTCAAACTTCAGTCTGAGATCTTGAATCCAGAACATAACCTGCCCCGGAGCAGGTTAGCCGTGCAGCGTAAGATACCATGGCAACGAACACCGATTCAAGCCAAGCTACTTTCATAGTACCTAAAACCCAGGGTTGGCGGAAACTAAACTGAAACATAGCTGGCTAGCCACCTAAACCGGCTTCATGGTACAGGCCCCTGCAGTAATGTTTTTCATTGATGTTATGGCAGTCCACTCTGCCTATTGTTTTTCGAGAATGTTCCACTCCAGTTTGTCATCGTGCACGAAACTTCACGCCAATAAATCATCAGAAATATTGCTGACTTGTGCGCGTCTCTTTACGTTCGTCCTAATGCCTGTTAGTTGTCCGTGGATTTGCCTATATTTGCCGTTTAAACGTCTTTAGACATGGAAAATCGATTTTACAATCGATTCAATGAACACTTGTGTCTCAAATTGAACAGGATTTTTCACAAAAGTGACCGCCCTATTGGCTGGTGGTAAGGTGGGGTTTAGAGAGACTGAATCTTCTAACGAACCGTTTTCAGACTCTGAGAAATGAGATGTGCAATGTGTATATACAGTAGGGGTGTAACTGTACATGTATTCGCCCCGAACCGCACAGAACGGACGTTACAGTTCGCTCCATGCAGTCGCACGGCGAATACATTGTCACAGGCGATCCACACTCCAATCAAGGGCGATGCACAGCAGAAGAGACGATCGCTCTTGTTTACATCTCTCAACCAGTGTTTCAACTGTGGAAAGAAATCAAAACCGTTTAAGAATAATCTCACGTAGCATTACATTTAGGCATTGTGTTGACAGCAGGTTAGTTTGCTAGAGAAATTAACTCTAGAGAGAAGCATTTCGTATATTCACTATATTAGCCTATTCATTATATTTACTTAACCTGTTAGTAATGTCTTGATGATTTAATATATGTTCAAATAAATTTATGACAGCTACTGTGCAAATGATTATATTTCAAAGATGAATTTGAGTAGAAAATGTACTTTATAATTAGATTTAGAAGTTAATCGCAAAACCTGCCTTGTTTTGCATCTAAAAATAAATGGCAACTAAATGTAATAATTTGGGCTCTTGTTAATTGTAACCTTCAATATTATAGTAAAGTGTATCTAAGGGCTTCTCATATAGTTTACAGCATTAGCTAAAATAGATTTTTTTTTTCTTTAGAAAACTTATTATAATAGAATTAATTTAAACGCGTACACATTTTTATTAGTTTAAAGGGATAGTTCACTTTGAAATAAAATGTTGGTATGTTTTAGCTTACCTCAAGGGCATCCAAGATGTAGGTGTCTTTTTTTCCGCAGTAGTTTCAATTTTGATATTTTTAGGTCAAACCGTTCTTGTCTGTCAGTCATATAATGCAGGTCTATGGTCACCACCTCAAAGAGCATGCACAGAGTCCAAATTAAACAATTCCCCATCGTAAGTACACATTGTACACACACATTACACAAGTACACACTAACTTCTCTGTGCATACTCTTTGAGGTGGTGACCATAGACCTGCATTATATGACTGACAGACAAGAACGGTTTGACCTAAAAATATCAAAATTGAAACTACTGCGGAAACAAAGACACCTACATCTTGGATGCCCTTGAGGTAAGCTAAAACATACCAAAATTTAATTTCAAAGTGAACTATCCCTTTAATTTAAAAAGAAGCAATTTTGTTATCCCCGCTCCTGTACTGTGACTTTAATAGCGAGGTACATACCGAACCATCATGTTTGTGTACAGTTACACCCCTAATATACAGTGTTTTTTTTTACATTATTTGCATGTAGACCTATTGTAGGAGTCCTACAAAACAAAATTAGGAACATTTAAAATAGCATAATAGGGGTACTTTAAACTTTACGTCAATAAACAGCATGTTTTCTTAGTTTCATAAGAGCAGCAGCAATAATATTAACAATAGGCAATAAAAAAGTCTGAGAAAAATTTATTTCTGCAGTGCTTGAGATCACACGCAGTAGTGATGCGCTCAGATTAGAGAACTTTATCAATCACAAGCTCCAAACCGGCTTCAGTGAGAAATCATTAGTATCTATGATCTTAGCATTTTTAGCTGTTTTAACTGAAAACAACTTGCATTGACATATCTTTAAATTAGTGCTGGGCAAAGATTAATTCGCGATTAATCGCATCCAAAATAAAAGTTTGTGTTTGTGTTCGCGATTAATCTTTGCCCAGCACTACTTTAAATATGTCAGTGCCATTGCTTTCTTCTCACTAATGTTTTTTTCTAAGGCACTTTTATAAAAAGCTACTTAAATGTCTTAATTAAAGTAAGGACTAATCCTGGCTTATTTTAAGCCCTGTCTGTGAAACCAGGACATTATTATGTTAGATGCCCAATAGTCATACATGACACAAAGGACAAACAAAATGCATAACTCTTGTTTATCTTGGTCTCATACCAAATAATACATTTTAACCTTTACTACAATCTTTTCAGACTTGGAAAGGGGCATATTGATTGTTGCACAGCCTTACCCAGTCTTCACAAATCTGAAATAATTGTATATAGGATAGTAGAGTGGTGTAATATCTAGCTTTAATAACAATCACTTGGTGTGAGCAATATGACCAAAATCTTATGAGCAAACCATAACAAAACAAATACTCGCCTAATACAATTAAACAGTTCTCAAATTATCAAATAAACAGTCAGTCATAAAATAAGAACAAAGAAACAATTGACAATAGGACAAATAAGTACAGCATAGAGATACGGATACAAACAGTGCTTTAAGTTTAAGTACTGGTTTTGTCCTGTTGTTGAACATTAAAGGGGTGGTATAATGCCCTTTTCACAATATGTAAAATAAGTCTTTGATGTCCCCAGAGTGTGTGTATGAAGTTTTAGCTCAAAATACTCCACAGATATTTTTATAAAGCATGTTAAAATTGTCACTTTTTGAGGGTGAGCAAAAACGCACCGTTTTTGTGTCTGTCCCTTTAAATGCAAACGAACGGCTGCTCCCGGCACAGAGGGCGGAGCTTCGATTACCTTCTCACACAGACAGGCACTGAAAATTTGTAGCCTTTTATGCATAGACAGTATATAAACTGGACACAGCGACCCCATTGGATTCAACGGAGACAAGTGAAGTCAGTTAGAAGCTCTCACTTCCTGATGGTCGAGCGTACTGCGCAGACTCAAACTGAGCTTGACGACGTAGATGTGACGTGAGCAACCCGTCTATCTACTAGTAGCTGTGCCGAGAGAAATCTGAATCATTCCCTTCCGAAACTTGCAGAGACGGAGAGTGTGAGTAGGAGGTGTCCATGAGCTAGGAGCAGGAGAAACTTTTGCCAAGTATTCTGATTAATTACTTTGTCATTTTGCCTCCACGTCCCCCCGATTGCGCGCGAGCTTCTCATGTCTATACGGTAATCTCTCTACTGTGCGAAAGAGAGTCGCGTGGTTATGACGCAATCGTTAGCCTATTTTTACAAAAACTGCTTCTACGGGGCCATAACGTAAGATACAAGGTAATGGAGCCTTTTATACATTTTCGTGTTTCTTTAGAAATAATGGACAAATGGAGTCTTTAAACGCCTCAGATGTAAAGTTATTCGCTGTCAAAGTGACGCCAAAATGACCATTCGTATTTGACCATTCAAGTACAAATAGCCTAAGAGAACAGATTTTTGTACTCTCATGCTGACAGGCGGCAAAAGCACGCACCGAAATGCCCAGCCAATCTGACACGCAGTATGTCAGTGCCAAAGTGAATTATTTCGCAGTATATAGTGCTTTCAATAACTTAAAGAACTATCAAGCATATCATACTTTTTTATTTGGTCATTCATTCATATTTCTTAAGCGCTTCACCCAGACCATGGCAGGTGAGAAAAGTACGCTTTCTCTCTCACAGACCACTCACTGACATTGCGTGCACAACATCTGTAACCTTGTGAAAATAATGCATTTCAACTTTATTTAAATTAGGTTTAATTCCAGATGTTATAATATTATTTGAATTTTTTTGTGAGACATTTACATTTTTGTGGTGTAATGGCGATTATGCAGGATTGCCAATAATGCGCCATTTTGTTGATTTTGCGTTGTATTCAGTGATCGCAGATTTGCGAAAAACTGCAAGTGACTCTGACTGAAAGCGTACATGTTTGAATGTGATGGTCTAGCGCTCCTCACTGTCTGACTGACATTACGTCAAGCATAGTCTGATTTGAATTCACATTTGCAATTCAATTTGTTTTTACATCCATTTGCAGTGGGTTTGTCTTCATCTAACTGTACAGCCAGTTAAAATGACCGTAATGACTCTTGAAAAGGGGAACCTTACAATTTCCTACACAAATTTTGATGGGTCTGATGTCTTGCTGCAGGTGGAAGAGGAACTTTTGGAGCAGGAGTTTCTTGAACGCTGTTTCCAGGAGATGTTGGAGGAGGAGGATCAGGATTGGTTCATTCCTGCCAGAGACCTTCCCCCTGGTGTAGGGCAGATCCAACAGCAGCTTAGCGGGTTGTCGGTCAGTGACGGAAACGCCGAAGACATCGCAGTAAGTGTCATCCTTCCTGAAAGGAAACCACTTTGTAGATCTCAAATAAACTTTTGTGATATTGTACTCATGTGTACTTCATCTCTGTTCTTTCTCAGCGCAAAAGCAGCTTGAACCCAGAGGCCAAGGAGTTTGTTCCTGGAGTGAAATACTAGAGACCCTCCAGTTAGGGGCTCCTTTATAGAGACTTTATGTGACCGCTGGTGGCCAGGGGTCACCCTCACACATACTTCAATCTTCCTGGGGTTGTGTGGGGCTTGATGGGGTGGGGCTTGTGGGTGGGGGGAGGGGGTGCTGGATGCTCTTCTATAAGCTTTTTATTTCCGTCTGTCTCATGTATAACGTGGGCGGGTTGCTCCGTGTAATGTTCCTATTGGACCGCTGCAGATTGTGACTAGTTCTCCTGGAAGATCTTTGTATTAATCTCAGAGGAACAGTTGTGTGAGTTCCACTATCGTGATAGTGACTAGCAGTTTGTCCCCGTGTCATTGCCATTTTCTTTTTTTTTTTTCTGTCTTTTTTATTTTCTTTAAAAGGAAGTTTGGCGGGGAGGTGTGTGTCATACGAGTGGGAGGGGAAAGGGCTGGGACAAAGGAAACCTTACAGTACAAGGACTGTTGACAGGTGGACCATTCTTTGATGGACAGAACTGGTGGCAGCTGACAACTTTTGAGGGATTTTCACAGAAACATTTTCCTGTTTCTTTTTTCCTTCCTCCGTTGAAGTTCTGTCACAGTGTGCAACATGCATTAACAAAAATGGAAAAAAATCAAATAAAACAAGCAGGTTGATGATGTTGGAAGATGTTTTGTGTTTGTGCTTTCTATGTAATGTAAACTAAACCTACGTCTTGACCGTTCTCATCCCAAAGTTTTACTTCATTAAATGCTGTAGCATTATAGCACCAGTTTTGTTTTGACAAACATCCTGTCAAGAATACCAGAGGAACGTATTACAATTTTAACTTTAACAAAAGCCTTTTTTGGGGGTCTTATGTTATATTAAATGGTTTCAGGGTAGATAAGCAGTATTAGACCAGTGTGATGTTAGCGTTTCATTCAAACCGGGTTGATCATTTGTGATATTGAGAGTTTTGGGCCTGCAAATTGCTTTTAAATGCATCAGTTGGTGAGCTAAATAATTATTGCACTGTAAATTGAACTAAATCATAAAAAGGTATGCTTCTACAAAATGTATTCCTTAATAATTTAATATTTATTTTCAGGCTTTTTAACGTCACATTGTTTGTTGGTTTTTAATTGACCGATGCGATGCAGTATATTGTAAATTGTCAGCAGTAGCTGTTCTTGTTTCTGGCAGGATTCTTGTTGACTATTGAAATGAGGGATTTTCCCAGTGTCTATAGGCTCATGTTACTCCATCGACTGGCTAGCCTAAACATTAGTCCAAAGCCACTCAGAAGACATCTTTTCAGTGTATAACTCTTTACATTTTAGTATGTGTTTGCCTAGAGAAGTATTTGGATTACCCAGGTATAACTGCAGACAGATGTGTCAGGTGTTGCTTAATCAAACACTGTCATAGTGAAACTGCTCCACCTTTTGGAACAAGGGTTTTGTATTATTTTGTGCTCATAAGGGCAAAGAATATTTCACATTAACTTTCCAGTTTTTTCATAATTTATTTTTGAGTGCTCTACCAGTTTCTCGCTTCCCTGGTTTCTTTGCCCAGTGGGTTTCCCTGGTTTCTTAATTCTTTAAGATATTCATATTCTGTTGATGATTATATAACTATTTTACATTTTTTATTAAGGTCAATTACCATGATTTTTTTTTTTCAAATCAAGTTACATTTTCCCATAGGTTCTGTTCTGAGACTTTCCACACTGTTAAATATCCAAGCAGATGTTTTACCATAAAACTGTCTTGTATTTCCTGCATTAGAAATTTTGCCCAGGTTGCCCTTACAGTATAAGTTTGAGTGAAGGTCTGTAGAAGTGTGGTGTGAAACCAGATATGAGGAGCAGCCCGGATGAAGTGCTGTTCAAGAGCCTGGGCACACTGCTGTAGGTAATTCCTGCTGTCCGAATAATCTGGCATTCAAATGCTGGTGCAACAATTAAACGATGTCAGAGAGGAGGATGGCGTTTACATACTTGATCCTTCAGTAAATAATAGTGTGAAAGATGTGTTTGTGAATGAATGACGAACTGTTTTTAGACCATTGCTCACTTTAACACACATTAGATAATGTTTTGTGTCTATAAGGGTGTATGAGTTTATGTCTGTGTGCCAGTCTGAGCATGTACATAGTTCTGATATTTGCTTTGGACACTGTAAAGCAGTTTGGTTCAACTTGTGTTGTTTTTAAATGTTCTCTATAAATGAAGGTTTAGTTTTATTGAGATTGTACCCTACTAAAAATAGTTTGTGCGCAGCGGCTTTGTACTTTAAATTCTCTTTATATTCCATGTATTCCATGTTCCATGTATATTCCGTTCAAATAGTGAGACCTAGCATATTTTAATGTTTATTTATACTTGATGCCCAACTGTAGAGAGTGCTTATGGTGGAGTACAGTAAAGGTTCATGGTCAAGAGTTCAACATAGTCCAACAAAGTAAAAACATTATGTCTGAATTATACATTTGAATGTTGTTCTTATTTCCTCAACATTTACATCTCTGTTCGGTCTAATAAATGTATAAATAAACATCAAAAAGCTGGATAACCATGGCACACATCTTAGTTAAGCCTTTATTATCTCATGGCTATACATACACTTTTTATAAGGCTTTTCAACTAAAATGTGTGCCATGGTTATCCAGCTGTTTGATGTTTATTTATAGGCTACCTTGATTAGATCGAAGTTGAGGAAATAAGAAAAACATTCAAAAGTATCATTCATATACAAATCAAGTGAATATTGCTGTAAATCAAACAGTGGTTGTCCTTTTTTTCATTAAGAGGAGGAGTCTAAGTTTGCACTTACTCTACCTCATGTAATAGGCTTGGTAATATGTCTTAACAGTTTAAAGAGGTCACACATTGTACTGTAAAAGGATAAACTTTTAAAGCAATTTTTTGATCTGTCAGAGTTAAGGAAATAGACATGGACACACGTGGGAAACAAGGTGAAGTTTACCTACAACATCAGAAACATGGCGAGGTAAGACATCATCGGAACATTGTCATTTATTTTGTTTATACGTTTGTTTTTGTTTGTCAACCTCTAGTCTAAAACTACAAAATGTTCTGAGCTGATCTAAATAAAAACTAGTCTTAATAAAAATGCTTATGAAACTGTTTGGCATGATGCACTCTTAATATTGATATTCTTGTTTGTAAAAACTTATATAAAGCAGGGCTAATAATCCTGATGGTATTTGCTCAAGGTTTTTTTTTTTTTTTTTTTTATAGCTCGCATGTTTTACCATGAGCTCTCTGGTGTAAAGTTATGTTCTGGTATGAGACGGAATTGCCCCTACGACAAGTTGAAACTTGGTGCGCACATCTCGGTCTTGATTTTCATATTACGGCACATTCCATTTGACAGAAAAACACGCCCTTATGAAAGTGCACTTCACGTTGTACTGCATTCTCAGGCCCTGCCTAACACCATAGACAGTATGCCTAACACACATGTGAGGTAAATGAGGGATTGGCTGAGTGAGTAATCTACATCCGTTCCTCCAACATGAGTTCTTTTTTCTAAAAAAAAAAAAAAAAAAAAAAAAAAAAAATTTCAATGAGTCCAGAGGTGTGTTCATTACCTGAAGTACAAGTTCCACCTGATGAACATCCATCTGACTGGATCTTGTCAAACAATTTAATTTAATTTGGTATACTGCATAATAATGCATTAGGGAAATGATAAATATAGGCTAAGTAATAATATTTGATTTGTTATTAACAGAAGTGGAAGCGATATTGGTTGGCCCTTCATCCGGCTAGTCGGCATGGCATTGCACGGTTAGAATTATCAGAAGCCGTTCACGAACGGTCAACTGTGGTGGTCAGACGACACCCGGAGAGGAAAGTTGTACGTCTGGCTGATTGTGTGAGTGTCGTCAAGCTGCCTCCACATGCAGAGGCTTGTCCAGGGGAAAACATGGCTGCCTTCTGTTTGGAGACTGAGGACAAGAAGCTGGTGTTTGCAGCAGAGAGAGAAAGCTGTGGAGAATGGGTGGACATAATATGTAACATTGCCTTTCAGGTGAGGGTTTGAGATTTTTTTTTTTTTAAGCATATAGATTCTGTTTTAAAGAAATACTTTTATCCAGCCAGGATGCATTAAACTGATCAAAAGCGACAGTAACGACATTTATAATGTTACAAAAGATTGTATTTCTATTTCAAATAAATGCTGTTCTTTTGATTATAATTTTTTATTTGTCAAAGAATCCTGAAACAGAAAAACACAGCTGCTTTCAACTTATAGCCTAATATATGTGTGGTGATGATAATAATAATAATAATAATAAATGTTTCTGAAGCACCAAATTAGCATATTCAAAATGACTAAATCATCAATTGTAATATTCTTCTAAACATTCTTTTCAATTGTAATAATATTTAACAATCGCACTGTTTTTACTGTATTTTTGATTAAGTAAATGCAGTCATGATGAGCCTAAGAGGCTTCTTTCAAACCTTTGAACGGTAGTGTATGTATTCATATTTTTTTTCTCGTCATAGAAACACACTAAAAATGCTCCACAACCGGTACCACTTATGGAGGACAATCAGATCTACATGTCCAGAGAACAACGTGAGTACACACAAATGTATCAGAACAATTTGCTGTCATGTTCCTGAATTCGGACCTTCATGCAGACCTGGTTTAAAACATAAATAGATTATATAATCTCTGAACTCTGAATTTTCATTCATTCATTCTTTATTTTACCAGGTTAAAAATGAATCACACTTTAAGATTAATTCTGATCATCTAATCTCAATATCTCTTTCATTTTAGTGAGTGAGTTCAAAGTAGTTGTGCTGCAGAATGAGTCTTCAGTTCGTTGTGGCCTGAAAGGACAGTACTGGCTGCAAGCTGGTGAAGACATACTTGTTCTACAAGATCTGGAGACCAAGAAGACTGTAATGGAGTGGCCATACAAGCTGCTGCGCCGCTACGGGCGAGATAAGGTCAGCTGTAACCATGGACTTGATAAAGTGCAGGACCGTGATGATGTGTAAAAAAAATATTCTGTTAAATTCATGGCAAAACGCTGGCAACTGTGATACAGCCTAAAAGTTTTAATGTAGGCCTACTACAGGACGGCATTGTGATCCTTATTGTACAAATTATAACCATACATATATTAATACAGAGCCCCAGAGCACAGTGATGGGGAAAAAATTAGACGGGAGGAAAAATTATATTTCGGTGCATTTCTGTTTGTTTGCAAAACTCCTGATGGAAATAATATGAAGTGGGATGAAAAAAAAAGTTCATCCATGTGAAGCATCTTTTTAATGTTTTTCAGTGTAAATTTTAAGGTGAGTCATTTTTTTACCAGCAAAAAAACAACACAATTTTAACAGTAATTTACTATGAAGGTACACATACTTCATATAATAGTTTATAATATTCAGCAAATGTTAATACTTTTATGTGTTATAATTAGTGCTGTCAAATCGATTAATTGCGATTTAATCACATTTATCATAAAAATTACATAATATATATACACGTGTATATATATATATATATATATATATATATATATATATATGTGTGTGTGTATATGTGTGTGTGTGTATGTATATATGTCTGTCAGTGTGTGTTTATACCTTACACACACACACACATATATATATATATATATATATATATATATATATATTATCATCAAGTTAATCAATTAACATCCTTTTTTATCTAATTTTTCCATTGAAATAAAATTTTTTGTACAAATAGTGCATGCAAATATTTTCAACGTTCTGTCTATTCCTCTCCAGATGGTGTTTTCTATAGAAGCAGGCAGGCGCTGTGAATCAGGCCCTGGCACCTTTAACTTTGAGACCAGGCAGAGTGAAGAGATTCTCCGCCTTATTGAGTCAGCTATTCGGCAACAGAAGAGCCTTGCCGTTACTGGAGACAGGCACTCGCCACATTCTCCACGTTCTCGCTCTCCTCGCTCACCCCTGCCCAAACGCCCTGAAAGTTTTCCTTTGCTTGATACAGAGGGCAACAACAGCCCTCAGTTTTCTGACTCAAAACTGCCCTTGTACCCTGATCCAGCAGATGCTCTTGGCCCAAACATCTCAAATCCTGTGCATTCAAAACCTGCGAGTCCTATTGGCTCAACCAAAGCTGTATATGCAAACCCTGCAGATTGCATTAGCTCCTCAAAAAGCACACACTCAAATCCTAGTGGCGGTATTAGCTTGATTGAGCCTGTGTATTCAAATCCTGTAATTATATTAGGCCGACATGAATCACAGCCATCAGATCTCATCACATCGCATCATAAAGATCCTCTCCCATCTCCTGAAAGGGATGATTCAGAACCAGTGTATTCTGATCCTGCTGATTTTATCCGCCCAAAACCCAACAATTGTGTCCATGCCAACCCTACTGACACGATGGACTGTCAGGCCGTCAAGACAATGTTGAACAACGACAAGCAGCAAGAACCTGTGTACGCTGAGGTGTATGACCATGTCGCACTAAACTTAAGTAAAAAACTTGACCAAAGGATTGAGGAGCCCATTTATAGTGTACCCGAGGTTATACAGGCAATCCAAAACAATAGCTCTCAACAAAACAAAATGACTGATGAGAACCAACCCATCTACAGCAAAGTTAACAAACCACCCAAAACTCCTCAGGCTCTCGAAGAAAAGAAGCTAAGCCAAACACGAGAGGTTGTCTCTGAGGACCTTGGAATGATTTAACTAAATCTGTAATATAATATCTTTTCACAAACATGTAGCTTTTAATTTTTAATATTTAAAATTGTATTCTCCCCCAACCCCACCCCACTGATATCATAATTTATTAATCCATTCTACCGGGACATGGTGGAATAATGACTGAAAATAAATGTTCTAATTGTGTAACACTGAAAGTTGTTTTTAATTTTTTTTGTGTGTGTGTGTATGTATATATATATATATGCTTCATATGAGCAAGCACATGGTTAAAATCTCAGCAGACCGGACCATACCAGTGAAAAAAATAATAATTCAGGGATCCAGTTAGAAAACAGGTTTGGAACTATATGAGAGTTAATAAAAGATGACAGACACCATTCATTTTGAAGTTAACAATCTCCTTTAACCCTTGTATGATGTTGGGGATTAGTTTGACCCATTTTGACTTTTGAGTTGTCGGAAATACCGGTTAACCTATAATTTTTTTCTTAATGCTTTGTGACTTTTTCTCATTTAGAGTCATAAACATGCATGCAGAGTGAGGATACACTGATGTGTTTTGAAGTGTGCACACAATTAATATTATGATTCTGATGTTCGCATGTCATTTTGACCCACATATTTTTATGTTCTAAGGCAACTGTAAAATGAAAACATTTCCTGGATTTATGTTGATTTTTTTTTTTTTTTTTTTACTACCCAGTGAAGGTAAAAAGGAGCTTTTCCACACTATTTTCAGTACTGAAAAAAAAAAAACTTAGACACAGATGGTAGAAATTAGCTATAATTTTTATTTTCAATCTATCTAAAATAATATTTAACCTATGATTTATTTCCCCCCTGAAATTTTTGGACTTTTTCTCATTTGGGGTCATGAACATCCATGCAAAGTCAGGATACACTGTGTTGTGGAATATAGTAGTGTCTTGCTGAGTTTAACTAACAAATCCCAAACGAAACACACTCGATAAAACAGGGTTCAGAATTACTTACAAATTATAGATAAGTTAAATTGGGGTTGGCACTAAAGTCTGCAGAATACTGACCCCACCAGGATTGGAGTTGAAGAGCCCGTACAGCATGGAGTTAAAATTGTGTTATGTTTGTTTCTTATTACACTGTGAAGGTAAAAGATTAGCTTTTCCCACAAATTTTTAGTAATGAAAAAGATACACATATACAAATAAGCTAATTTCTATTTATTTATTTTCTTAACAACCATGAAACGGATATCAAATTGTTCATTTGTGATGTTGTGAGCTTACTTGGCATATTATTGAAAGTGGTTAAAACATTTGTATAAATCATAAGTCTGCTAGTGTTGATATTAAAAGTGTACTGTTTGTACCTGATTCTTTATTTTTCATATTGTGATTTTTGGGGAATCGTATTGAATCCAATGTGGGTCAATTTGATCCGCTCCATAAAAGTCGTATCCAGAAATTGAGGGTTAAAAGCTGTTTAGCCAAAAATAACCAAACCATAACTGACAGAGCAGCCAAAAAATTATCAGTTGTATTAATTCAACAAATGTATTAAGACTATGGGGGACATTCTACCAGAAACGTTATTTAGAAGAAGAAAAAAACTCTATCAATAACAAGTTTAAGCTGTTTCACATCAATTGATCAGAAACATGAAATTATATATAAATAAATTCTATTTTACAACTGTCCCCATGTTTAATATGCCTTTAAGGGTATGACTCAGAGGAAGTGACATCATTTGACCCAGGTGATTTTAAGCTTGTTTTTTTAGGAAGACGAGCTAAAGGGTCAGGCCCTGTCACGGTAAAACATCACAGAAAATAATGAAACATTTTTAAATCCAAAACATGTCTAAAAAGGTTACTGAAATTCCTTGCTTGCATGTTAACAGTTTTTATGCTTATACTTTTTATAAGTAATGGCAGTTTAAAATGGCCGACCGTCAGGCCCTGTCACACGGCCTTACAAATGAATGTTATTGTTATTTTTGTATTACTTTTATTGCATATAATATGTATTTAACGCATACCATATAGTAAAACGTTATTTGAAAATAGACATTACACTGTAAATATATTCTAATGAATTAGGTCCTTATTATACTCTCCTATGTATTTATACAAATACAACCTATTTATACAATTTATACAATACTCCTATGTATCTCCTATGTATTTATATATAGGCCTAGGTAGTTATTTTACAACTATATGAGTGCCTGGTGGGTATTCTGTGATTTTGTGTACTACAGTTGACCGAAAAGTTACTTATATTTCTTAAAGGAATTACAAAACCATGTTAGATACAATCAGGGACATGTGACCAATAAGAAAATGCTATTTGTATCAAAGAAATTCATTAGGAAACCATTCTAACATATACAAATTTGTCTGTGCGGGGCCTGACATTTTAGGGGTGAAATGCGTATAAAATGTATTTTATTCAATCATAAAAACATGCTGAGATGGCATGATGTGTTTCTCATAGTTTAACATGTCCTCCATATGACTCAACGTTCAGATTTAAGAATAAGATATTTTTTCCCCCAAGATTTTTTATAAGTGGAAATGTACGTTTCTGGTAGAATGTCCCATACATGTATTAAGCAGTGTCGACATTTGGTGTGCGCTGTAAAACAGTCTTTATGGCGTTTACGTCATCACTACTGACCGGAAGTGCTGAACGATGTCAAACCCGAGCAACTGATTGTTATTCTCACGATGTTTTGAAGATTTTTCTTTAAATTTCGTATTTTTTTAAATCATTTTTATTCAGCCCCCAAAACACTGAACGTTTATTAAAACGTGCTGTAAGACGCTTAATCGTTTACCATGTCGAATCGCATCGCTTTCCACACGCAGTTAGCTTCCATTATGGAGGTGCTGGCTAATGCTGCGGTGGCTGAGATATGTAAACTCGTTGACGACGACTACGCGATTATAAACTTACAGATGACTCAATGTCAGCGTGAAAACAAAGCGCTGAAGAGAAAGCTTCACGTACTGGAGCTTAAGATGGCACGAGGGTTTGCAGAGAGAAGGATGAGTTCGCTGAATCGCACTAACCGAGTTCAAGTGAACGCCGCTTTGTCTGAGAAATACAGGAACCAGTCTAACGGTGTGTTGCCATAAAACCTCACATGCTATTCTACTGTCTAACTTGGTGTATTTGTCACACCAAATAAACTATCAAGCCTTATGTGGTTAGTGTACAATGTGTTGTGTTGTTTCTCCGGTTTTCATACATTCAGACGTCCTGTATGGAGCTCAGTTTAACACGGGACTGTGGAGAGGTGGAGGGACAGACTCGACTCCTCAGCCGGCTGGAAATGAAAGTAACAGTATGGTAGGTAAGCTATCTCTTTAACCGCAATAACTAATTTAGCACGTTTTTATTGTGACATTTAATAATGAGCACAAATTGTACAGCATATAGATAGTCTATCATAGACAAATAAACGATAGATAAAACTGTTATATGGACAAATAAGTGTAGATAGATTGACTATTATAGACAATTAAACAATAGATAGATAAACTGTTATATAGACAAATGATAGATAGATATTTAGCTACACCACATGTATACCTATAAGTGTATAATACATATACAGATTTATTAAACATTTCATTTTATTTCGAAAGACAGGAGATGCCGTAATATCAGAAGTAAACACCTTGCTGATAAAGGATGAGATGTTTGAGGAGGACCAAACACAGCAGAGATTGTTCATCAGAGATGGTGGTGAGTGGACGGAAGAACATAAGCCTCCTATTATAAACGAGGTTGAGTAACCAACAATAATACCCAAAAGCTTGACATAACAGTGTTTCTCTTCTTTCAGAAGTTACAAATACTCCACCACAGACTGGAGAAGCTGGTTTTAGAGATGTTCAGATGGTGAAAGATGATGGTCAAGTCTCTGGGATGCAGCTACCGACTTTGGAGGTCAGTGGATCTGACACTGCGCTAAAATCTGAGCCAGAGTTTGAGAGTGTTAAGGGGATTTCACAAGACCCCATAGAATTACATGCTGAAGCAAAGTGTGATTTGAATGGAAAATCCAGTCCCATGAGGGATTATTTAATGCAAGGGAATGACAATGCAGACTTGCGGCAGCGATCTTGCGTGTACATGAACAATGCAAGATTGACTGAGAGCCAATCCACTGCCTCTGTACGGCGTTCAGAGATCATAGAGGTTGACTCTGCGGAGGAGGGGGAAGAGATTTCTGTGTGGGCTAGGAAAGTAACACGAGGGAAAAGCCAGGCTCCACGTGTTTATCCACAATACGGGAGGGTGGAACATCAGGATAGCATGGTCCTCTTGCCTTCCTCCAATCCGCCTCTGGGGTCAAGTGGCTTTGCAGCAGTGGCATCGACATCTTCAAAAATACAGGGCACGGACAGCTACCACAATTTCAGAGATGTCAGTTTTAACCAACAAAGAGTTGGTCGGACTAGAAATGACAGAGTTCCTCGCGAAAAACTTTTTGCGTGCACATACTGTGGCAAAGTTTTCAACCGCCCCAAAAAGGTGGTGATCCACCAGCGGATTCACACGGGTGAGAAGCCGTTCAAATGTAACACCTGTGGGAAGTTATTCTCAGAGGCGGGAAACCTGAGAAAGCACCAAAAAGTCCACACAGGAGAACGACCATATAGTTGTAACCAGTGTGGGCAGACATTTGCCTGGATACGGAACCTCAAAAACCACCAGCAGAAGAACCATCCTGATATGTTTACTGCAGAAGAACTGCTTTCTCTAGGAGTCAATAAATGATCACTAGATTACTGAAAAGATCAGTGACTATTGAGTGTGTATTATACCACTATCATATCTTTTCTGGATAAAGACTTTCATTTAAATGATATGCAATTAGGGCTCGACGTTATGCCTTTTCATGTGCTTGTCCTTCAGACAAGTAAATCAGTCATTCACTTGTCTGAGTAAAAAAGTTGCTCGTCTGGAAAAAAATAGGATTTTTGTGGTGTACATATTATTTATTCTGAAGCAATATTCTCATCAGTGTTCTATCAGCTTTGACATATTTAAATCTGCGCATTTCTGATATTATTTTTTATTAATTTTTTACCTTTATAAAGGCCTTTTTTCCCCTTAATCTTATTAAATGATAAGCTAGGACCCCTTCATCTTTCATTTAAAATTCTTAAATGTAATTTGAATAATACTGCACAATAGGGCTGGTGGTACCAATCAAATTAAATCATTTACAGTGAAACATTACAACTGCATTAAATAATGTTAAGAAATTGTTTTAAAAATATTTTGAAGATACAAATAAGAAATGTTAGAAACAGGTATAATAAGAAACCAGTAGGTGACGGCAGGTGACCGTTTTAATGAGCAAGTCATTGAGTCATTCATTCAAACGTCTGATTCATTCAATAATAAGGCTGTTGTTTATGAATGGGTCATTGAATCTGACTCAACAGATTCATTCAAACCACTGATTCAGTAATGAAAACACGGCTGAGTGTTGCTGTGAGATGCGCTATGGTTCTGCTGTGATCTTTGTTTGGAAATATTTTTGCTGCCGAAACAAAAAAAAACAGTCAATATTGCATCTAAAATGTTAGTGACTCAATATAAACCACTTGTTTATTGAACTGTTGTATGATGGTGTCCAGGAAAATTGCACTCTTGGTCGTGTGATGTGGCTTAACTGTATCATATGTTATAAATATAAAAACTCACATTTTGAAGTTTTACGGCTGTATGTTAACTGAGTTTCTTTTTCCTCGAGAACCTTGGTCCCGTTAGTGCATTATAGTACATACGTTACATATTACTTATTATCCACCATCAATCGCCTTTTACACTAAATGAAATAAAATCAGAATAATTCTCGCGTTTAGGTGATTCCATCGTTTTTTTGACGTTTTAAACAGGCTACGTGTCCTGTCGGGCAAGTAAAATTCTCTTTCATTTGCCCCTTCAAAAAAACCCACTTGTTCCGGACAAGAGTTAATGTCGAGCCCTTACATGATTTACATTGTTTTTGATCAATAGCGATGTGAGTCAAAGTGTTTTTATATAATTAACAATTTCAGAGTAAAGCTCTGTGCTGTGGTGTTCTGTAGAAAAAGTGAAGAGACTTAGTCGAAATGATTCCAACTTTTTTTTTGAGGGGGTATATTAAAATTGTTTGACATGTGTAAATAAACATTTCTGCACTCATTTTGTGTTTGTTTTTTGAAGAACAACAAAACACTTTGTATGTTTTTGAGACCAATGCCTGTCTCATATTTGTGTTATAAAAACTAATGACCGTAGGCAGGGAGGTTCAGGACAGGGAAAACATTTAAATAATATTCAGAAGCTCTGTGCATTAACAATTTCTGTTTTTTCCTTTTACAAAACTGAAATTGTGATTAATGAAAAGATGGAATGATTACTTCCACGCACCACACTGAAGGACACAACCATCATTAAATACTACTAATAAATCATACTCTGGTTGTTCAACAGTGGCATAAATACTTTCCCACTTTTGTTTTTTAATTAAGGAAAAGCTGTTTATAATTTTTAATATTAGGAACATTAACACACCCTCACAACTCCTTATATACAAGAAATTCCTAGATAATTTAGACGGTGAAAGCTTTATACATGTATACACGACCTTTATGTTGCATGTGCCAGCCAGGGTCATGTTGTAACAAAACCTTGTTTCATGTGTTCAGCAGCAAGGACAGGTGGAAGATGGAGAACCTGAAACAATAGTGATAAAGGAGGATCTAAATGACCAGTGGGAAAGAAGTCAGACACAAGCCATAATTGTGCAGGATGGTGAGTAAAGGGCCAAAAAGCAGTCATTGAACTGCTGCTTAAGCGAATGGTATAATATATAATTTTTGGCCAGGCTGTTATACAAAGAAATTATGAACCCATGCAAAAGCAAGAGAGAACCAAATAAATATTTATAATTTTGCAGTCATTGCATGTTTTTCTGTTGGGTAAAAAAAAGAAAAAAAAAAGCACATAGTAGGCCTATAAGATGCCGCCGAGTAAAACCTGTAGCTGTAGTTTGCCTGACTAAAATAATTTAACCTTAACTAAGTTTAGTGTTTTGTTCTTCCCTCATATTTAAAAATAATAATTATATATATATTCCTCATATTTTGATGGTTTAATCAAACTTGTAGGGTCATTAAAAACAAAATTTTGGCTACTACTATATATATATATAAACAAGACATTTGGTATGAAGATGAAATTTCTATTTTGGGTGAACTAATCCTTTAACATTTAGCCTACATACTTTTGGTCTGGAATCTTGTAACAACATTTTTTACATTCATTCTCTTTTCCTCTGGGTCAGCAGAGTCAAATACAGACATTTGTAGTGGGAGACTTTCTACCTCACCAGCCAAAAGCATTGTTGTACCTGGAACAGAGAAGGTTTGTTTATTTACTGTTCTTTTAAAATAAAAATAAATAAAAATAAAAACTAGAAAAAAATGTAGACACTTTAGGTGAGTGTGTAAAAAATTAAATGTCGTTTTTTATTGTTTCCAGCCTATAGAAGTGGAATTTTCCCATTTGAATGATGATAGAAGCCAGAAAACTGACTTTTCTCCATCCACTGGACTGCAGATAAACATACAGGGTGAGTAAATAATAATAATATGTTTTAATTATCAAGCGCCTATCCCAAGCTCAAGGTTGCTATATGGGCAGATAATAAAGTAAACACGGCATCAACAAGATACAGACATATATACATGCATACATGCATACATACATAGAAGTAAGCAGATGAAGGTTTAACCCATCAATGCGATTTTACACTTTTTAAACAATTTGACTAAATACTGTAGATTGAAAAAAGTTTGAATTTAGAGCTAAGAATATTTGCAAATTAAAAATGCTCTGACAATATATGAACATATTTACATTCAGGTACTGTGGAGTCCAGCCCAAGTAGTTCTCAACAGCACAGGTACCACAAGTTTGTTGTTCAACCTAGCAAGGGTCTAACAACAGGAGAAACTTCAGCTCTCACAGATTCAGGGCACGTACACAAGGGAATGGTGAAAAGCAGAACTTCACCCAAGAACCATGAAAAGACAGCCACTGAAACGTCAGGAAAAGGCTGCTTGTATGAGAGACCTGCAGAGCATAAAACCAGCTTTACACACTGGCCCACACATCCATCCTGCTCATATACAGAGTCGGACCAGGATCAAGACTGTATGCTGGTTCAGTCAGACACTGTATCATCTGTTAGAAGCTCCAAAGGTGGACGGGATGGAGCGCCATCTACCCAAACACATGCTGTTAGAAATGCAGGTGCAGCAGAGGGAACTATAAGAGAAGATGAAAGATGGAATCAAGCTGCCATTTTGAGACAAAGCCAAACTGAAGCATCAGGCCACGTCAGTAGAGCCGAAACGATTCAGACAGAGACCGCAAGTACAACAAACCCCTCATATTTCACTGTGATTCCCCAAATGAGGTCCAACTTAACTCAGCCTGGGCCTTCTTTTGCTGGGCTGCAACTACCAAAGCACATGGACAAAGGTAGGCGGAAAAGTTACGTTTGTAAGTACTGTGGAAAGGGATTCCCTGGGCTGTCCAATGTGGTGGCACACCAGCGAGTGCACACAGGGGAGAGGCCTTTTAGGTGTGATACGTGTGGGAAGCTGTTCACAGAGGCAGGCAACCTGAAGAAACACCAAAGAGTTCACACAGGGGAGAAACCCTTCATCTGTTCCCGCTGCGGGAAACGATTCGCCTGGATCTGCAACCTCAAGACACATCAGCAGTCGGCCTCCTGTGGAGGAGTCGGATATAATTAAACATGTCTGATGACAATGCAGGGCTTCCAACTTATGCATTCTTATGAATCCAGTGGTTTTTTTGAATGTCAAAGGAATCATTATAATTAGTGATAGGACGGTTGGGGCTCCGATGCTCCGACGCAGTTTTCACACGCTGTACCGATGCTTGTATCGAAATGACAATACCACGTGATTGATGACATTTCGAACGTCATGCAGTATCGGAAGGTCGGAACAGCTGGTTTGAAAAAATTGGCGCTTCACGACCCCACCTGATGCATAAAAAAGGAAATTATTATAGAGGAGGCATTATTTATTTTAATGATGTAACACTATACTTCCCTATAACATAAATCATTTATCAATTATGGGGCGCTGCTAGCAATTTTGGGCCCTATGAAAGAATATGAGGTTGGGCCCCGTTACTACTAATATAATAGATCTCTGGGGGCCCCAATAGTGCGTGGGCCCTAATTGTCCTAACTTAGCAGCGCCCCTTAGCGGCGCCCCGTGAACCCGTTGACCAGGCTACACATGGCACGAGTTGTGGTCTCATTGGTACAAATTAATTTAGATCAGATAAGATGGAACTGTATTGATCCCAGATTGATTTCCACTCTTGTATGTCACGGACCTCTGAAGCTTTGTTTGGTCACGTGCTTTCTCTTATCTGCGGTGACTTGTAGATAATATGGTGGAGAAAACAAGTCTGACCACCAGATGTCGCTAATGCGCATTGTGTTAAAATCTTCGGGTAATGAACCGTTTTTTGAAAGACTCAAACACTTCAGAAAGCCTCGGTTTCCCATCACTAATTATAATATTCCTGGAATAAATAATATCTCAATTTAAAGGGGATAAGAAATATTAACCGAAACATTAAGATTAAGATTAAGATGTGTTGGTGTTACTAGTGACTAATTTACGCTTACGTTAGCAACTTTTATTGGTTCTAATGTTGAATGTCCGTGAATTGTAATACTGACAGCGAACAGCAGGTGGTGCACGAGCACTATAATAAAAGAGCGCCCATCTGGGTTTTCTTTTTGTCATTATCCGCGCTGTATTAGCGGGTTTGGCAGTCCAAAGAAGTCTGCTATTTTAAGTAATTTAAGAGTTGTTATTGAATATAATTAAATGTTCGATTAATAATGCAGTTTAGTGTTTCCTATTTGTTATTTGTATGGAATATTTTAATCAATATTGCGATTATAGTAGCCCGGCTAGCTCAGTCGGTAGAGCATGAGACTCTTAATCTCAGGGTCGTGGGTTCGAGCCCCACGTTGGGCGCGAATATTTTATTGTTTTTGTTTCAGATAATTATTCCATCACAATATGAACTCCAAAAGCGGATCTAAACGAAAAGGTAGGGTTCGTATTTTCCAACATCTGGATTATCCAAATCTCCACTCCAAAATGTTGAAATTATCTATATAACTTGCCTGTACATAAAACCAAGATTATATTTAACACAGACGATAGTTTATCTGATAAAAAACTCTGCAGAGAGCCACACGTCATTTGAAACGATTAGAGTAAGTAGACGATAGTTTATCTGATAAAAACTTTGCAGAGAACCACATGTCAAGTAGCAGATAGTTTATCTGATAAAAACTCTGCAGAGAACCATATAAATTTGAAACCATTATAAATATTTATATACCGGTAATAGGAAATTGGAAAAAGAAAAGAAACTGAAGCTCAGAATTAACGAATCTCTAGTCTCTAAACTAGTCTATCTCTGGAAAAGAAGTTAATTGTGGAAAACATTTAGCAGAGGATGGTTTCGATCCATCGACCTCTGGGTTATGGGCCCAGCACGCTTCCGCTGCGCCACTCTGCTGTTGAGTCTGTTAGGTTTGTTCAGTGGTAATGACTCTTAGTGACTCATTCTGCCGCACACGGGTTCTGTTTATTCACTCTTCAACATTACGGGTTTACAGGATTTGGTGACTTTTTGAAGATTATCGTCGGTCAATTTGTGAGTTAGAATTTCTAACTCACAAATTGACCGACGAAAATCTTCAAAAAGTCACCAATTAGAATGCATTTAAAAGTTGTTTTTGACAAAACAGCAAATGCATTAATATACATCGGGAAACACTCTGATATGTGTATATGTTCAGATCATATATTGTAAAAGGTTCAGATGCGCAAATCATTTAACACACTTGTTGCATGAAATGTATATGTTGGACGGCCAAAACACATGTTCCCTGACCGGGAATCGAACCCGGGCCGCGGCGGTGAGAGCGCCGAATCCTAACCACTAGACCACCAGGGAGTGGTGCAATTATTTCTGATATTATTATACATATAGGTGTCATATGAGATCAATGTTATTTTGTAATTGTTCGAATCCATGCAAACAATGATTTGAGGCTGAAGATTAGTTACGTAGTCGTTCGGTTTGACATACATAGTTGATTGATTCAACAGTTTCTGCATTGCCATTTATGCCAAATATGAGTTATCCTTGTATAAATACGTTTATAAGTTAGTTGTAAATTAACTCCACCACCTACCATGATAATATGAATAAAATAAGAATCACATCAGTCTTATGGTAATAATAAATTCCTAGATATTGTATCTGTATGACTCAAAACTGCCAACTCATTGTTTAGCAAAAGGACATGACCATTTAATGGAAAAAACATCTTTATTTAATATTTGAGCAGAGTAAAAAAAAAGTCTAAAAACCTTTCAAGCAGCCTAAGTTTGATTCAGATCATAAAAAAGTTTAGGTGTATTCATATGTTTTCTCTAATGCATTATTATGGCAATATTAACACAATATATTGTATATTTTTGTATTAATGTCTTTGAAAGAAAAAACAGAAACAACAATAATAGCAAACAATTGAAGTAATAATATATAATTTACATTACCACACATCTTGGCAGCTAAAATGGCATGACACGGCCATACTATATGTGAGTGTAAAGACTTATTCAGGATATATACAAGGTAATAGGCAGTGTAAGATATTTTGAAAGTCAAAAAGTCATTTCCTTTCCCTTCTGTCATCATTTCCCAATACCACTTCACTACACTGTTTTCCCTCAACCCTTTTCTCCTCTTGTTCTTCAGTTTCCTCATCCTCCTCCACAGTGTCTTTTACATTTCCCTCTCGTCTTCCTCTGTTCCTCTGTTCTCTCAGTGCACATGGCAGGCAGTTGACCAGGAAAAGGAGGGAGGAAAGACAAAGGAGAGAAAGGACAGCTCCAATGCCAATCTCTACTTGTCTATCAGCAGTTTTAACCTCCTTCCTCTCTTTTTCCACCCCAGGAGATAAATACACAACACTCTCTTCATGGTTGGGGATCAAAACCGCATGCTCCAAGTCATTACTTTTAAATATGTCATTACCAACATCATATTCACTTGTAGAATTGACCATAATTTGCTGGTCTTCAAAGTTATCATACAGATCCTTGTTGGAGTCGACAAGCATATCAGTCACATCGTGCATCTCAAAGTTGTTTTCCTCACTTCCCATTGGCCAAAAGTCTGTGTTCAGGTTCACCCTTATCCAGCCAGAGCCTTTAGCCAATCTTTTTGCTTCACTTCCTTTTGCTTCCATTTCAACATGGTTAGACGCTGGTTCACAGGTGGAAACCAGGAGCTCGGCTTTCACAAGAGGCCCTCCGCCATCACCTTGTGCCAAGATGCGCTGTGATGGAGCAGGTGTCACAGCGACCACAGACTCAGCCAAAGAGGAGAGCCGAAGAGCGAAGGGAATCCCACTAAAGGCAGATATCGATAGGGCTGTGTCATCATCAAACTGGATCCAAACACTGACAGATGCTTCCTAATAAAAATTAGAAATAGAACCAAGTTGGTAGAATTAATAGCATTAAAATGTTAGTAGGCTACTACCTATACTTACTTGCCCATGGTTGTACAGTGTGTTGTGAGCATTCACTGTTGCTGTGACAATAGACGGATGAGATGGGCTGGAATTAACTGACAGCCCAAGCCCTCCCACCAACTGAACAGAGAGGTCACCAGGAGTGACAGGTTCAGAGGTTACAATGACATTAGTTCTTCCAAGCACTCCATCCCACTGATTTGATATCACCTTGAAAAACAGAGATGTGAGAAGCATTAGGGGAGAAAATTAGGAACCAAGACAGGTCCATATGTAAAGGGATGGTTCACCAACAAATAAAAATCCTGTCATCATTTACTCACTTTCATATGTTGTTTCCAACCCGTAGGACATTATTTCTTCTGCAGAACACAAAAGAAGATACTGAAGACTAAGTTTTGGTCGAGACAATAAAAGTCAATGGGGTCCATAACAACACTGGACCCCACTGACTTTCATTGTATGGCCAAAAAACTGTTTTTCTTTTGAGTGTCACATTGGACAGTCATACAGGTTTGGAATGACATAAATGATGACAGAATTAAAAAAAATTGGGTGCACTATCCCTTTAGGTTCTTAATGTACAATGCAACATCAAACATTCTGACACCATTCAGATACCAACATATAATGATGTAATTCCAGGCTTCAAGCCAATTAGATTTCTTTGTTTATCAAGAGCTGCAATATATGGGTTTTCTATCCTCAGCCAGTCTTGGACAAGCTCGGTCACATCCACAAACCAATCCGGTGATCCGAGCATGTAGGTTGGTTGGCCTCCTTTAGCTGCTGAATGGGCGCTGAATTGTGCCAAAATCCGTATGGCGGACCTCTGATAAACTGGTTCACACCTAAAAAATAGACATTTCAATTTCCTTATGATCAATGCCATTACCTTGCACTATTTGAAAGGTTTGCAGAAGAATATTGTATAACATTTTACAATAAGGTTCCATTTATTAACTTTAGTTAATATAATATTAATGAAATAAAAAACCACTTAAGTGTACGTAAAGAGAGTACATTTTCATGCCTGTTTCCCGTTAGCTCACCCAAAAAATTAAAATTAATTTACTCACCCTCCTGTTGTAAAATTAATCCGAATTAATCTGTTCATCATATGAAGTGATCATATCTCTTCTTAAGACTTGGATTAAACAGACCAATTCATAAGGATTCATTATATGAGTTTTCTAGATCTTCAAAGTTTCAAAGGAAGATATTTTGAAGAATGTCAGAAACCAAATAGTGGATGGACCCCATTGACTTCCATAGTATTTTTTTTTTTCTACTATGGAAGTCAACTGTCTGGTTACCGACATTCTTCAAAATATCTTTCTTTGTGTTCAGCAGAAGAAAGAAATGTATACAGGTTTGAAACAACCTGAGGGTGAGTAAATGATGACAGAATTTACATTTTTAAGTGAACTATTCCTTTAATGGAGGGACATTAAAAAATAAAATTAATAAAAAATATCTTAATTTACATTTTGAAGATTAACCAAAGTCTTGGAACAACATGAGGGTTAGTAAATGATGAGAGAACTTTCATTTTTGGATGAAGTATTCCTAACATGCAATTAAGTGTCTGAAAATATTACATTTGTTTTGCAAAGTAAATTATTTCCGTAATAAGTACTATTTTTAAAAGTATGCTAAAGTGTTGTTGTTTTTTTCACAAGGAAATTCATTAAATATTGTTAACGAATAGGACCTTATTGTAAAGTGTAACCAAATATTGCATACCCGCTCTCACTGTAGTAATTCCAGCCATTGATGGGACTCAGGACAGAGTCAGAGAGTGACACACGTAGTGGAACTACTGGAGCCCACACAGCCAAGCACAAAGAGCCACTGAATGTTCCCAAAGAAAACTCCAGCTCCACACAGATGCTGCCCCTTCCTGATTCACTCCCATCCACAAAAAGCACAGAGCAATCATGAGAAACCTGAAAAGAGCCATCAGATCAGTTTATATATTTTATGCATTAGACCAGACCTCCTCCGAAATCTTTATATACCTTGACGATGTCTTCATTGGCTGAATGACACTTCACTGCTGTGGTCACATCTGATACTTTGCCATCTTGACCCACCGCTAGGACGATGACAGGAAGTGACACAGGCTGACTTGTCAGGATGGCTGTGTTGATAATTGTGTTGCTCTGCAAATAAAAACAACTGGATCTCAGTAAAACACCATGTTTTTTCCGGACCTTCTTTACACATATTACTTTGAATTTCAAACATTATTACAAGGCTCTCTGAAATGCTTGATTCTGATTGGTCAGGCGTGACATTCTGAGGTCAGTTAAGAGCAGCGCATTCTTTGATTTTTAACTGGAATGAAAGTTAAGGCTGTCGAGGGATAGATGTACATCTCTCTTCAGTGGGTTTTACTGTTATTTAATGTGTTTTTTTACGGTGGCCCCATAGTGCACAACACAACGAAATTTAAAAAGCAAACATAAGTTCACAACACAACGAAATTAAGCCGCAACACAAAAGAAATGCTCCCGACCACAAGAGGGCTCTCGGAGCGCGATAAAGTTAGTTTTCCATGCCTCTGTTCTATCAGAGTCAGCAATCTAAAAAAAAATGTATCAACACCACACTTAGTTTTAACAGTATGTAGCCATTGTATATTTACATGTATTAATTTAAAATCATCTACGTGCATTATAGCTGCATATTTATACTCTAGAATGCTTTGACATGGTACGTCTGCCAATTCTTCCAAGTTGTTAAAACGTATCATTTGTATTAATTAAAATTACATTTAACATTCAGAAACCGACATGTTCAAAATCCAAAGCTTGACTGTATTGGTAGTAGACTGACTTTTTTCCAATAACTCTTCATGTATTTACAGTAAACAATAATTTTTTAGGAAATATCTGTAAAAGTTTTTTTTTTTTTTTTTCATGTTTCAAAGGTTGTAGTTCCTATTAACCAGACAAAATTGTGAAATTGTGCCAATAGCTCCCTGTATGCACAGTACACAATTTGTTTTTTATAAAAACATTAGGCCTACTGTAATTCACCTAAAGGTTTTTATTTTCATGTCCCAAAGCTTGTGGTAGGTTCCTAGTGACCAGACTGACTTATTACAGGTGAAATTGTGCCAATACCTTCCTGTAATTCTGCAAGTCACCAAATGGTTTTTATTTTTATTTATCTTATAATAAATTATACGTTTTGACCACTTGGTGGAATTGCCAGACGTTTCCTTAGGGATCATGCGCTGTGGTAGCGCGTCAAAGCATTATCGAGTATAAATACGCAGCTATAATTCATGTAGGTGATTTTGAAGTAATATTTTATGTCGATATACAATAGTTACATACTGTTAAAACTAATCGTGGAATTGATATGTTAAGACCGCCGACTCTATAGAACAATGGCAAGGATAACTAACTTTATCGCGCTCAGAGAGCCCTCTAGTGGTCGGGAGCATTTCCGTTGTGTTGTACACTTTCCATTGTGTTGTGAATTTATGTTTGCTTTTTAAAGTTCATTGTGTTGTGTACTACTGGGCCACCGTAGTTTTTTGGATTGTTCTGCTGATGAAACACTGCAAAAATATATTTCTGAGAAATGTAAGTAAGACTACATGAGCTGTGGAAAATTATAAGTGATCTAGGAGCTTTGAAAACACATCAAGTCTATCCCTCACAGCCTCGCTTTCATACCTATCATGGCGCTGCTCTGAATTTGGTCTATTCAAAACATTCACAAAGAGATCGTAAAATAAATCCGATATAAGAGACTCAGACAAGTTGATATAATGGGGAAAGGTGTAGAATATTAAACTGAAGACATCGAGACTTCTTAATCTGGTGGTGATCCCTATGATAATTTATTGCGTGCATATGGAAATTAGCAATAGATTTATGATATACCTCTGTGATTGGGGCAATGCCCATCACTTCTCTGTCGATAAAGGAGAAAAAGCTCGTGACTGCCCCGTGTGGTGAAACTGCAAACTTGCGTGTTGAGTACTCCACCCACCAGCTAGCAGTGACAGTCGTCGCTACGCCGAAGTTTCTGTGTAAAGCCTCAAATGAAAGACAGGAGACCTGGCTTAGAGCAGATGTGCTGTAACAGAAGAAAAGGTGCAGAGACAAAAATGAAAGGATGGGTGGAAGAGTATTCTTAACTAGCTTTGTTTTAAGTTTGTGATTAATGATGAGGATGGTTTAAAAGCAAAACTATAAGGACATTTATTGTTATTTTCTTACAAAACTGTTTTATTAGAGCTAAATATTGTACTTTTAACAGTTGGACTTGTAGATGGATGAGCTTTTAGAATCAGTGTAATTCCCATGAGTGGATTTGTGAAATATTAGTGTGATTTAAAATATATGTTTTCTATTTAATTTAAAAAAAATTGAATTGAATTTATTCCTGTGATGGCAAAGCTGAATTGCTCCACATCACATGATCCTTTAGAAATCATAATATGTTGATTTGCTGCTCAAGAAACGTTTCTTATTATTATCAATGTTGAAAACAGCTGTTTTGCTTAATATTTTCGTGATATCTTTTTTTCCAAGAATCTTTAATGAACAGAAAGTTTTAAAAAATCAGCATTTATTTGAAATATAATTTTTTTGTAACATTATAAATGTTATTACTGTCACTTTTGATAAGTTAAAAGGGTAAATTCACCCCAAACTGGAAATTCTGTCATCATTTACTCACCTTCATGATGTTCCAAACCTCGGGTTAATTTTACGATCACTTTATGAACTTTTTAAAGCGTCAAAGTGGTAGTTGCATAGACTGTCAATTGAGGGACAGAAATCTCTCAGATTTCATCAAAAAGATTTTAATTTATGTTCAGAAGATGAACGAAAGTCTTACGGGTTTGGAACGTCATGAAGATGAGTAATTAATGATTGAATTTTCTTTTTTGGTGAACTAACCCTTTAATAAATCCTTGTTGAACAAAAATATTAATTTCTTTAAAAAAAAAACAAAAAAAACTTACTGACCCTAAACTTTTTAATGGTATTGTATGCTATACACTACTATATTGATGTAAAATAGATTTGTACAGATTAATTATATGGTCAGTAATTATTCCTCTTACCCAGTGCTGTCTGGATGAGTACCAGTGCTTTGGCTAGTGATGGAAATAACATCATGTTTAGAGCCCGATGTCCTCTCTACATTTACCATCCACAGGTCAGAGTTTGTGGTGGGATGGACCTCCAAAGACAACAACCCTTTTTTCATTTTCAGTCTGATGGTGAAAAAAAATATGTGAACAATAATATACAATACATTATTACATAAAATGTGCTGAGCAATTGTGTGTAATGTAATAATATTAATGTTACCTAATGGTCAGTGACTCCCCACTAAAATTTGCCCTCATGTTTACTGACACTCTGATTGGTTGTCCAGCACGTACAGGCCCTTTGCTGTAGACAATTAGCACATTGGAATCCAACCAAAATTTATCTTCCGCCTGTCTATCTAAACATGCAGCGCTTTGCTTGGTTTTGTTGATCTCTTGATCTTCAAGTCCCACAGGACCAATGAAGTACATCTTCCTGTCTGATTGCTGTAATACTTCCTCCGCACACCTAAGGGGTCCTACTTTAGGACTGGACACAAAGGAAGAGTAGTAGAGCTGAATTTTATCAGACTGGGCCCTGAGTCGTCCTGGTACGTATGGATGCCTTCTCCCACGGTTTCGGGAACGAGAACGGTTTCTGCTCAGGTGGCGTTGCTTGAAAATCTGGTCCAGGTTTGCCTTGATGTTCTGATTAGGCTCAAACCAGTCGTTTGGAAGTGTCAGAGTGACCACACACAACCCAAAAGGTGGCTGAGAAGAAAATGAAGAATACATAAATATTAATTATAATAATAATATTGAAGAAGTTTGGAAATCTATTTTCTATGCTTGAAGTATATTTTAATAATATATTTACACGACAACGTTTAAATGGTACTGCGTTTTCCGGGTACAGACAACACCAGAGTCAAAACAATCCCCATTCACACGGATCCGCGAAAAACGCTGTATTCTGCTGCCAGGCTATTAGATGGCGATTATACGCATGTGCATGACATCATCGTCTTCAGAGATTCGTGTTTTTGTGGTTTACACGGAGACCGCTTTCAAAAACTTGCTCTTTAGAAACCCGTTTTCAAAACTTTGCGTTTTCAGGCAACGCCGTTGTCGTGTGAATGAACGTCCAAAACGCATAAAACTTTTTTTTAGTTGAAGAAGGTGTTGTGTAAACAGCCCCTTAGTTTAGTTTGCCCTGCCTGCCCGTCTGTATTCAACAGTTAGTTCCCTTGGTTACTGATTATATTACGCACCTGTTTCAGTTTCTGTTTATTAGTCTCCTTTGTGTATTTAAGTTTGTTACATTTATTTGAGTTCTCACAGTTTTTTGTTCTGCGTTGTTAGCATTTATGTTGAAGTGGAATGTTTAATCACCAGAGTTCATAATTACAGCTATCTATTAAAGACTTATTCTATAATTTTTTCTGTTTGTGCGATTCACTACAACCAAGGCACCTAACAGCTGTACTGTTTACAACATATTTTAATATACATCTGAATTCTATTTTGACCAGACATATACGGTGGAAGAGCAAGAGTGATCACATAACACTGAGGTTTGTTTGACTCTTTGCTTTATAGAACTCTTGTTCTGACCCATCAATGGTGCCACTGACCAGCAGTACCTGAGTGATGCAGGAAGCTTTCTGTTCTTCGGTCTGTTTGAAAGCATGGAGAGTAACGCAGGTTCCTCTGTTAACATCACCCCTCATATGAAACAGCACTCGCACCTCAAACCGCTCTCCTCTTTCACCCTCAATCTCTTTGACAATGGTTTTAGAAAGGAGCGATGCAGTGAGAGATGGAGTCAGAGGAGGAATGTCTTCAGTCATCACCTTGAGAAGACAAGAAGTGGAAGCACAGAATAAGTAACTTCACATTATGTATCTTTGAAGTTGAGATACAGGTCATTAACCATAATCAAGACTGTTACCTGTGTGATGGTGTAGGAACCAAATGTAGCACGGAGAAGAGGTTTGGAGGCCGTTCCTGATGGAGGCATGAGCAGCAGGGATTGGGTGGAAGAGAAGGGGCTGGAGTTGGTGAAGAGAAGGCCCAGATCCGCTTGAGAGAGGGGTAAAGACTGCCATGGCGAGGGAACAGTGACCCGGACTGGAAGCGATGGGGTGGTTGGTGTCTGACAATGGGCTTTTGATGAAGAAATAGGGAAGTTATTAGGGTTATTAGTTTGTGAGATTAGTAACAATTGCTTTATTGTTTAAGCATCTCATATTCTCATATTCTCCCAGATTAACCACAACACGTAACACTTTGATTTACAAAAATAAAATAAAAAATAGGCATAATTGAAGAATTAAATAAAAATGTCTCACACTTAAATTCCAATTTGGTCTAAAAAACTTCAGAAGAATTTCTTTATCCTATTGCTCTACATAATTCGTTTTTCCCTCCAAAATATTTAAAAGAGAGAAAAAAAAGTCCCTGCTAAAGGACATAAAGTAAAGTGTGTTATGTAGTGTTTTGGGGGAGTGTAAAAAAATAAGTCAAACTTACAGAGGATTATGAATAAGTGAAGGATTACCAGTCTCATAGTAGACGACTTCCATTTGAGTCTAGAAAGACTCATCACATCCATAACACCCTGTAACACAGCAAACAATAAAGGCTATTCTGAATATAAAATAGTTGAGCAATTTTGTTTTTGTTAAATTATTTATTATGAATTAATATAAATGATTTTATTGAAATCCATTAAAATCACATTATACTCATCAAAAATCAACTACACTTAAAAATAAAGGTTCTTTATTTTTGAGTTTGATTGAGTTTTGAGTTTGATTGACATCTATTTCTAATATAAATGTTCCATATAAACTTCTAACATATATGGAACATTTCCATTCCATTCCTTTATAGTGAAATAGGGGTGTTTAGATTATTAAAATTGTCTTTACACCTAGAAGAAAATGGTTCCTGATCAATAAAAGGATCTTTGGGGAACCAAAGATGGTTCTTCTATGGCATCACTGCCCTTTTGGAACCTTTATTTTTATTTGTATTAATTTCAGGTAAAATAAGATAATATAAAGAAAAAACAAAAACAATTGACACTATTAAACTTCCAAAAAGTTTGTACTTGCCTCAATGGTCCTTTCAGATTCTCAGATAGTAAGATATCACTCTCCTCGCACAGACATGCTCATTCCAATGTGTGATTTTGGTCACAGAGTTTCATCAGTCCATCTTCTGTCAGAAAGCTTGCATCTATCTTTTGGAAGTTTTTTCTTAATTTTGTCCAAATGATTTTAAAATCATTGTTTCCTTATTTTAGTGTGTCGTTTCTTCTCTTTGCATCTATAGCTCTGCACTGCTAGCAGTCAGTCACTCTCTCTGTCCCTCTTTGGCTGGTCTGCCGGATTCACACAATACGGATTTATTCATTTTAAATGGTAAATAATCCTCTTCTCTCACCCTCCCCCATTTTTCCTGTCTTTATTTCTTGGATATGTCTGGCCAAAGATAGTTGACGTCCTTCCAAGTAACCCTTTGTAAATCTGAAGACGAAACCCACTTCCTATCTCATCTTAATCTCACTCTCTCCCCGGGTCCTCTACATTAAACATGCAGAATTTATGTTGTCACAAATGGTGAGTTTCTGAACATACATTAAAGAAATGGGATCTCAATGCTTTTAATGTTTAATTTCAGCGGCTTAATGATAAATGCACGAGGGAGAAATGCTGCAGACGACATTAAAGACAAAAATCCTATTAGCAAGAATGAGGGCATTATATGCATCTGAAAAAAAATAAAAGTATTTAATCACACCACTGTCTCTTTTTCCATCTAATCTTTCTCTTTCCCTTAAGCACTAAGAATATCTAAATACATAAAATCCTAAGAATATCATTAACTCTTTCTCAACCCTTTCATTACTCCTCTCTTAGTATCTTAAAAATAAGCAAAACTGCTGAATTTTCACTTTTATAAATATCAAGCTCAATTCATTTGCACAAATGATTTAACTTGAGGTTAAAACTGAAACTCTCTAAGGGCATCAATAATTGCCAATCTTTTATTATTTGCTTTTTGCACAATTTATTAAACTGGTAACACTTTACAATAAGGTTCATTAGTGAACAATACAAGAATGAACATTACTTCAGCATTTATTAATCTTAGTTAATTTTCTAATACATTATTCAAATCAAAGGTTGTATTTGCTAAGTAAGGGATAATGTATCCCTTACATTATCCGCTTCGCGTCGGGGTCCTGATCAGCCTGTCGGGGTTTTATTCGCTATAACAACAGCCTCGCGATACATTATCCCTTACTTAACTTACATGGCTAAAAACCAAATAAATCATTAATTTGACACAAAATATTGATTTAAAAACGATTGTATTGCTTCCGCTAAAGAAAATAGTCTGTTCCGTCTCTACGGTTAGAATTCTGCGTCCATAGCAACGCTCTGTTTTTCATGGCAACGGTGTGTTATATGTTTTTCATGGCATCGGTGTGTTATACTTAGCAGCGTAATTCTAATGAAGAATGCGGTCTGTTATTTCTTAATAACGCTAAGTATAACACACCGTTGCCATGAAAAACAGAGCGTTGCTATGGACGCATCTCTGATGGGAATAATAGACTTCCAGAATGATTATTATCCATAATAGTCAGGATTAACAGTTTGACTATGTTGGATAATGCAAAACATTTATGTGAAAATATACTGAATGCAGGAAACAAGCAGGTTTGGTGTCAGTGTCACAAGTGTTGAGAGAAAGAGAAATGGCGAATGGATGCACTAGATATTTTACCCAGTGTGGTCTCTTTGTTAATCTGTACATGTAATCTGTTGTCATCTGTCATTGTTCTCTGCTGGAGCCTCATTTAAACTACAGATTTAATCCTTCACTCTGACCTGAGGATGAGGAGGAGACGACACTTATCCACCCACACACACACAACACACAACACACAACACACTCTCTCCCACCAAACCTGCTGTTGCGTTCCCTCTGCTGTGTATTTGTTCTCACAATGAAGAGAGACTAAATTGTCTGCAAAGCGGTAGCCACTATAAGCAATCAAAAAATAATGATCAGAACTGAAACAACCATCCTGAAATGCTGTGCATGCATGTAAACACACACTGGGAGATGGGGAAAGGTTTAGGCAAAAACCCTCCAAGCTTTTTAACTTTCTCTCTCACTGGCACACTTAGAAAGAGAGTTTCACTTAGTTATTATCAGGCAGGAAAGGCATAAGATTTTAAGCTGTTGTGATTTTAAACCCTCTATGAGTGCAGTATTAAAAAAAAGTCAACTGGGTCAGAGAGAGAGAAAGAGAGAGAGAGGAGAAAATATTAAAAGAAAAAAGAAGGAATTGGCAAAAAGAAAGAAAGACAAAGAGTGAAAAGAATGAGTACAGTATATTTAGAGCATGAGCGACAGAAATAACACAAACAGGAAGTCAATAGAATTACGACAGGAAACCACATTGCTGCAAAATTGTGCATTAACAGCACATTCCCTCTTCCAACCTTAACATCACTTCCATGTCACCTCAGATGAAGACATTTCTCATCAAAGCTCAAACAAAACCATCCTAGAATGTTTATCATGTAGTGTTCAACTTATTTACAGCATATCCAATTTCATTCTGATTCTGCACCCAAGTCAAAAGCCACAAAATATCGAAATGATTTTCTTTTCAGTTTATTTAAAATTATTCATACTCCAACACATAAACAAAAAAAGCCAGTGTCTTTCAGGACATGAGCAAAATCCCATTTTGTTTCTGGCTATTTAGAAAGCATTATACAGCAAAATCTAGTAATTACAAAAAAATAATCAAATGAAGCCTGCTATGCAATACAAAGTAAGCACTTTGCTGGTTACGTTGAGACTAATTTATTTATTTTTTAAATTCTATCCTAGATGGATTTCTCAGCTGAACTTCTCAAACATATTTACACCTTGCTCGACCAGGACAGCTCAAACCAACCAAATCCCCACAACACAAGACTGCTGATTCTAGATGAGACTGACGAGAGAGGTCTTCTCAGGGTCTTAGGACTTCTGCGAGCACAGGCCTTCAGTTGAAGCCGTACGAGTCATAGTCACTGTTTCGGTTGGACGAGGGCTCTCTGCTCGTGTTTACCGTCAGCCTCTCCAAACCTGACAGCACAGGGAAAAAAAGAAGAAGAATTGCAATTGCATTGACTTTTAAGATTTTTTTTTTTTTCATAAGATGGTCAATAATCATCAACCTCAGGAGGTTGAACCAAATATTCAACTAAACATTGTATGAGCTGCTCAAGGTTTCCAATTTCAAAATTTTGCAACATTAACAAAACGTGGTAATTTGGTAACTTGTTTTTTAAAAAAAATCATTACATAAACATTACATAAGCAAAACATTTTTTATTGAAAATTAAAAATGTAAAAAAAAAATTAAAAAAAAGGGTAGTTTATTATAAATTAAGTCCTACTGTCATTTGGGACAAAATGTTGTTTTTTACTAATTGATTTTTCCTCCCCAAAAGATCTATAGATTTTTATTTTAATTGTTGTCGAGAAGGTCAAATATGATGATGATTTAGATACTTAAAGTAAATGTTATGTTATATAATAGTTTAATCTAACATATCCAATCTCACAACCAAAAAAAGCACACACGTGATTTGAATGAAAGCTATTTGAGTGAAAATCCCAATACATCATAATACTCAATTCATCATTATGTAATTAAGTAAATGAACATGAATGCGAGTGAGAGATTAATAGAAAGAGTTCATAATGGTAAAATAGAAGAGAGAGAGAGAGAGAGAGAGAGTCTCACCAGGAAAGGACTGTCTCTTGAGTGTGTTGTTGTTTGGGGGACCTTGACCTCTATGATAGGACACTTAAAGAAGAAAGAGAAAATGCTGAATGTTTTCTCACAACCCAGTCATGAAGGTGTTCATGTTTGAGATGACTCACCACTCTGACTCTGAGTCGGGCCAACCCAGCGAGTCTCCCGTTTTTGTGAAACTGCATCAAACCAGGTAAAAACAGTCAAATCAGACAGAGCATTTCACTTTGGATTTTAGAAAGATTCAGTGGCAAAACAACAGGAAAATGTCAGTGTCAAACAGTATTTTTTTAAGAATAGAGCCACATCGATATTAGTCAGTTTTGCATTACATAAAGTGGGATTCAAATGCTTAAAAGCATTGTGAAAATGCTATTTCAAATTATATTCTAAGCAAAACAATTTGAGTGAAAGACATCATTCACTCGAGCTGCATAAACTCCAAATGCATGAATTCTACAAACAAAAGTTCTTGTGCTTTAATGGAAGAAGAACATCTGACTGTCCGTATAAAGTTCACATGATCAGTCTCACAAATTTGATTAGATTTGATTAGCGACCTAGAAATACTGCAGAATCTGAAATATTATAATATCATGTTTCCTTGTTTAAAAAAAAATTAATAAAAAAAAAAAAGTCTGATTTTGGTAACACTTTGCAAAAAGGTCGCATTAGTTAACATAAGTAAATGCATTAACTAATTTTAACTAACATCGAGGAATAGCCCACATTTGTTATAGTATTTATAAATCTTTGTTAATGTAAGCTAAGGACCATTAAATGATTTAAATTATGTATTGGTAAATGTTAAAATTAACATTAACTAAGGTAAATAAATGCTTTAGAAGTATTTTCAGTGTTAGTTCATGTTAACTAATGTTGTTAACTACATGTAGTTAACAAATGGAACGTTACTGTAAAGTGTTACCCAGATTTTCAATGAAACCTTAGTTTTTTGGACAAACACAGAGAAATGTTGAATGGTGCTATGTGCCTGCATATATAAACATTTACATTTCTTATAGGTAATGTGAGATTAAAGACACGCTCGTTGGCTTCACTGACTCACATCTTTTGCGGATGGCTTTGCATGTGGGCTGACCGTACTGAAACAGAATGACTCCCAACATCAAGAAAATGAATATGCCAGTTACTGCTTTATAGGCAGCCAACTCACTTCCTAGAGTATCTGAGAAAATGTGGGAAGAAAAGAAAATGATGCGTTATTCAAAATGCACAGCATATAGCGTTAACAGTTATTTTGTTGATGAAACCTGATAAGAAAAGAAAAAAACATTCCAACACAGAGTTATAGAGTGTATGAAGTAAAACTCTTCTCTGGAAAAGAAAAAGAACGCACACACATACACTGCAAAAAAAAAAGTTCCTTGCTTACATTTTTTTTAAAGTACAACCAACTTGGCTGTTTAAGTCATTTCAACTTAAATGACATTAAACTGACTTAATTATATATTTTTTTAATATACCTTTTTTTTTTTAAGTTTCAAATGTCTTAACTTATTTTGATAAGTTAAGGCAATGTAAAAACACATGTTGTCATAACTTATTGATCATATTTTTTACAGTGTACCTTCGCAAGTGATTTGCAGGCTTGTGCAGTCTTCATTGATTAACGTCATGTTGCCTTTGAGCATACGACCATTAGCCTTCTTTGTGGGCTTAAAGCCCTTGAAGTCTCCACATCTCATGTCCTTACAGAGCTCAGTCGACCAGCTCTCTGATATTTGGCTGCCAAAGCACAAAGGGGCTGAAGTCTGATTAGGGAAATACAGATACAGCCGACCCTCGCACGGACTCTTCTTCCACATTACCCTCAGCCGGGCCAGAACATACTGAGGGATATGGGTGGGTTTCGGACATGGGGCCGCAGTGGGTATTGTAGTATCGGGGGTTGAGACATGTGGGGTTGAGGAGGTTGAGTTGGTTATGTTTGGGGTTTCAGACTGTGATGTTCCTTCTCCTGTAAAGGGAAAACACACAATTACTTTCATGACAATGTTGGAATATGTTGAAAATGTTGGAATACCAGAATTGTTCTTCTCCACATAAAATGTGTAGTTTGGAAAATAAATACAATTCCAATCATTTTAAAAATGTATGTGTTAAATGCAAATGAAAGAAACGTTAGTTAATTAAAACACTGCAGCAGAGAATTCACATACTTATATACAGTCAAACCAAAATGTATTCAGACACCTTCAACATTTCTCACATTATCACAGTTTATTCGCTATAGTTTAGAAAATGGTAATAAAATATGACAAGAACTCAGAGTTGTCAAATCAGTTGATATTTCACTGGTTTTGGCCATCGTTCTGTTAGACTGTCTCACAAATGAATTAGGTTGAATAGCTGTCAGCTGTTAAATTTAAGTACACAATTAGATAATAGCAATTTAGGTCAACCAATTACCAAGCAATGCTTCATTTTGTTCAGTCTGTGGTGTAAAAAGGTCGCATTCGCAATTAAAGAAAAAGCATGGTCAGGTCAAAGTGTCTGAATAATTTTTGGTCCCACATTTTGTAAATAAATTTTACTGGTAGTCCACTGTATGAAGATATTTTGGATATAATATGTCACAGTTTACTTTATTTTGCTATCCCCACTTACATAAATGAACTATAGTGTCCTGCACCCGTTAGTAAAAATTATATCTGGTGTCTGAATAATTTTTGGTTTGACAGTATATGTACATCATTTTGACTGCAGTTGATATGCTGCTCTGTGCTCTTATTTTATCACATTGCAAGACATCGTTTTAGTTGTGATATTGTATTTTTAATACAGTGTGCTACCAATATTCTCCAACTCGCCACTCTCAATAACATCTCACTTACATTTGACATTTTAAGAACTCTAGAACTTTATTTGACATTTTGTATGTAAAAATGTGACGTGCTCTGCATTATTCAAGCATAAAAACGGCTTGTTACTGAGGTCAGAGAGCAGATAGCTGGATCATTTGCACTCATTACGCTCTTGCACTTTTTGCACTGTGCTCGCATTCACACACTTTGCACATTTGACTGCATGATTGCTTGATCCTTATTGCACTCTGCTAACATAGATGGCTATTCACAATCAGGTGCTTAACGGATCTACAATTTGAAATCACCAAAATGATGTGTATATATATATATATATATATACATAGTTGATTTTTTGTATTTATGTATTTGTATAAAAACATAAAATGTAAGCATAAAATGACTGGTAAAACTTAAAATAAATAATATATATTACTAATTTTGATTTTAAAATGCATTGACATTAAAACATATGGAAATCTAAAGTACAATGCCTATGTTTATTCACATAAACATATTTTGACTACATACAATTTAAAAAAGATGATTTTCACTTTTCACTGATTCATAATTTAGTGTCCTTGTTGATAAAAAAAAAAAAAAAACATTTATTTTTGATTGAAAACAAAAATATATCAAAAGCTCATTTATTAGTGCTGGCGTTAAATATGATAAATGGTTTATCTTTAAGCACAACATCTGTTCTTTTGAAATGTTTTTCCGACGGTTTTGTTTATGTCTTCTTATGTTCCTAAACTAAATGGTCAACTAATGTGTATTGCACTTTAACAAGATTTGATTTATTTAGCAGACAATGGGCTGAAAAATGTAATTTGGTGGGATTTACCTCTTTAACAGTAGGCAAAGTAATTGCTCCATGATTTTTGGCATTTTTATGGCGAAGCCAATTTAAAAAAAAAAAAATTGTTTAAAGACATCTTTACAAAAAGTGGATAACTTCTAAAAAAAAACATTACCACTGGACATGCACATGACAAATAGTAACACGGTCTACTATGCAATAAACAAGTATGCAGTGTGCAGAAAAAAACTAATTTTTCAGGAATAATAAAGAAACGTGTAAGAGGAGTTTTTGCGAGGATGACCCATATACCAATGTTACCCTACTAGTTAAATCACCATATTAGATAACTTGCAAAAAATGTAAAATATTTGTGTTGACATCAATTTCCAGTAAATATGGAATCAAGAGTAAGAATTTGAATGAATAATAAAAAACACTACAAGAAATTATGTATTTTCTTGTAGTGTTTTCTTGTAGTATTTTCCAATGGTGTCAACACCATTGACACTTGCACTAAATTTGTAATGCATTCTTGCAGGCCCTAATGTTAACATACTATTTTGCATTATAAACGTTCTTCTATATAATGCACAATGTTGTGACTGAAAGCATCTGACTATTCTAGTCATTGCAATACTAAGTGTCCCTTGGTCCGTTTTGTCTTCTGATCCATATATTAAAATATTAAAGACGGATAAAACTCTAACTGTACATCAGCATCTCCAAATGACAGCAGATATTTTCTGCAGAGCAGATCATGTAACATGCATCATTTAAGAACACAACAATGAAGTATATTTAGGAATAATCAGTTTACTTACGGACACCGAGGAGCAGGAGCGCCGCAAGAGTCATCAGCAGAGAGTTTTCCATCTGGCAGAAGGTTGTGTCAAACATTTAGAGCTTCATTTAACTTCATTTGACTAAACAAAGTAAAGTAACTAGACAAAATAAACTCTATGCACTCAAACTCATAACAGGCCCAGAGGTCAAATGAATGACCTTTGGTACACAAGAAACCGGTGCTTTTTGTTAGATTGAATTGAGCCTCGGCCCAATTATGTTTAATCTTTCTCATTCTTTTTAGGGGTCCGGTTCAGATAAAGCAAAATAATAAGCAACCATGACTAACTTTAAATGTTTAGCCTGAGTTTTTATCAGTAGCCTACGGCAAAGATTTCAAATCGTACCGTGACTTAAGCCACAATAAACAAGAACCTATCATTCACTACAATGACACTGTCATGGCAATTTGTTGACACAAACCAGACTCACTTTTAAATGAGATTGTTTATGATGTTATTTTAGATATGTTACAGTACGGCTATTGTTTTTAATTGACAACTGTCTTCACATCTCTGCTTCAACAGTGTTTTGAAGGTTTTCTTCATCAAAGAGCATCAAACATCTATGAAACACCACGACTTCTAACTAGCTTTTTAACAATATATTATCAGATCTTACCTTGCCTGTGACTGACAAGAACAAATGTGTGCAGCAAGTGACAAGAAATATTAAGTGAAAGGAAATAAGCAGAGGTGTGGAACTACTTCATTCCCCGCCCTCATCCTCTCTCTCTCTCTCTCTCCCTCCATACAGAGCGTGTCTTTTATTCTCAAGTATGTTTGATTGCACAGTGCACTGCTTCCTCACTTCAAAGAAAGCGGCAAACACAAAAAAAAAAAGAAAGAAGAAAAGTATGAAAAAAGGGCAAGTATGGGTAAGTGGGAGGAGAAAAGGTAATAGGTAGTGTGATATTGTCTAACTTGATATTAAATGTTACAAAAATAAACATTTCTAACACATTTAAAAAAAAAAGTTTTACAAATGCTGAACATTTTTCATCTAAAAATGACATGGTTGGTGAAGTAAAACAAAACAGGAAAAAAAAAAAATCTGCATATTCAAAACTGAAAATCTTTCTTTTTCTTTTTTGCATTCAGGAACTGTTATGAGTCTCTTGTGGTGTACGGCACACTGAAAATGTTCAAGCCAGTTTCGCACAGATGATTAATCGTGCTTGTAGGAATCAACAGCGAGTGCCGTGGCAAGTCAGTCAGGCTATAAAACCACCGATATCCACATGTATCCTTTCATTTTACTGTTACTCATATCTTCTTTTCATTCACTATCTTTCCCAGACGCCTCTCTCCCTCCCTCAACTCTCTCGATCTTTCTCAGGTGTCGCCGGGGTTGGTTTACCATATCGTACAGTCGGAGAGAGGCCCGTAAAGACTGGTCTTTGTACCTGTACACAAAAAATTCCCCAACACCCTCTTGAAACTCTCGTCTATGATTCAATATGAACGGAATTTAAACAGCCTTCAAAAGTGAGTCAATGAGCTCCTGTTTCTCGTCTTGTAAATTTGTGAAAACATTGGCTTTGAAATCCTCAAAAGAAAAATCTGTTCGTAAGTTTGGGGTCGGTAAGGTCTGTTCATCAAGGCTGCATTTATTTGATAAAAAATACAATCAAAATATAATAATGTAATATTCTGACATTTTTCTGTTTTCTAATTTATTTTAAAATGTAATTTATTCCTGTGATGCACAGCTGAATTTCCAGCATCATAGCTCCAGTCTTCAGTGGCACATGATGCTTCAGAAATCATTCTAATATGATGAATTTGTGCTCAAGAAACATTTCTTGTTATTATCAATGTTGAAAATGGTTGTGCTGCATAATATTTTTGTAGAAAAAATTGAAAAAATTGAGGATTCATTGAAGAATAGACATTTCAAAAGAGCAGCATTTATCTTACATATAAATATTTTGTAACATTATAATGTCTTTACCTTCAAAATGTGGGTCAGAACTTTTAATAATTTTAATTCATCCTCACTGAATGAAAGCGTTCATTTCTTTTCCCCAAACTTTTGTACTTTTACAACTATAATAACAACGAAAAGTCAGAAATTCCAATCAACGCAGAAATCAGATCAACTTCAGAGTTTAATATTCACACCCGAAAAAAGGACAATAAAAATAAAAATACACTTTTAACAGGCTACAGTCATTACAACCAATGCAATAGAATCTCTTTCCTCTAATGCTGCAAATCAATGTGCTAATAAAATTTTCATCCCATTTTTTCCCCCTCTCATCCTCGTGTCGTATCACCCCTCTCCCTCGCTCTAGGTACTGGGGAGGGAACCTAAACGTGGGGGGTTTTGCTACAAACCTGAGTCTTAATTACTGAGTTCATGAATTAGATAAAGCCACCCGAGGCTTGATTGAGGATGCCTCTGGTTTTGAATTGCTTTAAAGTACAAAAATAAAGAGTGACCCCGCACACCTATTCTAAAGTGGACAGTTCGAAGGCCCCGCTCCCAGTTCGGGGCTGTAAGTGTGGAGTGTTAGTGTGATTCACATGGCCCTCCAGTTGACCAACAAGGACATGTTAGGTGGGGCTTTTACAGAACTAAATAACACCTCATAATGACACGCACGGGCCGTTTTGTTGGGTAGGCCTACACTTTTGTATTTGGAGGCTAGTGGGGTGTTTATGAGGAAGAATCTGAAGATGGGCTCAAATCAAACCACAAAATCAGAGTAAACGCTCTTGATTCGAATCCAGTCCGAACCACGTTGTGATTCTGATGGCAATATGCCTCTCTGAAACAGACAGGGTGGCTGGCTGTGCAAGGCCATCAAATGCCTCAAATGTGTCTAAATTTAAAGTGTAATATATGCAGTCTCGCATCCGTCTGCATAGTTTTACCACAAAAGGTTTTCTTTACCTTAACGGTAGGTGCTGAATGCTATATTTACTAACGTAAGCATGTTATGTAGCGCCTATTTTCTTTGCATATGCTCTGTGCTATGATATGCTTCACCTGCCCCACCAAATCCTGTGCTATAGCAGATAGATATGTCTATATTAATATCCCTTGTTCTCCGCTTTCCCTTTAACATTAGTGTAATTTGTTGAGTACACTGTCCTCACTAGAGACTATTCCTTCCGATCAGTGTCGAGCGGTATTTCAAATAAATGGAGTGTAAGGGTGTAAAAGAAAAAAGAGGGAGCAAAAGAGGTATCGAGAGGGTTGGGAGTGATTGATTGGTGCATTAGTACACTAAGCACTCGTAACAGGGCGCATTGCACCCATTGATATGGATTTCAAATCAGTACACGTGGAAGTTGTCAATTTATTCATGATAAAGAATAAGCTCTGCTTTATTAAGGAGTTTTCATCTGTGATAGAATGTAAAATGGTGCTGTGCTTTCTGGATTGACGTTGTCAACAAGTATTGATATAGACAAGAGAATAAGACTACGGCTAAAGTAACGCTTCCATGTAGTGTGGCGTGTTTTTCTCAGTGGAATGTTGACAAAATGCTTGGAAAGAACAGCCAAATAAGGCTGAGCTGTAACACAATGTCGTCAGAAGACAAAAACAAGCATCTCGTCATTGAACATAATCAATATTTCAGAGATTTTTGCAAACCGATTTGAAAACATGCTTCAAAATGGACAGAAACTGAGCCGTTTAAGAGTCTCTGCCTGAAGTTTCATGGGGGAAACAAGCACACGCTCAATCTCAAGTGTCTTTATAAGCCTCAGACAGGAAGAAGATGTGACATGGGTACTCAAACCACAAATCTGAGGGTAGGGAAAAGGCAGAGCAGGAGGAGAAAGGAGGGAAAGAGACGAGAGGGAGAATGATGAGAAAAAGAGAAAGACAGACACACACACACAGAGTGGCTCAGGAGTATGGCTGTGGTACCCCAAAACCTGGCCTATAAAGCGGTCTAGCTGTGGGTGATTGGGTTGATGGCCCAATGGGGCCTGTGGGGTAGCTGTACCCTCCATACGGGTATGGAGTGGGGTAAGTGGCGGGCGTGGGACCAAACTGCCCAAACGGTGGGGCAGGAAATTGGGCTTGGGTGGGGTATGGGCAAGCGGGAGGACCAAATGCAGGCCTGGGAGCAGAGTAGCCTGTCGATGGCGGGAAAGGAGCACCCTGGCTGGGGTAGGGCTGAAACGCTGTGCTAGGGTTAGTGGTGCCCGCTGTGGAGGCTGAGGGGGGAGCAACGGGGTAGGGGGAGTAGGGGAGGGCAGAACTGGAGGCATTGGAGGGTGCATTGATTTTGGAGCTCTGCTGCTGCTGAGGCTGCTGTGGTTGCCACGGCGATGATGATCCAGCATCCTGATTGGCACAGGGTTGTGATGTCATTGTAGCATCTCCTATCCCTTTGCTTTTTTGGCAGAGAATTTCTTGCAGCTTTTCAATGCGCACTCGTCTTGTGTGAGCGAGAGAGCGGAGGGAAAGGAAGCGTTCGAGGAAGGAGTCCAGTGATATCGAACCTTCCAGAAACTCATCTGCTAGAACCTGAAAGAGATTGAGTGATTTTCAAATCCTCAAACCGTGGGGTTGGTAACACAATATCTAAATTTTATAACATTATGTAATGCTCACAGGAAGTCGGTAGTTCATAAAACTTCAAATACAAATATACATTACATACAAAAGTTTGGAAACACTAAGACTTTATATTTTTGAAAGAAATTGCAACTTTTATTCACCTTAGATGAATTATGAAATGCTATTTAAATTAAAAATATATACTGTATTATTTAAGATCTCCGTTCAAAGAATCATGTTAAGGATTGCATAACAAGATTTTCTTCCGGTTGCATAAACTGCTAAGTTAGTAATCACATTTATTTAAGTCAGTTACGTAAAAACGTAGACTGGTCTAATTTGAAACTTAAAAAGTAAGACTGATTGCATCTTGACTAACCACACATACTAGTACTTAAGACACAGTCTTAACATATTGGCAATGTTTATGCAACTGGGAGCAGAATTGATGGCTTTGCCATGAATGACATGAAATTTTATTTAATTTTAAAATATATCAATATGAGCTTTTTTTTCTTTTTTTTAATATTATTCTTTTTTGTTATAATATATTCTAATTCATTTTAGTTATAATAATTTACAATATTACTATTTTGGTTATACCTTGATTAAATTAAATGCTACACTGGTGAACAGAAAAAAGAAAAGAAAAAAAAACTCTGGTGTTTCCAAACTTTTGAATGGCTAGTGTATATGAAAATACACTATATGAGTGCATCAAGGTTTCCAGACTAAACCTATTTAAATATAATTTATCCACACATTTTTAACCCTGACAGTTTCACCAGCAGTGAAAACGCAAACATCAAAATGACAAAAGAAAATACAAGTTGATCATAAAAAAAGATGGTGACCAACCTCTGATTCTGCCTCTGTGTTGGCGCCCTCTGTCTGCAGACGAGACAACAGCCCCTCTGGAGACACCTGCCCCATGATACTGTCTGCAAAGTGGGACAGAGAGAGAGAGAAACAGAAGTGAGAGAGAACTGATACATAAATAGGTTGGCTTGTAACAGAGTAAGAAACTGAAAAATGAGAACACTTATGCAAACAAATCAGTTGGCTAGAAACGTTTTAAACAAAGGAAAAAGCAGTATTGAATGAACTGAGAGAAAGAAAGCGGAATGAGACTACAGAGAAGAAAGAGGCCAGCCCCACACATAGCAACTGTGTGATGTAATGTCACAGATGCAAAAAAGGGGGAGGAGAATGAGTGCCTGAACAAAACAAGCTCTTAGAACAGCACTAAATGACCGGCGTATGTATGCTATGCACACGACGATATACCAGATTTTCTGGCTGAACAAAAAGCTCTTTTTAGAAACCCAGTAAGAATTCCTGTGTCTGTTCAAAAGATCAGGGTTCCAGGGTTCCCAAAACTACAGAGAAAACTGCCAGTGCACTTTAACTGTAGTATGAACAAAAGTTGAAAGAACACTGTAATTTTAATTTCACTTAATCACTGAGCTAATAAGCAGTGCTAACAATGGAATCTTTCAAAAAGTTCATTCAGATGAACTCGTTCTATTTTTCACAATGCCCTTTTAGAATATTCAAATTAGTTTCCATCAGGGCTTAAAAAAATAAAATAAAAAAATCAATCAGTTCACTCAGTATTTTAACGTTTCTGTTCAAATGTTCCTTCTGTAACATTACAGTTCCGAAAATGGTTTGATTAGGAAAAAATGCCAGTTAATAACATCATCTTACTTACTTTCTTTCTTTTTTTGCCTATACTTTATACCAGAACTTGAATAGAGCTTTATACTAAATAGCTTTATACTAAGAGCTTGTGACTAAACCTCGCAGCTCCACCCGGCTCAATAGTGAATGAAGTGCTGCACACATTTTGGACCGTCTCTGCTTGTTTGAAGGGCAAGGGTAAATAAAAAAACTGGTTCTTTGAATAAATACTGCGTTTTCCATATTCAAAAAACACGATGTTTGTAAAGGCTAATGTTTTATGTATTTTAGGAGCTGATAAGAGTGTCTGTCTGGTGTTTGTCCTCTAATCATAAACAATACAGCCTGTGCATAGCACATCATATTTTCACACACGATTTTGGCCAAATGTATGAAATAAGCGCTCACATTGTTACAATAAACTTTGTAACCTGTAAGTTGGTTAAAACTTTGTAAAACGTACAAAACTTAAGTTGGCTGAACTTACTGCCTCGAATGCAGCCGTTAAAGGGATAGTTCACTCAAAAATGAAAATTGTGTCATCACTTACTCAACCTCGTGATGTTCTAAACCTGTATGGGTTTCTCTGTTCTGTTGAACACAAAAGAAGATATTTTGAAGAATGTCGGTAACCAAAATATCTTCTTTTGTGTTCAACAGAACAGAGAAACCCATACAGGTTTAGAACATCACGAGGTTGAGTAAGTGATGACACAATTTTCATTTTTGAGTGAACTATCCCTTTAAAGGGATAGTTCACCCAAAAATGAAAATTCTGTCAGTAATTACTCACCCTCATGTTGTTCCAACCCCGTAAGACTTTCGTTCATCTTCGGAACACACATTAAGATATTTTTTATTAAATCTGAGAGCTGGATCACTCCTCCATAGGCTTCTATGGGATCGAAACTTGCCGGCCCAGAAAGTGAGTAAAGACAATGTTTAGCAGCGCTTCTGGGTTGTACCTCACACGCATCACACACATGACCAGCGTCGGCCAATAGTGAGCCTACGTGCTGACGTACAACACAGAAGCGCTGCGCTGTTTCACTACGTGAACTCACTCAGAGGCCCACACACAAGAAAATGAATAGTTGAATAAAGTTTGTTTTTTTACACACAAAAAGTGTTCTCGTCGCTTCATAAACTTATGGTTGAGCCACTGTAGTCACTTGGACTATTTTAAACATTATCTTTACTTACTTTCTGGGCCGGCAAGTTTCGATCCCATAGAGGCCTATGGAGGAGTGAGACAGCTCTCAGATTTAATAAAAAATATCTTAATTTGTGTTCAGAAGATGAATGAAAGTCTTACGGGATTGGAACAACATGAGGGTGAGTAATTACTGACAGAATTTCCATTTTTGGGTGAACTAACCCTTTAATCACTGACAAAACACATATCTCAGATATTCATTGTTGAAAAACCTCGTAACTCAAATTGAGCTTGAATTTGGGGAAAATGTCAATAATATAATGACACACGCAAGTGCCATAATACTAACTTTGACAACATGGTGTTTAATTATTTAAAAACATTACGGGCCTACATTTTTTTCTGAATAGTGGCAGTTCTAGACTAACCTGCAATTTTAGCTGGTTTCAAAAAACACACAACGATATTACCTGCCATTAATTTTCTTATTACTTTAACGGTTGACGACATATCCTCTGAAAAACTCCTGAGATCCGAAAGCTAATGCTTGCGACTTACCTATGATAACTTAACAGCTGAGCACGGGCATTTCACTCACTTTGGATGCGTCAACGACTCATTTGCATTGGCCGTAGTATTTAAATTCATGATTAGTTCACTGCCAAATTAAAATATTAAATAGAATGATAAAATAACGTTGTTACAGGTAAATAGTCATTTCAAATAAGTGTTTTTGTTCAGAACGATTAAACTAAATTCCGTTTTATGTTTTAATTTTCATTTAAAAACTTGCCAATGACAGACCATTAAGACTTTAAGATATACAGTTTTTAGTTACAGCTGAACAAAAACTTGTATAACAAAAACAGAAGGAAAGAAAAAATATAATTTTATCTTAATATTATAATTATCTTATAATTAATACAAAATAAAAATAAAAAATTACATTTTAAATCTGAAAATGTTGGTTGATTTGGTAATTGTATCTTTATTTTTAAAAAAGGCTATGCAGTTTATAATATATTCAATTTATTTATTTTCCATGATAATCCCAAATGGTTCCTGTTTTAATTAGGAAAATACAAATTCACATTACCAACATGAGTAATTTCGGCTCAGTGCAAAACTACTCGCTTCTCCTTCTTGGTTTCAGAAAACCTGCTCTAAAAACAATCAATTTACCCCGCATTCATTCCTACAGTCTCTCTGAAACCTTTACTTTCGCAACCCAAATCAATCCCTCTTTTCGCAACCCCTCTTACCTCTCAGGACACAGTGCTGTTTGTATTTCTCCCTCACTTCCTCCAGTTCAGTGTATTTCTCCACCAGTCGCCCTCTCTCTTTTTCGAGACGGGGCTTCATGTCCAGGTTTTGCTCGGCCAGACTGCGGTTGGCAGCCAGAGCCATTTCCCTCTCCAGCTGAATGTTCTGAATCTGAAAGAGAAGAAAGATAGTGACACATGACAAAAACTACAATGCTGCAGGCATTATGAAGTCCACAAGGACAATATATCTTCAGCAGGACTGTCAAGACTGGGACGTTTACTTAACAATGGCTGTTGGTGCGAAGGAGACAAGTGGTAATTTCTTAATTAAGTAATGATGAGGTAACCGAGATGAGCGGATATGAAACAATTCAATGTGATTTTTTTACGCTGCCTTCACGTGCTATTTGAAATTTCCTACTTCCCACTTTTGAAGCTGTGATTACAAGCTTGTCGTGTTCAAGTACTTTGTTGTCGGAAAGAACAGGAATCATGGAGGACACCAGGTTTATTCTTGCCTATTTATTGGGGAAACCTTATTAAAACCGAAATGATGTTTGGTGTCCCATTCGTTGGCAGCCATATAAACATTTGCCATGCAATCTAGATAGTCAGCTTGCTGACAATTTTAGAATTTCGGTCAAATACAGGCTATTTTTGCTGTGTATAAAACATACAGTATTCTTCAGATGATTATTCATTAATGTATTTATGTAATTTAATAAATTAAATAATATTTTCTTGTAAAAAATACTTTTGGGAAATGCAGCACTGATCATTTACTTTTATAGCTAAGGGCCAAAAACATCAATCCAATGTAGTGTTTTATTTGAAACTGTTCAAAGTCTCTGTACTTAATCTTAATTTAATTTTTTTGATCAAATCATTTTAGAAGGCAAATTACAGGTCATCGAAATACTGATGAGAAAAGACAACATTTACCTCACATTCATAATGGAAGTAGAAACCAATCATTCACAAAAAAATATTCTGCTCCGCCAATGCTCTGGCATATCTTTTATGTTCAAGTATAGTCAAATATTATGCATATTACTAATGTGTAACAGTAGGTTTGAGGTTAAAGATGCAAGGCCTTTTTTAATCGATCAACATTAGAAAAACAAACATTAATCTGCAAACTTTAGATTTGAGCGGTATGGCAGACCAGGAAGAATTTTAGTAGATAAGACTTTGGTCTGTTGGACTACTTGTTCCAACAACAAAAAAACGTGGAATACGGTGCACGAATCTTAAGGACTAGGGCTTTTTTGGAGCATGAACACCCTTACTAACATCTCCTTTTGTGTTCCACAGAGGAAGGAAAATTATATGGGTTTGGAACAACATTAAAGGGATAGTTCACTTTGAAATTAATTTTTGGTATGTTTTAGCTTACCTCAAGGGCATCCAAGATGTAGGTGTCTTTGTTTCCACAGTAGTTTCAATTTTGATATTTTTAGGTCAAACCGTTCTTGTCTGTCAGTCATATAATGCAGGTCTATGGTCATTATCTCAAAGAGCATGCACAGAGTCCAAAATTAAAACAATTCCCCATCGTCCAAATTAAACAATTCCCCATCGTAAGTACACATTGATGGCCTAAGACACGAAACGAGCGGTTTGTGTGAGAAAACGAACAGTATTTATATCGTTTTTACCACTTATACGCAGCCATGTCCGAGTGATCTGATCTGACGTGTACGCAGACTGGTGCATAGATATATACACACTAGATGTCGCCTTGTCTACGGCAGTTCATTGGAACGAATGTCTTTAAGGCGACATCTAGTGTATATATCTATGCACCAGTCTGCGTACACGTCAGATCAGATCACTTCGACATGGCTGCGTATAAGAGGTAAAAACGATATAAATACTGTTCGTTTTCTCACACAAACCGCTCGTTTCGTGTCTTAGGCCATCAATGTGTACTTACGATGGGGAATTGTTTAATTTGGACGACGGGGAATTGTTTTAATTTGGACTCTGTGCTTGTGTTTTGAGACAGTGACCATCGACCTGCATTATATGACTGACAGACAAGAACGGTTTGACCTAAAAATATAAAAATTGAAACTACTGCGGAAAAAAAGACACCTACATCTTGGATGCCCTTGAGGTAAGCTAAAACATACCAAAAATTAATTTCAAAGTGAACTATCCCTTTAAGGTGAGTAAAAAATGACAGAACTTTCATTTTAGGGTGAACTACTCATGTAACAAAAATCCATCATCATCTTACCTCATCAGACTCCAGTGCCATAGACTCCACCCGCTCCGAGTTGTCCAGCAAATTCTGCAACTCGGACTGGCTGAGGTCTTGAAGCTTCTCCATTGATTTGCTAGGACAGCTGGAAATCAACAATAAGTTTACTAAGCTGTAAGTTACTAATAATTTACTTATTACATCCCAGCTCATCATATTCATAATATATGATCATAATATAATAGCATTGACATCTCAAATTGTGTTCCACAGAAGAGTCATACAGGTTTGGAAGTGGAACAACGAGTAGCATAAATGTTGGCAGAATTTTCATTTTTGGGTAAACTATCCTTTTAAGCTGACCTATGCTAGCAGTGAATACTTGGTAAGTGTAATTTGGATATGAAACCACGACTGATAGGTAATCTGGACCACCAATGGCAGTCATCTGTCATTCAGACAGTGCATTAACAGTGGACTACTTAAAGTATAGCGAAGAATTATGCTATTGAAACCAAGATTAACTCTAACTGCTTGTTATATCTTAAAGAATATCTCAATACTTACAAGGTACAAGCAAATCAAAGTCCTCTCCGCAGGGTGCTCATGGAAAAACATCAAACTTAATTGGAAGCGAGTGACGTCAAGATGTAGACGGAAGCGTTGAGACTGACAACTAGCACTACCTCGCGTGCGTCTTCAGCGTTAAAACCCGCTATCTGCGAGAAACACGCCCGAGGCAGTATCGGTACGAGGTGTCACGCGTTATTTAGCGCAGCAGAGCAGAATTATGTTCGCGAAATTATTCCAGGAGACTGGAAATCTCCCCGCGGTTAGCTGGACGGCTAGCTCATTAAAAAGAGAGCTGTTGGGCAAGGCGGGTTGTTATTGAATACAAAACGGCGTCGGACGAAATAACAACTCAGAAAGACATAAGAATATGTCTCCGGTAAAACAGCATCGATGTCATTTCGAGCAAAACAGTGCAAATAAAGGTTAATTCACGGTGTATATTCCTATTCTTAAGGGAAAGTTTCACTTCTCATTGACAGATATCGCGGCCATCTTTGGATGAGACCATTGTCGATTTTGTCTAGGGAAGTGAGATACGTTTAAAATACCTTAAAACACAATTACCCTTACTTGTCTGGAATATCGCATACAGTTTTAGAGTATGGCTTAAATAACTATATAAAGGTTTTATAATGTATACTATTAAAAGGCATTCGCATGTTCCCGTGAAAATACCATTATGCTCCCCTATCTTTCACATTACATGGTGTGGTCCTAGCTGACTGAAAGGGAAACCCCGATGTGACGGGAATGTTCCATAATGTGATGTGACATGGCAGTAGGGTTGGTCCTACTATTTCAACACACAGACAACAGTGTTTTTTAATACATAAAAGTTTAATATTGCAGCAAGAAAATAATTGTTTCGCATATTTACATACAGAAGCACTAAAGAGACACCCATAGTAGAAAATAATTGTATTGCTAGTAATTACAGGCACTGTAAAACTGCACTATTTTTTTTTTTATTTTTTTTTTTGCATATTCGGTTACATCCATTGCCGTTTGTAATAATGGCAACACATTATTTTTACTTAAAAAGTGGTAGCCAAGCAATTCAAGTTACGTTCTGAGCTGTAGTGGGTTAAATACAGTGTATAGCAAGCTACTGTCACCAGTTTCACAAAAAAACAACAACTTCCAAATCTGTATTTTGTACATGACAATAGTGTAAATTCACATTTTTAAGAAGAAAAAAAAAGCACACAAGGACAATAGCAGTGATAATGTTTAGAGCAGTCTACTAATTAAAATTGCTCATACGTAAAATGAACAAAGATAAGTATGGTGTATAACATGATCTCAGTGTTTTCTTAGACCTTTAAATGCAGAAAATGTTAGGAAACAATGAAGAACCAAAGCTGCAATATCATAAAACAACAGCTGCCCAGAGATCGCTTTGTAAAAACTCTGTCAAAACAAAAAAAGAAAATGTTATGAGTTTATGGTAAAAATGAGAAGTTTATATTTAGCAAAAACATAACAGTATTCAACAATGTGCGATTTTTTGCCTAAATACATTCTCCATTAATGCTGAATAAAATAATGTGAGTCACAGCACAGAACATATTATGTATTATGCTATTCATTTTTAACTGACTAATGTATGGAAGTAGAATAATGTCAAATGTTTTTGAAATAAAAAGCCTGTTGAATTGCACTACTTGAAATGGTGAGGTAGACTAACAGCAGATAGAGAGTATGCTCGGAAATCTACTGCTTTTCCTGCAGTTCCTGGACGTCAATGTTGAATTTACTGTCGAATTTGAACCACTGAATTTGTGGAAGCGAATTTGCAAAGCGAAATAAAATGGACCGAAAATTGCCTGTTGAATATTATTGGTTGAATTTTTAAACAGTTTGAATATTTTGGAAGTGAAATATGAAAGGTGAATATGGATTATTGAATTTTTAATAATGAAAAGGTGTTTGAAATGTTTTTAATTGAAATATTCACAGCTTAAATATTCAACCATGTTGAATTTCAGCCCATAAAAATGTAAGCACTAAAAATACAATGCATTAAAATGCAAGCATGGTTAATGCAATGCCTATTTTTTTTCAAGTAGTGCAATTCAACAGGCTTTTTATTTCAAAAACATTAGACATTATTCTACTTCCATACTAATGGCATAATCAATCAATAATTTGAACTTACTTGAAAAACCTCTTCTGGACAACCAGAATCAGGTGAGCAAGGAGGGAGGACTAGAGAGGTATTTGCAGCATAACTATACAGAACAAGACCAATCAGTGTCCCCACCAGGCCAGCAATACCAGAGATCAGACAGATGTTTAGCTTATAGAGAGAAAACCACATAATTGCTCATTAATGTGTATGTCGGAATAATTCACATCCAAAAAAGCTTTAGTTACTTGAATTTACCAGTGCTTTCCTAGGAGTTCTTTCAGATGCCATTCCAAAGGATCCAGCAATCACAGACTAATTGGAGAAGAAGAAAAACATCAGAATTTAAAGAAAAGGTTGGATTGTCATTGCACATTAAAGCAACTGTCAGAAGAAAAGGGTCACTGGGACTTGATGTTATATGTTTGTGTGTGTGTGTAAATGTTTATTTTGTGTATGCTCATTTTATATATTTTGTGTTTATTCATTTTGGCAAATCATAAGACTATGGCAATCATTCAAAGCATAACTGTATCGTAGTTATAAAATAAACATACCACAGAACCTATACAGAGGGGGCACACAAACATATATTTCATATCAATGCTGGTGCTGTAAGTTGGTATAGTCAGGAGGAGCTGAAACAAACCTAGTAATATCACCATAACCTAGAGAGGGGAAAACATATGGTGAGAGAAAAAAATTCAAACAAATATTCAACAACAAAAACATCTCAAAGAAAACTGTTACGATGACTAAGATCCCAAGCTACCATTATCTGTTTTCCTTAATGACAAAAAATTGGCCCACATCCACTTACTGCCACCACTTCAGGGTCATGAAACTTGAACAAACGGTGAAATTTGGGAGGATCCGAGTCAGCAGACTGCGTTTGAGTGCTTGACATCTTCAACAGTCAGCTAAAAATCAACCGAGGTACTGAAAAATAGGAACATTTCAAAGTTCAGTTCAATGATTATAATGGCTCCCTACAGTCTGAAATAATAGTGAGAAAGTCAGTATCAAACATGATCTGATCCCCCTGGATTAAAGGAACGTTTTGCAGGAATACAGATGCTGTAGAAGAAAAACATCTTTGTGAGGAGAGGAAGTGGGCGGATATAATACAGAAAATGTGGCTGGAGAGAAGAGCAGCACAGCTTGATACAATTCTGATTACTCAACAGCACTGCAGAGGAAGAGGTTAAGGGGTAAAAAAAAATAAAAAAATACCTTCACTGCACTACATTCATTTCCTTCAGAGGGCTGGACTGCCCAGATGTCCAAAACAGCTCCTTCCTTTTTATTTATTTATTTATTTATTTATTTATTTGTACAGCACAAAATCACAAATAGCCATGATAACCACTGCAAACCATTGCACACTTCAAGTGCACTTTTTTAGTTTCAGACATCACCATAAAATACACTATAAATGTAGCTTTAGTATGCTTGTATATGTTATTGATAACTGTCTAATCAAATGTAATTTCCATTGAAATAATGTACGACCGACTCACCTCGAATGTAGTTTCTGTGAATCCTAGTAAGCTCGTGACAGAGAGGAACAGAGCTGTTTATGAAGTGATCGAAAACACTTAATAAAAGCTCCTATGGGGAGATGGGGGCTGGACAGACCCCTTTTCGTTGCGATGCTTGCATTTAAAAAAAAAACGCAAGGGAGGGTCGAAACTTTTTTTGTATTCTACAAAAAAAGAAGAGCAGATCTTTTATAAGGAATTATTGCGCACTTATAGGCGAGATTGCTCAACAGGAGAAGAAAAGGGTCCTGCCAGCACACTACAAACAGCTCAAAGAATCGACTCCAGCTGAATCCTTGCAGACTTTTTAGGTCAGCCTATCTCACTTATTCATGTGGAATTCTGCTGTGCGTGAACATTCGCTCTGAGTTTGTGGCCCTGACATTACTTAACTGTAACTTTAAAGACGTGTCGTATATTTGTTATCCCTTGTTGAAAACTTAACTTACTTGAAAAGAAAACGAAGGATGACTTTGACTGTGACGACGGACCTGTCAGTGAATACTGGCTTAAGTCGGGTAGAGGAAAAGCTGGAAGACAAACAAAAAGCTTTGCGGGACAGCATCGAGAAGGGGGAGCCCAAAGTATTTGGGGTGAGTGAACGTCGTGTTATGGCTTCATTAATTTTAAAGGGCTCCGCACAGATTCTCGCAGGACGTGTTCTGGCATATAGACTTTATTTTTTTTAAAAAGAAGAAAAAAAGTCAAATTGTAGTCAATTGTGGGTTTAATTTCATGAATGAACTTCACAAAGCAATATATATATATATATATATTCTGTCAGAGGAGAAAGACCAATAGATTTGCTAACAACAAATAAATAATGTGTGCACAATTTTGGATATTTCCAATTGATCTTTTTGTATCCTTGCTGTTTGCACCTGGCCTAAAAATATAATCTTAAATAGCCTAATATCTTTATAGTCCTCCAAATCTCTAGTCTAGGGGCTCATGATTCAAGGAACATGGCAATTAAGAACACAAACAGGGCACAAGCATAAGACTTTAAAGCAGAATTTTATTGAACTCTGAGTTAATACAAATTCTATATTTCCAGTATGGCTGTCAGGAGTTCTGGCCCCATGTCCATTTTTACCATTTTAAATCACTAGCCATTTTGGCTATAGGCCAATAAATAGACCATACAAGTATCATTATGTTAAAGGAAAATACAAATTAAAAACAAATAGTTTTACAAATAGTTCATGTAGCATATTAATTATAAAACAGATAATTCCTGTCTTGACTTCTGATTGGTCAATACGCTATTCCAGTTTTAATGAACAAAAACATTTTGCGTCCTTAATATTTTAAGATATATGATGTACATTTTTAAAAGCACTAAGGCACTGGAGACCATTCTGTATTACGAACTAAAAGGATTACATGACTATATTCACAATTTGGCATGACAACTCATAACTGTAGCATTGTCAGTCCGATGATGAAGACGAAAGGCAGAGAAGATCAAATATAAGTCCTTTTATTTAAATTCAAAGTAGACTCAGATTATCCAAAGTGTAGAAACAGCAACAAGACAGCGTGTAGCACACAATACCAGACCACTGAAGTGAGCACACAGAGGAACTGAAATACACAGTGATAATGAGACAATGACAAACAGCTGTGATGATTAATGAGTGTCCATGGAAACTGATGAGTGGCAGGAAACCGAACAAAGGAAACAGGCAACAGATGAATACAAACTAAAAGTCCATGAAAACAAAACTAACTAAACATAATTATGACAATGCCCTATTGCTTAATCCTCTGGTGCTCTTGTGTGGTGGTCGAAAATGACAATTTTTTACAATTATTATTATTATTTCTATGAAATAGTTTACTACATTTTAATAATGTTTTTAATATTTTGTATTTTTATGGGATTATATGGTACTGAATTATATTTATGCATTAGGTGTAATCCATTCATGCACTGTTTGAGCACAGACCTGAAAATTTCCAACTTAAACTGTCATAATTCTTGAATGCTTTAGAGTACAAGTCCGGTCACTTTTTAAAGAAGACAATTGGCAGATTATTGCTGAATTGAAAAAAGTTAACTTTCGAATTTTAAGTTTATTGTGAAAAAAAGCACAAAATTGTTTTTATGAAATATATATTTTCCCAAACATGTTTTACTCTAAACTCTTAACTGTGAGAAAATCAAAGCCATAAATCTAAACAAACTGTGTTCCAAATTTGAGGTTGATTTCTCAAAAAAAAAAAAAAAAAAAAAGAGCTTTCATAAGATTTTGTTTGGGTGCAGTACCAAACTTTTCCACTAGATCAAATTCATCTCCCATTCATTTCCAATGCACAACTGTGACTATTTTTTTGAGGACCATTTAAAGGTAGGGTAGGCTTCTGTTTGATAAACTACATTTGTTATACTGGTTGAAACTCTCCTCACATCCTGATAGCAATCAATAATAGAAGTGATCTGAATATAAAAAAATCATATCATATGGAAATCAAAGGACCAAAAAAAAGTTCTTCCAATCATTGCATTTGGTCTGAATGACAGGATGTGCTGCTAGTCAACTTATGTATTTCCATGCTGTGTGTTCATGTGTTTTGGATGAGACGTGGCTTTGGAGAGGGAGTGTGGAATCTAAAGCTTGGTTTATACTCGCCACGTCCGCACGAGCGCGAAGGTGCGCGTCAAAAATTACATCATTGCTGTGTGGGCGAGACCCCATTTCGCGTGGCGGTGAGCACGGCATTTTTTGTAACTTGTAACTTTGCGTGCGGCTCCGCTTCCGAAGATGCATGACTTCGAGCCGTTTCTGGCCGAGCAGGTACGTCTGTACCATCTTAGAGGCACACAGTTTGTGCTTGTTCAAATTAATTGCTTACATTTCCTACATAATGAGCCTTTAATAGCAGAAATAAGCATGTTTAATAAAAATATACATGAAATTAAATAATAATGGTTGATGAAATTAGAAAATATTGTTGTTTAATTTAGTTTTTATACATCTGTTCTCATATCCATATATTTAGTTTTAATGTCACGTAATAATCTCAGGGTTTACTGGATTTTACATGATTCTTTGGTTCTTTTGTAGCTTGGGTTTGGTGAAGTGTAATAGAAAACAAACATCGTCACATGTGTACCTTACTTCTCACCGCTGCTTCCTGATGGTTTAGACTAGAACAATTACTTAGCGGAAGCTCGTGGTGCGGAGCCAGGCAAAAGTATAAACAAGGCTTAATGCTTTCAAAGCTAGCTTGCTGTTGCAAACCTCTCCGAAATTGCGTACTATACCTTTAACCTTTTCGAATCATGTCCATTAATTTTTTTTTTTTTTTGCACATAGCAAGTGCCAAAAACCTTTACCAAGTTTTGTACAGTTCTGATGAAGTAATAGCCTGACGTCGTCATACTCAGATTCTAGTCAGAATGTGAGTCTGATACTGCTCCATTGAGCTTTGATTATGGGGCGTGTTTCAACCATAGACTGGTTTCAACCGAACCAGGAAGGAAAATGCCTCTGCACTCAATTGGATAGACCTATAACCAATCAGAGCAAGTGACGTATGTTTTTCATTCATGTTTCCGATCGACAAATGCCTTGATCGTGGTTCTCTGTTCTTCTTTTAAAATCAATGCGCTGTCGATATCTTCTATAACAGACGCGATGGCGGAATCTACACATAATGTTTTATAAACAAAGTTCGAGAGGAGCACGTTCAAATAATCAATCCAATTAACTTGTCATCAAACAATGACCGTCTGGTCTACACTATCAGCATGAGAGGAAGCATATATTTATTCACTTTGTCAACTCACCTAACATTCCTTGACAGTTTTCAGCATCCCTCCACTCACTCTCGGCCTGTTCTTCCACAGCCAGGAATACGGGGGGAGTACTTTGGGTTCGGGCCGAATACCGAGCCCGGAGCCTCTCCTCAAACAACACGCCAAATATGCATTTATTCTATCTGACTTATTTGTAAGTGTGAACTCGTGAAATAACAATTCTCCAGCGGCAGTCATCTGTGTTGTAAACGAATTCAACCCAAGCGCTCATTGGTGACGTGGATGATTACGTTACATTGCTCATCTGTCCATCATCGTATAAAGCCCGCCCTGACAATTTGATTGGTCCGAACAATTTTTGTTCGGGCATAATAGCTCCTCAACGGAACGAGTCCAGACCGAACTTCCCGACCTAAAAATTTTGTGGGCGGGGCTAAGTTCGGCTGGCATCCAGGCTAATGAAGTAAAGTTTTCTGGTCAAAAATGACTAAAGGGCACCAGAGGGTTAAATGTGAAAAATGTGCTAACATAATATAATTTCTGTCAGGACCACTACCGTCAAATATGATTGATAATTAGCATACAGTTTGGATTGGCGGTATGGTTCCGTTCTGGGCGAGAACTCCCTGCGCATCCATGTAGCCTAGCATGGATAAGAGCAGGGAGAGCAGCAATAACACCCCTTGTGGTGAATTTGCAAATATATTTAATTCAAGATTTTAAAGTACAACATAATTCGATAATTTATTCTGATTCAAGGGGAATCAGAATGCCAAATCCTGACTGGGCGAAAGGAGGAGCTGGGGATGGAGGAGGGTAATAATTAGCTGCTGATAATACTGAAGGAGCTTATCTTATACTGTATATGTATACAGTGATAGGCGTTGTATTCCTATAGGTAGATGTGGATCAGCTGAGGGTCAGCTGATGCGAGCTTGACTAACGTGACCTGCCAGAACTAACGCTACGCTTGATAATTATAGAAGAATGAACATTTTGGTTTGAAATGACAAATTAAAAAACTTAATAGCAGCTCAAACTGATTGAAATTTCATGTCAACTGAATTATAAAGTTATATATTTTACTTTGAGATGCACAAATGTCTTACTGAGCCATTTTTCTTGCTTTTTTGTGTCTTTCATAGGTCTCTCAGATAGTAATAGGATTGCTGATCATCTCCTATTCTATACCTCTGCTTTCTACAGAGATCACAATGATACTTAACTTTGGTGTGCCATGGTGGAGTGGCCTTATGGTAAATCACACTAATAAGCCTAGGATGTTATATAATGGATTAAAGGCGATGACAAAGTATTCCGTGAAATGTACAGTATTCTGCATATCCACCAACCATGGACCTATCACTAAACTTTATTCTTTCCTTTTTTTTCAAACAGTTTGTCATTTCAGGCACAGCTGCAATAGCAGTGGAAAAAATGGCCACCATGAAGACAGTGAGTTTGAATTTACAACAGGACGGACTAACAAGCCAGTGTTAGGGCAAAATCTAGATACAGCATATAGAGTTTGTGTATTCTAATGTAATTCAGTCATGACCAATAATCAAATACAAAGGCTTCACAAAAGCAGGCACGTGTGTAAAAGTTTCTGTCTCCAAAGTCCAATTCACTTACAGGTATGAAAAAGACAAAAATAATGAGAGTTGCTCTTGTCTTTAGGTCTCTGTTTGCTTGGCAGTCTCTGTTGTGGCCATAATCATCTCAGTTATTGCACTTATCCTATACTATGTTGACATTGCTTCCAATCCGGCAACCAAATGCCATATAGGATCGGACCAGTTGTGTGACCAACAGTATTATGCCACTGTATGTATCTCATACCCCCTCATATGTGAGGGTTCCATTATTTAATATTATGTAAAGAAAATGAAACAGTTGTATATTGTAGTAAGTACTCTTTCTTCAAAACAGAGATTCAGCACAGGAGTGAAGATAACCATCTCAGTGGTCAACATTGTCCAGACAGCACTGTCCTCTGCTTTCACAGCTATACTGTATAATCAGAGGAGGAACTTTACGGACTATGTGGTAAGAGAAAAAAATGGTTTATTATATGTATTTATTTATTTTTAAATATTTTATATTATTGATTTTGTATTGTCTATAATTCATATGAACTTGTGATTTAATGATGATTTATTCCAAAGAAAAACAAAGCTTTAGTCTTGATCGGATTTTATGTCAAATGTTTGGTTTTCATAGTGTTTTGGCAAAATGACCATGAAAACTTGTGTTCTTTTCTGCACTTCTATTCAGAATTACATTAGGAAAAAAAGTTTAATATGGAAACAATAAACTTTTTACAAACACTATGAAATGTTGTGTTATATTTTAAGACCATTTAGGATCAAATTCAAAGTGTTTTAAAGGTGGTTTGCTAATATGCACCGTATTGGTTTTTCTCCTCTTTCTTTCTCTCAGACCCTAGGTGAAAGACATCCTGAGTAGGATGCTGATCATCCCATGAATGACATTTGTACCCCCATGTATGACAGTTGTACTCCTCATGTATCACATTTCTGGATTTTAATCAGAGGTCCTCAAAACTAACCTATCCACTTCATATACATGTGTGGTTTTGCTTAACCAATGTAATGCTGTGCAAGAATGCAATGCACTGAAATGTTGTTGTATTTTAAGTGAAAATGAATTGAAAGTGAATTGTATATTTTTTTTTAATCTAATATCATCAATATAAACGTCTAAATATGTTTTTTTTTATTATTAAAGTTACATTTCAAGTTTAAAGGTAATATTTTGTTTTATTTTATTTACAATTTACAATTCTGAACATTTCAGCTTCTCCAAGCAGAACCATTTTCAAGAAATGGCTAAATATGCATCTTGTTCGTCAACACTTGAACCATTAACCATTATAAAAAATAAATAAATAAAAATAAAAACCTTGCTACGTGTATAGGCCTAACCTACTGTGCTAGACTAACTGGGACTTGTCACAGCACTTACAATTATTGCATTAAAAAAGCGTCTGCTAAATGATTAAATGTAAATGTTTGCTAAGTTGCAAGAAAACAAGACCGTTTCTGTTCAGGGCCATTCGTCAGTCACATTACAAGACCATTGAATAATTAGCTTACGATGATAAGGGTTTGCTCGTGAATATTAATCACGTTATGTGATAGTTCCGAGTTGTTAGACTGATTTTAAAGCTGTCGAATTGCCAACTTCCAGAAGAAAACATTGGCACACGAAATATTAGTCAAAGGGAAATGTAGATAAATGAATTGATTTATAAAATCAATTCTTTGTTTAGAAGCTAGGGGAGACCGGGGACAGTTGCAACAGGGGATGATTGCAACATGTCATTTTTCTCCAATCAGAAACAAGCTAGAGTGATGACACTCATACTGCACATGCACAGTTAGACCCTCCACCCACCAAGAAGACAGTAGACATATTCAACATCTGCTGCTGCATTTATTGAACAAAACTTGTTTTGGAGGTATGAAAGTAAATTTTTTCATGAGATATATTTTTGTCATACTGTCCTGACATTTTGTATGAATTAATCAAAACTTACTTTGTTTGAATTATTGTTTTGTTGACTTCTAAGTGACATGGTTAGCATGTGTCTAAGTCAGTGTGTCTAGCAGGAGTATGATGTTCTGTCATGGCTGATAGGGTCGGGACGGTTGCAACATGTTATAAATTGCATGTTTAACAAAAGTTTGTTGCATTGCAAATTGTTAAATTCTTCCTGTCTGACACTGAAATATGGAGAGATTGAATAGCATCTGTAACACCTGCACACTGAATCTATGTAGGCCTATGTTCTACACATAAACAAACAAAACTCAATAACTGTTATTTGATAAATATGACTAAATAAATAAATAATAGGCTACAATAATATTATTGAAATAAATAATACTATAATATTATAGTAGGCCTAAAACAGTTCATATTTTCAGAATTCTTTGCTCATTGAGACAAAAAGCTTAAGTTAATTAATTAAATTTAAGGTATTTTTAACATGTTGCAACCGTCCCTGGGTTGTGACATCTGACTTCTTCCATTCAAATAAATACTGTGAACGATATGTCATATATGATAATCTTTAAATGGTATGGGTAATTAGCAGACAGATGCATGTTTAATATATACAAATTTGGTTTGTCTAGTCCAAATAGTCTCTGAGTAATTGAGAGAAATGCAAAAAGTGTTGCAACTGTCCCCGGTCTCCCCTACATCAAGCAATAAGACGTGAATCATCAGCTAGAAGAATGGATACATTGTGGGATCCTGACAATCCTAGGCACTAAAAAAAATACACTACGTGTGCAGTAAACATTTTGTCACTGGTAAGTCAAATATCCAAATGTCAGTTTTATATATTATATTTCTGTAAGCTAACTCTCCAGTGGGCGTAGTTCTCAGAATAATATGACACGTTGCGCCCTGTCTCGCCTGTATCCACTTTTGTGTCCTTCTTCGTCGCTCGTGTTTGGGGGTCGAGAGCTTATAAACTTATTTCTGTTTTGTTTTAGCTTGTTTGCTGTACACCCTGTCACATTGCAGCTTATTTGTTTTGTTTCAGTCAGAAATGACAAGGAGGCTTCTCGCAATACGACGTTGGATTGTTTTTTTTGGTTTTTGTTTTCGGTGTGGGCGTGGCCTAGATGCGCTCTGTCTATTAAATATGTATGAGCTGTTCCTCCGTAGCAGCCAGAATTCGGCGGCGTAGCGGACCTCCCTGAAATAAGCAATTTAGTGGCTGAATATATATATTACACATCAGTTTCTACTAGATTTAAGGTTTGTTTCTCGTCACAGGGCAAGTGAATTTTTATAAAACGAAGGGCAAGATAAAACATTATACCTACTCAGTGAAGTGGTCTCAAACTCAGCTCCTGCGGCCACTGTCCTGCAGAGTTCAGCTCCAACCAGCTCAAAAGCAGTTTCTAGCAACCCTGGAGAGCTTGTTTAGCTGGGCCAGGTGTGTTTAATTAGGGTTGGAGGCTTGGAGCTAAACTCTGCAGGGCAGTGGCCCTCCGGGAACTGAGTTTGAGACCACTGCCTTAGCATGTTGTTGTGCTGTTAGGTGGTAACGTTAAGGTATCTTAAATTGGAACATCAACTTACAAGTACTGTAACTACTACCGTCACATGATTTGTAGTCCATCAAATCTAATAATAGTGAGTGTAATGATTCGAGTAACGTTAGGTGACGCAAGAATGTTCTTTGGAGCCCATTGACATTTGCTTGTTTTGCCCATAGAAACAGACAAATTAGGGATGTGATAAAAAAAAAAAAAAAAGGAAATTGTTGATTTTGTTTCCTGTGAGCATGACAGTGTTTCTAGAATTTTTTTTTTTTTAAGTAACAATTCACCTTCCTTTCCGTCCCTCTCATAGTTTATGTGATGCAGAGACCAGCTAAGGGGGATGACCAAATCTTTAGGCCCATCATCATTGATGGAGTGGTGATCTGAGACAAAAAGTTCTTGCAAAGACTGGGCAAAGTGCTGAAACTTCATTGGCTACATGGCAAAAGTGTAGAGGCATGAACAGACTCACTTGCATACAGTATCCAATTACTTCGTAGTTTGGAAACTTAGCAATGACTATACAGATATGGGGCCGTATTAACAAAGAATTTTATTGTACCATTAAAGGCCTCATTATACTTCTGCGTCGGACCTACGCCGGAGCCTATACGCCGTAGGCAACGTGTTGGTTTTAATTTATACTTCTGCGTTGTTGTCCGCGTTGACGCGCACCTAGGGAGCATGTGAAACCCCGAGGGAGGGGTTCTGGCAGACCAATCACAGCGCTTGCGTCCGCGTAGAATTGACGCGTTGTTACATTTTTGGAGAGGTGCACGTCAGGGTACGCCGAAGGGTACGCGCGCTACACACAGCCTACGACGTAGCTACGGCGGCAGTTCGATGCAGAAGTATAAATAGGCCTTTAAGAGTCCTCCTACGAGTTCCTGGCTAGGAGTTTTAGCTTAAAACCTATTCACAAAACTCTTAAAAGCAAGATTTACCAAGGAACTCCTAATATAAGATTGAGGCGGAGTTGACCTCATTGCTATGGATGATGTGATTTTTTTAAATTGCACACATCAGTGTAGCTGACATACAGCAGGAAGGAGAAATAAAGATAGAAATATATAATTATATCAAATGCAATCACCATTTTATGTATATATATATTATATGTGTATATACAGTGGGTACGGAAAGTATTCAGACCCCCTTAAATTTTTCACTCTTTGTTATATTGCAGCCATTTGCTAAAATCATTAAAGTTCTTTTTTTCCCCACATTATTGTACACACAGCACCCCATATTGACAGAAAAACACAGAATTGTTGACATTTTTGCACATTTATTAAAAAAGAAAAACTGAAATATCACATGGTCCTAAGTATTTGCTGTGACACTCATATATTTAACTCAGGTGCTGTCCATTTCTTCTGATCATCCTTGAGATGGTTCTACACCTTCATTTGAGTCCAGCTGTGTTTGATTATACTGATTGGACTTGATTAGGAAAGCCACCCACCTGTCTATATAAGACCTTACAGCTCACAGTGCATGTCAGAGCAAATGAGAATCATGAGGTCAAAGGAACTGTCTGAAGAGCTCAGAGACAAAATTGTGGCAAGGCACAGATCTGGCCTAGGTTACAAAAAAAAATTCTGCTGCACTTAAGGTTCCTAAGAGCACAGTGGCCTCCATAATCCTTAAATGGAAGACGTTTGGGATGACCAGAACCCTTCCTAGAGCTGGCCGTCCGGCCAAACTGAGCTATCGGGGGAGAAGAGCCTTGGTGAGAGAGGTAAAGAAGAACCCAAAGATCACTGTGGCTGAGCTCCAGAGATGCAGTCGGAAGATGGGAGAAAGTTGTATTAAGTCAACCATCACTGCAGCCATCCACCAATCAGGGCTTTATGGCAGAGTGGCCAGACGGAAGCCTCTCCTCAGTGCAAGACACATGAAAGCACACCTGACGGGCTCCAAGATGGTGATAAATAAGATTCTCTGGTCTGATGAGACCAAGATAGAACTTTTTGGCCTTAATTCTAAGCAGTATGTGTGGAGAAAACCAGGCACTGCTCATCACCTGTCCAATACAGTCTCAACAGTGAAGCATGGTGGTGGCAGCATCATGCTGTGGGGGTGTTTTTCGGCTACAGGGACAGGACGACTGGTTGCAATCGAGGGAAAGATGAATGCAGCCAAGTACAGGGATATCCTGGACGAAAACCTTCTCCAGAGTGCTCTGGACCTCAGACTGGGCCGAAGGTTCACCTTCCAACAAGACGATGACCCTAAGCACACAGCTAAAATAACGAAGGAGTGGCTTCACAACAACTCCGTGACTGTTCTTGAATGGCCCAGCCAGAGCCCTGACTTAAACCCAATTGAGCATCTCTGGAGAGACCTGAAAATGGCTGTCCACCAACGTTTACCATCCAACCTGACAGAACTGGAGAGGATCTGCAAGGAGGAATGGCAGAGGATACCCAAATCCAGGTGTGAAAAACTTGTTGCATCTTTCCCAAAAAGACTCATGGCTGTATTAGATCAAAAGGGTGCTTCTACTAAATACTGAGCAAAGGGTCTGAATACTTAGGACCATGTGATATTTCAGTTTTTCTTTTTTAATAAATGTGCAAAAATGTCAACAATTCAGTGTTTTTCTGTCAATATGGGGTGCTGTGTGTACAATAATGAGGAAAAAAAAAGAACTTTTAATGATTTTAGCAAATGGCTACAATATAACAAAGAGTGAAAAATTGAAGGGGGTCTGAATACTTTCCGTACCCACTGTATATATATACACATACGCTTTTTGTACCTGTATAGAACATCATCAGGATGTAAATACAGAAGCACAAAGGATAAGACAAAGAAAGTCAAACTGGACTGACCGTTTAAAACTATGAAAACACCTTTGCGATACATGTGATTCCTTTTTAAAAGGTCGATGTCAGTGTAATATTCCAATATATTTACTCAGTTGCAACGCTCATTGAAAACAGCAGGCATGCTTTGGATCTTTTCTGAGTTTCTCTTCAGGGGGATTTTTAAGCTGTTCTAGGTTAAGGAGCTACTTTTAGCGTTAGATAAATGAATTATATAAGTGAATTACTCTTAGATGACAATTTTTTGAGTCCTAAAATTAGGAGCAACACAGCCCTATTTTTAAAGAATTGCTCCTAAATTTCCTCAGTAGGAGCAAATTTTAGCCGTAAGTATTGTTCGATACTGTTATTGAAAGGAATATCTGTGCAGACACCTATAATATAACATTATAGCTTTGATTCCAGCCTGACTTGATTTTCAAACAAATTTAGAACAATTTCACATTTTTAGTAATAGCATGTATAGTTAGGCTTTACATGCAACTTATTAATATATATTTATAGGCTTGAGTTTATACCTTGCTCTCTCTCAGATAAGGAAATCGTTCGTTGACAGAATCATTCCTTCTTTTGCTTGCCAAGCTGTGGAAAACAACGATTTCATCTCACTAAGTGAAGGTTCTCCTAAAGAAGGTTACTAAACTTCACATTTCCTAAACTAAAAATGTGGACAGCAAATATTTTGAATTCCAACCTATTTCATACCCAAAGTGATTTATTTATTTTTTAAACCTCTTAAGATGGATGCCAGTTGTGAAACCTATGACGAATTCACGCCCCTTCATACAGCATGTGAGTTGGGGAATTTAGAGATGATTAATTTCTTGCTGTCAAAGGGGATGTCTCCTTATCACAAGGACCGCTTTGGAAACTGCCCAATGTACCTGGCCATTAAAAACAGGTACATACAGTACACATGTGATCTGAAATGGGTTGTAGACTCTAGAACTGCATTGATTAGTTGACATTTTTGACTAGTAAAACGTCAACTTTTATTTCATCTATCACCATTTAGAGTTCGCTCTGTCTGGCTTTATAGACTCCTGTAGGGGTGATGTATTCTTGTCGGCCAAAACACAGAAATTATTTAGCAATATAATATAATTTTAGGAAAATATTTTTTTTAATAAAAACTGAAAAAGTTGCCAGATCTTTAATGATGGTGACGTTGAAGTCATGAGTTCGTGTTGTAGTTCGTTTATGGCCTTTAGATTTTTACTTTTGGCGATTGTATTTAGACTTCAAGTTTCATAAAAGTTGAGTTCATGTGTGTCGTTATTTGTTCATCATTATCATGATGTGCAAAACGTGTAAGAACCTTGACTTTTGCTAGTCTCATAGCTTTTTTTCTGCAATACCAGAAAAATCCTATTGGGTTTATGTTGAGGGAACTAGGCCTACAAAAACATGTCATCCCTGCAGCACTTTACTGACAGCAGCTCATTTATCCTATATTATCTCAGGCTGAATTCTCACTCAATGTAATTCAAACTAACATTGGGGGCATAAATTAATCATTTGTACATGCTTAGCTCAAACATGTCACTGTACAGTAGCTGTATTGGTGTTTCTTTTAGGCAGTGTCATGCTGTTAAACTCCTGAGCTTAGGAGGAGTCACTGTTAGACTACAGACTCTGAGAATTGCCATAGAAATTATCCAGTAAGCATTTACCATGTAGTATCTCACACATAAATGTCACACAACATTTTACAGCACAATGCATGTTTCTTGTTAATATAATTGTATGAGTCAATGAGCTTATTTTTGTTTAACCTCTCACTCAACAGAGCGGTACAGAACAGAGATTACCCTCTGCTGCGTGCTTGGTTTCTATCAGGAGTTGACATGGACGCTAAAGACTATAATGAACGCACTGTAATGCATGAGGCGGTTTATCTGGGAGATAAATCTATGATCGGCAGACTACTGGAATATGGAGCCAAACCACTGGTATGAACTACTTTCTTATTGGACAATATTAGAGAAGGATGAGGTGGTTAATGGTAAATGTTTATTTAAAAAAACAGATTTAATATTAAACACACTGACACTAGATAAACTTTTGGATTTACTCCTTCTCTCCATTTCTCCAGGAGAGAGATGTATGGGGTCAGACAGCCATGGATTATGCTCAAAATGACACAACGATCATGGCTCTTTTTGAGCCTTTTTTCACAATGCATCTATCTGCTGTTTAAGGCAGAACATTCACACAAATAAAAAAGGTTCTAATAATAACAATAATAGAAAAAAAAAGGTCTTTTATCAGAAACCTTTTTATTTAATCTTTTTTGTGAATTTGTATTTTTCTCTCAATCTGCTGTACTTGTAGGAGGAAAAATAAATAAACTACTAATAAATAATAATAATAAATAAATCTATGACAGTACCAATGTGTGTCATGATGTTGGCTTATAGTGTGCACACTATTCTTTATGTTTTTCACAATTTTAAGGTGTAGGCCTACGTACACTGCTCAGTTAGTACATTTATACATAATTTCTTTGGCATTTTCAAAATTCCCCCAAAGGCTAAACATGGTTGTGAGAGTTATAATCGTAGTTAAGAATAGTCTTTCACAATTCTCATATGGGATCAATTTATGTGTCGTTTTTTTCTGGATGATGTAAACCGTACAGTCTCTTTAGTCATCGGTAGGCGGCAGGGTTGCTCCTCCTTCCAGAAAGGAAAAAGGAAGCAGGCATTTGCTCGAGGAAAATTATTAACGCTTCATGGATTAGTTTAGTAAACTTCAAGTTTATTATTGATGGATAGAGCTGGCATGTTTTGTAAGACTATTTATCTGACTCTAATATGGAAAAAGCCCATCCAAAACTTAATTTACTAATCCCCAAGCGGAGACGCCTGAATTCAGCGTCTTGAGTCTTTCTGTGTAGGACACGTTCAGTTGTTTTCCAGTTGTTTCTTTAACACGTCGTTTGAGAAGAACATTTTCCTCACGTATAATAATTCTGCGCCAGCGGTGTCTAAGAGTAGACTAGTTAACGTGACCTTTTTAAAATGGGTCGGTGTTTATATTTTACAACACTTATACTTTCAGTTTCATATCAGTTGATATTGTGTCACTCTTTCGAATGGGACAAGCAATCAGGTCCCCTGCAAAATGTGCGGTCCATCATCACAAGTTTGTCGGAGGAAGCACACAGTTGCCTAGTCTCTACAGTCGGCGAAAACAGAGTCAATCTGTGTCTCAAGGTGAGCTGATATTGTGGAAAACCCGTCTTTTATAACAGAATTTTCCATATTGTAAATGCTTTTTGGTATCTATATCTCTATCTATCTAGTTCAGGGTTCCTCAAACTCGGTCCTGGAGGGCCACTGTCCTGCTCAGTTTAGCTCCAACCCTGATCAAACACACCTAGCTGTGAGTTTCTAGTGATCCTGAAGACATTGATTAGATTGCTCAGGTGTGTTTGATCAGTGTAGGACAGCAGAGTTGTCCAGGACCGAGGACCGAGTTTGAGGAACCCTGATCTAAGGTGAAGGCGAAGGATTTGACAAAAATCGGTGTATTAGGTTTTAAAAGCAAATAAATCAATGTAATATTTGGAAACCTTCTGGTGGTCAAACTAGACCTGATGTTTCATATAGGTTAAGTAATGTGATGAAAACCTGAGGTTACTTTGATAAACCAGCTGTGTGAACTTGAAGTGATCTGAAATATCAGTGAAATGACTTTGACACCAGTTCAAAGTGGTTAAGAAAAGTGAGGTTAGTTATAAGAAAAGCAGAACTTGTGTAATTTGCTTTGCAGATACGGTTTGATAATTAGCTAATGCAGTGAAATTCATACAATTCTAAGAGTAGTGTCCAAATACTTTTCCAGGGCTACCTGTATATGATATTACTACATGATGCTTTTTGGATGACTTTGTGCTGTTCTGTGGAGTTGTTCTTTTTTGGAAAAACATTTACACTATTGTATTTTATTTATGGGTACTAGTTTCTACAAAGCGGTGTGAAGTGGCTATCAGATGCAGTGGCATCAGCTCTTAACACGGTCATCCAGTATGTTATGGAAATCTTGGAATCATCAGGAATTGACGGTAATTTTACAAAAAAAAAAATCTTTACTTAAAATGTATTTGAACCAAAGCACATACTAACATGTACATTTTTCCATGTGTCTATCTAGCCAAGCTACCTTTCCAAAAAGTTACTCCGGAGGGAGTGATTTTTGTCACTCAGTGGGCCCTTCTGGCTGTAGTGGCCTACATGATAATATCCTTCATCCTGCGCTTGGTTGTCGGTGCTGTGAGGCAGGCTCTGTGGCTGCTGAAGGTCATCTTTGCCATTGGCATGTTTGGATTGATTCTCAGTGATACTGGAGCCTCTGCAGAAACCACAGCGATGAGATTAGCAGGCCTGGCGTGTGTTTGTGTCCTGTTAGGAATAGGTGCAACATCTGCAAAGCCAGATACGCACCTCGAAAACAAAATCAAGATGCTGGAGAGACGACTAAGAGAGATGGAGAAAAGCAAAATGGAATGATATGGAAACCCTCACCAGACCAGATGTAACTTTAATTTCCATTTCTCTTGTAATTCCAAGGATAGAATTCAGCATGTTATTGTGTCTTGATACCCCCCGCAATACAACCACAAGTGCATTTTGTTTGTCTAAACTTGGAGGGTGCATTAATATTTCAAGAGTTAGTTAAAGGATTATTGATTATCAAGTAAACTGGTCCCATAGCACAACTGGATCTGGCATTTAAAGGCCAATTAACATCCCACAAATGTTGGCCATTGGATTTCGACACGTCAAAACACTAATTGAACATGTGCGGTCAGGTGAAAACAAACCCTGACCTGACGGGGACAAAACCCAACAAACGTGTTTGTTGGCGTTTATCTGTTTGGTGTGAATTGGCCTTTAGGGGTCTAATTGTTCACAAATACTGAATGTTCAAACACAGAGAAAAGTTCATTTTACAGTGTCTGGGGCTTTTAAGATTCAGAGAACTGCTAAATGTCTTCACGCTGCATTTAAATAATCTTGTTTTTGTTGCTTTGTAAATTATTCATAGAAATGATGGACAGGGCAACATTACAAAATGTATTTAATCAGTTCATCATAATAAATTTGTTAACAAAACCTGTCCAATAAAGGAATTCTTCATGAGAACAATCCACTACATTTTTCTATAGCTCGTTAGGAGAAGAAAAAGCCTGAAATGAATCCCTAAAGTCAGAAATCACAAACTGAAAATTTGGTCTCTGCATTTAATCTGAACCAGATGCAAATCTTCTGCTCAAATTCCAGAATCTCCATTTTATTCGTTTTTCTCTTTCTTTTTTGTACCCTATTCTACATACCCCCTTCAACTGGCTGAATCCAGAGGAATCTTTCTTGTTATGCTGACTTTACTGAAACCTCAGGAATAAAAAAAAGAATCGCAGCTGCAATGTCTATTTTGATACAATCCTGGACATGCTCGATTCTAGCTATGTGCTAGAAATTTAGCTTAGAAATGACATGAATATTTATGTTTATTGTCATTCTTCTTATTATAGTTTAAAGTGTAACAATAAAATAAAATTACTTTACTGATGATGCAACATATAACAAGGGATAAGGCATTGCCAGTTGGCTCTAGATGTCTGAGAAAATAAAACATACAGAGAACATGTAATATGAATAATAAACAGTAAGAAAAACAGTCATGTTGGCAGAAATTGATAACAGTATTTTACTTCAGAACAATGGTAGGCCTATTTATATTTCTATATCCATTGTGATATGAAGGCCATTTAAATTGAGTAAGTACAATGTTTACCCTATAATATAAAACTACATCGCTATAACATTTTATGCATATATTCAAGTATAAATGTTTTTTGGTTTGAGGCAGTTGTTGTTTAATTCCAGCTAACAGTACTTTGAAAATTCCCTAAGCAAATGCAGAAAAGAGGCTATTTGTGTTAGTTGAGAAAAATCACTAAAACTACATTAATACATTTGAATTCACTTACATGCATATTAAATAGTAATGTGTACATGTGTTACATTTATTATGTGTGTGTGTGTGTGTATGTATGTATGTATATATATATATATATACACACACACATATACATATATATATATACACACACACATACACACACCTCCTGTAAAGATGTTGCATATGAAGCCAATTCCTGGGGTCTATGTGCTCTTAAAACAGGTAAAAATAACATTGTATATCTTAGACAGTTTTTTTGTTGTTGTAAAACTAGATGCCTCTCAAGAGACAGGGGTAAGCATGTACAAAACAAAAGTTGCCAAAAATAATAAGAATGAAAATATATGTTGTCAAGAATAGAGGGACACCTGTACAAAAACTTACTAAATTAATGGCTTATTCTATATAGTTCTACACAAAAGTGTAGAACATGGCTTTTTTAAGGCTGACTGTTGGATGGTAAAGTGAAAATGGTAGCTTAGTGTCACCTTCAAGGGATAGTTTACCCAAAACATGAAAATTCTGTCATCATTTACTCTCCCTCATGTCATTTCAAACCTGTATGCAGTTCTTTCTTCTGTGGAACCCCAAAATATTTTGAAGAATGATGGAAACCAAATAGTATTGATGCCCAACTGCCCATTAACTTCCATTGCATAGACAAAAAAAATAAAAAATATATATATGTTCAAAATATCTTCTTTTATTTTCTAGTCATACAGATTTGGAATGACATGAGGGGTAAGTAGATGATGACAGAATTAGATTTTTTGGGGTAAACCGTCCCGTTGAAAGTGAGCTTCAGAAAAGGCCATTACATGCCTGCCAGTTTGTCTATGGATATTGCATTGCTGCTTCAATTTGCACACCTTTCAGCAATAGGTGTCGTTGGAAGCCCATTTAGAAGGCAAATCCTCATATTTTTGTCCCTGTAGCATGAATATAATATGAAAACATTTGGCTGACAATCTGGTGGTAGCTTTCTAACTGTAAAATATGTATCATTGGTATCATTCAACAGCTTCTTTCCTACTACTAAACACCAACAGAGTGACATTAAGAGGTAGGAAAAAATAGCAGTAGCAGTTTTTAAGTCCTATTAATTCTCCAGACAGAAATTATTATTATTGTTTACAGTGAGAATGACCATCACTGACTGATCTGTTTGAGGTATTCATCAATATAAAAGTTAAAATTTGAAATTTAACCACAGTGAGAACAATGTCCTGTCCTTTCAAAATATCAAAGGACAAAAAAAAAAGTTATTTTTATTAAAAGCATTAAAAGCATTAAAAGCTTGAGTTTTGTAGGAATCTAATCAACAGCTAAGTGTTTGTTTCTCTTACAGTGATAATTCAGGATTTTGGAGTATCTAAAGGAAGTTGCCGCCAGAAGACTTTCCTTTGTTAACGTCAAACTGGACACTAGATTCACCGGAGTTAAGGATATCCATGGAAACGCTGGTCATAGCAGACTGGTAAGACTAGAAAAAGAGGGGTAAGAGAGTGAGACAGAGAGAGTCAGTGGGTTCATTTTAAGCAATTTTGGGCACATTTTCTGCATTTTGTTAAAAAATTTCTCAGAATGAATGCAGACATTACAAAAAGGCTGTTACTGAAGGAATGGACAGTTTCGGGAACATTTGAGAATTGTACACTTAGAAACAACACTGCAAGATTGCACCAAAATGTTTACTCACAAGTAGGGGGGAAAAACAATAAAATTATCATTACCCGTTTAATGATTTTGCAGACTGTGACAAAAAGTGTAAGCTTTACCTCAGGTTGAGGTGTGAGCAGTGGTGCGGTGGGAGACGGATCATTCATCTTCAACCCTGCGGCTTCAGGCCCAGGAGGAGCGCTGTACATCACTGGTGTATAGTTCTGAGGACACAGAGTGTAAACATGTTCAAAAATATACACAAACAAGCACATGCACACTAAGAATGACTTAATGTGCATACTTTTTTTTTTTTTTTAAAGGGACGTTTATAAAAGCTACTTATATGTCCTTATTAAACTATGGCCTAATCCTGGCTTAACTAATTATTGTTGCTTTTTGTCTTTTACACATTCACTTGCAAACTTTTTAGTAAAAATAAGGAAACAGAAATGATAAAATGCAGGATGAAAAAAAAATAATACAATTGCAACATATGTTGGATGTACCACAGGTGCAGATGGGTTGTACTGGGTGGGAGGGGCATTCCACTGTGGAGGCTGAGCGGGCGGGACTCCAGGTCCAAAGTCAGGAGGATAGACAGGGTTTTGAGGCACATACGCTGGAGGAAAGCCCTTAAAAAGAGAACATGCACAAAACGGTTTTTTTTCCAGTTTAGAGTGCACATATAACCCTCACTTAAAAATAAATAAATAAATAAATATATTCTTTTCAGCAAGGAAAAGAAGTACATCAATTTTGGCATTAAGTTTTGTGTGGTATACTGGTTCCTCATGCAAACCAGCATAATAAGCATGGAATTCATGTTGGTTTAAGGTGTACCAGCATATCTTGAATTTTGGCATTAAAGGGATAGTTCACCCAAAAATGAAAATTAGCCCATGATTTACTCACCCTCAAGCCATTCTAGGTGTATATGACATCCTTCTTTCAGACGAACACAATCGGAGTTATATAAAAAATTGTCCTGGCTCTTCCAAGTTTTATAAGGGGAGTCAATGGGTATATTTTCTTGGAAGTCCATCAGAGCGTATCCATCCATGATAAAAGTGCTTGAAACGGCTCTGAGGGGGTTAATAAAGGCCTTCTGAAGTGAAGCGATGCGTTCGTGTAAGAAAAATATAAATTTTTTAAACTTTATCGACTAAAATAACTAGCTTCCAAGCTTTCAAGTTCAAGGGTTTCTCTTTTGGCGTAAGTCGACTTGCGTACGGCCATCTGCCGAAAGCTAGTTATTTTAGTCGATAAAGTTTTAAAAATTTATATTTTTCTTACACGAACGCATCGCTTCACTTCAGAAGGCCTTTATTAACCCCCTCAGAGCCGTTTCAAGCACTTTTATCATGGATGGATACGCTCTGATGGACTTCAAAGAAAATATACCATTATAAAGCTTGGAAGAGCCAGGGCATTTTTTTAATATAACTCTGATTGTAGAAGAACTCTGAAAGAAGGATGTCATATACACCTAGGATGGCTTCAGGGTGAGTGAATCATGGGCTAATTTTCTTTTTTGGGTGAACTAACCTTTTAAGTTTGCATGCCTATTCTTGTCCACCAGCTAAACCAGCTTATAAAGGTCTGTTCACACAGAACACATTTTTGCATTCCACTGCGCTGCTTTTCCATTATTTTTCCATTATTAATCAAGCACTTCGAGTAAAATGAAGTTTTGCTATAACATTTTTTTTAAGTTACTGCTTCCTTAGGATGATCTGCTTGTGTTGTAACATTCTTTATTTGTCCCTTTGAATAAAATGATCTGTTAAATGAATAAAAGTAAATGTAAATCTCTGTCTATGTGAACTCACAGGGTTTGGAGAAATAGCAGGTTGTCCACTCCACTCTGTTGGTGGAGGATAATGAATCTGTCCTTGACCTGGATGAGGCGGATAATCAGCGATGTTGCCCTTTGGTCAGAAACCAAAAACCATTCATATTCATTACACTGTACAGCAGCTACAGGGACTAAAATCTATAAATGTTGCTTGGCATGATCCTGTTAAAAAATATTTTTTTGTTATTTATTAAAAAAAATTTAAATACATTTTTGCCTTCATTTTACAACACAAGGGGGTGGGGGGTGGACAGGAAAGAACAGGGAGAGAGACAGAATCTACCTGGCCAGGGCCTCCAGGACCTATAGGACCTACAGGATATGTCACTGTGTTGCTGCAAGGTACGGACACTGGTACAGTATTAAGGATGTTGGACTCCACTGTTTGTGACTTGGTGGTCCGGCACCTATTGCAGATTCTTTTTCTGCAGCAGAAGCAGCAGATTCCAGTAGGAATGCCAAGCAGCAGTAGAGCTAAAAAACCCTCACCAGCTTTACGTTCATGTTGATCTACATGAAACATTTGAAGAGATGAGACAAGAAAAACATAATAGTGGTTACTAATGCATGCATCATAAATCTCTAGAATAATCCTGCAAAACACAGACACAGGAATACATTTTTATACTAATAGTACTGTTTAAAACAAAAAAAGTTTCCTGTGATGACAAAACTGAACTTTCAGCATCAGTACTTCAGTCTTCAGTGTCACAGGATCCTTCAGAAATCATATAATCATATGATTAATCAATATCAATCATATAATCAATATAATCATATAATAATAATAATATAACTTTAAACTAATTTAACCTTCAAACTACTTTAAACTTCAAACTTCTTCAAACTTTCTGGTCTGGCTTTCTCAAGCCAACTTAAAGTTTGTCTCGACGAACCTTTTAATCATCTAATAAGCCTATTTGGTGTTCAAGAAACTTAAAATGTTGAAAACAGTTGTCCTCAATATTTTTGTGGAAACCGAGATTTATTTCAGTATTCTTTAATAAATAGAAAGTGCAACAGAACAGTATTTATTTACATTTACATTGAATAATTTAGCAGACGCTTGTATCCAAAGCGACTTACAAATGAAGAGAGCAATAGAACCAGTCACATCAACAACATAGGGCAACAAAATGCAAATGCCGTGACCAGTCCCAACTAGTCTAGCGCAGCACATTTTTTTATATATTAGATAAAGAACAGTAGAAATGTTGGCGAAATTTATTTTTATTTTTTGAAAAAGAAAAAGAGCAGTTTTTGAAAATGGCTAAAGACTCAGCAGCTCAGGTTGAACCCGAGCTTGGAACAGTCAAGGTAAACGTCTGTGAAAATATTGTTGTGCCTCTTTGAGATGGCACCACAAGGCGCCGTTCACTTGTAGAATGCAAGTTTTCGGATGGCACGTAGGTCTGAAGTAATGAGTTAAGGTATAGGGGTGCAGAGCCAGTAGTTGTTCAGTAGGCAAACATCAGTGCCTTGATTTTGATGCGAGCGGCAACTGGCAACCAGTGCAATTTTATGAGGAGAGGTGTGACGTGCGCTCTTTTCGGCTCATTAAAGACCTCTCTTACTGCAGCATTTTGGTTCAGTTGCAGAGGTTTGACAGTGGATGCTGGAAGGCCTGCCAAGAGAACATTACAATAGTCCAGTCTGGATAGAACAAGAGCTTGGACAAAGAGTTGTGTAGCATGTTCTGATAGGAAGGGCCTGATCCTTCTAATGTTGTATAAGTCAAATCTGCAGGACTGGGCAGTTCTAGCAATGTGGTCTGTGAAGTTTAACTGATCGTCAATCACAACTCTAAGGTTCCTGGCTGTCCTGGATGGAGTTATGGTTGACAAACCATGGTCGAGACCACAAGAAGCTCTGTCTTTGTAAGGTTGACTTGGAGGTGGTGGTCCTTCATCCAGCAAGAAATGTCTGTCAGGCAAGCCAAGATAAGAGCATCTACCTTCGGATCATCTGGTTGGAATGAGAGGTAGAGTTGTGTGTCCTTAGCATAGCAATGATAGGAAAAACCATGTTTCTGATTGACAGACCGTAGTGATGACATGTAGATGGAGAAGAGGTCCAAGCACTGAGCCTTGAGGCACCCAGTAGTTTCTTTCTTGTGCAAAATCACTTCTCAGAGATCTTTGATGTCAGAATCTTATTTTCCAATCAGACTGGTAGTGTAGAAGATTTTATTATTTAGAAAATAAGTAATTTAGCTATATATTTGTACACTATTATTTCCTCTGTATGTGACTTTGGTTTGACTTTTGGAAGCCTGAAGAAAGGCCTGGAATGTTGCTTTCATTAGAAAATTCTATTCTAGTATGTCACATGGTACAAGACCTTTACCCAAAAATATCTATAGGGTGTGTCACCATCTTTGGAAAAGGATGTATGGTATATATCTGTGAGCTGAGCAAAAATCTGGAGCTATCTTCTGCAGAAGATGCTCGGCTTTGTTGTAAAATAAAGTATAACATTTCTGGCATCAAAGATCTCTGAGAAGTGACTTCACAAAAGAGAGAAACCACAACAGTAGTTGTCCAGGAGGTTGTTCTGTGCAAGAAAGGTCGATACTTGGTTGAACACGACTTTTTCAAGAGTTTTAATAACGAATGGGAGAAGGGATAGCGGTCTGTAATTTTCTAGAAGTGCTAGATTTAGAGTGGGTTTCTTAAGCATATGGATATCCGAGTCTGCTTAAATGTTGTGGGAAAGGTTGGCTCGAAAAAGAAATGGCTCGAAGGAGATGAGTGGGTATAGGTTTAAGCGGACAGGTAGTAGGGTGATTGAAAAGTTTGGAGACTTCTGCCTCCTAGAGCAGAGAGAAGGAGGGGATGTCGATTTGTGGTGTGGAAAATTGGCCGCTGATGGTTGTTATTTTATATATGAAGAATGTGGCAAAGTCATCAGCTGTTACGGCTGATGAAGGAGGGGGAAGAGGAGGATTATGAAGAGAATGTTTTGAAAAGTGTGCGAGAGTCAGAAGAATTGTTAATTTTGTTGTGATAGTAAGTTAATTTAGCAGTACAGACATTAGCAAATAAGGAAGAGAGGAGGGACTGATACAAACCACGGTAAGTGGGATGTTTTGATAAGCCCCCCTTCCACTCTGCAGCCTTGAATTGAGGATGATACTCGCTAAGAAAGGCTAGCTTGGATGCAAGGGGGCAGAAGTTGTCTTAACAAGATATTAGAGTGCAGAAAAAGAGTCAGTTGCACTGTTAGTACAGTATCTAGTGATAAGAGCTGATTAGGGGGAGGAAGTGTGGATGAGACCAAAGAGGATAGGCGGGAGGGTAAGAGTGATAGTAGATTACGCCGAAAGGTGACTTGTGGAGGAGTGTGTGTTGTGTCATGAGCCAATTAATTCTATTTGAATTAATTCAATTTGAATTAGAAATCTTTTGCAGCATTATAAATGTCTTTACTGTCAATTTAATGTATAAGTGCAGAATAAAATTGGTCTTTCAAGGTTACAAAGCTCAAAGTCCACTCCAAAGGGAGATATTTTATTTAACAGAATCCACTTGAACTACAACGAAAGACTTGTTTGGACTACAACACGTTTTTTCAAGGCTTTGTGAAGTCACAATGTTACTCATTTAAATACTGTAATCCCCGCCCACGGAATACGCAAAAAAAGGGGATGAGGCCTGGTTGAGCTGCATTAGAGAAGATTATATGATCGCTATGTTAAAGAGACACTGCTTTTTCTACCCCGTTTCTAAAACTCATTTGTTTGACCTTCCAAAAGCTGCGGAACTTAAGAGTGGTTTAAATTTATTTTAAACACTGTTCCTAAACATTATAATCCTAACGTTTATCTGTGTGTGGTACATTTTACGGATAACAGCTTCCAGAACCACAATGCAGGCAATGCACAAAAGCTTCTCCTGAAATGGATCAGTTCCCACTTTGTCGGGACAAAGTTGTTGTTTATGGATCACAACTCGTAAGAATGTCTTATTATTTGTAGTTACGTTTTCTATTAACAATTCCAATGATAAGTTTTATGTTGTTGCTACACTCGCCTGCTAGCCAACATTAGTGTTTATATAGTGTTTACTGTAGCTTTTGTAAGCTCTCGCTTTTGCAAGGAATATTAACCAGCGTTTTGTGATCAATTACTGTTTGTATTGCCATAGTTTTCAGACAAATATCATGATTAATGATATATAACATCGTATCTAAAATGTATAAAAAACAAAACAAAAAACATACCACTCTGAAATGTCCTGTGAAATCCCTGCTTGCAAAGTCAGTGCATGAAATCCATTCTGGGATCCATTCTTGGTTACTAATACGAGTTGTCATTCTGTTCAGCGGTGTTCCCTTATCATCATCAGCATAGGCGTAATTTGCGGGTGGGACGGGTGGGACATGTCCCCACCACTTTTTGCTAAGGTCGATATTGTCCCCACCACTTTTGAAATATCTCGCGGCACGAATGTACCAATACAAATAAATAAAACATCTCCAGTTAACTAGCAGAGCATTCATTTAGTTCGTTTGTAAGAGGCGATCTAGCATTGAAATGTGTTGTTTTTGAAATCAAGTGATCAAAGTGCTCGTTGTCGCTGCGAGCAGATACAGATACAGACACAGGCATGGATACTGTGTTCTCTTGTGGCTCGCGCACAGTCATCACTCGGACGCGTGCTTCAATCCGTTGTGGAGACTCTCTATTCGTTCCGGTGAAATTACAAAACAAAATGCATACAAAAGTATGATTGCCTGATATACAACCACTGATAAACATAATGGGTTTTAATGAGAAAAATATATATATATATACGAGTGCGGATTAGAACCCACAACCTCTGACACGCTTGGCAAAAGCTCTACCACTGGACCATTTCAATATACATATTTTTCTAACGGATTTACCCACACCAACATATATCAAACCTCATTAAACGACAAATTAAACCCATGCACTATTTCAATCGATTGCTGGACATGTTATTGTACATACATCGATTTATGATTTAGCATTCATAAATCCCTACCGCCCCCCCCCCCCCCCCCCCCCCGTTTTTTTTTTTTTTTTTTTAAACCCGTCCCACCCACTTTTTAAAACAAAGTTACGCCACTGATCATCAGTATATCAATTATTGTCTTTTCAGTGTTCTTGGTGCAGTCTCATTTTTGCCAGTGTTGTGTTTGTTTGCCTGCCTGTATCTCAATTTATTCGTGTGGATTATTAAAGACCTTTCTGAATCTATTCCTCATCATTGTGTGTTCTACAACCGTGCGTGACACAATCACAACACACTGGGCGAGCAAACCAATCACAGCACATTTCATATTTCGAAAGGAGGGGCTTCATCGAAACCAGAACTAAAAGGCAGACGTTCGGGCCAGACTGGGGAGAGTAAATATGTGAAATATGTGAAAATATATTTCAAGCATGAAAGCATATTGTAGTACACCCCAAAAACAAAATCAAAGCTTTGTAAAAGGGCATAATAGGACCCCTTTAACACAAGTACCCAGAAGTGAGCTAAACCTGACAAAAATAAATCCTTTTGGGGACGTCCTCATTTGTAAAAACGTCATAAAAATAAAGTAAATGCAGTTTTGTTTGTTTTTTTGGTAAAAATGCAGAAAGTTTTCTGGTACAGTTATAGTATTTATTACTAGCTGCAAATTGCAAAACTATGGAAGTCTATGCAATGTCCCCATTTAAATAGTAAAAGTAAAAAGTGTGTGTGTGTGTGTGTGTGTGTGTGTGTGTGTGTGTGTGTGTGTGTGTGTGTGTGTGTGTGTAAAAATTTAAAATATACTGAAGAAAGTCTTTTCTTACCCACTAGTACCATTGTGTTGTTTGAGACAAGTCTGCCTTTATTATCGGTGAGCTCGTATCTGCCCAAATCTGACACATTGACATTGAGAACCTGGATCATTTCGCTGGTCACTTTAAGCCGGTTAATATAGTCTGGGTATTTCTTGCCCACTGGAACTCCATTCTCCACCAGGATGATAGATGAATAATTGCTGTAAAACCGAAGCGTGGCATCAGTCTGCTTGAGTCCTAGCAGTGGTATAGTCAGTTTTTCACCTGCTATACGGTCAATGATTTCCCTGTTGGCTGAAAAAACAACAACAACAAAAAAAAACAGTGAGGATATGTGGACCGTCACAGAGATATTATTTTGAGATAGAGGTTTAAATTACTACTCACTGTTGACCTTCACTGTATAACTGGAGATAGTTGAACCAAAATTATTGCGCAGGGTGTAGGTTCCCTCGTCGTCAAACGTAACTTGTCTGATTATGAAAGACCAGCCATTACTAGCGCTGTTCACTTGGCCTTTACTGGGTTTATTGTGCCCGAAAGAGAGGCTTCTATGTTCCCAGATAGTATATTGATCTCTCTCATCAGCAGAGGTAAACTCCAACCTCTCTGTCCTTTCAGGAAGATCCAGAAACAACTGACGGCCATGGATTATATCCCTTCGAGATATTGCTGAGACTGGCACTGAGGGAGACAATTTTTGTTTTGTTGTTTCATATTCTAGAGATGTTGTTTAGAATTACAAGATGAGTAGGAGTTCTTTAGAACTGCTGGGCAATTAGAATCATGTATATACTGCTTTTTTTGTCTTATATGTCAACGCATGACATGATTCAACTGTGATTCTAAAGAACTAAATTTACATGTCCTTGCAGAATCATCTTCAGTAAGATTATTTTAGTGTGTAAGAAGCAAATGTTGTCATACCTGCACAAATAGCAGCTGCTAGGAAGGTCCAAACACTCAGCATCTGTTTGAGAAATGATCTATTAATATTGCAGATAGATTCTGAACACATATTACATTAAAACAATAACCTTATTGTTTTAGCCAGAGTTCTAGAAAGAAGCATATTGTCTTAAACTGGTTAAAACAGCTTTTGGGCCTACGGTATCATATGAATGAATGAATGAATGAATGAATGAATGAATGAATGAAGCTTTATTATTGTGTCATGCGTATGATTACGCCCAGCCCGCATGGACTTACAAGACACCAACATTAGTAACCATAAGTAAGAGGATTAATATACAAGATAAATATACAAAATAGACAGATCCAGAGTACATCGAATACATTGCTCCCCAAATAATAGTAATAGAAATAATAATAGTAATAGTACATATTCAAATACATGCAAGTATACACGTGTATTCTCATCTATTCACATAACCACTCATATAAACCCATAATCCTACACAGAACAAAATTAAATCTAATTAAACAAACTAGCTTGCCTTCTTTTCCAGGCCTTTGAAACAAAGTTTGCAAACTTAAATACGTGCAATAGAGTTCAAAGGTACAGCACGCACATCCAAAACAATAAAACTGGGTGCTGGGCAGACAAGTAGTTGCAAAGATAAACAATGAGTCTGCACACCAGAAAATGCTCCTTAGCGATTTTAATGGTTGCTCACCACGTGTAACGTGTCTGATGAAGGGCTTGGGCCCGAAACGTTACACGTGGTGAGCAACCATTAAAATTGCTAAGGAGCATTTTCTGGTGTGCAGACTCATTGTTTATCTTTGCAAACTTAAATACATCATAGTTAAATAAGCATAATAATTTTTGATCATCAGCATACCAAAACATTTCAGAAATTTGTCGTTTAACTTCCAGAAACAAAGATTCTCTTAGATCATCATAATGTGTACAATACAAAAGGAAATGAGATTCACTTTCCACTTCACCAAGGTCACATTCCTTCACCGGGAACACTATGGAAGTCAATGGGGCCCATCAACTGTTCGGTTACCGACATTCTTCAAAATATCTTCTTTTGTGTTCAGCAGAAGAAAGAAATTCATACAGGTTTGGAACAACTTGGGGGTGATTCAATTGTGACAGAATTCTCCTTTTTGGGTGAACTATGCTTTTAAGTATGGTAGCCTACAATACGGTGTATATATTAATTAATTAAATAGCCTGGACAGAGTACAAAAGGTTTTAGTGCACTGTTCAGCGATTGGGACACGCCCTTATAAATGGCAGCTAATTAATGATCTGCATCTCTGAAGCACGGTAGATTAATTTGGGCCAGATCCTCAATTTAATCTTTACGCTACTTGCGAATGCACGAATTAGTTATGTCGAGTAATCCAATTAATTAAACATTCAGGTGACGACTTAATGTAACTTCATACTGAAGTAAGAGACGCAAATGTGTCTGTCTGTGATTGTACGATTTTGGTTTAATCGGAAACCATGCATGCTTCGAATCAAACATCCACCAAAAGCAGCGGGGAATGCATAAACTGCTATCTGCAAGACAATGTTTGTCAAACTATCCTCATTTTAGGCGCCTGGTTTAAAAAAATAAATAAAATTAAACACAACAACAATAACGACTTTGTAAAAGAGAAGCATTCGCGTTTCCTGCATTAGATTATTTGCGGAATTTTAACAACGATGATAGGCTATATAGAGAAAGATCAAAGTGTACTTACAATGTTATCAATATGATGGACGTTTCCGTTGTAAATGTCGGATTTAACCGTGTGCCAGGGCTGTAAATTATGTTGTCGGTAATGGGTGTGTCCTGTGGAAATGGAGTTTAACTCAGCCCATCTGTGGTCGTGCATACAAACCGCTCCGGGCACATTCCTGTTCTTTTGTCAAGATGTAATGGATGATGCTTTTGTGGGAGGATTGATGTGTGCGTGTAAGTTTTGAAGTAGCCTATCTGAAAAAAAGGAATATTATGGCAAGTGTAGCATGCTCATGCCTGCCTTTGAGAAATACCCTATAATCCCTAGATTTAACGTAGGAGTACCGAACCCAACCTTTTCTTTCCCTAAATGTGTGGAATGTGATATTTAATAACTCACCTTTTCTCTTTCCTTTCTTGTGTTTAGATGGTTAAACTATTCGTTTTCTTATCGAAACTAACTGAGCTTTTGAAAAAAATAAATAAATTACTTTATCACATAGGCCTAAATAATGTAGGCTACCCTAATACATTTAACAACAATTTTGATTAGTCTTTTTAAATAAATGCAAGGGCATGTACCAATTTATTAATTTTATTATTCAAACCAAATATATGCTACTAAATATGGAGAGGAAATGCGGACCATCTTAGTCCTTCAGCTGTTCCTTCTATATTTTCCTCAAGCTATAACAGTCAGACGACGAACCTAATTCAGGCTGGCAAGCCTGCATAAACAAACAACAGGATACACGTCAGAGGCGTGGCTAGAGGACCCCTCCCATCCCAGCATGCATCAGTCTTAGCTCAGTGCAATGCTAATGCTCATGCTCATGAACATGGATGAATGCTTTGTAGAAGGGATAATCCTATAGCCTACACACTGGCCTTGTTGGAATACAAATTATATTTTATATTTTGATGGTCAAGAAAGCAGTTTTCATTTAAAAATGTAAACTGCTTCTGTGATTTCACTGAATATTGAAACTTTGAATTTTGGACTCTGTTGAAGAAAAGGATTATTATATTATTATAATATAAATCACTGCCGAATTATATTCGTCTATGTGGATTTCTCAACAACCCTTTTTATTTTACATAACTTTATACAGATAAAAGTAAGACGATAACTCAGAAAAACAAGTGATTTCACATAAATTTGTTGAATCTCAAAACTTACCAGACTGCTTTTTTTGTGGACTTGCTGTATACCGATCCCACACACCAGCTGTTCTTATTAATATTTTTACATTGTTTATCACGTTTATCACGTTTACATAGTGCCGGTATCCCTGGTATTCTCCTCCAGGTCAAAATTGATGTTACATAAGTGCTAAAGACTTTAATGTGTATAGCTAAGGAGGTACAGATAAGAATGATGTTGTTTTTGAGCAGATTGTGGCAAGTCTTCAAGGAAACACTAAAATCCAACTGTTGCTCTACCTGCACAAATATGAATGTTACAGATGTGTAAACCCATAACTTGACAGCATAATGAAACATCCTAATAATCCTTGTGTTTAGAAAGAGTCCTAAAATGTCATTGCAATTCCCCAACAGCCCTGAGGTTAAAGGTGTTTCCCCAATGACTGGAACTGGGTTGCTAAATTGCGTTTCTGACACATCCGTTAAATTCTGCATATTTTCTAAAACCTCTTACCCATATTAAAACATGAACACATTTACGAAACACCAAATCAGAATTTGAGATCTCTGCACCATCTGAAATTAGTTCAGATGTAATCAACCAGAATTGATAGTTTTCCCAATAATGATATTTCAGCACTGTGATTTTAAACACTGTAAAAAAATTCTAACCTCTCCAAGTCAAAATCTTCTAGTGACTGGTCACATCTAAATTTTTAAATTGGCCCAAGTGTAATTCTTGTTGCAATAGTCTGTTAACATTGGCTCAATGAGAAATAATACGTCAGACTAATTGAAAAATTTAGATGTAACCAGTCACTAGAAATTTTTGACTTGGGGATGTAATTTTTTTTTACAGTGAATGCAGTGAATGCTTATTGATTTTAAACTATTTGGATTTCACAAATCCCCAGTGGTTTAAAGTACCCATATTATGCTATTTTAAAGGTTCCTAATAGGTTTAAATGCATCCAAGATCAAAAAACACCTTAATTTTCCTCATAATATACATTGCACATCACCTAATTTCTCAAAGAGTCTGAAAATGGTTCAGTCTACAGTCTCTGGAAACCCCACCTTACCGCCAGCCCACTCTGCTCTGATTGGTCAGACGGCCCAGTCTGTTGTGATTGGTCTACCGCTTACAGACAGGGGGGCAGGGTTTCATAAAATAGTGAATCTTTCCTGGGCGCCGCCATTGATTAGCGGACCATCACCTGCTGTTAGCATTCCATTGACTCACATTCATTTTGGCGTCACTTTGACAGCGAATAACTTTACATCTGAGGTGTTTAAAGACTCCATTTGTCCATTATTTATTTCTAAAGAAACACGAAAATGTATAAAAGGCTCCATTACCTTGTATCTTACGTTATGGCCCCGTAGAAGCAATTTTTGTAAAAATAGGCTAACGATTGCGTCATAACCACGCGACTCTCTGTCACACAGTAGAGAGATTACCGTATGGACAGGAGGAGAAAATCGGGGGGACGTGGAGGCAAAATGACAAAGTAATTAATCAGAATACTTAGCAAAAGTTTCTCCTGCTCCTAGCTCATGGACACCTCCTACTCACACTCTCCGTCTCTGCAAGTTTCGTAAGGGAATGATTCAGATTTCTCTTGGCACAGCTACTAGAAGACAGACGGGTTGCTCACGTCACATCTACGTCGTCAAGCTCAGTTTGAGTCTGCGCAGTACGCTCAGCCATCAGGAAGTGAGAGCTTCTAATTGACTTCACTTGTCTCTGTTGAATCCAATGGGGTCGCTGTGTCCAGTTTATATACTGTCTACAGCACACTTTATTTTACAGTGTGTGTCATTAACTCTTAGAAGGAATGTGTAGAAAAATTACACAAATATGTGTAACACTCTAATGTACACATTTTGTGTCAATATCAACTAAAAATGTGTTGGAAAAAAATAACCTATTTTACACATAGCCTATCTATGTGTAGTTTAACATTAACACAACTTTGGAATTTACTCAAAGCATTTAACACAATATGAGTAGACTGATGTGCTGCTTACACATTTCATGTGTCATTTTTATAACACGTTATTTAAATTAGCTAGTTGAACCAATAAGGTCTAACGTTAGTGACTTTGAGTGAACAGAATCCAGTTCCAGTCAGTTCAGTAGTAGATAATAGTCTGTTAATGACAGAAACCATTTTGTTTTTACTTCTATATTGTTGAAAATAAAACATTTATAACATATCACTTCGTTATCGACTACCCCTCGCGTCAAAACTGTTCGTGAAAACACTTTTTACCAGGGTGGAGATGATGCTAGCAAGATTCTTGAGGTAAGCTGTAACGTTACTTGAATTCATATATTTACTTATGTTTATTTACAAAAACAATATGTTTTACTACTGTTATTTTAATACTGGTTTAAAAGCTAGGTTACGACGAGATTTTGCAGGCAAAAAAAAAAAACGTACATTGTCAATAAATGTAAGGTTCTCTTTCATCATCTCGTTTCGAGATCCACCTATGGGAAGGGCATCCTGTACCTGACCTCTGCAGAAGCATCCAATTGCACCAAGTCTGGCTAACAGACAGAAGCGCGCAGCCAATGCCAGGTAAGGCCATACCCCCTTACCTAAGGCATATAGCTGTCAGGCGCGCTCCTCCCCCTCAGTTGACATTCGCTTCTCGCGATCTCTGCACTGACACAGTTCGGTTGGATTAACGTTACGCTGCTCACTTTCGAGTCTTCAGGAGGACATATCGCCAGATCAGCCTCCGCCAGACATGAGTGACAGTCGTTTCTTCAGCCTATCCGCTGTGTTTTTTGCATCCGGAGCCGCCCGCGCTCTCGCTTTCCTTCACCTGCTCCTCCTTACATGGCTGCCCGCCACGGATTTTTCCGAGTTCTTCACCGCTGGCCCACCCATGGCTATGTGACCGTCTAAACCGCCGCTTCTCCGGGGAACAGCCTATCACGACGAGCCTGCCCGGCCGGCGTGTGGTGCTCTCATCGCCGCTAAGGACCCTCTCGTTCTGCGCGGTCTGCTTGGGCTTAACACGCTCAAGAAGCTTTGGAGAACCCGGAGATTTGCGGTCATTGTAATTGCTGCCCATGTAGCTTTTACTAAGCCGGCTTTTAGTTGCACGACCCAGCGCGCCGTGCTCGACCTTTCTGACTCGGATGGGGGACACGGTGATGATGACGCACTACCGGGGGACTCCCGGAGCGCCACCTCTCTAAAATATTTGAGCTGACATTAGCCCAATCTGCATTCCCTGAAGAGGACATCTTCGCGGGAAAACCTCACTTTCGTTGACGAACCGGCCGGTTCCGGCGACGGGGATGACGCGGTCCTTTTAGCGTTCCCTAGGCTAGCGCTCACGCGGCTTTGCCTCAGTCCATCCTCCTGGAAGTTTGTGAGCGAGCGGCCGTTCGTCTCAACATTGTGTGGCCAGCTCCACAGAGCGCCACCGACCAGGAAATAGGAATATTTACGACGGGTAAGCGCTGGGACCACCGCCCAGTCTGAGGAAACAACTCTTAAAACCATTTTTTCCAGCATTCGCGAAGCTCTTAAGCACGGCTGGAGCGTCCCGCTAGACTGTTAACACGGTCTCACGGGCCTTGATGTGTTACGATTACGGGTTGAGGCTTTCAATTTATGCCTTCCTAGGAAGGCGGCCCCGAACGCAAGCAGCCTGCCTGTTGTTCGACCGTTGGAAGTATCGAGCCCGCGTTCACGGGTCACGAGCCCTCCGGATTCTCTCCCGGTCCTGGAACCCGCCCTGTCCAAAAGACACAGGGTCTCCCGCGGACGGTCGGTTAATCCCGTCTCGTGGCTGCCCAGCCCGTCTGTTTAGTGGACGTTGTGTGTGTTACAGGGGGGCTGTCGTGAGGAAAAGTACATACGCAGTGTTACCACACCGCACGCACTTGGTTCCCCTCACCCAGTTATTAAAGGTTTCGGCCCCAGTGTTTCCCAACACAAAACACACACATTACTAAACAACACATTTAACAAACGAATCAAATTAATTCGTGCAGATTTATATATCTGCCAACATAGAAAGCAAATCTCTCTGATCCCATGCATGTCGCCCTGAGTCCGTCCACAAGAGGGCGCCATTGCCTCACAAATCAACCAGCTGGGCTCACACAGCTCAGTTGCGGCTGCCCAGCCCATGTGTTTTTAGTAGATGTTGTGTGTGGAAGGCTTCAGCCTCTGTGTTCCCCAACACAAAACACACACATAACTAAATAACACTTTTAAACAAACGAATTAAATAAATCCGTTACAGAGAGAGTATCTCTCTCCGCGGATATTATTTTTCTGCCTGCACTTGAGACTGCCCAGTTCATGTGTTCAGGAGATGTGTGTTTTCCCCCCACTTTCAGGGGGCACCTTGTGAGGGAAAGTTAGCACAGTGGACACCACACTATGTTCCCCTCACTCTGTTAATAAAGGCTTCGGCCCCAGTGTTTGCTCAACACAAAACACACAAAGTTATACGAATCAAATGAATTCGTTTTGGAGAGAAGACCTCTCTCCGCAGAGAAAACTTCTCACTGCAGAGAGAGGAAATCCCTCCGAACCCCTGCATGTCGCCTCTAGTGTGCCCACTAGATGGCGCCTTTGCATCACAAATGAACCAGCTGGGCCCATTCAGCCCCGCTCCGGCCCGAGCGGGGGCGCTCGCGAGTCACGAAGCCGCTTGGCAAGCCGTTTCAGCGCCCGAGTGGGTTTTGCGTACCGTAACCCAGGGTTACAGGCTGCAGTTTGCAATTAAACCTCCGCTTTTCAATGGCGTTCTCTCTTCTCACACAGAAGAAAACGCCTCACACATTCTGAAAGAGGAAATTTCCTTCCTTCTAAACAAGGGAGCGATTCAGATGGTGCCACCCAATCTGATAAACCATGGTTTTTATTCCTGGTATTTTCATATTCCAAAAGGCGTGGCGCCCCCCGCCCTATATTGGACCTTCGAGTGTTGAACAAACACTTGAGGAAATACAATTTCAGAATGTGACACAAGGTTCTCTCGCCCGTGCCATAAAGCAGAACGACTGGTTCACATCAGTCGATCTGAAAGATGCTTTCTTTCACATAAGCATCTACCCTCCACACAGGAAATATCTTCGTTTCGCCTACCAAGTCATTTGTTACGAATTCACAGTTCTTCCGTTCGGGCGCAATTTGAGTCCCCGAACTTTCTGTCTGTGTGCGGAGGCGGGCGTGGCGCCCCTGAGACTATCAGGGCTGAGAATTCTGACTTACATTGACGATTGGCTCATCATAGCCAAATCGAAGGAGAAGGTGTCGCTGGACACCGGCCGGGTGCTCGTGCACATCACATCCCTCGGGTTCAAGGTGAATGCGAGCAAAAACAATCTGACTCCCAGTCAGAATGTCATTTTCCTGGGCTTGGAATTGAACTCAGTCTCCATGCGAGCGCGTCTCTCTCAAGAGCGCGTTCGCTCGCTGATGGACTGTCTGTCTCAGTTCAGAGAAGGGGCGAGAGTACAATATCGCACATGCCTCAGGCTGCAGGGTCTCATGGCTTCATCTATCCAAGTTGTGCCGTTGGGTCTCCTGAGAATGAGAGCATTCACGAAATGGGTTTTGTCACTACATTTCAGCCCGATTCGCGATCTCTGCAGCTCGGTAACGGTGACGCCTGCTCGGCGGCCCTGCGCCATTGGGAGAGCGAGAACTTTTACGCATGGGGAACCCCCCTCGGGACGGTTCCGATGCGGAAAGTTTTGACGACAGATGCGTCCTTAACAGGCTGGGGAACCACCCAGGAAGGCAGAACGGTGAACGGTCTGTAGCTGAGCAGACTACGTTCAGCGCACATTAACTATTTAGAGCTTTTACCATTTGGAAAGCTCTGAATCATTTTCTGCCTCGCCTGCAGGGACATCCCGATCTAGTACGGTGCGATAATACCACGGCAGTGGCTTATATCAACCGTCAGGGTGGCATGCGCTCGTTGAAACTCCACGCTCTAGCTTACAGGCTTTTGGTGTGGAGCAGACGGGTTTTTCTGTCATTACGCGTGACTCATGTTCCGGGCATTCTGAACAGAGGCGCGGATCTGCTATCGAGGGGAAACTCAATCTACGGGGATTGGCGTCTTCACCCGCAGATAGTGGAGATGTTATGGATGAGATTCGGACAGGCAGCCGTAGATCTTTTCGCCTCGCGCGAAAACCACCATTGTCCTATGTTCTTCTCACTGAAGGACGTGGACGCGCCCCTCGGGGTAGACGCACTGGCCCACCCATGGCCCAAAGTGCTGCTGTATGCTTTTCCTCCCCTTGTGCCTGATAATTTCACACTGGCCAGGGTGAGAGAGCACGGCCTGTCTCTCATTCTGATAGCACCCAGGTGGCCCAAAGCCCCGTGGCTGGCAGAGATAATCCCTCTGTTATACGCCGAGCCATGGCGCCTCCCCCCTCGCACGGACATACTGTCCCTAGCCAAAGGGGAGATTTACCACTCCCACCCGGACAGGGTGGCTCTCTGGGCCTGGCCCGTGAGAGGACGAACCTAAATGCACTGGGGCTCCCGCCGCGTGTAATCGTCACTAATCAGAATGCCAGGGCCGTTTCCACGCGATCCCTATATGGCTGTAAGTGGCAAGTGTTCGAAGGGTGGTGTGATGGGCGTGGTCTCACATCTTATCAGTGCTCGGTGCCTGATATTTTGTGTTTCCTGCAAGACCTCATGGAAAGAGGCAGGTCCTTTTCCACCATTAAGGTCTACCTGACTGCGATTTCAGCCTGTCATGTGGGTTTTGAGGACTCCACCGTCAGGCAGCACCCTCTAACCCGCAGTTTTATGAAGGGTGCACGCCGCTCTTTGCCGGTCATCAGGAGATCTGTTCCAGAGTGGGACCTCTCCATGGTGCTGGAAGTGCGGTCTCTGTATCCTTTTGAGCCTCTGGGGAGTATTTCCCTTAAGCTGCTGTCCCTCAAGACAGCTTTGCTCTCGGCCTTGGCATCTGCTAAACGGGTCAGTGAGCTACATGCACTCTCGGTTCACCCCTTGTGCGCCAAATTCTCCCTAAGTGGAGATAAGGTTTCCCTTAAGCCTAACCCGGCCTTCATGCCGAAATGCTTCCCTGCGTTCACTTCGGAGGTTTTGGAGCTATCCGCTTTTCACCCTCCACCCTTTGCCTCCCCGGAGGATCAGGGGCTGAATGTTCTGTGTCCCGTCCGTGCTCTGCAAGCATATATGACCAGGTCCAGTGCTTTCCGCAAGAGCGACCAGCTCTTTGTTTCAAGGGCTCCCCAGCACAAGGGGAGTCCCATTTCAAAGCAATGCCTCTCACATTGGCTTGTGGACGCTATACTATGGCTTATGAAGCAAAGGGAGTGCAGCCCCCAGGGGGCATCAGAGCTCATTCCACAAGGGGCTTAGCCGCCTCTTGGGCTTTGTTCAGGGGAGTGCCACTGCAGGACATCTGCTCCGCGGCCAGCTGGGCCTCTCCTCATACCTTTGAGCGTTACTACCGGTTGGATGTCACCAGAACCTCGGTGGCACACACGGTCCTAGGGGTATGGTCCTCTTAGCCCTTTCCCACAGCCCCGTTGGGTTAACCAACGAGGAGTGAATGGGCCGGCTGGCCGTGTTCATTCCTGTCACCAAGCATTTGCATTCCTTCTTGGGTTTAGCTATGTGCATTGGTGGTGCGGGGGCCATTATCATGTATGTGTCTCATGCATGTTTCATGCCCTGCTTGCCCACAGCAGTTTAGCGTGGCGTCACCCTTGCAGGGTCATGTTTGTGGGACGTGTCAGGCAACGCCTCTCTGAGGTGACCGTCCTTCTCTGGCCTTCAGAACCTCACTGTGAGTGTATTGGGCAATCGGGGAGCTGTCCATGTCTCTCCCATAGGTGGATCTCGAAACGAGATGATGAAAGAGAACAATAGGTTACTGTCGTAACCCCGGTTCTCTGAAACATCGAGTGGAGAGATCCACCAGCTTTGCCCCGCTTGCCGCACGAGAAGCGAATATACTTACTGAGGGGGAGGAGCGCACCTGACAGCTATATGCCTTAGGTAAGGGGGTGTGGCCTTACCTGGCATTGGCTGCGCGCTTCTGACTGTTAGCCAGACTTGGTGCAATTGGATGCTTCTGCAGAGGTCAGGTACAGGATGCCCTTCCCATAGGTGGATCTCTCCACTCGATGTTTCAGAGAACCGGGGTAACGACAGTAACCTATTGTTAAGTTAGCTGAAGCACGGCTAAACCAAGCAACTTTATGTTGATGAATGCTGCGAATTTGCGTGGAAAACCCGATTCAAAATCGACATAATTTTTTTCACTTTCACACGAAATTCCTGATAATGAAGAGAGCTTTATAAATTAATGGATTCTGCACTCAAAATTTCGCCAAGCAATGGTAAATTATATTGTACTGTATATTGTACTCGATTTACAATACACAAAAAGTTACCTGTAAGGGTGTATTAAAAATGATCTAACGTTACTCTTTATTGATTTGATTATGTCTAAAATGTAGTCGTAGAGGATTTGAAAGTGTGCTGAAATGATTAGCAATATGGGATAAGTGCTCTTGAGCCACTAGTGCTGTGCAGGCTAGCATACAATATATAAGTTAACATTACATTTGCTAACTTTATATCAAATAAGTGACTTTTGCATTAGGCCTATGTCTAATATTTATTAACGTTACACAAATGAACCAATTCAGAGGATGAACCATTTTCTTTGTTCAGTCTCATCAGATTGAATTTATTCAGGTAAGCATTGCAGTAAAACTCACTAAATCATTAATTCATATCAAATCAAGCATTCTAAACAACTTATTTTTGCATTATTTTGATCTATTATTAGGCCGAAGAGTCCGATCTGACCAGGAAGGTGCCTAATATGATTTCAGCATATCAGCGCACAGGTGGGTTAACTATTGAAGGAAAAAAAATATCATCACATGGGGATTTCTTGCATGTATCTGACTGTGTATTTGTCTCAAACAGCTATCCCTTCACTGCAAACAAGCTGAAATTGGCTAAATACTTGATTGCAGTATTTACGTCTATGAATCTCAGCATTTTTGGAGAGAATTAAGGAAATGTAAGTATTAAAATTTAATCTGGCATAATTTTGTTTACAGTTCAGCTTAATATGCTGACAAAAGGGTGTTACTTTTAAATATATATTTTGAATTATAGTATGATGGAGATTAAAAACAATTTGATGCTTGTGTAACTTTCTCCTCTCTCTCTTTCCCTCTTATATTTGTATAGTGTTGGAGCTGCGATATTCTCTGAAGAAGAACTGAGCACATTTGTGTTTGTGGACATGCATGCATCCAGGGAACAGGGGACTGATTTATATGTCACACTTTTCTGGAAACACTTCAGGAGTTTCAAATCTAATTGGTTGAATTCTACAGGATGTTCGGGAGACGTGCGTGTCGTGTTCTTCATCGGTCTGCCTGGACACAAATGCCGTGACACCAAAACCCCCTTGTGGAAGAAGAACGCCGTTGTGCTTACAACTGTGATGAGCGCTTACCAGGATCAACTAAATGCTGGATTTTCAAAAGTAGGCTATGTGAAGTTCGCTGCTCCGTTGTTGCAGTTTACTTTTACAACATTCTTGAATGAATAATTTATTAGATGCATGCTAGTCTGTTGTTGTGGGGACATTATATTGTCACGCCCCTAAACACGAACTGTGAATGGTTGCGTTACATGTCAGTCAAATGTCCTCTTGGGCAGTCCTTGGTCAAGAAAAGCTGCAATAGAGTCTAGGGATAGGTCTGGCTACACAAGACTATGTTCTGAACAGGAGAAGTTCATTTTGGTTTAGGTTCAACTTCATTTACTTATTCCCAAAGGTGGACAAAATATGCTTATTCCCAAAGGTTGGCTTTTTAAAGACTGTTTTTATGATCACTTTTACTCCTATGCTGTGGAAAAGATTGAGGAGTAAAGACATTGATAATAATCAGAAATGTTTCTTCAGCATCAAATTCATCATATAAGAATGGTTTCTGAAGGATCATGTGGCACTGAAGACTTGAAGTATGATGCTGAAAATTCAGATTTGTCATCAAAGGAATAAATTACATTTTAAAATGTATTCAAATAGAAAACAGCTGTTTTACAGTGTAATAATATTTCACAATATTACAGTTTTTACTGTATTTTTGTATCAAATTAAATATTTGGTGAGCATAAGATACTTCTTTCAAAAACATTAAAATGCTTAATATTTTCTAAACTTTTGGCCACCAATGTACAGCAATCCAAAAATGTTTGGAAATAAGTTAAATTATTTTGAAGGTGGGGTTATGTGTCATGTTACCTAATGAGACTGTGAAAATAACTGTTTCGTCCTATTTTGGACATTTCCTTTATGACTGCTTTAAATTGTATTATTCTATTTTGGATTAAATTTAATTGTTGATATTTCATTATAATAAATAAGATAATCAACCACAGGCTTTATATTTAATTTGTCAAATGCTAATGTTTTGTTTAGGATTTTAGATTTTAGGATTAGGATTTTTTAACACAATGTGTGTAGCCAAAGAGAGCACATAATCTGGAAATGTTACACGTTTACACATCTTTTTGGTAAACTTTCTGACACATTTAGTGTGTTAAACTCATTAACACTGTGAATGAGTTCAAATTAACACAAAACTAGTCGTCCTGGGGCTCGTTCTTCGTACGTCGCTAAACTCAGTTAGCTGGATTTGATTGTTGACGATTTGGCATGATCTTGGATTGTTTGGTTCTTCGAAGCTCATCCTGGGGCCCGTTCTTCGTACGTCGCTAACTCAGTTAGCTGGATTTGATTGTTGACGATTTGGCATGATCTTGGATTGTTTGGTTCTTCGACGCTCATCCTGGACTTGCTGTCATAGCAACAGGTCCGGGGCCTGTTGCACAAAAGTAGAATTAAGACATCCGGGATAAATGACTCAGCTGGGGCTCGTTCTTCGTACGTTGCTTATTACATCCGAGATCAAATGACACATCCAAGATGATATCATCGTGCTAATCATGATCTGGCTAACTCGGTTCTTCGAACACACTTGCCGGATAGGATTAGTATCGCTGGATTGAGTTATCTGAGATAATTGCGCGTTCATGTGCTGGTTTAAAAGGGGATATGTATCGATAGTAGAAACATTGATCAGCAACGCTGCTATTGGCTGCTCAGTGTGGCCAAAGAGCGCGCTCAGTTTTTCTCCTCAGCAGAGCAAGAACTAATAGTCGAAGTTTATTCGGAATTTTAATGTTTTAATGCAAAACGCCAGGGAACACCTCAAAGTCTGCAAAAGCCAGGAGAGAGGGCTGGCAAAAAGTAACAGACAATTTAAATCCGTTAGAAGTGGCCATGTTAGATGTTTTTATTAGCCTATATTTTTGTATTTGAATAATTGCATAATTACTTTGTTCATTGTAATGTCAGAGTTACCACACTAGAACATGGGAACAAACAAAAGTAATTTTTAGTTATATTATAGTCTCTTTTATAAAAGACACTGTTAAATAAATGGTTGGCTGTTTATAAAAGCAACCAAGAAAAAGGCTGAGCAAAAAAAAAAAAAAAGAAGAAAAGATCTTAGTAGCCTACACTGTAAAATATTTTTTGCTGCATTAAATTAAGGCTGTATAGTCATTTCAACTGTTAAATCTTGAGTAATGATGAATTGCTTTGACTTGTGAAAGTGAAAACTAATAAACTTATATTAATGTAAAAATATTTTTCCAGAGTGTAGTTCATTGTAATGACATTGTGTTATCCTCTTTTGTGCACCTTTACATAATACACCAATACTTGTATGTTACCAAGAAAGTGGTGGCTGAAATATGTGCAGTAAGTGGACATTTTTTTTATAACTTTCCAAAGGAAAGAAAGTATAAGACTTTGTAATGTCCATTTGTTTCCATTGCACTGGACAGTGAATAAACCCTCTCAGATAACTGTCATATGGAGGAACTAGCCTACCTGCAAGTGCATAAAGAACTTTACTTAATTTATACTTGTATGCTTTATGGCAGCAATATAAGTTGCAGGATTCCACATCTACAGCAAGGCCTACAGAAGAGTCTGCACAGACAGAGGAGACATAGGCCTACAGGTGGGCAGTGTATAGCCAACTTTTCCTTTTTATTTGTTGCATGAGGCATGTGTCTAATATCTCTTGTTGCAGGCACTTGACCACTGGCTTTTCTTTACAAAGAACAATTGAAATAAAACTCAAGGAACTAAGTATATTGGTCTTTTATTAAACATATAATGAAAAGGTTTTTTTTTTTTTTTTTTTTTTTTTTTTTGGCAATGTTGTGTAATATGGCACATGCAACAATGTCCCAGGCCCTGTCAGGTGTGCAACCCTCAGACTTTTCAGACACTGAAATCTTCCCTTTAGTTAGCCAAAGTTCATTTCATTGTGTGCCCTTGTCCTGGCTAGAGCTGCATTGTAACTGGTTTGGGTCAGGGAATGGGGTCATAAACACCTGTCTGCTGGCAGGAACATGTCATAATCATCTATGAAAAAATGCAGTTCTGTTAGGATCAGCATAAGTGTATGTAATACAGTGAGCTTGATATTTAATTGTGGAACTTTTCTTACCACTTTCAAATAATGTGCATAAATGTGAATCTCTGAAAATTCTTAAGTCATGCACAGATCCTGGCCTTTTTGCTTTCACATTTGTGATATGGAAGATTTTAGTCAACTGCCTTTTTTTTATTCGATATAATATTATTAATCTGGAATATTAAGAATCCCAATAGTAACTGGGCTGCACATTTACATTGTGAACCCCCTTTCTGTTCACATAATCCCCTTCATTGAGGCCTTGATGGCAGTCTATGGAAGCCTATAGTCTATGGTACCAATCACGTTAGTGAAGCCTGAGTGACATACTGTAATCGGCATGGTCATGATTGCATGATCTTCATAAAAAATAATAAAAAATAAATAAATAAAAAAAATGCTTTAAAAAAAATGCTTTACAACATTGGGTCTTAAAAACCTAAAACTGTTTTTTAAACCTAAAAGCGCCAGGTAAAGTCCGGATGACACGACAGACAGCACTTTCCATCAAGTTCTCCGCATCTCCAATAGTGTAAAGGAAAGAGCCACTCGCAAATAATCTTAGGGCAATGCAAACAGTTTGTGCTGTAGTTAAAGCCCGACTCCGACAAGTCGAAAATAATGTGCGTTTCCAACAAATTAATAATGTAAACGACAATCTCACGAGAAAAAAATATCAATCTCAGAAAGTGCACTATCGCGCTGCGCTGGACTTCCCGTAAAGCTGCCATCTAATCCTGTTTACATGAAATAAGCCTGCTCCCGAGCAGGTTTAAGCTTACGGACCTGTTGCTATGACAGCAAGTCCAGGATGAGCGTCGAAGAACCAAACAATCCAAGATCATGCCAAATCGTCAACAATCAAATCCAGCTAGCGACGTACGAAGAACGAGCCCCTGAGCTCAATGAAGCCAAAACATGTGCATCCAGGCTTAATTGGTTGCACAAAGACCAAGCCAGGATGAGCAGACACGGATTCATTAAGCCAGGTGAAACCAATCCTGGATAGGTGCGCGCTCACGGCTCACTCAAATAGACCCCGCCACAGATCACAGATTAACTGATTTACCATGGCAACTAGAGCCGCGTACTTTTCCCCGTCGGAAGCACAAATCCTCATGGAGGCATACGAGGAGGTAAAAGATATAATTAAGAAGAAAGGCAACACCGCCACAGTGATAAAGCAAAGAGAAAAAGCGTGGCAAAGTATTGCAGACCGCCTGAATGCGTAAGTAGTGCACAATTACACACTCACCGCTCCGCTGAAACATCACAATAGCGTGCCGCACGAGTGCTATTTTTAGACCGCAAGGCCGCGTGACGTCAGCAACGTAAACCGGAAGGGGGTCAACATAGAAGCGCGCTCGCTTATGATTCATGCTAGTACTGCTTGTTTTCTGCCGGTTATCCCTCAAATAAGAACATGCCGAGTAAACACTGCTGCTATGGAACTTGCAGAAACGACTCCAGACACTATGACCGTCCACATATGAAGGATGTATTCTTTATTAGTTTCCCGAAGCCAAAAACCCAGAGGGATAAATGTGAACGATGGGTCAACTTGTGCGGACGTCCAAAAGACCAGTTCAATGCCAGCAACGTGAAACCATTCACCTTCAACCAGAGGACATAGTATATGACAGACAGGACATAGGGTGGTAAAAGATAGCTTGTTGAAACTGCAAAATGTCACTGTCAGTGGCGTAAGGCGATGTTTTTTGGGGGAGAAATTCTGTCGATAACAATCTACCTCTGGATCAGGTCGGCTCTTTTTCCCGTCTTTTTCAGCCCTCTACACTCAAGCCATCTCTTCAATTGAATATTTGTATGTTCTTCTACTTCTATACCAGTGAATTTGGCACCGGGGACATCATTCTCGGACAGAGTTAGCAGGTTTAGCTCAGTAGACATCTCGTCCGTAAACTGTTTACATGCGTCTAGCATGAGTGACACGCGCGAGTTTGACCCCCCTAGCAACCGTCGCTAGCTTAATGAATATTAATGAGAAAAGGTGACGTATATCGTGCGGTACGCTATTACAATTCAAATATTTAATTCACATCTCCAAAAACGCAGTTGTACTGTAATTATGAAACGGTTAAATTTTTAATTGAAATGCACTGCAGATATGAGTGAAATTGTGTAAAGTAACTCCATCACACTGTATAAAGCTATGATAAATTATTATTAAAGCCTTACATTATAATTTAACGTTACTACGCTCAGTACGGTTTAATCTTAGCCGTTGTACTCTGCTTCTTATGTTGTCCACCGTTTTTTTTTTTGTGTTTCTCCTGCTTTTATTAATGTAAAGCTGCTTTGACAGAATGAAACAATTGTGAAAAGTGCTATATAAATAAAATTTAATTGAATAAATAGATGAGCTATAATAATAATCACTTTAATTTATATAGCGCCTTTCAAAGGACCCAAGGTCGGTTGCTCACTGCACTGCAAAAATGTCTTTCTTACTTGGTATTTTTGTCTTGTTTTCAGTAAAAAAAAAATATCTAAAAAAAATCTTACATATTTTCTTGAGCAAAATTACCTAGGAAAATAAGCAAAAAAATCTGCCAGTGAAACAAGAGAACTTTTCTAAAATTAAGTGTTTATGGAAAAAGTAAACTTATTTCAAGAGAATTTTTCTTATTATATTGACAGATTTTTTTATTTTTTTGCTTGTTTTAAGCACACATTTACTTAAAAGTTTATATTTTTTGTCTAAACTATACTTATTTTGTTTCATCATGGCTGTGTCAAGAATATCACTGTGTTTATGAGGTAGTAATGATGAGATTTTGTGTTGACAGGTGAATTCTCTGGTGTGTTGCTGGGAGACAGGGGGTATGGCTGCCAGCCTTTTCTCCTGACACCTTTCACAGACCCCCAGGAAGCACAGCAGGCCTACAACCATGCCCATGCCAGGACCAGGGCCAGAGTTGAAATGACCTTTGGCCTCCTGAAGGCACGCTTTCACTGCCTTCACAAATTAAGGGTCAGCCCTGTTAGGGCATGTGATATTACTGTGGCTTGTGCTGTCCTCCACAATGTGGCCTGCCTAAGGAAGGAGAGGGCCCCCAGAGTGCCACCAGCCATGGACTGGGACAATCCGGCAATCTTCCCTGATGACGACAGTGGTCGGCTGCTGAGGGACCAATATGTGTTGAATTATTTTAGTTAGTATGTGTGCTTTCAATTTTGGTTAAATATGTCCTGCGGTGGCAGAGGAATTTGGGTTTTTTTGGGTTCGTTTTTGTACGAATTTGGCCTCTTATGATGTTTGTGCGGTATACTGTGTGTAATACAAGGCTGCAGGGAGGCTACTGCATCCATTCATTTGTCTGTTCAGTTGATGTGTATGGATTTGTCCTGCATTTATTTTAGTGTGCAGACATGCAGGGTGTGTTATATACAGACCTTTGAATGTGTATGTATCATTTTGTATAATATGCTTTGATTCTGTGCTTTCCATCTTGTAGAGTCACTGTGACTTCAGTTTCGAAAGGAGCTGATGGTTTACCTGCTTTGTTTTGTCCTTATTCAATAAAGGAACATAATGTTACACATTGTGTTTTTATATTCATATGGAATGTGTATTTGTGTATTTGTTTATATGACAGAGTACTAGGGCCACACTGAGGAAAAAGGATAAAGTCATAAATTTATGAGGCTGGTTCTTTCTGCAGAAAAGCTACATATTCTTTTTACAGTTTTGATACTTATGACAATGTGATACTTAATATTCTGGCACATCAGCATGTCTTTGTTTATGAAACCATACTGAAGTACAATTTCACGAAATGCCCCACATCTGTCATTTTAACAACTGTCCTCCTTTAAAACAACTGGTTACAATATTATGACTTGTCTTTTTTTTTCCCTCTGTGGCCCTAATATTCTATCATTTTATATATAGCCTTATAGTCTACGGGAAACTGTAAATTATCTAATGATAGCAACATCATCTAAAAATCATTATTTATCCAAAATGATTGAAATTAATGATCACAAATGTTTAAATAATGACAGTGGGTCTAGTTATATGTGATAACAATGTATAGTGAGCAGTGAAATAACTATTGGTTTCCATTTGTGGTGACTGCTGACTGACATTAGGGATGAGATTAAATAGATCCTGGAATTTAGCCTGGTCTGGAGCAGGCTAGCTCCACAGAATAAATCTCCATGGTAATTTATACCATAACATATCCTCCTGCCCCCTATCCAGCTTTAGTGCAACCGGATTACGGATCAATTGAGCCAGGATCACCAAGATATCCTGGCTTAATCCCTTATCCTAGTTTTGTGCAACAGGCCCCCGTAAGCTTGAACCTGCTCGGGAGCAGGCTTATTTCATGTAAACAGGATTAGATCGCGGCTCATAAGCGGAGCTGATACGGGAAGTCCAGCGCAGCGCGATAGTGCACTTTCTGAGATTTATATTTTTTCTCGTGACTCGTGAGATTGTCGTTTACATTATTAATTTGTTGGAAACGCACATTTATTTTCGACTAGTCGGAGTCGGGCTTTAACTACAGCACAAACTGTTTGCATTGTCCTAAGATTATTTGCGAGTGGCTCTTTCCTTTACACTATTGAGATGCAGAGAACTTGATGGAATTTGGAAAGTGCTGTCTGTCGTGTCATTCGGAGTTTACCTGGCGCTTTTAGGTTTAAAAAAAACAGTTTTAGGTTTTTAAGACCCAATGTTGTAAAGCATTTTTTTTAAAGCATTTTTTTTTTTTTTTTTTTTTTTTTTTGGCTATCATAATTTTTTATGAAGATCATACAATCATGACCATGCCGATTACAGATATGTCACTCAGGCTTCACTAACGTGATTGGTACCATAGACTGCTAGACCATAGACTGCCATCAAGGCCTCAATGAAGGGGATTATGTGAATAGAAAGGGGGTTCACAATGTAAATGTGCAGCCCAGTTACTGTGATTCTTATTCCACATTAGTAATATTATATCAAATAAAAAAAGGCAGTTGACTAAAATCTTCCATATCACAAATGTGAAAGCAAAAAGGCCAGGATCTGTGCATGACTTAAGAATTTTCAGAGATTCACATTTATGCACATTATTTGAAAGTGGTAAGGAAAGTTCCACAATTAAATATCAAGCTCGCTGTATTACATACACTTATGCTGATCCTAACAGAACTGCATTTCTTCATAGGTGATTATGACATTCCTGCCTGCAGACAGGTGTTTATGACCCCATTCCCTGACCCAAACCAGTTACAGTGCAGCTCTAGCCAGGACAAGGGCACGCAATGAAATGAACTTTGGCTAACTAAAGGGAAGATTTCAGTGTCTGAAAAGTCTGAGGGTTGCACACCTGACAGGGCCTGGGACATTGTTGCATGTGCCATATTACACAACATTGCCAAAAAAAACAAAAAAACACTATTCATTAAATGTTTAATAAAAGACAAATATGCTTAGTTCCTTGAGTTTTATTTCAATTGTTCTTTGTAAAGAAAAGCCAGTGGTCAAGTGCCTGCAACAAGAGATATTAGACACATGCCTCATGCAACAAATAAAAAGGAAAAGTTGGCGATAAACATGCCCACCTGTAGGCCTATGTCTCCTCTGTCTGTGCAGACTCTTCTGTAGGCCTTTCTGTAGATGTGGAATCCTGCAACTTATATTGCTGCCATAAAGCATACAAGTATAAATTAAGTAAAGTTCTTTATGCACTTGCAGGTAGGCTAGTTCCTCCATATGACAGTTATCTGAGAGGGTTTATTCACTGTCCAGTGCAATGGAAACAAATGGACATTACAAAGTCTTATACTTTCTTTCCTTTGGAAAGTTAGAAAATGTCCACTTACTGCACATATTTCAGCCACCACTTTCTTGGGAACAGATACAAGTGTTGGTGTAGGCCTATTATGTAAAAGTGCACAAAAGAGGAAAACACAATGTCATTACAATGAACTACACTCGGGAAAAATATTTTTACATTAACATAAGTTTATCAGTTTTCACTTTCACAAGTCAAAGCAATTCATCATTACTCAAGATTTAACAGTTGAAATGACTATACAGCCTTAATTTAATGCAGCAAAAATTATTTTACAGTGTAGGCTACTAAGATCTTTTCTTCTTCTTTTTTTTTCTCAGCCTTTTTCTTGGTTGCTTTTATAAACAGACATCCATTATTTAACAGTATATTTTATAAAAGAGACTATAATATAATTAAAAATTACCATTATGTAGAATATTTTTGTACTTCACTTTTGTTTGTTCCCATGTTCTAGTGTGGTGACTCTGACATTACAATGAACAAAGTAATTATGCAATTATTAAAATACAAAAATATAGGCTAAGTGATAAAAACATCTAATGGCCACTTCTAACGGATTTAAATTGTCTGCTACTTTTTGCCAGCCCTCTCTCCTGGCTTTTGCAGGCTTTGAGGTGTTCCCTGGCGTTTTGATTTAACATTAAAATTCCGAATAAACTTCGACTATTAGTTCTTGCTCTGCTGAGGAGAAAAACTGTGCGCGCTCTTTGGCCACACTGAGCAGCCAATAGCAGCGTTGCTGATCAATGTTTCTACTATCGATACATATCCCCTTTTCAACCAGCGCATGAACGCGCAATTATCTCAGATAACTCAATCCAGCTATACTAATCATATCTGGCAAGTGAGTTCGAAGAACCGAGTTAGCCAGATCATGATTAGCACGATGATCTCATCTTGGATGTGTCATTTGATCTCGGATGTAATAAGCAACGTACGAAGAACGAGCCCCAGGACTTGCTGTCATAGCAACAGGTGCGTAAACTTAAACCTGCTCGGGAGCAGGCTTATTTCATGTAAACAGGATTAGACTGCGGCTTCATAAGCGGAGCTGATACGGGAAGTCCAGCGCAGCGCAATATAGTGCACTTTCTGAGATTTTTTTTTCTCGTGACTCGTGAGATTGTCGTTTACATTATTAATTTGTTGGAAACGCACATTTATTTTCGACTTGTCGGAGTCAGGCTTTAACTACAGCACAAACTGTTTGCATTGCCCTAATATTATTTGCGAGTGGCTCTTTCCTTTACACTATTAGAGATGCGGAGAAATTGATGGAAAGTGCTGTCTGTCGTGTCATTCGGAGTTTACCTGGCGCTTTTAGGTTTAAAAAACAGTTTTAGTTTTTTTTGTGGCATTTCCAAGCCACTTAAGACCCAATGTTGTAAAGCAGTTTTTTTTTAAAGCAATTTATTTTATTTTTTTTAGGCTATCATAATTTTTTATGAAGATCATGCAATCATGACCATGCCGATTACAGTATGTTACTCAGGCTTCACTAACATGATTGGTACCATAGACTGCCATCAAGGCCTCAATGAAGGGGATTATGTGAACAGAAAGGTGTTTTATGACCCCATTCCCTGACCCAAACCAGTTACAGTGCAGCTCTAGCCAGGACAAGGGCACACAATGAAATGAACTTTGGCTAACTAATGGGAAGATTTCAGTGTCGGAAAAGTCTGAGGGTTGCACACCTGACAGGGCCTGTGACATTGTTGCATGTGCCATATTACACAACACTGCCAAAAAATTGTTTTTTGTACACAGTGTTTTATGGATGTGTATGCGCGCATCGAGTTTATATGTAAGTGCGAGTGTTTATAGGTGTATATCAGCCATTCTCAAACTGTGGTCCGCGGACCACTAGTGGTCCGTGAGGGTACTGCAGGTGGTCCGTGGAAAGGCTAAATAAAATATAAAATAATATTTTTTTTACCTTCATTTTACCAGGAAATTCCCATAAAAAAAGAAAAGTAAAAAGAATATGTAGGCCTATATTGATATAACATTTTAATTAAATTGTCAAGTTATTGTGTGATTACTAAAATAGCCTAGTGGTGTTCGGCCGTGACATTCAAGTTCAGTGCCGTTAGAACCACAACATTGGTTCGGTGGATAGCAACAGGTTCTCTGAAGAGAAAAGGGCAGAGGCAAATATGTTCTCATTATCACATCACACGCATAGCCTTTAATAGTGCGTTCACAACGGACGAAATTTCGCTTCAAACTTTTGTTTTTACGCGCGTCAATTTAGCTCTTGACGCGCGAATTGATACAAAGTGGTCAAGCGTATCACTAGACGCGGTAGGCGCGAATTTGACATAGCCTATGATCCCTTTTTGAATTTGACGCGCTATTCGCGTCCGGTGTGTGAACGCACAGTTAGGCATAGGCAGTTTATATGAAACGAAATGTTTATAAATGGAATGAATAAGGCCTGTTATTATTTAATTTCCAGTTAGTTTCTTGATCTCGCGTTTCTGAAATGTTTTGCAGATGTGCTGTTAAGTGGACAAACTTTTTGAGGACTTGTAAAACTCTGAAGATTAATAATAATAATCCCCTAAAATCGCCAAAGGTTTTGAAATGTTGACTATATTCCAGTGTTCTTATTACTGTATATATTTCATACTACATTGCTATGGAAATAAGCCTGTTGTTCAAATGAACCTGATTATGCCCTGGGCGCTTGAGTAGCCTAAATAAATAAATTAAATATGTGGCAGCCGTTGTGTGCAGTAAACTTTCCTTTAACAAGCCTGTGATGTGATGACCAGTTATAGTTTTAGTGCTAGTAAGCCTATTTAGAGGTGCAGATTAATTCAGGTAGGACTGTGTGTAGACATATTTTATTATGTGTATTATGAGGTGGTCCGCGAAAATTCTTGATTACAAATAGTGGTCCACACACTCAAAAAGTTTGAGAACCCCTGGTGTATATGCATGGAAGTTTATATGTATGTACGAGTGTTTATAGGTGTGTCTGCATGCAGCGAGTGTATATGTATGTGCGAGTGTTTATAGGTGTATATGCATGGAAGTTTATATGTATGTGCGAGTGTTTATAGGTGTATATGCATGGAAGTTTATATGTATGTGCGAGTGTTTATAGGTGTATATGCATGGAAGTTTATATGTATGTGCGAGTGTTTATAGGTGTATATGCATGGAAGTTTATATGTATGTGCGAGTGTTTATAGGTGTATATGCATGGAAGTTTATATGTATGTGCGAGTGTTTATAGGTGTATATGCATGGAAGTTTATATGTATGTGCGAGTGTTTATAGGTGTATATGCATGGAAGTTTATATGTATGTGCGAGTGTTTATAGGTGTATATGCATGGAAGTTTATATGTATATGCGAGTATTTATAGGTGTATGCGTGCGTCAAGTTTATATGTATATGCAAGTTATTCACAAGTGTATGCATTCATGACTAACATAATATGTATTGGTATGGATTTCATATTAGTGTGCACGTGTATTTCATATATGTATTTTGAACATCCAATAGTATACATGTATATGCGAGTAATTTATAGGTGTATATGCACGTGTGTTATGTATGTATTGATAAGCGAAGTTTGATTTAAATCCTACGTGGCGCCTCATACTCTTCTGTAGGCCTTTCTGTAGATGTGGAATCCTGCAACTTATATTGCTGCCATAAAGCATACAAGTATAAATTAAGTAAAGTTATTTATGCACTTGCAGGTAGGCTAGTTCCTCCATATGACAGTTATCTGAGAGGGTTTATTCACTGTCCAGTGCAATGGAAACAAATGGGTATTACAAAGTCTTATACTTTCTTTCCTTTGGAAAGTTAGAAAATGTCCACTTACTGCACATATTTCAGCCACCACTTTCTTGGGAACAGATACAAGTGTTGGTGTATGTAAAAGTGCACAAAAGAGGAAAACACAATGTCATTACAATGAACTACACTCGGGGAAAATGTGATCAATAACTCATGGCAAAATATTTTTACATTAACATAAGTTTATCAGTTTTCACTTTCACAAGTCAAAGCAATTCATCATTACTCAAGATTTAACAGTTGAAATGACTATACAGCCTTAATTTAATGCAGCAAAAATTATTTTACAGTGTAGGCTACTAAGATCTTTTCTTTCTTTTTTCTCAGCCCTTTTCTTGGTTGCTTTTATAAACAGACAACCATTTATTTAACAGTGCCTTTTATAAAAGAGACTATAATATAACAAAAAATGACCATTATGTAGAATATTTTTGTACTTCACTTTTATTTGTTCCCATGTTCTAGTGTGGTGACTCGGACATTACAATGAACAAAGTAATTATGCAATTATTAAAATACAAATATATAGGCTAATAAGTGATAAAAACATCTAACATGGCCACATCTAACGGATTTAAATTGTCTGATACTTTTTGCCAGCCCTCTCTCCTGGCTTTTGTAGACTTTGAGGTGTTCCATGGCGTTTTGATTAAACATTAAAATTCCGAATTAACTTCGACTATTAGTTCTTGCTCTGCTGAGGAGAAAAACTGAGGGCGCTCTTTGGCCACGCTGAACAGCCAATAGCAGCGTTGCTGATCAATGTTTCTACTATCGATACATATCCCCTTTTAACCCAGCGCATGAACGCGCAATTATCTCAGATAACTCAATCCAGCTATACTAATCATATCCGGCAAGTGTGTTCGAAGAACCGAGTTAGCCAGATCATGATTAGCACTATGATATCATCTTGGATGTGTCATTTGATCTCGGATGTAATAAGCAACGTACGAAGAACGAGCCCCTGGTCTGGAGCTCACCCTTGAATGTGTTCAAATTTAACACAGGTTGTGTAATTTTTAACACATTCTTTATAAGAGTGTTATAGACTGATTTTAAATCTGTCGAATTGCCAACTTCCAGAAGAAAAGCTTGGCACATGAAATATTAGTCAAAGGGAAAAGTAAATAAATAAATGTATTTATTAAAAAATAATGTTTAGAAGCTACATCAAGCAATAAGACGTGAATCATCAGCTATAAAAACGTATTTCTGTTTTGTTTTAGCTTGTTTGCTGTACACCCTGTCACATAGCAGCTTTTAGACTTTTTATTTGTTATTTTTTTAAAGTAAGAAATGACAAGGAGGCTTCACGCAATACGAAGTTGGATTGTTTGTTTTTTTGTTTGTTTGTTTGTTTTTCGGCGTGGGCGTGGCCTAGGCCTAGATGCGCTATGTCTATTAAATATTCATGAGCTGTTCCCCCCTTAGCAGCCAGAATTCGTTCGTTGCTAACAACAGACTGTGTGACGGACCTCCCTGAAATAAGCTTTTTTTTTTGGCTGACTATATATTACACATCAGTTTCTACTAGATTTAAGGTTTGTTTCTCGTCACAGGGCAAATTATTTTTTATAAAACGAAAGGCAAGATAAAACATCAGGCCTACTCAGTGAAGTGGTCTCAAACTCAGCTCCTGCGGCCACTGTCCTGCAGAGTTCAGCTCCAACCATTGACGGTGGGCCGAGTCCATCTATCTCGTCGTAGTTGATATTTACCCAGCAGCTGTCTGGCTCATTTTTTTAATTTGGCTGTATGAATAATTCACAAAAAGATTACCGATTGTTTACAACGGCAATTGTTGCACATTCAAGTATAAAAATAGATTTAATTTCGCTAGCTGATCACAACCGTTGGCCGGAGTGAGATCCAATCAAAGCATATTTTGTTACCTTGTTGAATTGATTTGGCCAATCACGTTATTCGTTGAACCGGCGTCATTCTGAAGCCATGAGTCTACAACCCAACCTGGAGAGACCGGTGTATCTTGGCAAGACAACGTCAAGGTAACGTCATTTTACAATGATTATACACCCCTATATCTTAATTCTTTTCATATAAGTTGCATTTAAAGACTGCAAGCTATAACGTTACTTCGCCGTAGCCATGAAAAATTGTTGGTAGTGGAGCAGTAAAGCTAGGTCTAACGTTACGTTGCTTAGGCTAATCCAAAATAATAATTCGGTGCATGCATAATGAACTAACATAAGCAAAGAGTATTAAAATATGGGATTTTAATTTGTATCTTGATGTATATTAATGTGAGGGACAGAAGTCTATTTACATAATTAAATTAAAGTTTACGGAAACTCGTTTTCCCTCCTCTGCGGCTGTCAATCATTCTCCATTCAGTATTCAAACAGCGCGCGCGCCTCGTCCGGTTACAGCAGGATGCACGGTAAAACTCTCTCCAATGTGCGCAAGTGCGCATCTAAAAGTTCACATTCTAATGTGAATATACCATATTATTCACATTATAATGTGAACTTTTAAATGCGCACTTGTGCAGCGCTGCACACTGTGACTCCATGTTGCTTTGAGCACATCATTCTGCACCCGCGATGCGCATACGCGCTTTGTGCGCTCTGTTTTTAAGCGTTTCATATTATCATGGTTTTGCGCACTGAAAGATTATTAAAAGCCTATATTTTTTATACCTAGCCTGCACAATACATTTAAAATAAGCATAATTTAATTGTATATTATTTCTGTGTAGTGTAGGCTATATAAATATATAGGCTAGCCTACACTTCTGAATTCTTGACATTCATATATAAATAGCCTATAAAATTGTGAAATGTATGATTGCCTGATTGAATTTTATAAGAGTACTAATAGTAATTTGTTTTTATTAACATGTTTAGATTTTATAAAATTACTGTGCAGATTTTCTCAAGAATTACTTTTTGCTGCTGATTTATACACTCACTAAGTTGAATAAAAAATACATAATACATTTATGTAATATTTAAAGGTGTTAACTGTAATCTTACACTGCAAAATGATAACTTACAAAGGATTAAATTCATCACAATTATGTAAGCATCTAGATATTTGCCACGGGGCGAGGGCTTCGATAACCTCTCTCTTTTTTGACCATACATGTGTTTGCATCCCTGGGGCCGTATTCACAAAGCATTTTATCTTACCACTAGGAGTACTCCTAAATCGCACTAAAAGATTTTAGCTAGGAGTTTTCTCTTAAAAGTTATTCACAACACTTTTCAGACCTACTCTTAGTAAAGAAAAATGACAACTCCTAAACTAAAGCCCAATTTATACTTCTGCGTCGAACTCACGCCGTAGCTACGTCGTAGGCTGTGTGTAGCGCGCGTACCCTTCGGCGTACCCTGACGTGCACCTCTCCAAAAATGTAACAACGCGTCAACTCTACGCGGACGCAAGCGCTGTGATTGGTCTGCTAGGACCCCTCCCTCGGGTTTCACATGCTCCCTTTGCAAGTGTAATTGCGCGTCAACGCGGACAACGACGCAGAAGTATAAATGAAAACCAACGCGTTGCACGCATAGACTGTAAAAAAAGATGGACGACGACCCTTCGCTCTCTTCCATTGATGAGAACTGAAGCCGCCAGCGTCCCGATATGGCGCTGACATATTGGAACTTGAGTCTGCGCAGTAGCGATCTCGGGACCAGACCTGCGCAGTAGTGAGCAGGAAGAAAAGCCGCGAAATCAACGCTCCGCCCTCACTCTCGCAGAATGCACTCAGGGAGAGTGGATTCTGCACACTTTTTAAAAAATTGATTGCAGTACGACAAGAGGCTTGTTAAAATAAAGTAAATACAATCTCCTCAGTCCTCCGAAGATCCCGAAAAAAATGTCCGTTGGTGCTTCAGTGACTACTTCGCTCAGAGAACCTGTCAATCACAGCTGTCAATCATGACGTTACACCACCGCATCACGTAACTAACTAAAAACCAACTTATTTTTGAAACAGACACTTGAACTTACATCAGCGTGATAAAAACGACAGCAAATGAAAGAAACCACCTTTGGAAAAAAGATATTTGAAGTGTAATTTAATTGTTTAGTTGGTCTCACGTCCCGTTGAATAACACGGGGAGTCGGGGCTTATGACCTATACTAGGACCAGTCACCGGGGGGCGATCGAGACGTTTTGGCTTCACTTTTCAGGGCTTGTGCGGCCATAGACAGTAAGAAGTGGACAGAGCCATCTCATTGGAACTCAATTGAGACAAGTGAAGCCCATTTATAGCGATTTTTTTAGGACTTCCGTTCCTGACGCGCAGACTCAAACCAAGCTTGACAACGTAGATGTGACGTGAGCAACCCGTCTGTCTTCTAGTAGCTGTGGCATAAGAAATCTGAAACATTCCCTTCCGAATCTCGCAGAGACGGAGAGCGTGAGTAGGAGGTGTCCATGAGCTAGGAGCAGGATAAACTTTTGCTAGGTATTCTGATTAATTATTTTGTCATTGTGCCTCCACGTCTCCCCGATTGCCCGCGAGCTTCTCCTCCTGTCCATACGGTAATCTCTCTACGGTGTGACAGAGAGTCGCGTGGTTATGACGCAATCGTTAGCCTACTTTTACAAAAACTGCTTCTACGGGGCCATAACATAATGCTACAAGGTAATGGAGCATTTTATACATTGTCGTGTTTCTTTAGAAATAAATAATGGACAAATGGAGTCTTGAAACGCCTCAGATGTGAAGTTATTCGCTGTCAAAGTGACGCCAAAATGAATGGGAGTCAATGGGATGCTAACAGCAGGTGAAGTTCTGCTACAAGATGGTGGCACGCGGCCGGCTTCAACTTCCGGTCGACTTCCTTCCCGCTTGTGTGCGGCACGCTTGACTGAAGTGACCATGATTGTAACGCGGGAATGATTCCAAACACCTCCCCTACGATGATGAGTGACAGGTGACAGGTCTGAGAATGCGTGCACTACACAAGTAGTGCGAAGGACGGAAGATGATGAATAACTGAATAAATAGCCTAAATGAATAAAGAGAAGGCAAAACAAATAGCCAAGTAGCCTAATGAAACATTTGAATTGATGCAATATCTTTGCAACATTATTTAATTAATCTGTCACTATATGCCTCTGCCTACGTTTGCAAAGAGAACATTTTAATTTGATTCACAATGAAACGTTACAATTAGTTTACATGCAATGAGTAGCCTAGTTTTGGTTGTTGTTGGTGGCGTTATTGATGCCTACAATGCAAAATTGTTCCCTCGCGATTGGAAGCTCCTGTAGCCGCCGCATACGCATTTCAAAACATCGCAACGTGAAATGCCACAAAAAGTGTCTTAGCTTAAAAGCGATTCGGGACCGATCTGAGAGCAACTCTGAGTAAGGAAAAGACAAAAACTTTCATCTTAGTAAGGAGGCGGGGTTGACCCCGTTGCTATGTATGACACAATCTTTTGAAGACTGTGATTGGTTGGTTGTCCAAGAAGAAAAAAAAAAAAGTGATTTTAAGTATAGGGTCTATTCTAAGCCTTCACTTTGAAATTACATGCGTAATTTTTCCTATTTGACCGTTCTCTCACACACACACACACACACACATTATATAGGCTATGTGTATATACATCCTTTTTTTTTTTTACCATGCTGTTAATTTCCTATAAGGTATTTGATTGGCTTAGAATGATAAAAATTGTTCCACTCTTTCCAATTACACTGATTGCTGGCATGTCTATTTAAGTGGTGGTTTGAAAGTTGGTTTAAATGTATCAAACATGGAATTTTCCCAGTTGCCAAATATCGTAATGTAGTGATTACTTTCATTTCTGGCGCTATGGCATTTCTGTGCTGTGTCGGAGATGTTAGCGTGTCTCTAATAAGATCAGTCACAAACATGATCCCTGCACGATCTAATATCTTATTATCTTATTACGGTCTTATTAACTCACTGTTATCCATTGTCTGCAACACATTTCTTCTCCCTCTTCGTCTTTCTGCCATTTTCTCCTCTGCTAAAGAAACTCTTAAGCCTCTTAAAAGTCCTCGTCCGTGCTCCTAACAATTTTGACCTTAAGACCTCTTTTAAGGGTTAAGATGCTTTCTGAATTACTTTTTTCTTTACTAGGATTTTTTCTTTAATTTTTTTTTTTTACTTATATTTTATTGAACTTTTTAACCAGAACAATAACAATATTAACATGACTGGGTTTTACATCATTGTTAATTACTTTGCTTGTACAGTGACCATTTTTCCCATTTCCTTTCCAATTGTGGTTCTTGTAGTCTCAGTCTGTATGTCATTTTCTCCATTAGGAATAAGTCCTCAATTGTAGTTATCCATTGCTCCTTTGATGGCACCGTAGCTTTCCCCCATTTCCTTGTGATAGATTTTTTTTGCTGCTATCAACATTATTTTTACCAAATATTCATCACATTTATGTATAGTACCATCACAAAAATTACACAAATATAAAACCTCGGGTTTCAAAGGAATTGTATATCCCAAGACTTGGCACATGACATTACAAGTTTCGGACATTTCCAGAAAATGTGTGAATGGTCAGCGTCTGTCTCCCCACATTCTCTCCAACATATCTGTTGCCTCTGTAATTGTTTACTTTTTAATTTGGGTGTGATAAAAAATCGTATCAGATTTTTCCAGGCAAACTCCCTCCATGTCCGAGAGCCGGTTGTTGTATGATGTAATTTCCACATATCTAGCCAATCCATATCTTCAATTTCTATGTTAAATTCTTTTTCCCATTTTAATTTTACTTTTTGAGTTGTATGTTTATCGTTTTTTATTAATTCTTTATATAATGCAGAAATTATCCTAATACTACTGTCTTTGTAAGCTTTTGCCATTATTTGAACAACACCGCTCTCTTCTATGGAGGGATCCACCTGAATCTCTCTTCTATAATAGTCTCTCATTTGAAGATAACGAAAAAAATCCTGTTTGTCAAATAGGTATTTCCGTGTCAGACTTTGGAAACTCTCCAACTTCCCATTGTTCTCCAAAACACACCATGCTGTGACTCCCCTAGTTTACATTTACATTTAGTCATTTAGCAGACGCCTTTATCCAAAGCGACTTACAAATTAGGACAAAATTCAGCGAGTCATCATAAAGAGGCAAAAACAACAACAATGCAAGAAGTGCTCAAAATACAAAGTTCAGGTATTATTCAGAGTAGCATTTTTTTTAAATTTTTTTTTTATAAGGTATCCTAGTTACCTAGTTTTTCTATAAGGTATCCTAGTAACCCTAGTTATCCAGTATTTATAATTGTAGTCTAATTTAGCCGGCATAAATTTATTATCGTATGCTATCCATTTTCATTTTGCTGCCTGTTTTTGGAGTTTATATCTCTTAAGTATTCTATACCATACACTAAATGTATGTTTAGTTATTACATCTAGGCAGCTTTTGTTTTGTTCATATGTGTCTTTATCTCCAAGGAAGTTTTGAATTGGCTGTTTCATTGTCCCCATTTCAATCGCTTTCCATTTACCTTCATAATTTGGATTACACCAACCATATACATATTTCAATTGTGCCGCATAATAATAGTCTCTTAACTTTGGTAATGCCATCCCTCCTTCCTCTTTGGGTAACTGAAGAGTTCCATACTTCACCCGAGGCCTCTTACTTTCCCAAATAAATCTGGATATTATTCTATCCCAGTTTGTAAATTGCATTTGAGTGACCTCCACTGGAAGTGCTTGGAATAAATATAAATATCTGGGTAAAATATTCATTTTTACTATTTCAATCCTGGAACTAATGGATTTTTTTCTTTAATTTTAAGAGTAAACGCCCACATTTCTACGAATTTTCTTAGAATTTTGTCACTAGGAGCTACTCTTTGCATTAAGATTCTTTATGAATACGGGCCCTGATCTTTTCTGTACGTCTTTGTAAAGCGCTTTGAGGGGCAACTTTTAAAGGCGCTATATATAAAAATAAATAAAAATATTATTATTATTATTAATTACGGGAAAATATTTAAACGGGAAGACAGCGGGAAATTAGCCTAAATAGGGAGAATCACGGGGGAAACGGGAGGATTGACAGTTATGCTTAGGTTGGTTACAGATTGCTTAACGTTACATCAACGACACCGCATATATTCACGGCTAAGTATAGCTTGCATATACCTAGACCTAGCTTTACTGCACCACTACCAACAATTTTTCATGGCTACTGTTCTCATCAACGACAACGCATATATTCACGGCGAAGTATAGCTTGCAGTCTTTAAATACAACTTATATGAAAAGCATTAAGATATAGGGGTGTATAATCATTGTAAAACAAATCTTACCTTGACGTTGTCTCGCCGAGATACACCGGTCTCTCCAGGTTGGGTTTTAGACTCATGGCTTCAGAATGACGCCGGTTCAATGAATAACGTGATTGGCCAAATCAATTCAAAAAGGTAACAACACAAGCTTTGACTGGATCTCACTCTGGCCAACGTTTGTGATCAGCTAGCGAAATTAAATCTATTTTTATACTTTAATGTGCAACAATTGCCATTGGAAACAATCGGTAATCTTTTTGTGAATTATTCATACAGCCAAAAAAAAAAAAAAAAAAAAAGATCCACAAAGCTGCTGGGTAACTATCAAATCAAAAACTGAACGAGATAGACGGACTTGGCCCACCGTCTACCAGCTCAAAAGCAGTTTCTAGCAACCCTGGCCAGGTGTATTTAATTAGGTTTGGAGCTAAACTCTGCAGGGCAGTGGCCCTCCGGGAACTGAGTTTGAGACCACTGCCTTTGCATGTTGTTGTGCTGTTAGGTGGTAACGTTAAGGTATCTTATATTGGAACATCAACTTACAAGTACTGTAACTTCTACCGTCACATGATTTGTAGTCCATCAAATCTAATAATAGTGAGTGTAATGATTCGAGTAGGTGACATAAGAATGCTCTTTGGAGCCCTTTGGAACTCTTTGGAACTCTTTGGCTCTTTGGAACATTTGCTTGTTTTGCCCAATCAAAGACAAATTAGGGATGTGATCAAAAAAATAAAAAAAGGAAATTATTGATTTTGTTTCCTGTGAGCATGACCGTGTTTCTAGAACTTTATTTTTTTTTTTTTTTTTTTTTTTTTTTTTTTAGTAACAATTCACCTTCCTTTCCGTCCCTCTCATAGTTTATGTGATGCAGAGACCAGCTAAGGGGGATGACCAAATCTTTAGGCCCATCATCATTGATGGAGTGGTGGTCCGAGACAAAAAGTTCTTGCAAAGACTGGGCAAAGTGCTGAAACTTCATTGGCTACATGGCAAAAGTGTAGAGGCATGAACAGACTCACTTGCATACAGTATCCAATTACTTCATAGTTTGGAAACTTAGCAATGACTATACAGATATGGGGCCGTATTAACAAAGAATTTTATTGTACCACTAAGAGTCCTCCTACGAGTTCCTGGCTAGGAGTTTTAGCTTAAAACCTATTCACAAAACTCTTAAAAGCAAGTTTTACCAAGGAACTCCTAATATAAGATTGAGGCGGAGTTGACCTCATTGCTATGGATGATGTGATTTTTTAAAATTGCACACATCAGTGTAGCTGACAGACAGCAGGAAGGAGAAATAAAGATAGAAATATGTAACTATATAAAATGCAATCACCATTTTTATATATATATATATATATATATATATATATATACGCTTTTTGTACCTGTATAGAACATCATCAGGATGTAAATACAGAAGCACAAAAGATAAGACAAAGAAAGTCAAACTGGACTGACCGTTTAAAACTATGAAAACACCTTTGCGATACATGTGATTCCTTTTTAAAAGGTCGATGTCAGTGTAATATTCCAATATATTTACTCAGTTGCAACGCTCATTGAAAACAGCAGACATGCTTTGGATCTTTTCTGAGTTTCTCTTCAGGGGGACTTTTAAGCTGTTCTAGGTTAAGGAGCTACTTTTAATGTTAAATAAATGAATTAAATAAGTGAATTACTCTTAGATGACAATTTTTGATTCCTATAAAATTAAGAGCAACACGGCTCTATTTTTAAAGAGTTGCTCCTAAATTTCCTCAGTAGGAGCAAATTTTAGCCGTAAGATTTTTTTGTGAATACGGCCCCTGTTATTGAAAGGAATATCTGTGCAGACACCTATAATATAACATTATAGCTTTGATTCCAGCCTGACTTGATTTTTAAACAAATTTAGAACAATTTCACCTTTTCAGTAATAGCATGTATAGTTAGGCTTTACATGCAACTTATTAATATATATTTATAGGCTTGAGTTTATACCTTGCTGTCTCTCAGATAAGGAAATCGCTCGTTGACAGAATCATTCCTTCTTTTGCTTGCCAAGCTGTGGAAAACAACGATTTCATCTCACTAAGTGTCCTCCTAGAGAAGGTTACTAAACTTCACATTTCCTAAACTAAAAATGTGGACAGCAAATATTTTGAATTCCAACCTATTTCATACCCAAAGTGATTTATTTATTTTTTAAACCTCTTAAGATGGATGCCAGTTGTGAAACCTATGACGAATTCACACCCCTTCATACAGCATGTGAGTTGGGGAATTTAGAGATGATTAATTTCTTGCTGTCAAAGGGGATGTCTCCTTATCACAAGGACCGCTTTGGAAACTGCCCGATGTACTTGGCCATTAAAAACAGGTAAATACAGTACACATGTGATCTGAAATGGGTTGTAGACTCTAGAACTGCATTGATTAGTTAAGCTGACATTTTTGACTAGTAAAACGTCAACTTTTATTTCATCTATCACCATTTAGAGTTCGCTCTGTCTGGCTTTATAGACTGCTGTAGGGGTGATGTATTCTTGTCGGCCAAAACACAAATTATTTAACAATATAATATAATTTTAGGAAAATATTTTTTCAATAAAAACTGAAAAAGTTGTCAGATCTTTAATGATGGTGACGTTGAAGTCATGCGTTCGTGTTGTAGTTCGTTTATGGCCTTTAGATTTTTACTTTTGGCGATTGTATTTAGACTTCAAGTTTCATAAAAGTTGTGTTCATGTGTGTCGTTATTTGTTCATCATTATCATGATTTGCAAAACGTGTAAGAACCTTGACTTTTGCTAGTCTCATAGCTTTTTTTCTGCAATACCAGAAAAATCCTATTGGGTTTATGTTGAGGGAACTAGGCCTACAAAAACATGTCATCCCTGCAGCACTTTACTGACAGCAGCTCATTTATCCTATATTATCTCAGGCTGAATTCTCACTCAATGTAATTCAAACTAACATTGGGGGCATAAATTAATCATGTGTACATGCGTGTTTCTTTTAGGCAGTGTCATGCTGTTAAACTCCTGAGCTTAGAAGGAGTCACTGTTAGACTACAGACTGTGAGAATTGCCATGGAAATTATCCAGTAAGCATTTACCATGTAGTATCTCACACATAAATGTCACACAACATTTTACAGCACAATGCATGTTTCTTATTAATATAATTGTATGAGTCAATGAGCTTATTTTTGTTTAACCTCTCACTCAACAGAGCGGTACAGAACAGAGATTACCCTCTGCTGCGTGCTTGGTTTCTATCAGGAGTTGACATGGACGCTAAAGACTATAATGAACGCACTGTAATGCATGAGGCGGTTTATCTGGGAGATAAATCTATGATCGGCAGACTACTGGAATATGGAGCCAAACCACTGGTATGAACTACTTTCTTATTGGACAATATTAGAGAAGGATGAGGTGGTTAATGGTAAATGTTTATTTAAAAAAACGAATTTAATATTAAACACACTGACACTAGATAAACGTTTGGATTTACTCTTTCTCTCCATTTCTCCAGGAGAGAGATGTGTGGGGTCAGACAGCCATGGATTATGCTCAAAATGACACAACGACCATGGCTCTTTTTGAGCCTTTTTTCACAATGCGTCTATCTGCTGTTTAAGGCAGAACATTCACACAAATAAAAAAGGTTATAATAATAACAATAATAGAAGAAAAAAATAGTCTTTTATCAGAAACCTTTTTAATTAATCTTTTTGGTGAATTTATATTTTTCTCTCAATCTGCTGTACTTGTAGGAAAAATAAATAAACTACTAATAAATAATAATAAATAAATAAATGTATGACAGTACCCAATGTGTGTCATGATGTTGGCTTATAGTGTGCACACTATTCTTTATGTTTTTCACAATTTTAAGGTATACGTACACTGCTCAGTTAGTACATTTATACATAATTTCTTTGGCATTTTCAAAATTCCCCCAAAGGCTAAACATGGTTGTGAGAGTTATAATCGTAGTTAAGAATAGTCTTTCACAATTCTCATATGGGATCAATTTATGTGTCGTTTTTTTTCTGGATGATGTAAACCGTACAGTCTCTTTAGTCATCGGTAGGCGGCAGGGTTGCTCCTCCTTCCAGAAAGGAAAAAGGAAGCTGGCATTTGCTCGAGGAAAATTAACGCTTCATGGATTAGTTTAGTAAACTTCAAGTTTATTATTGATGGATAGAGGTGGCATCTTTTGTAAGACTATTTATCTGACTCTAATATGGAAAAAGCCCATCCAAAACTTAATTTACTAATCCCCAAGCGGAGACTCCTGAATTCAGCGTCTTGAGTCTTTCTGTGTAGGACACTGTGTTGCCAGTTCAGTTGTTTTCCAGTTGTTTCTTTAACACGTCGTTTGAGAAGAACATTTTCCTCACGCATAATAATTCTGCGTCAGCGGTGTCTAAGAGTAGACTAGTTAACGTGACCTTTTTAAAATGGGTCGGTGTTTATATTTTACAACACTTATACTTTCAGTTTCATATCAGTTGATATTGTGTCACTCTTTCGAATGGGACAAGCAATCAGGTCCCCTGCAAAATGTGCGGTCCATCATCACAAGTTTGTCGGAGGAAGCGCACAGTTGCCTAGTCTCTACAGTCGGCGAAAACAGAGTCAATCTGTGTCTCAAGGTGAGCTGATATTGTGGAAAATCCGTCTTTTATAACAGAATTTTCCATATTGTAAATGCTTTTATGTATCCATATCTCCATCTATCTAGTTCATAAACAGCATGTAAAATGAATAATGCTGGCTATATGAGAAACCAAGTATGCATTTATTTATTTATTCTTATTTTATTTGGGGGGGAAAGCAAAGGATTTGACAAAAATAGGTGTATTAAATTTTAAAAGCAAATAAATCAATGTAATATTTGGAAACCTTCTGGTGGTCAAACCAGACCTGATGTTTCATATAGGTTAGGTAATGTGATGAAAACCTGAGGTTACTTTGATAAACCAGCTGTGTGAACTTGAAGTGATCTGAAATATAAGTGAAATGACTTTGACACCAGTTCAAAGTGGTTAAGAAAAGTGAGGTTAGTTCTGAGAAAAGCAGAACTTGTGTAATTTGCTTTGCAGATATGGTTTGATAATTTGCTAATGCAGTGAAATTCATACAATTCTAAGAGTAGTGTCCAAATACTTTTCCAGGGCTACCTATATATGATATTACTACATGATGCTTTTTGTATGACTTTGTGCTGTTCTGTGGAGTTGTTCTTTTTCTGGAAAAACATTTACACTATTGTATTTTATTTATGGGTACCAGTTTCTACAAAGCGGTGTGAAGTGGCTATCAGATGCAGTGGCATCAGCTCTTAACACGGTCATCCTGTATGTTACGGAAATCTTGGAATCATCAGGAATTGACGGTAATTTTACAAAAAAAATCTTTACTTAAAATGTATTTGAACCAAAGCACATACTAACATGTACATTTTTCCATGTGTCTATCTAGCCAAGCTACCTTTCCAAAAAGTTACTCCGGAGGGAGTGATTTTTGTCACTCAGTGGGCCCTTCTGGCTGTTGTGGCCTATATGATAATATCCTTCATCCTGCGCTTGGTTGTCGGTGCTGTGAGGCAGGCTCTGTGGCTGCTGAAGGTCATCTTTGCCATTGGCATGTTTGGATTGATTCTCAGTGATACTGGAGCCAGTGGCGTCATGCCCATTCAAAGTGGGTACTTTTTGACACGTGCCCCCTCAGATTTTTCCTCCCTGATAATTTTTTTGTCACAACTTTATTCCTATTATGCTCCATAATATACCAGAGCCTATAACGACTCAAATGTATTCTTCTGGATGTGTAATAAATCGGTCAGCAATACATCAGCCCGCCCCTTTTTCCTAATATGGTGTCTGTGTATATCAAACGCGCGTAGCGTAGCGCGCTCTGGAATCTCTGCTGCACGTTGAGCTGGCAATGTTTTACAGATGGTCTTGAAGTGGTAAGTGGGCAAAGCAACAAATCGGCATTGAATTAGTTATCGGATGATATTAAAAGGTAGTGGGATTATTTGTGGTTGACCTGGAAATTTTAACTTGATCAAAAAGTTATGGATTTGATATTAGCTGCGAATTCAGAGCATTTGTGTCAGTGTAACGTTATCGATAGCCAGCCTAGTCTAACCGTAAACTAGTTGGCTAACGTTACTGCCATACAAAGCCATAGTAACGTTATCTGATCAGTTTTGATTACTTTTTTACATTTCTGTCAAATATTAACCATTTTCAAATAAACGGGGTAGTGTTAACCTTATTCAGCACTGAAATCTGTCAAACTTCTTTCAAAGTCCTTCATCACATATTATTAAAATAACTTAATTTCAGAGCACCACAAAGTCAGACCTCAGCACCTTTATGTACCTTTAATGTAAGATCGTTCTTAGGTCACATACCAATTATCATAACATAAAAACTGCAATGGTACTGTTTTTAAAATCATGTGTAGTAGGCCTAAGTGTACAGTAAGTGTGTGTGTGTAAACATGCTTTAATGAAGTAGACTTCAAAAGCTTTTGAATTTGAGCTTACAGTTCTTTCATCAACCTGTCTTTTACATAAACTTACAAAATAGATACTTTAACTTAGTCCTCAGATAGAGGAGGGTTGCTGCTTGCTCCGTTAAGGTATTTCTGTCCCTCCCAAACTGCATTGAAATGGTATGTTTAGCAGCCAGAATTTAAAAATGTTCAGGGGGAGAAACCCCCTGACCCCTCCTAACATGATCCATATCACCCGTCAGAAAACAATTGCAACGTCTCTCAGATTGTGCCCCCCCAGAATTTTGGCTTGCATGACGCCCCTGACTGGAGCCTCTGCAGAAACCATCTGTTTATCTGTGTGGTGTGAATTGGCCTTTAAGGGTCTAATTGTTCACAAATACTGAATGTTCAAACACAGAGAAAAGTTCATTTTACAGTGTCTGGGGCTTTTAAGATTCAGAAAACTGCAAAATGTCTTCACGCTGCATTTAAATAATCTTGTTTTTGTTGCTTTGTAAATTATTCATAGAAATGATGGACAGGGCAACATTACAAAATGTATTTAATCCGTTCATTATAATAAATTTGTTAACAAAACCTGTCCAATAAATGAATTCTTCATGAGAACAATCCACTACATTTTTCTATGGCTCGTTAGGAGAAGAAAAAGCCTGAAATGAATCCCTAAAGTCAGAAATCACAAACTGAAAAATTGGTCTCTGCATTTAATCTGAACCAGATGCAAATCTTCTGCTCAAATTCCAGAATCTCCATTTTATTAGTTTTTTTCTTTCTTTTTTGTACCCTATTCTACATACCCCCTTCAACTGGCTGAATCCAGAGGAATCTTTCTTGTTATGCTGACTTTACTGAAACCTCAGGAATAAAAAAAGAATCTCAGCTGCTGTGTTTATTTTGATATAATCCTGGACATACTCGATTCTAGCTATGTGCTAGAAATTTAGCTTAGAAATGACATGAATATTTATGTTTATTGTCATTCTTCTTATTATAGTTTAAAGGAGACATATCATGCTTTTAAATTGTTCCTTTTTACATATAAATCATACATTTGTAGTCTATATAAAGCGGAACTGCAATGCTTGGGTCTGAATTCCTCATTATTATAGCTCCACAGGCCCCTTTTTTACCCCTTTTCTAATGTGCTTCTGAAAGCAACTCGTTTTGGTGCGGTCTCTTTAAATAATATTGAGACACTTCATACCCCGCCCCCTCTCCAGGTTGTAGCGGTGACACTCGGTTCAACTCCACCCCGTTCGGCCATTTTTGTAGTCTGGTAGCAGAGATAGGATTATCTAGCGCACAGAAACTTTTATACACACGTTATTAACAAAATGTCAACAACGGAAGACTTGTCCAGCCAGCCTTACATGTTCGAGCCAGAGCCGGAGCGAGATGAAAATGAAGACGACGAACCTGCAGAACAACGTCTTCATATGGATGTATCGCAATGGTGTGTACTGTATTTACACATGAAACTTTGGTCTTCCGACCTTTTACCACCGTGTCGATTTATTTTGATTAATATGTCCGAGGGAGAGAGAGCAAGACAGCGTCTAGTTTGGAGACGGTGATGTCTTGTTTACACTTTCGCCTGGCTCTGAAGAGAGAGAGTGAGCGCGCGCGCGACCGGGTCTCTCTCTCTGCTCGTTCTTTCAGTTAAACATGCTCCTGTCACAAGCGCGGCAGTTCATCTAAATTAGACTGTGTAATGAAGCGTGTGGGTTACTACATCCAACAACCGAACATTTTAACTTACCCTCTCGTAACTTCTGCATCCTTTAGCTTGGACTACAAAATTGCAGCGAGAAATAATAATGGCGGATTGCTCGAAGTGTTGGGCCGGAAGTCAATGTCCTTATTTGGCAGTTCCGCTGCAAATACTGTGACGTGATAGTTCAAAAAACGTCATAGATAACAGAAAAATCTGAACCGGTTGAAAAATATGACCAAAACAGAATATAAAGATATCAACGAAGCACCTGAAGAGAATAATTTCATCTTTTCTGTACTTCTAAACACTCCAAATATACAACAAAATGCATTTAAGGGCTAAAAAAGTGCATTTAGCATGATATGTCCCCTTTAAAGCATAACAATAAAATCAAATTACTTTACCGCTAATGCAACATATAACAAGAGATAAGGCATTGTCGGTTGGCTCTAGATGTCTGAGAAAATAAAAAATACAGAGAACATGTAATATGAATAATAAACAGTAAGAAATAGTCATGTTGGCAGAAATTGATAACGACACTCAGTTACTAACGTAACCTCGGTTCTCTCTAGAGAGGGAACGAGTGTTGCGTAAGTTTAGCTTACGCTACGGGAAAACTCCTTTTCTCAAGAATATTGAAGCAAAAAATTATCCTTAATTTTTGATAATTTAAAACGCATTTGCTGCAGCAAGCAGACCTAGGCGAGGCAGCTCGCGGGCCTATTGGCTGCTCTGCGGCAACTGCTGCAACCTATCAGTGCATCTGCCATGACTTCAGCACCAATGGGAAGCTTTCCCCGGGCTACGTAATGGCCCGCCAATATGGGTGTGGCCTAGGCCTATAAATACCCATCGCCCAGGTTGCACTATGATTTCAGTCGACTGGAAGCGAAACCATAACGCAGCACAAGCACGGCAGGTTACGCAACACTCGTTCCCTCTCTAGAGAGAACCGAGGTTACGTTAGTAATCGAGTGTCGTTCTCTTACGAGAGTTCTCTCGTGTTGCGTAAGTTTAGCTTACGCTACGGGAACCTCATGTAAAACGCAGTGCGTGCTAAGATTCCAAACTCTAATGTCCCAAGGGCAGTTTGCCCGGGGCTCATGTATAAGTGGAATAGTCGCATAAGCAGCAGAACGGGGCGGGACGACTCGGTATTATGAAAGATAGGTGCTTAAACGTATATACAGTTAAGGCAATATATCAACCTTGAAACTGCATAGGCCCACAGGACGTTGCAAACATATCAACAGTCTAAGCGAACTGAGTTGGGTAGACGTGTTAATATAACATAATCAGACTGAGAACAGCCTAGCATGTAGGGCGGGCATTTCTAGGTTATAGAACCTTACAAATGTAGACAGGGAGGCCCAGCCTGCTGCCATACAAATGTCTTGAAGTGAGACCCCACTTGTCCAGGCCCACGACGAGGCCATGCCTCTAGTTGATTGGGCCCTAACACCCAAGGGGCAATCCAAGCCCTTGGATGCATAAGCCGACGCAATAGCGTCTACTATCCATCTGGACCGGGTCTGTTTCGAGATGGCTAGCCCTTTAACGCGGCCACCGAACGAAACGAAAAGCTGCTCTGTCTGCCTGAAGGCAGCAGAACGTTCCACATAAAATCCTCAAGGCCCTTACTGGGCAAAGGAAAATAACCCCAACCTCAATGTCGGATGCAGGGAGGGCTGACAGGGAAATAACTTGCGCTCTAAACGGAGTCGCAAGCACCTTCGGGATGTAGCCATGTCTTGGTTTGAGGATGACCTTAGAGTCATTAGGCCCAAATTCCAGACACGAAGCACTCACCGAGAGCGCGTGTAGGTCGCCCACTCTTTTACTGAGGCCAATGCCAGCAGAAAAGCGGTTTTGAAGGAAAGTTATTTCAGCTCCACCACATGTAATGGTTCAAATGGGTCGCCTTTCATGGCCTCTAGGACCGTAGAAAGGTCCCAAACTAGAACCGAGGGGGGCCGAGGAAGGTTTAGCCTCCTAGCTCCCCTGAGGAAACAGATTATGAGGTCATTCTTTCCCAGCGACTGGCCATTTACAGGCTTCGTAAATGCTGCTATGGCCGCCACATACACCTTGAGCGTGGATGGGGTTCTCCCGCTGTCCAACAGCTCTTGCAAGAAAGAAAGCACCACCGTTACCTCACAATCTAGCGGGTCCAATTCATGAGCTGAACACCGTTCAGCGAACACTGACCATTTAGACGCGTAGAGCCATCTAGTAAATGGAGCTCTAGCCTGTGTGATCGTGTTCGTCACTCCCTCCGGGAGGTGAAATGGTAATAATTGATCGCCCACACATGTAGGGCCCACAGCTCGGGGTATGGGTGCCAAACTGCGCCCTCGGCCTGAGACAACAGGTCCTTCCTCAGCGGAATCGGCCACGGAGCTGTGTTCCCCAGTTCCATCAACTCTGGGAACCAAACTTGATTAAATCCAGGGTAAGCATAGGTACTTAGATCGAAGTTCAAGACAATAAATTTGTAAGCAGATAACACAAGTAATCTCTTTGTTCAAATACAAACAATACTTTATTGATTATATACTAACACATAAAACGAATATCTAACACAAACACACACACACATTCATACGAGTTGCAGAAGGAAAAAGAGTAAGGAAAGATTAAGTTTTAAGAGTGAGTTTAAGAGTGAGATGATGAAATCCCAAGTTTCTGCACTTATAAGACATGACCTGGAACGAACCATCAATCATTAATTTAACCCTTCTATCGTTTCTTAGACAGGTTATTCAATTTATATCAATACACCAGTTCAGCTTTTAGTCTGGAGATACTTGCTTGTCTCTGCTTTTGGGGATTCCCTTTTGTTGAGTGAAAGGGGTTTTCCCGGTCCGTTCCTTGGCTGGTGTCCTTGTGCCTGGGTCTGCGGCGGCCAGTCACGTGGTGTGCTGGCGGAATGAAAGTCTTTGTTTGAAGCTGGCTTTGCAGAAGAAACGTGGCTTGAAATCTTGTCGCAAAACTTAACTTAGAACCGAGACTCACAACGGAAAATAAAGGAAAACTTAGAAAAGAAAAGACAACTTAGATGAGAGTAGTAAGATGGCTTGAATAAAGCTGTTGAACCCGTTCTTCTGATCTTAATTTGGGTTCTTTGTCTCTTCGTGTCTACATGGTTACTCGTCTGATTGAGATCTTCATCTTTTTCTGCCCATCTCTCTTGAGAGTGATAGCAGAGCGTTTATTGAGGGTGAACCCAGAGAGCGAGAGCACAGAGATAGAGAGCAGAGAGAGCTTTGTTTCGGGTCTAAGATTTTAAACTCAAAGTTTGTCCAACCTCCAGGATGAGTTCTGGCCAATTAGACACTGGCTAAATTTAGGAGGTGGCATTCTTTTCAGTTCTGATCGTAAATTATCTTATCTGGGGGGTTGTCTGTTCTCTCGCTCTTAAGCAGAGAGAACAGAGGCCACAGTTTAGACATGATTTCTAATTAAAAGAAGATCAAAACATATTACACAGATTTCATTCCAGCCAACTTACTAGTGGTGTTCGTAAGATAGCATTGATATGAAACAGTACACACTTTCAGTCACACACCTATAATAATTATAACAATTACATGAATTATATGGGATCAAGGCATATTAAATGGACACATATATCGTAGAAACACATAGAATGATGTATGATGTTTATAAGTCCATTGAAAATTGTTACTGAATGAGTTTTATGTATACTGTAGGAAGAATCTCAGTTTTTTGGTTTAGAGAGAAAAGAATTCTGGTTTGTTCATTCAGAGGTCCTTAAGGAGGAGGGGGTCTGGAATGCTGTGGGGGTTCAGCAACATCTGCTGGTATCGATCCGTCTTGCAAACTATCAAAGTTGACCAATAAAAGTCGTTGGTCCGCAGACTTTCTGGAGACTGAATGATTCATGGCTCTGGGTTGAGTAATTTGAATCTGGAATGTGAGGATTCTTGTGTGAGACCTTGGTCTCTGTCTTTCTCTTAACCAATCAGTATTTGGCAACAAAGCTAGCATTGACCAACTATTTCGTTAGTGCTGGGGGCTCTTCTAAATAGTCAGACCGGTGATGCCGGATCCGATGGCAAGATTGATGATGATCATGAGATGTTCTGAACAAATCTTCCCCCTTCATTCGCGAGAAGCAGAGAGTTTGAATTAATCTTCTGGAAGAAGATTAGTCTGGGTTTGGTTCATACTCGCTGTCGTTACAATATTGGGCAATGAGCGTTGGCTTGTGACGCGAACAGGTCTACCTCCGCTCTGCCGAAGATATCCCAGATGTTTTGCACCACCAGGGGATGCAAGGACCATTCCCCTGGGGGAAGCTTGGCCCTGGACCACATGTCTGGGCCCACGTTCAGGACGCCCGGCACATGCGCTGCTCTCAGCGAGCACAGATTGTGCTGGGCCCATATAAGGAGGCGTTTTGCTCTTGCAAGAAGGCTCCGGGACCTGAGGCCGCCCTGGCGGTTTATGTAAGACGCCACTGACATGTTGTCTGTTCTGACTAGAACGTGGTGGTTCCTCAGCACAGGGAGGAAAAACTGTAGGGCATTCTCGACCGCTTTCATCTCTAGACAGTTTATGTGTAGACGCTTCTCTGCGTCTGACCACAGGCCCATTGATGGCCTCCCTTCGTAAAGGGCGCCCCAACCCGTGTTGGAGGCATCTGTCGAGACTACTTTGACTTTTGAGGCTATGCCCAGGTTCAGGCCGGACTGGTACCAGTCGGCCCTCGACCATGGTTTCAGCGCTGCTGTGCATGTCTAATTCACCGTGAGACGAAGCAACCCTGATGTCCATGCGCGCGTGGTCCAATCGAGGTCCAGTCCGGGGCGGATCCCGACCATTCCTCGCTCCCGGACGAGCGAGGAATGGCTCGCTCGTTCGGTGTTATGGAGGCCCAGGATGCTTCGATAGCGGCCTTAAGCTCATCCAGAGTGTTGGGTCTTGCGTCTCTCAACTTTCTCTTCACAATATCCCACAGATTCTCTATGGGGTTCAGGTCAGAAGAGTTGGCAGGCCAATTGAGCACAGTAATACCATGGTCAGTAAACCATTTACAAGTGGTTTTGGCACTGTGAGCAGGTGCCAGGTCATGCTGAAGAATGAAATCTTCATCTCCATAAAGCTTTTCAGCAGATGGAAGCATGGAGTGCTCCAAAATCTCCTGATAGCTAGCTGCATTGACCCTGCCCTTGATAAAACACAGTGGACCAACACCAGCAGCTGACATGGCACCCCAGACCATCACTGACTGTGGGTACTTGACACTGGACTTCAGGCATTTTGGCATTTCCTTCTCCCCAGTCTTCCTCCAGACTCTGGCACCTTGATTTCCGAATGACATGCAAAATTTGAGCAACCACTGAGCAACAGTCCAGTGCTGCTTCTCTGTAGCCCAGGTCAGGCGCTTCTGCCGCTGTTTCTGGTTCAAAAGTGGCTTGACCTTGGGAATGCGGCACCTGTAGCCCATTTCCTGCACACGCCTGTGCACGGTGGCTCTGGATGTTTCTACTCCAGACTCAGTCCACTGCTTCCGCAGGTCCCCCAAGGTCTGGAATCGGTCCTTCTCCACAATCTTCCTCATGGTCCGGTCACCTCTTCTCGTTGTGCAGCGTTTTTTGCCACACTTTTTCCTTCCCACAGACTTCCCACTGAGGTGCCTTGATACAGCACTCTGGGAACAGCCTATTCGTTCAGAAATTTCTTTCTGTGTCTTACCCTCTTGCTTGAGGGTGTCAATGATGGCCTTCTGGTCAGCAGTCTTACCCATGATTGCGGTTTTGAGTAATGAACCAGGCTGGGAGTTTTTAAAAGCCTCAGGAATCTTTTGCAGGTGTTTAGAGTTAATTAGTGAATTCAGATGATTAGGTTAATAGCTCGTTTAGAGAACCTTTTCATGATATGCTAATTTATTGAGACAGGAATTTTGGGTTTTCATGAGCTGTATGCCAAAATCATCAGTATTAAAACAATAAAAGACCTGAAATATTTCAGTTGGTGTGCAATGAATCTAAAATATATGAAAGTTTAATTTTTAAACTTTATCACAATATGCTAATTTATTGAGAAGGACCTGTATATATAAATGTTCAAAATATCTTCTTTTATTTTCTAGTATTTAATTTTTTGGGGGTAAACCGTCTGCACGTTATCCGTGATTAATGCAGTCAGAAGAAAGATTTTATCAAACGAAATTTTATTCGTGGGAACTGTACGCTTTGTGATTTAAGTGTGATCGACTCGTTGCTTAACAATATACAGAGAATAAGCCAAGATGATTTGGAGAAATACAATGATCTCCTTGACAGTCTAAGGGTATTACAAACAGCCATCGCATCGAGGCATCAGCAAGTCCTTTCCACCACTGCCCCGCTCATACAAACAGGTATGTCTACATCGGTCTACATACACAAACAATATATATATATATATATATATATATATATGTATATGTAAGGGATAATGTAGAGCGAGGCAGTTGTTATAGCGAATACAACCCCGACAGGCTGATCAGGATCCCGATGCGAAGCGGAGGGGTCTTGAATCAGCCTGAAGGGGTTGTATTGGCTATATAACAACCGCCTCGCTCTACATTATCCCGCTTATTACATGGCTACCTACCAAATAAATCAATTATTTGACACAAAATATTGATTTAAAAAGGAGTTTATTGATTTAAAAACGATTGTATTGCTTCCGCTAAAGAAAACAGTCCGTTCCGTCTCTACGGTTAGAATCCTGCGTCCATAGCAATGCTCTGTTTTTCATGGCAACGGTGTTATACTTAGCAGCGGTCTGTTATCAAGAATTATTACATGGCTTGGTTGAATTCCAATGTAGAATGCGGTCTGTTATTTCTTGATAACAGACCGCTGCGAAGTATTAACACCGTTGCCATGAAAAAGAGAGTGCTATGAACGCGGAACAGACAATTTTCTTAAGCGGAAGCAATACAATCGTTTTATATCAATAAACTCCTTTTTAAATAAATAATTTGTGTCAAATTATTTATTTATTTTGTAGGTAGCCATGTAATAAGCGGGATAATGTATAGTGAGGCGGTTGTTATAGCGAATAACAACCCCTTCAGGCTGATTCAAGACAAGCCTGTCGGGGTTGTTATTCGCTATAACAACCGCCTCGCTATGCATTATCCCTTACATAACAGACAGCATTCTACATTAGAATTCAACCAAGCCATGTAATAAATGTATATATATACAGTATGTGTAACGGTCACCAGCTGGAGTGCCCTTGAGAGCCACCAGAGGGCACTCCACACCGGACTATCATATTTACTCACAGACTACAATTCCCATCCTGCATCTACCTGGACTGATTACTTCATACACCTGCACTGCACTGAATACACACACACCTGCACCTCATTCACACACGCATAAAAGCCACTTCCACACTCCACTTCTCTGCGAAGTATTGCATTGCCCTGGCGTACAATCTCTGAGCGTTTTCCCTGTGTTTGCTGAACTGTTACTGACCTTGGATTGTTTATACTGACTTCTGATTCTTCTGCTGCCTGTCTCGACCTGGATTGTTCATTGGACTGTGATTCCTGCCGCCTGCCTCGACCCTTGCCTGTTATCTGTTTCTGCTTTGAGATTATCTTTATTGTTCTGACTGCCCCTGATTTACCCTGCCTGTTGATTATTCTAATAAAGCTGCAAATGGATCTTACTGCGTCCTCCACTTCGTAACAGAATACTTCGCCACTTCAGATCCAGCAGCTGAGAAAAGACAGAGACCCACCATGGACCCACTAATCAGTCTCTTCCGCCTCAGTCAAGGTAACCGATCTATAGAGGAATATGTTGAACAATTTTGTGAGCTCTGCCATGGGGTAGACTTGGACGAGGCAGTCTTAAAGGATAGTTTCCGATATGGGCTTGAGGACATGTTAAATTATCTCATGCCTGACAACACCCCTCAATGGACTCTATGTCAATATATTGAACTCGCTCTGAGGTTAAGCAGATCATCCTTTTCTGCAGGCCCTGTGGATGAGGGTTCCCATGAACTTACCACACCCGTTGAACCAGAATTCTGCTATACCTCCCCGTACTCTCGTTACGTCTTAGCAGAATTTCCAGAGCCCTGTCACTTCTCAGCAGATCTTCCAGAGCCCTGTCACTTCTCAGCAGATCTTCCAGAGCCCTGTCACTTCTCAGCAGATCTTCCAGAGCCCTGTCACTTCTCAGCAGATCTTCCAGAGCCTTGTCATTTCTCAGCAGATCTTCCAGAGCCCCGTCACTTCTCAGCAGTTTTTCCAGAGCCCCGTCACGTCTCAGCAGATCGTCCAGAGCCCCGTCACGTCTCAGCAGACCGTCCAGAGCCTCGTTACGTCTTAGCAGAATTCCCCGAGCCCTCTACTGTTGAGGGGGCGTTTCCAAAGACTGTTCCCGTCACGCCAGCCATCAAGCTAGTCACCGGATCGGTCTATTATCGTCCAGGACTGGTATCCAGTGTGGCCGATTCCCCGCTGAGGTCAGTACGTGTTGCCATAAGGGCCATCGTGCAGGAGTCTCGTCCCGCTGAGACTATCCTGCATAAATCATGTTTCACCGAGACCTTCCTGCCTGAGTATCTTCCTGCCGAGTCTGCACTTCACGCCAGTCCAGTCGAGCCTGCACTTCATGCCAGTCCAGAGCCCTCTTCGCCGCTGGTCCTGTCCAGTTCAAAGCCCTCTTCGCCGCTGGTCCTAACCAGTTCAGAGTCCTCTTCGCCGCTGGTCCTACCCAATTCAAAGCCCTCGCTGCCGCTGGTCCCGTCAAGCTCAGAGCGCACTGATCCTGATCCAGAGCCAGAGCTTCACGTCAGTGAACTTTTTAAGTTCCTCAACATTGATTTTACAAAGCTACATGTGCGCCTATGGAGTTTTATGCGTTGTAATCCGTGAGGAATATCTTGTGATCTACGCAATGTTATGATCATTTAAATTGTGACAGAGCTCACAAAATCGCTAGCCCGACATCCCAGGGCTATTGTAGCTTTCAGTCAGGCTACCAAATGTATCAACACCCAGCCCAATGGGCTATTTTATATAGTGAAATAAGATGCCTTCCTTGATTTGCGTCATTCAGTCTCTTTACTCGTTATCTAAAGGAAAAATAAGATCACAGATGTTTTTGATCATGCTGATTTGTCCGAAGTGAACTTCAGCCGATGCTAATGTACTTGGTGTGCGTGTGTGTTTGTGATGAGCGGAATGAGGTAATATCCGCGGGTCAGGCAGACCAAATAATAAAATATAATATGGTGGATGAGAGATAAATCATTTGTGTTGATTTTATTAGACACACTGAACTCTAATTTCACAGATAAAATTTAGCAAACATGTGTAATTACGTTTTCAAAAACCACGTATATCTCTTCAGGGAAAACAAAATCAAAGATAACATATGCCTAGAGCACCTCCTAGCAGACAGTATATAAAACACAAATAAATAAATAAAAACCCTACATGAGATATTGCTTAACTTAAAAGTAATAGTTTCATCCCTAGTGCTGAGGCCCCTAACAGTACTTGCAATAAAGTCAGCATACTTGATGTTAGAGGGTATTCACTTACTGTGCCAATGCAGCACGAGTACGTCCATCGGTGTAGAAACCCAAGGCCGACTGGACCAAGAGATCTCTTTCTTGCAACGATCTGACAGTTTGAAGTACTCCCATTATGCTCAGGCTGTCCTCTGCCTCACTTATGGCATTGTTTGCCACTTCTACGGTCTCTGCCTCCTTTATCTAAAACAAGCAGTTACTAAAACAGCTGACTTTTTGGATGTTTTAAAATAGGTCTTCAAAGATTACCTTGAGTAGTTTTTCTTTGAAGGAGTGGTCTCCAACTTCATCAAAGACACCAGGTTCTGTTTTTTCCCCACAAAGCTGCAGGAACAGTCGTTTGGAAAAAAAAGGGTGGGCCAACACCACCATGAATGACACACACTGAAATCATCATGCCAATTAATGCATAGAGCCTGGTGTTAAGAGCTGAAAACAAAACACAGACGAGCATATTTTTAGATAAAAAGTTAATAAATTAAAAGCTCCCTTTCTGTCAGTAATGTTTCACGTCATGTTGATACTGACATTGGGGTCTCACTTGGAAGCCCAATCACCTCTGAGTAGTAAAGAAATGACCAATAGAATTTGCATGGCAAGCTACTTCCCCAGACATATGGGGGTATACAAGATGGCGGCCTGCATCCACTCAGATCTTTACTGCGGAGCAGAGTGGTTGCACACAAGGGGGTAATCCAGCACCCGGAAAGCGTACCTTCCCTGGGGGCCGCCATGGGCTAACAAGCCATCACCTGCTGTTAGCAATCCATTGACTCCCATTCATTTTTGCGTCACTTAAGACAGCGAAATAACTTTACATCTGAGGCGTTTAAAGATTCCATTTGTCCATTGTTTATTTCTAAAGAAACACAACAATGTATAAAAGGCTCCATTACCTTGTATCTTACGTTATGGACCCGTAGAAGCAGTTTTTGTAAAAATAGGCTAACGACTGCGTCATAACCACGCGACTCTCTGTCGCACAGTAGAGATGTAAGTGGGCTCCTCTATGGGCGGGTTGAAAACATGCGGGACAGTAAAGAAATTACTCCTCCTACTGGCTGTAGTATTTCGCCTCTGGCCAAAAATTCCTCAGATGACCCAAAATGACGATTTTTGCGTTATCAGAGGATTTTTTTCAGACAAAAAATACATAAATCTCTCGTCTCAGGGGGATATGAGGGTGGAAAGCACGGTAATTCGAAAATACTACAGGTTTTCTACTAATACAAAGCTTAATGCTAAATCCTGAAGTATCCCTTTAAAGGGTAACTCAACCCCTGGTCAGAGCCCGTGCTCCTGAGACTCGTTTCAATAGCTCGCGCTCTCTGTAGGCGCAGATGAGTTGCCATATGAGAACGACTGACATAGCGCTGATCGTTTTCTGTCTGATATTGCCTGTGAATAGAAGCAACGCTGGCGAGAGTGTGCACAGCTATTAGTCATCCACACTGTTAAACTTTATTGGTATGGTGCATATAGCTCTAATTCATCTAGGCTGGTTTCAAAAACGTAAGTTCATTTAACCCTTTTTAAAATTATTTTTTTATCTTTCAATCAGAGATCTAATATTGATTTAGACTGTCACGATGCTATCAAACATAGTATCATAAACCATTTATGCTTGTTTACCTTCGTCTGTCCAACTAGCCACTGTTTTTCCTGGGTTTAATCATTCTGTTTTATTTTATTTTTATTTCTTTGGATGTATGTATGTGTGTGCCTCGGAAATCTGCTACCACTGTTCTGTGCGGACCTGGAACTGGTTGGGCCTAGGGTGGAGGCCTGCCAGTGATAGCCTGCTCACTTAAATGTTTTGTCTGTTTGTTTGGCAATAGTCATATCACCTTATTCGGCCTATGGGCATTGTGCAATATCTCGTGTGAGGACAGTGCTTATTTTGAAGTGTTCACTAGTGTGAAGTGTGAAACGCCGTGTGTGTGAGGCCTATTTGGTGTGAAGTGTCTCTTGCAGCGTTGGAGTGTGCGTATGTGAACAGTATTTATTTATTCAACTTTATTCACTGCAGCCTGTGTATTATCAGACTGTATATACTGTAACTCATTTATTATGAGACTTTATTCACTGTGACTATTTTTTATTGTAGATTTTGTTTACTGTTACCTACGGGGAATATTTGCTTGCTCTGATTGCCAACTAATATATTATTGTGTCTAGTGTTTAATAAAGTTACATGTTTGATTACATCAGTCCCATTTCTGTTCCTTCATTGGACATAACCTGCCTAGAAAGTTTGAAGGGGAGCGCTGTTTGGGTTTTCTAGCTTAGGTATTCAAATTGTGCACTTTAGAGTGCCCCCCTAGGGGTCACATTTATGTGTTTCTCTTTTTTACAGAACACAGGCAGAGTCTGCCAGAATGAACTCCATTTTGAGTGAATGAAAACTAAACTGTATCTGACAGTTTTTTTATATAGGCTATTTAAAGTCCCCCTGTCAATAATTGGATCCCTTTAAACTCATCTTTGATCACCAAAATGATATAATTAAACGTTTTTTCCTTGAATTTTGTATGCCTTAATAGCTTGAATGTAACTCTACACCCTTGCCTTATTTAGTATACGCCGTTCTAGCTTTTATGAATATGCAAATTAGCCCCGCCCCCACTCAAGCTCAGAGATCCACTCGTTGATGATCACACATTGACGTGATTGGTTACAAGGCAATTTGAGGTCAGACACACCAGCGATTTCAAACCGCGTTTTTGAGACTGTCTTTGGTTCACTGCAGTTTTAAGGAGAAAATACTCAACAAAGGTGTTGACTTATGAATTTGTAAATGGTTTGTCTTAAAGCATATTAAAAATAAAACACAGACAGTATAAACAACATTAAAAACTTGATTTTGACCACATGGGGATTGTGAATTGATATCACACATAGAATTCTATCTAATGAAAACTCAACTTATTTAAAACTTGACTAAAGGTGATGATTTTGAAGTATTCAAGTTTTCCTTGAGTTATCTATTTATAATACATTTGATATAAACCACTTTTATTTTCCATCACAAGCATATCAACTATAGTTAGTTAGATTAAGGTTAGTGAATTTAAAGTAATCTTTTCCTTTAATGTATATTTACAAAATTATATATCAGACAAACAATAATAAAATCAACTGATAATTTTGATTGCAAAAGTTCTTTATTATCATTTTAAGGAAGAATTGTTTTTATTTTTATTTTTTAAAGTTTTTATGTTGATGCAGAGAAAATCATTTAATTCAGAAAGTTTTATGGGATGATACTCAGATAAAACTGCTCCATCTACTCCTGGTCTACTTTCAGCTTGTCATGTCGTTTGAAGGCGCAGATGTAGTTTTTCTTGACATCACAAGAGTCGTCGTTCCACTTGCCAACCTCTGAAAATGTGAGGGAGAGGTGAAATGTACCTTCATCAATATCACTATAATAAATCCTTTAGCCAAACATCAAGTTTAAATTTAATGAGATTATCCTATAACCCATTATAGAATTCCTCTGTCTTTCCATACTTACCTTTCCAGTTCATCTCAACGCATTCCTCCGTGTTGGTGTACATGTGGTTGGGTTCACCTTGTGTCCAAATTTGATAATTCCAGTAGGACCCATCAATCCAAAAAAAATGACCAGACTGAGAAAGTGAGAAAGAAGTAAAAAAAAAGAGAAAAAAAAAAAGAAAGAAAGTAAGTCAGAAGGTGTTTGTTTGGTAGTAAGAAACTAGTGGATGCATGTCAATAAAAAACAGAAAATAACAACAACTCAATCATTTCTCTTTGCTTTCCCCATTTGTGAACCTTTTACCTTGAAGAATTCAAAGCCTCCGAGCCAGATGCGCAGATTTTTTGGGTTAGATTTTTTCACAAGGCAGAGCAAGTCATCATTTTCCTTTTCTTTGTGCACTGATACCAGATGTGCACCAGGGGCTTTGGACCTACACTCGAACTGAGTATGAGACAAGAGCATTTAATGACTATACACAACATTTTTTCAACACAACGTTTTTTTTTATTTATTTTTTTATGGTGGAGGTAATAATGTGAAGGATAATAGAAACTAAATATCTTTAGTGTAACAATGCAACAATCTATTTAAAAAAAAAGTGCTATAACCTACCTCGGCTTGAGTGAAGTTAGCATGGCTGTTGAAGTATTTGACACAGTGGCGGCCCACTTTGAACCAATCAGTGAAGCCATGCACATCACAGGCTTCAGGCATTCTGCACCATGAGGTGACATTAGTGTGGTCAACATCAAAACCTAAATGACAGAGTCACACACATGACTATTTTAAGCTATATGACACTTTAAAAATATAGGTGGATAGTTTTCTTTGTCTGTTTGAAGTGTAATATATAAGTCTGTTAATATCTGTTAATCTACTAATGCCATCAATGTTTACTCAAAACAGGTAATATCTATATAAACAATATACACAATATATATTGTGGTCACGTGTTTTGTGTTAACAATATCTGCCTTGTAGTTTATTGTTATTGGGGTACATTAAGGAATGGGGCTAATTACACTCTTAGATAAAAAGATTCAGTGGGGTTGATTTCTATAAACACTTAAAGTATAAAATTTGGAAATTTCAACATAAATATATTGTTGAATTAAACATTACCTTTCTCCATTGTTAAGAAGCTGCCACTCTCGAAGAGAAGAGTCATCAACAGAACAAATCTTTTAGATCCTGATTTCCACTGTGAAAAAAAGCCCATATAAATAATATATAAAAATTGATACAAAGAGTGTTCATTCAAGAAAATGACTTACCATTGCAGTTCTTGCACTTTTGCCCTCTATCTGTGCTCACAGTGACTGTTTCACCTTATTTTATTCCATTCCACTCATTTTCACAACTCCTCCCATTCTCTCAATCTTAACATCTTTTTTTTTTTTATTCTTCATCACACAGGAAAGTGTTTTTACACATCTATAGTGCCTGAATTACTAATCAATTTACAGTTGCATTGCTACTAAAGTAACATTAATACTATCTTAATGTTAATCTTGAACAATAATGGTATGTAGGCTAAAATATAATCATTAATTTAAAACTAGCACAATCAAGAGATACAGAAGTCTGTAAAATAGAGCTCAATACTGTGTTAATGAGGGGATTTTCCATAATTTTCACAGGGTTTTTGTACCTGTATTTTGAATTACGCATTGTGTTGTGTTTTAGGATTAAAATAAATGTCCGTAATGGATAATTACCAGTACCTGTTACATTTTTCTACAATTTTTTTTTTCTTACAGTGTGCAGAGATCAACAAATAAATTCTAATTTCAGTGGATAACCATAATACAATGAATGAGAAGATAGTTGGGAGGATTGTCCCAATGGACTAAACACGATTACGTGTATTGTTATAAGACTTAATAAAGTCTTGCTAAATCATTCCCTCTGCACTCTTTTTATTGTATTCTGGGTCATAATGCACTTTTGACTAATGTTTTTTGCACTAATGGTAAAAAAAGAAAAGATTTCTGTTCATTTCCATGACCCTTCTCCTATTTCGGCATTGTGCTTGCTCGCCAAGTGAAAACTGTTTTTGTAGACAGTTCATTTGTCAGAGAGACGCATCTGATAAACAAGCATCTGAAAGGCTAGTGGTTTACCACTAGACAATAAAAACGTGAGATCTTGTGGTTACTGACAGAGTCTCCACTTGACACTGCCACCCAAAGTTGCTGCAACACATTCAGAACGGCTTTGTCACTTAATCTGATCATAAAAATGTAATTCATCAAGTTGCATGATAAACTTGCAAGATCTCCTGTAGAAACTTGGGTGTTGCCATCAAATTCACAGCATTAGACATACTCTGACTCAAGACTCTTTTTTTTTTTTTTTACTGTCACATTTTTTTTCTCAACTTCACCTTTAGCATTTACATTTGTCACTTTGTATTGCTTTTATTTTCACAACCCCTCATGATAAAGTGTTGCTTGATTCTGCAAGAAGCATTAGTTCTTCTCATTTCATTAATCAGGCCAAAAAAAATAATTTTGATTGCAAAAAATATCATGTTTGAATTTGAAGAATTGTTTATATATTTGAAAATGTGAGGGACAGTGAAATTAATGGATTTGTGTAACTTCTGCATGTTATAAACATACATAAAATTAAATGAAATACATGTTAAATGATTGTTAACACTTAAATTTGTCCTTTTTTCTGAGGAGATTCTGTCTGAATTAACCATCTCATTGTCACGGAGAGTGATGAAGCAGACAGGTGAGTATAATGTAACTGAAGTTTATTATAAACAGAAGCACGGAAACCAGCAGATGTAAATGGTGAGTTGAACACAATGAAGATAGTTGAATGGAACTTAGCTGATGAATAACAGTATTATGCTTCACAGGTAGAGAATGGAACGAGGCTGATGGCAGATGTGGATGAGAGTCACTGACGATGATAGCAGGTTCGTGGAATGGGATCAGAAGACGACGATGATGATGATGATGATGATGATGATGATGATGATGATGATGATGATGATGATGATGATGATGATGGCAGATAAGTGGAATAGGTATAGGATCTAGGTAGAGTCTGTGTGTCCATGGAAAGACGAGATCAGACAATGAAGAGTGGTGCAAGTGAATGTATATAGTGAACAGGTGACGAGGTACAGGTGTGGTGATTAGTAATCAGGGGAGAGTGAACGAGTGTGTGGAGTCTGTAGAGATCTGGTGGAGCCGTGACACTCATATCCTCATACTTGAAAGTATTGTCCTTAGATACTCCCTTGACTTCCAGGAAGAGCCGAGAGCTTGTTTACTAGCTCACAGCTTTAGCTAAACATTCAGTTAAAACTCAGTGTAATCCTAAACCATTCTGGGTTTTTTTTTTCACAAGTTCCCTCTGTCCTTACATTTCCAGTTCATCTCCACAAATTCCTCCTTATTGAAGATGTGGTTGGGTTCACCAGTTGCCCAAATTTGATAATCAGAAGGAACCTCTTCATACTTCTGTCTGTTTTACCTTATAAGTCAGCCTCAGAGCCAGAAGCGCAGGTTGTTTGGGCTAAAAATGTTCACAATGCATCCAGTTTTTCTGAATTGCTGAAACACTAATGCCCATTCTCTGAACCAAATTCTTAATAGCCTAAACCAATTTGTCGAATAAATCACTCTTTCTGTAAAACATTAAACAAGTTCAAGACGCAATTTGCAAATCTCATGCACTCTTTTTGCAAAACTCTTAACGCATTCTCACTCACTAAAACACATTTTGCACTGTGATGCACTTACGTTTCAAAATGCTAAACACAAGTGGCAAAAGTTAATCACAACTGCAACACAGTTGTTATCGTTTCCAGACAATGACTCAAAAATGTTCACACTTATTTCTAATGTGGCGGAAGACAAAACTTGTTGTCCATTATAACATCTACAAAGACAGCCTTCATGCTTTCAATATGGAACTAGGCAAAGCTAGACAGACTTTCTTCTCAAATATTATAAACTGCAATTTAAACACCACACACACTCTTTTTGCTACTGTAGAGACTGACAAACCCCCCAAGCCAGATTCCCAGTGAAATGCTCTCAGACAGCAAGTGCAGTGAGTTTGCTTCTTTCTTCTCTGAGAAAATCAATAATATCAGAAAGGTGATCAGCACATCCTTGAGTTGCGCTGGGGTCAGACAGATCAGACCGCCTGAGAAAGTAGTTACTATGTCTGATTTCAAAGAAATTGATGGCAAAATTTTGGAAGAAACCGTACAGCTTAAAACATCAACATGCGCCCTTGACACACTTCCCACATCTTTTTTCAAAAGTGTGTTAAACAGTTTAGAAGCAGATCTTCTAGAAGTAGTAAATGCCTCACTTCTCTATGGGAGTTTTCCAAACTCCCTGAAAACTGCAGTTGTCAAGCCCCTCCTGAAAAAGAGCAATCTGGATAAGACCATATTAAGCAACTATAGACGATCTCAAATCTTCCTTTCATAGGCAAGATCATTGAAAAAGTTATCTTCAATCAGCTGAACAAATTCTTAAGCTCGAATGGATCCTTTGACAATTTTCAATCTGGTTTCCGACCGCATCACAGCACAGAGACAGCGCTCATAAAGATAATAAACGATATTCGCTTAAATACTGATTCAGGCAAATTATCAGTGCTGGTACTACTCGACCTCAGTGCTGCATTTGACACTGTCGATCACAACATTCCTCTTGACAGGCTGGAAAACTGGGTGGGGCTTTCTGGAATAGTCCTAAAATGGTTCAGGTCATACTTAGATGGGAGAGGTTATTATGTGAGTATAGGAGACCATAAGTCTGAGTGGACATCCATGACACGCGGCGTCCCTCAAGGCTCGATTATTGTGCCACTCCTGTTCAACCTATATATGCTCCCACTGAGCCAAATAATGAAGAAGAACCAAATTGCTTACCACAGCTATGCAGACGACACACAGCTGTACTTAGCCCTATCGCCTAACGATTACAGCCCCATTGACTCCCTGTGCAAATGCATTGATGAAATCAACAGTTGGATGTGCCAAAACTTTCTTCAGTTAAACAAAGACAAAACTGAAGTCCTTGCGTTTGGAAACAAAGATGAAGTTCTCAAGGTGAACGCATACCTTTACTCTTGGGGTCAAACAACTAAAATCAAGTCAGGAATCTTGGTGTGACACTAGAGTCAGACCTTAGTTTCAGTAGTCATGTCAAAGCAATAACTAAATTAGCATACTTTCATCTGAAAAATATTGCAAGAATTAGATGCTTTGTTTCCAGACAAGACTTAGAGAAACTTGTGCATGCTTTCATCACCAGCAGGGTGGATTATTGTAATGGACTCCTCACTGGCCTTCCCAAAAAGACCATAAGACAGTTGCAGCTCTTACAGAACGCTGCCGCTAGGATTCTGAGCAGAACCAGGAAATATGAACATATCACACCAGTCCTCAGGTCTTTACACTGGCTCCCAGTTAGATTTAGGATTGATTTTAAAGTATTATTACTGGTATAAAAATCAGGGTCATAAAAGGTCAGATGTGCTCCTACAGTGGTCACATTCAAATCCAGACTCAAAACACTTCTGTTTAGCTATGCATTTACTGAATGAGCACTGTGCCGCTGTTCGTCCAACTGTTTGTACTGTACTGTATTTTTTTTTGAAACTGTTTTAATTATTCTTATTTCTTTTTATTATTTTAATTTCTTCTATGTAAAGCACTTTGAATTGCCATTGTGTATGAAATGTGCTATATAAATAAACTTGCCTTGCCTTGCCTAATGATGTGACCAAACCAACTGTACCAAGTCAGTTCAGGGTGCCAAAATGTTGCACTGACTGGATGTTGATACCAACAATGGATGGAAACAAGAGGGAGAGGAGGAAGAGTATGTGTAAGAAAGGGTGTACAAGGAGGAAGAGAGCAATGTGTGGAGAGTGTTGTCAAGGCTGGATCTGGCCCTCTGGGTTTTTCCCTTTGCCTTACCTATATATATAAGATATATTGGATACATACATTGGGTTCCCTATTAGGGACACCATTATGCTGCAAGAAGATTTAACACATCTAATTTCTCATTCAATATTACCTGCTAGAAATAGTGTTCACTATCAACTCTGTCTTGTGTATGCCCATTTTTAGATGCCTAATGTATGATAATGTATTCATGCAAAGCTAAATATAAAACAGAAAGTAACATTCTTGGTTCATGTTGTATACTTGGACACACAGGATGGTAAAAAAAATAAAATAAATCAGAAATGTCTTAGTTGGCCATTGAAAAGCCTGCTATAAAGTAAGAGTACTTTGGCCTATGTGGGCATTACTGGTGCGTCATACTGTGATGACAGTGCACTCAAAAATCCACCCTTACTCAAAAAGGACATAAACTCAAACAAAAACCTGATGACGCCCAAAAACCACCAGTTGATGCTTTCACACTTTCATTTACGGACCTTCGTCGAGGTTGATTACTTTTTTTATGTAAATGAAAATAAAAGGTGTGAGTTTATTTGACATAAAAAGTAGTAAGACAACATTGTAACAACTTAGAGTTGGAGTTGTTATCAAGGATAACACAATAGAGTTGCATTAACTTATTTCCATTGTGGTCCTTGATTTTCTTTTAACAAGACATTTTCATGACAAACCATACACACACACACACACACACACACACACACACACACACACACACACACACACACACACACACACACACACACACACACACACACACACACAGACACACACAAAATATCACAACAAATACACACACACACACATATATATATCCATATTAAGCCATCCCATCTAAAACTAATCTCTTATACTAAAACCAACATTGTCCAATGGCAACTTATTCCTGTATATTATACCTAGATTCACATCCATACTTTGTCTAGAATAATGTCCATGTCTTACATTAACCTGAGAGAAATATGAGTTAAAATACACTGGTGCCCAATTATTAATTATTTTATGAACCATTTTTAGTTTAGACCGTCTTTCAATGGGTAACCATCCAAGCTGCTGAAAGTGTCCATTATCCACATGAGTAAAAGAATGATAACCTAAAACTAATCTCAATCATTTTGGTTTTTGACTTTATGTTATGTTAACAATGGCTTCATACTGTTGTACCTTGGTGAATAATGATAGAAATGCAATAATGTACATTGAAATTGTTTCATGGATTATTTTGATTTTTCCAGGCTAGTAATCTATACACAAGCCAATTCAAATACTATTTTATAATATTATAAATATCATATATTTTACATTATACATTATAATATCAAATATGATATATTACTTTACTTAATTGTATTGAACTTGTAAAATATAAGGATTGTTACATTATTGCGTTGACATTTTTCCAAATCTATTCATTTCAAACATTTCCGTTGTGCATCCCAGTAGGCTATCTCATGCAGAAACATAAATAAACATTAAGCGATTGTTTATTTGTTATTTTCACTATCAGATCATCATCTAAACGTCCTTATTTCCATCATTATTTAGCTTCTCATTGGGTTTTAGAGGTAAAATGTTGCGTGCATGTGCTCTTGGCTTGTGCGCTGTTACTGTAGCAGTTCTAATTCATTGGCTGAATCACATGGCAATGACTAGAGCTGGAGTAATGAGCGGCCACGAGCTCAAAGATCCGCTGTTTAGCCTACATCGCAGAGCCTCACAATACAACCGACCATGAGATCGAATTGTGGATAATTAATTTTCCCAACATCGATCGCCTTGGATTTATCGATCCTTGTCTCTCATACGGTAAGATCGGCCGTTTTAATGCGCATTTGAATTGAACTAATGTGTAAAACAGAGCTCCTCATTGAAACCATAAAGTGTAAATACCGCCTATGATTTAAACATATTCAAAGGCAAATGAATCGCGTTTGTTTAGTTCACTGTGATGATGTCCCATTTCTGTCGTGGGGTTTTGTTTATGTTGTTACGCCATATGCTGCAGTAACGGGACACTGCCACCAGACTGCATTACGCCTGCTTTTCGACAGACTCGAATAATTCCAATAATTCTCACAAAACCACACCATATTTTGATTAAATGTGTAAAATGGTCACTGCAAATACTTATACCACTGTTTACACTGTCCTAGAAAACCATTAAGGGGTCTCTTTGTACAGCTTTACTTGTCTGGTAAAAGCGAGGAAATGCCTGTAATACCGTTGTGTTTATAAAGCGCGTGTAACTGTTTAAATAAATGATCATTCAATGCTAACCAAATCTTTATGAGCATTCATATTTCCATAGCATTTAGTATAGTTTTATATTTTAATTGCTGAAACAATCAAAAGACTCGTTTTTTAAATAGGATCCTGGTTCTATCAATAAGATCCATTTCATTCTGCTATTTCTCTTATAATGTGTAATAAAGTAAGTTACTGATCACAGGGGCCTTATCTCAGATGAGTTTCAGATGACTCTAATTGAGGTTCTGTTTCTCTTTCATGAGAGTATTCATCACATGGGTACGGGTGAATCCCCTATGAAATCTCAATTAGATTACCATCTAACCACTGTCACATGCAAAGCTTCAGTGTACAATCCTTTTTTTGGATCAAAATTAGGAAAAGCACAAGCTACCCTATTAAATAAGTAGCCGCTATGCCCAATAATGGCCTTTATTTTTATTGTCACACTGTATATAAGCACACTCATCATTTGTTCTTAAATGTGCAAGATATGGAAATGCTTATCTCTCAGTTACTTACATTTTTGTACTGTTAACATTGTATTGTTTATTGTTGAGATTTGTATGCATTATTTCAGGCTACCATGGGAAGCCTCTTCCGGAGTGAAGAGATGTGTCTGGTCCAGCTTTTCCTCCAGGCTGGTTCGGCTTACAACTGCGTCAGTGAGCTTGGGGAGTTGGGCTTAGTCGAATTCAGAGATGTGAGTTTAATGGATACATTATAGCATTCAAAAGATTGAGGTCAGTAAGATATCTTTTTAATTAATACTTGTAATCAGCTAGGATGCGTTAAATTGATCAAAAGTAAATTTACATTGTTACAAAAGATTTCTATTTGAAATAAATGCTGTTCTTTTTAACTTTATTTTCATCAAAGAATCCTGAAAAAAAGTTCAAGTTTTCCACAAAAATATTAAGCAGTACAAATGTTTTCAACTTTGTGATATAATTTCACAATATTACAATAAACTCTTTATCCCTCTTGTTCTGTCTCTCTTTAACCCAATTTTCTCAGTTGAACCCAAATATGAATGCCTTCCAGAGGAAGTTTGTTTCCGAAGTGAGAAGATGCGAGGAGCTGGAGAAAACTTTCAGTACGTAACCAGTAAATATTTACCTTTCAGTGACCAGCTACCCTTACAGCAAGTATTATATAGTTATTTCAGTCACTTTTTTTTTTTAAGGCACTCTCATTATCCATCAAAGAGTTGTAGCATAATCTTTGTAGCCTGATTGTGCTCATTCTCAACACGTTTCCCCTACCCTTATTCCTTAGAATATCTGGAGCAAGAGATCAGTCGTTCTCTCTATCCTCCTCTGAAAGGGCTTCTACCCACGGTCACGCCAATCCCATCAGCCCCACAGCCAAGAGAGCTGCTCTCCATTGAGGAGGAGAGCGAGAGACTTGCCAGAGAACTCAAAGAGGTGAGAGAAGGAAAGAGAAATAGGCTTAGAACTCATGAATATCTTGTGTTCCATGATAAACATTTAGTGCAAGTGGTGATCTTGACCCAGTTTGCATTTAGGTGTCAAGGAACAGGGATAGTCTACATAACCAGCTGATCCAGCTCAGCCAGTACAGAGGGGTCCTGAAGCAGAGCATATTACTACCAACCTCACTGGTATAAAAAAATCCAGCTTTTAGCATGCTTACCTCCAAGAGATCTCTCTCAGATATTCACCAAACCCTCTCATCATAATGTCTTTAAAGGTTCCACCTCAAACTCTTGAGACCACAGCGCTATTGGACAGCAGACAAGATATGCGCTTGAGGTGAGGACAATATCCATCTAAAGGTGCAGTCCCATTTACTGTTGCTCTGTATCATTTCTTGAGCGAAATCCAGTCATTTCAATAGGAATCCGCATGTTTAGGAATTTCACGCAAGGGTGATTAATTTCCCCATGCAGATTTCACTCACGTTTAAGTTGGTCTCGTGAACTAAAAGCTGTTTGGTTTGAAAGTGAGCTGTGCTTTATACATCTCTACACTATTGACTGAAGACACTGGACCATTTTTTTGGAATATCACTAATGTGACCACATCTTAACATAGAGAGGGCAGCTATCATTATTATAGTGATGCCTGCCTTAGCAATCTAGTCAGAGATGAAAATGTAAATGTTAAGGCAGTGTTTCCCAATATTCTTGGAGGCACACTAACATTTTGGATGTCTCCCTAATCTGACTAATATATTTCTGGTCTTGGAGTCTGTACCAATGAGCTGATGAGTTGAATCAGGTGTGTTTGATTAGGAAGAGTTCGAAAATGTGGAGTGTTGGTGTGCCTCCAGGAACAAGGTTGGGAAACGCTGTGTTAAGGCGCGGCCTTATTAGCAAAATTTTGCACACAAAAAAGGTCCACTGTATTGTAAATAGCCTAGAGATTTATGAAGCACTGCTCGTACAGAAGTCACTTTCAAACAAGTAGCTTTCTGTTGGTCAGCACGGCAAAGTTGGGTGAGTGAAATCTGTGTGGGGACCTTTTTTTTCCTCACAAGAAACACCCAAATACATGGATTACTACTGGAATTACTGCATTTATCCCAGTGGAATTTTATCAAACGACAGTAAATGTGACTGGAGTAAAGTGACATGGCATTAGTGAAATTTTGTGGGCAAAAAAGGTCCATTGTCCATTGTCAGTAACGTATGAAGCACAGCTCACACAGAAGTTGCTTTCAAAACAAGTAGCTTTCTGCTGGTCAGTGCGGCAAATTTGCGTGAACATGAACGAAATCTGCACAGGGAAATCTAGTGTATTCAAATTAAAATGACTAGAATTTGCCTGCAAAACTTCACAGACCAACGTTAATGTGAGCGCATCTTTTGGGAATAAGTTGTAATATTCCACATTTCAAATGTGAACACATATGTAACAAGACATTAAAGTAATAAAGTCATTCACATTTTTCCTACAAAGCTTTGTCGCTGGTGTGGTTCATCCATGGAAGGTTCCATCATTTGAGAGACTGCTATGGCGGGCCTGTCGTGGTTATATCATTGTAGACTTCTGGGAGATGGAGGAGAGACTGGAAGTGCCAGATACTGTAAGAGAGTGTTACATTAAAATAAAACAGATAACTCATTTTGATGAAAATGTCAATTGGCCATAAACATGATATGTTTTTCCTGCTCACAGGGAGAGATGGTTCAGTGGACTGTCTTTGTGATCTCTTTTTGGGGAGAGCAGATTGGACAGAAAGTAAAGAAGATCTGTGATTGGTACATTCATAGCTTATATAAATTTAATTATAGCTTACTATAGCACACTTTCATGATATCACATTATTCTTATTTCAGTAACCCCCATCCCCATCTTTTCCATTTATACATGAGTAATACATATTCTGGATCTCTCTATTCATAGTTTCCACACTCACACCTTTGTGTATCCAGAGGACTTGGAGGAGAGAGAAGGAATACTTCAGGGGCTGGAAAGCAGGATAGTAGATATCAAAACGGTGACTGAAATGTTCCTTTTATCCTTTTATTTTGTACAATTACATTCTCTTTGAAATAAGAGAATACAGTGTAAAGTATTTAGAATGTTCATACTTAAAATGTATGAACTTCATTACATTAGATAACAAAATATCAAGTGGTACTAATTTTAAAGAAAATGGTACAAGCATACATTTTTTAAACTAAACATTGCACATTATAAGTTAACTTATCTTTAATAATCTGATGCATTTCCAAGTGAATAAGGATATTCAACTAGAAAAAATTATTATACACTACCATTTAAATGTTTGGGGTGAGTAAGATTTTAAAAAAGGAAAGAAAGTAATACTTTTATTCAGCAAGGATGCATTTAATTGATCCATTATTACAAAAAAAGTATATATTTCAAATAAATGCTGTTCTTTTGTACTTTCGATTAAGAATTCTGAAAAAATGTATCATGGTTTCCATAAAAATATTAAGAGTTGAATAATGGCTGCTGAAAATTAAGCTTTGCATCACAGGAATAAATAGCATTTAAAAATGTATTAAAATAGAAAACAGTTTTCAATTATTGTAATATTATTTCACAATATTACTGTATTTTTGATCAAATAAATACAGCCTTATAAGAGACTTACACAAACATTAAAAAAACTGACGAATCGAGCACAGTACGTTCTTAAAAAAAGTAAAGAAATAATGGTTACACTTTAGTTTAGGGTCCAATTCTAACTATTAACTAGTTGCTTATTAGCATCCATATTACTAGGATATTGGCTCTTTATTAAGTGTTATAAAGCACATATTAATGCCTTATTCTGCATGACCATATTCTACATCGCTTGATCCTACCAAATATCTAAACTTAACAACTACCTTACTAACTATTAATAAGCATTATATAGGAGTTTATTGAGGCAAAAGTTGAGAAAATAGTGAGAAATGGACCCTAATCTAAAGTGTGACCGAAATAATAATAAAATGTTATTAAAATAGTTTCAGGTCCACTCTCTAACTTCACCTTTGTCTGTCTGCAGGTGCTGTCTCAGACGGAGCAGTATATGCAGCAGCTGCTGTCTCGCTGCGTGTGTCAGATGCCACAGTGGAAGATACGAGTGCAGAAGTGTAAAGCTGTGCAGACGGTCCTTAACCTCTGCAGCCCTTCAGTCACGGACAAGTGTCTCATCGCAGAAGCCTGGTGCCCTGTGGCCAAACTGCTTCTGCTCCAGAGCGCTCTGATAGAAGGAACGGTGAGAAATGTAGTAAATTGTTTCACATGAAATACATTACACAGATGTCAAATGTTGATTTTTAGGTATTAAAGAAGTATTGTGGTGCACACAGTTGTCATACTTTTATTATATTAAGCGTATTATTGTCTTTTTTATTTCTTAGAGAAAAAGCGGTAGCAGTGTAGACTCCTTCTACAATCGTTTACCTGCACCCACATCTCCTCCAACACTCTTTAACACCAACGCATTCACGTCCAGCTTCCAGAACATTGTGGATGCTTATGGTGTGGCCAGTTACAGAGAGGTTAATCCAGGTAACACACGCACACCGTCACATGGACATTGTTACCTAAAGTTGCATTTAACAGTGTATTATTGTTGTTGGTAGAAAGGTCCATCTGAGAGAGGTTGTTGCTTGAGATAAACAACCTGTAAAAATACATAAACTTCTCACGGTTAATGTCGTGTGTGTGTGTGTGTGTTCCCTTCTCAGCTGTGTACACCATCATTACTTTTCCCTTCCTGTTTGCGGTGATGTTTGGAGATGTTGGTCATGGTTTACTCATGACAATGGCTGCCCTGTGGATGGTTCTGGAGGAGAGAGACCCTAAGATGAGGAATAGCACTAATGAGGTTTCTTTCATTTTACAGTACATATCATAATCTTTACAGCTGCCATCGAGACTGAAAAGGGCATTTAAATAGAACATACTATACGAATCTCTTTATTTTAAAGAACTTTCTAGGTTCAATACAAATATTACTTTTCTTCAGCTTTGAGATTTTACACTACTGTTCAAAAGTTAGTAATCTTGTGCTCAAACTACAGTAAAAACAGTAATATTCTGAAATATTATTACAATTTAAGATAATGTTCACAAATCATTCTAATACGTAGATTTGGTGCTTATGAAACTTCTCTTGTTATCATTATTACAGTTGTGCTTTTTGTTGTTGTTGATGAATAGAAAGTTCAAAAGAAGAGCATTAAATTAAATTAAACATTAAAAAAATGTTTTGTAACATTATAAATGTCTTTACTGTCACTTTTAATCATTTTAATGCATCTTTGCTGTACAAAAGTCTTAAATTTAAACAAAATAATTCTTATTGACCCCAAAATTTAAACAGTAGTGTATCTGTCTGCCTTATTTTTCTTCTTCATTTTCTGTAATGTACTTTAGGTTTGTACAGAACTAGTTTGTTATTTTTTTCTGTGCGTCTCTTTTAGATTTGGCGTATGATGTTTGGTGGGAGGTATCTGATCCTTCTGATGGGGTTGTTCTCCATCTATACTGGTGCTGTTTATAATGAGTGCTTCAGTAAGGGACTCAGTCCTCTTTCCTCTGGCTGGCACCTCAAACCCATGATTCAGCACTATAACTGGAGGTACACACACACTATTACATCCTAGGCAAAGGTTAAATATAAGGTAGATTTTAACTAAAAGATGTGGGTATCTTTCAATAATGGTGGACATGTTCAATAGCTTTTTATGTAGAGAAAGACTATAATGGGTTAGTTCCTTGTTAGTTAGTTTCCTAATTCATTATTTACTCGCACTAATGTCGTTCCAAACCCATAAGACCATCTGTCCCTCCCCTGAAAGTCCTCTCAACCAAAAAAGTTAATAAAAGCATTAAGACATAAAGAACTTCCATTTACTATATTTGATGAGCTCTATGTATGTCTTGATCACCACAAAAATACATAGAGTACATCAAACCGCAGAAGAACCAAGAGAGAATGTAGAAATATTTGTCAGGAAGTTCAGGATTTCCTTCCCTTTATAAGGTGGTCAAAAAAAGGAATCAGACTCTTTACTAGAGTGATAAGGTGCGGTCACATTTATCATTGTTCTGCAAATTTTCACGGGCAAAATCCAGTCATTTCAATAGTTCTGTCATGACAACTCTCTGAGTGTTTGTCTGGTATGGTAATGGATTTGACAATGTTGATATGTTTGGTCTTGGCGGAATAGATCTGCTACGCTGCTGCTGCTGCAGAGCAAGTACAGGACTTGCTACTGCCAATGTATACATGACAAGCTACTACGAGTAAATAAGACATGCTGCTGCTGTACAATATAGCGTACATGAATTACCCATAGCAGATCTATACAGGTGGAGCTGGGGAAAGGTGGAGGGTTTCTTAAATGTGATATATGCCCCTTTTCACAAGATGTAATATAAATCTATGGTGTCCCCAGAATGTGTCTGTGAAATTTCAGCTCAAAATACCCCCCAGATCATTCATTATAGCTAGTCAAAGTTGCCCCTTTTTGGGTGTGACCCTTTAAATGCAAATGAGCTGCTGCTCCCCGGCTCTGTTCAGAAGAGGGCCGATCCTTTACACGAGCTTCAGATACAATAACAAAACACGAATCTCACTCATCCAAATCTCAGAAATAATCAGTATTCAGTATCAGCGAACTCATTGGCTAATGATACAGCAGGAACCAATCAGCTGTGCCCTATAGAGAGTGATGTGATTGCAAGCAGATTGAGTTAAGGACCCATCAGCCTGCGCCATCTAGAGTTTCATGACAGAACTTGGTATGGATTTTAAATTTCACAGGAGGGTGAAAGATTACCCCACACAGATTTCGCAAACAGTTCAAGTTAGACACAGATTCGCCACGTTAACAAACCGAAAGCTGATTGGTTTGAAAAACTTCTGTGTGAGCTGTGCTGTACAGCTCTACACATTTGACAGTAGACTATGGACCTTTTTTGTCCGTGAACTTTGCACTTTGACTCTGTGAACCTGATCAATTATCCATCATTTCAGCTTGCGTATGTGCTCTCATTTTACACTCACTTTTGTCTTCTTTCTTCTGGGCTGGTTCAGTGATGAAACTCTGAGGAGCAACCAGTACCTCACTTTGGATCCAAACGTAACTGGAGTATTCCAGGGACCATATCCGTTCGGCATTGACCCGGTAATTAGGCCTTTAATCAAATCCCGCTTGTGTCTAGCTTACTGTGAGGTTTGGGTTTGACTGTATCTCGTTTCCTGGTTCTTAGATCTGGAGCCTTGCCAGTAACCACCTCACCTTCCTCAACTCCTATAAGATGAAGATGTCCGTCATCATCGGGGTCATCCATATGACTTTTGGAATCTGCTTATCCTTCTTCAACTACATGTGAGTCATAAAGTATGATTAATTTTGGTCTACCATTAATTGCTTTATACTTCTGATCTATTCTAGTTTTATGTGGATTCCTTTATGTTTTCTTATCCTTTTAATGTGACACTTTCTCCTCAGGTACACAGGGGATGTGAGCAGCATGTTTCTGGTGTTGATTCCAGAGCTAGTGTTCATGCTGTGTCTTTTTGGGTACCTTGTCTTCATGGTGGTGTTTAAATGGATTGCGTTTGGACCTCAGGATTCAGACCGCGCTCCCAGCATCCTGATCCACTTCATTGACATGTTCGTGTTTGGTGAGAACCCAGACAACCCACCACTTTATCCAGGACAGGTGAGAGATTCATTCAGTATACATTGATTCTTGTAACATACTACTATCGTACTACAGTTTTACTGCTGTGACAAATACATACACATCCTGTCCCTCTCCTAGGTGACAGTGCAGAGAGTATTATTGTGTTTGGCGCTGCTAGCAGTTCCGGTGCTGTTACTTGGAAAACCACTTTACCTGTACTTCAAGCACAGGAATAACAGGAGAACGGTAAGCAGAGGTGGAATTAGGCTGTTCTGGCGTCTTTGATGTAAGAAAAATTTTATTTGAAAGAATTTAATACTTTGGCTTTACAGAGTAACTTATTTGACAGGTAACTTTGTTGACAACTTCACCATTTTGACTCTTCATTTTAATGCCAGGCTTTGTCTGACCAACCACGCTCTTTTCTTGATCAGGTTAACCTCAAATTTGAATATATATTTGAATTGAAATTAAAAAAATATAGCAAACTATAATAACGTACCACACAATGTCCATTAATATACTCTCCGGCAATTGGTTATTGTAGATATAATACTGAAAAAATGTAAAGGGGTTTTACAATGTTGTGTTCAAAATGTCCACCTAAAAATGTCCACCTGGTGTTGTGGTAAACCATTTTTAGTTGCAGGGGGTTACAGACACTGCAAAAACTATAATCAAGGCAAATTCAAACAAACTGAAACATAGGGTGCAAACATTTTGTGTGAGATTATGCTTTCCTTTAATGGATAAAATATGATTTTTGTAAAGAAAATTGTTATTATCAGTGGATGTGAAATGTACCCTAAACTGTATCATATTAGAATGATGTCTGAAGAATCATGTGACTCTGAAGGATCATGTGGGAATTAGTAGCTGCTGAAAATTCATGAATAAATTACCTTTTAAAATATATTTATAGATAACATTTATCATAAATTGTAATAATATTTTACTGTATTTTTGGGAAAAAAATGTATCAAATGCAGCCTGGGTGAGCATAAGAGACTTCTTTCACAAAAAAAAACTTACCAATTCCGAACTTTTAACGGTAGTGTAAAAAAAAAAAAAAAAATCAGGTTGGTCTAGCTGATGCATGAGCATATTCTGGAGCAAAAAAAGACCAGGTGATGTACTTACTAATGAGGCATGTGGCTCTTTTAGCTGAAATGTGAGTGTTCTTGCAGTTTCTCCCATACCGTGTCTGATGAAAGGTCTTGACCCTGTTTTTCAGTTACAGGAGGAGCAGCACCCCCTAGTCACAGACACCAGCTCTATAAACGCTCAACTGGGAGACCTAGAGGGAGGAGGGGGAACAGAGGAACAGGTCAGAAAAAGAAACTATCATAACACCATTCCTCAAATGAAGCTAAACATTAGAAGTGTCAAAGAACTGATAAGAATGTAAATGTGTGCCTTGAAATGCAACGCAAGTCGCTTTGGATAAAAGCGTCTGCCAAATAAATATATGTAAATGTAAAGAGAGAGGTGAAAGAGTAACATTCCGGTAGATTCAGAGTTGAAAGCATTCATTTTCCATTCCTCCATAGCAGACCTACTGAAATACTGTATGCTTTTTTAACTTTACAGGAGTTTGATTGGACAGAGGTTTTTATGCACCAGGCCATCCACACCATAGAGTACTGCCTGGGCTGCATCTCCAACACTGCATCGTACCTTCGACTTTGGGCCCTCAGCCTCGCGCATTCACGTATGTAAATTCTCACAAGCATCATTACGTATTACATGTTCACTTATAGGTGAAATTGTTGTGCTTAGTTAGTTCTGTATTTGTGTGTGTTAGAGCTGTCGGAGGTTCTCTGGGTGATGGTGATGAGAATTTCACTCTCGTGGCAAGGCTATGTGGGATCAGTGGTGCTGTCAATCATCTTCTCCATCTTTGCCATGCTCACTGTCTCCATCTTGCTCGTCATGGAGGGGCTGTCAGCCTTCCTGCACGCCCTGCGTCTGCACTGGTGAGAAAATCACTCACAAATAAACGTAATATTGTAGTGGTTCTCAACCAGGGGGTCGGGACTCGGGACCCACTAGGGTCTTAAAATTATTTGAATTTAGTTTTAACAACATCTTCATTAAAATGCAAAAAAAACAAAAAAAAAACAGCATCAAACTGACATTATATTTTGAGTTCATTTATTTGAATTACAACAGAAGTACCAGAGGTACATATCAGCTTAGATGGGATGGCCTTTGAAAATTGTCTTGGAGAGACAATATTCTCTTGTCACTCTTGTCAATATTCACTCTGTGTAAATGTCCTGAAGAGAAGAGAGTTTGGTTCTGATGATGCGTTGGGCCGATCTCACTACTCTCTGCAGGGCTTTATGATTGAGGGCAGTGCAGTTCTCAAATCAGACTGTGGTGCAAGATAAACACTTAATTTCCCAGAAAGCCGTTGGTTGAGTTTCAGTGAAGAATAGTATTTAATGGAATAGATACTAATATCTAAAAAATAAGTACTAGTAGCATGAAAATAGATACTAATACGTATTAAGAATTAAATTTTATGACGGCTTGCCATAGGTGTAGTGTTGTGTGTGGTAGAGGATGTGACACAGTGATTGACAAGAAGGGCACAGGGTCTGGGGTCTCTCTAATTAAATGAACGTTACTGGTTAATAGCAACCCACCCCGACCTCCATTTAATAGTTGTTAATCAAGTCAAGTCACCTTCTATAAAGCGCTTTTAACAGTAGGCTATGGATTGTTTCAAAGCAGCTTAACAGTGATAATTGAAATTACAGAAACAGATTGTTCAGGCTTTACCACAGCTCTAGGATAAAGTTATTGTCCAGCTAAGGTTAGTTTTGATTGATTGATTGATTCACTTTCATTGAGAAGATCATTAGTTATTAACTTAGGGACCGCTAACACCACACCGTTCTAACAGAAAACCCTAAACGTGCTACGGCCGCCCATCCGCACAAAACTGTGCCTGGTGTCTCGAGAACGCACTCCCTGAAATAGTTTCGAAGGTCCAAACGATTATCCGTTATCTCTGCGCAAACCTCAAAAACACAAACCCGCGAAAACGCAGACGGCGCGCACATGCGCATCACGTGTTCAGTTCATAGGTATGCGTGTGCAACACGGTATCACGACAAGACGTGAAATAATCACGTTGGTCCACTTTGGAAAACATGTAGATGTCACAGTTTAACACCTTCAGACGTGAATCTTACACGTTTGCGTTTGAGCCACTAATCCTACCCTAAGCTAAACCTAACCATAGGGTTTCTGCAGGTTTCAGTAAGTCAAATTTAAGACCTTTTTAAGACATTTTAAGACCATAAAGATCGAAATTTAAGACCTACACGACACATTATCCAAGTTAGATAGTTACCTCGGGATCATTAGAGTATCTTTCTATCTATCTAGGATTATCTGATGTGTGTGTGTGTGTGTGTGTGAGAGAGGGAGAGGTAGATTTTTTTTTTAATAGAAAATTTTACTTTTGCATATTATACTGTAAAAACACAGTTATTGTTGATATTAGTTGATCATAACTAGAGAGGAAATGATGAGATGATTAAAGTGACCAAAATTATTACGGTTATCACAGAATCCTGTTCAAAAAGTACTAATACTACAGAATGAAGTCAATTCAACAAGTTTTATGTCGAAAAACAGCAAATAAAAAATTGATTAGCATCAATATGCACTTTTTGTTTACGTAAACATTAAAATACCATTAAAAATAATGGCCAGATTTTAAAATAATGGCCAGATTTTAAAAGAGTGTCTTGCAACATGTTATCTACTAACATGTACAAGTTCAAATAAAGTTTTGACAAAAAAAGGTTTTATACAAAGATAAACCTCATATTTCAGCCTTTAAATATTTTTTTTATAAAAAGAATGAGTCAAAATATATACATTACTGACATTTACACATTAGCTTATATTTATTAGTAGTGTTTGGGTGCTTCATGTTGACTGAGCTTTCAATGTTGTTATGGAAAGGGGTGATTGGTTGGTTCCTGTCATGACCTGCGGTGCGTTTGCGGCATTCTGAAAAGTTTTTCTCATCTCGTTGCGCCTGGCAAAAAAATTAGCGCGTCGCTTCAATTATGAGCGCGCTTGCCTCGCGCCTATATTTAAACAAACTTGAGCGCGCAAAAGACGCGATATGTGAATGTGAACGGCCTCTGGCGAGCTAGCTCATATCAAGCCACGAGCTATTGATAGCACGCGAGCGACGTGTTGGAGACCCCTGCTCTAGGGCTCCGCTTTGTAGGCTACAACTCGATACTTTTTTGCTACTTTGTAATAACTTTCTGCGGCCAGCGTTTCTGGAAATGAACGAGGGAAAACACTTTTTTTAGACCTGACTAAATTAAATTTAAGACCTAGGATGAAAATCTGGCCGTTTTTAAGACTTTTTAAGGCATTAAATTTAAAGTTCAGAATTTTAGACTTTTTATGCCCCCGCGGAAACCCTGTAAAACTACGTAGGCTACAATTATAAAGAAAAACAACAGACAGACAAGTATACAAGTAAAATGTCAAAACCGGTACCAAAAGTCCTCTCTGGCAGCAGAATTTAAGTTATTAATTCAAATCCATGAAAATGTTAATCCGTTTTCGGTTCGCTCTGTTCTTTTGCGCGCTTCTTCATTTCAAATGTAGCACCGACTAAAACCATGACTGTGACGCAATCTGTGACGAAGCAGGCGAGGCGAGAGCCAATGAGCGTTTGATATGCCGTAACCATAGTAACCTATCGTAACGCTTCTTGAGGGCGCAATTTTTGAATTTGATTCATAACGAGCGCGGGGTTCGACGTTTACGGTCAAGATGAAGATCACTGGATAAAGGGCTGAGTTTGGATCTTTTTCTTGTAAATAATAAATGGATTCTGAAGGTTTGGATTACATTAAGCTAATAAAATTGATGTATTTTGTGAATCGATGTTGTGTATTATGGTTCTTATACTTGTCTGTCTGTTGTTTTTCTTTATAATTGTAGCCTACGTAGTTTTAAGAAATGGTTAGGTTTAGGGGTAGGATTAGTGGCTCAAACTATCTTTTAATGCAATATTGTTCATAAAACTGCCATTCCCCTAACTTACACATATCTGCCCCATTACGTTTTATCATTTTAATATTGTCTATAAAATGGGTATGTTTAGGTGTGGGAGTAGGGTTAAGGGATCTTACATTTATAATCTATAAAATGGTAAAAGCGAAATTGTAGACAGATATCTTCATGATATGGCAAACGTGTAAGATTCACGTCTGAAGGTGTTAAACTGTGAACGTTACGCGTTTTCCAAAGTGGACCAAAGTGATTATTTCGCGTCTTGTCGTGATACCGGGTTGGCGCGTTTTAATATGTGCGCAGGCGACAATCACATAAACACATGCAGACGGCACCTTGGAAGTTTGTGATCAACCAGCATCCGTAGGCATCGTAGACCTCTTCTTCTGTCTTGATTTTCTCCGATTTGTTGCAGACAATCGCAGTTATCTGAGCTGTTAGCTATATTTTGCTCATTTTTATTAGCAATTTTTTTTTTTTTTTTTTTTGTTCCAGTTCAGCCCTGCTAACGTTATGTGCTTTGTTCGTGGGGAAGGAAAAAAACTAACGTTAGGGTTGCCAAATGTCCCGTATTTTGGGCATAATTTATGTCATAATTAATAATGCATAATTTATATCTCCCTTGTCCTGTTTTTTTGACTGCAAAGCTGATCTAACCACTAACTGATACAGCAGCAATGCTGATCACGACACCTGTTATCATCCTATCAATAATAATAATAATGATATAATACACTCACCTAAAGGATTATTAGGAACACCTGTTCAATTTCTCATTAATGCAATTATCTAATCAACCAATCACATGGCAGTTGCTTCAATGCATTTAGGGGTGTGGTCCTGGTCAAGACAATCTCCTGAACTCCAAACTGAATGTCAGAATGGGAAAGAAAGGTGATTTAAGCAATTTTGAGCGTGGCATGGTTGTTGGTGCCAGACGGGCCGGTCATTTCACAATCTGCTCAGTTACTGGGATTTTCACGCACAACTATTTTTAGGGTTTACAAAGAATGGTGTGAAAAGGGAAAAACATCCAGTATGCGGCAGTCCTGTGGGCGAAAATGCCTTGTTGATGCTAGAGGTCAGAGGAGAATGGGCCGACTGATTCAAGCTGATAGAAGAGCAACTTTGACTGAAATAACCACTAGTTACAACCGAGGTATGCAGCAAAGCATTTGTGAAGCCACAACACGCACAACCTTGAGGCGGATGGGCTACAACAGCAGAAGACCCCACCGGGTACCACTCATCTCCACTACAAATAGGAAAAAGAGGCTACAATTTGCACAAGCTCACCAAAATTGGACAGTTGAAGACTGGGAAAATGTTGCCTGGTCCGATGAGTCTCGATTTCTGTTGAGACATTCAGATGGTAGAGTCAGAATTTGGCGTAAACAGAATGAGAACATGGATCCATCATGCCTTGTTACCACTGTGCAGGCTGGTGGTGGTGGTGTAATGGTGTGGGGGATGTTTTCTTGGCACACTTTAGGCCCCTTAGTGCCAATTGGGCATCGTTTAAATGCCACGGCCTACCTGAGCATTGTTTCTGACCATGTCCATCCCTTTATGACCACCATTATGTACCCATCCTCTGATGGCTACTTCCAGCAGGATAATGCACCATGTCACAAAGCTCGAATCATTTCAAATTGGTTTCTTGAACATGACAATGAGTTCACTGTACTAAAATCACTGTACCCACAGTCACCAGATCTCAACCCAATAGAGCATCTTTGGGATGTGGTGGAACGGGAGCTTCGTGCCCTGGATGTGCATCCCACAAATCTCCATCAACTGCAAGATGTTATCCTATCAATATGGGCCAACATTTCTAAAGAATGCTTTCAGCACCTTATTGAATCAATGCCACGTAGAATTAAGGCAGTTCTGAAGGCGAAAGGGGGTCAAACAGTATTAGTATGGTGTTCCTAATAATCCTTTAGGTGAGTGTATATCATTATTTAGGGACAAATCATTGTTTGATTTACCGCTCCGAGCGGGACTTTCAATATCAGCATTTTGATTTCGGCAAATCAGTTTAGGCGAATGCAGACAACGTGATTATTGATTCCAACATCCACCCACGCAAGAAAACGTGCAACCTAACGTTACCTGAGGGAATAATACGCTGATTTACTGCTCAATAAATATTTCTGATTGTTATCAATGTAGAAAACTTTTTTTTTTTTTTTGATTCTTTGATGAATAGAAAGTTTCAGAGTTTTCTGAAATAGAAAGCTTTTCTAACGTTATAAATGTCTATACTGTCACTTTTGATCAATTGAATGCATCCTTGCCTATTACTTTTAGTAATTTCTTAAAAAATCTTACTGACCCCAAATTACTTTTACCGGTTCTTTGTGGCAAGCTTTCTACGCCCGTTTCACACATACTCCGTTTGCAGTGCGTATTTTTTTCCGTACCCATGTTAACAGGTAAACGCCCGTTTCACACATACTCGGTGCGTGTTGCAGTGCGTATGCAGTGCAGGAGCAGCACGCGCAATAGTGCTTTCACATATGCTGCGTTGCAGTGCGTAACTGATCCAGAAGTTATCAGCAACTTTTATTTAAAAAGAGTTTTTTGTCAGCATTGCGATTCTCTTTGTACACATATACACTCTTTAATAGACGTATTCACGTTTAAACACAATTTAAACAACATAGTATTAAATGCATTACTTCTATATAATTATATATTAAGTTGCTCAAGCAAGTGGTAAAATATTAAAATAATATTTAAAATTAAAATATATTAAAATCGCATAGCCTACGTTTTAAATTAAAACTTAAAATTGACAAAAACAGCAGACTTACCCTTTCTTTTGCATAATTTAAAGCTTTATACAATAAATCTTGCATGTCACAAAGAACTTGTTTTTCCACCTCCACGAATGAGACGAGTGTGTTCATTATGTTGACTTGTTGAGGTAAATTGTATTTTCCCTTGATTTACGCCGGTCTTAACGTCTCAGCATTGCGATGCTCTTTGTACACATACACTCTATAATATAGACCAGGGGTCTCCAACCTTTTTTCATTTGAGAGCTACTTTTTTAAAATGAAAGTGGACGAGAGCTACTCATGTAATACAATACTTAAATCTCTTAAATAATGTCTCATAACTCTCATATTAACAACTATCCAAACTGTTTTAGACCTAAAATAGTTTTTGTAGGCCTATATATGTCACCCTTAAATGTCAGAGAAAAGAACAGAATTAGAGATTTTTTTTAATAGAAAATTGTACTTTGCATATTATACTGTAAAAACACAATTATAGTTTCATGGTTATAGTGACAAAAATGATCACAGTTATCACAGAATCCTGTTCAAAAAGTACTAATACTACACAATGACATCAATTCACCAAGTTTTATGTCGAAAATCAGCAAATAACAAATAAAATTAGCATCAATATGCACTTTTTGTTTACATAAACATTAAAATAATAACATTAAAAATGATAGCCAGATTTTAAAAGAGTGTCTTCTTGCAACGTTATCTACTACAAGTTCAAATAAAGTTTTGACAAAAAAAGGTTTTATAAAAAGATAAACCTCACATATTTCAGCCTTTAAATCATTTTTTATAAAAAGAATGAGTCAAAAAAGATAAATTACTGACATTTACAATGCACATGATTAGCTTATCTTTTATTATTAATAGTAAGATTCAGTCCGATTTGCCCGTGGCGTCTTTCGTTACTATGCAACCAAGCACTGCGCTCTCCACAATGACAAAGAAGTTTTAGTAGCTAATGGATTTCCACCACCGAGAAACGCTTGCTGTAGCACTAGCTCTGCTACAAGATTCATTTACGGAGAAGAGAAAAACACCTGTAGTGTTTGGGTGCACCCCCATCCTCCCTGTTGACGGAGCTTTCAATGTTGTTACGAGAGGATGAAGCTGATTGGTTGGTTCTTGTCATATGACCGCGGTGCGTTTGTGGCATTTTGAAAAGTTGCGATTTTTTTCATCTCGCTGCGCCTGGAAAAAATGAGCGCGTCGCTTCAATTATGAGCGCGCTTCCCGCGCGCCTACATTTTAACGAACTTGAGCGCAAAAGACGCGATATGTGAACGGCCTCTTGGCGAGCTACCTCCAATCAGGACACGAGCTACTGGTAGCTCGCGAGCGACGTGTTGGAGACGTATGCACGTTTAAACACAATTTAAACAACGTCAGCCTATTATTCAATGCATTACTTCTACTTATATTAAGTTGCTCAAGCAAGTGGTCAAATATTTAACCATGTACTTATATTAAATCGCAAACATTTTAAATTAAAACTTAAAATTGATAAAAACAGCCGACTCTCATGCCTTTTCTTTTTCATTTAAATTTTAATACAATAACTCTTGCATGTCACAAAGAACTTGTTTTTCCACCTCCACGAATGAGACAAGTGTTGTTCATTATGTCGCCTTGTTGAGGTAAATTGTAGCTTTCCTTGCTTTACCCCGATCATAAAGTGAAAAAAAGTAGGCTGGTATTTAATTAAATACATTTATGGTGAGATTACTACATTTTATTTAATTAATCGCATTTATGGTGAAATGACTACATTTTCAGGTCAATCTGTGTTCATTTTGACCACGAAACATGCGCTGTCACTTTAATTCTGGAACGGATCGACGGACCGCATCCGCGTGCAGTGTGAAAGCTCTAACCTGTTAACATGGGTACAGAAAAAAATACGCACCGCATACGCACTGCAAACGGAGTATGTGTGAAACGGGCGTTGCGTGCGGTCGTGCGCTTGAGTGCGGCTATATTACGTAAACACTCATTATCCTGTATTTAAGTAATTCAATTAATATAAAGGGGCGATTTGTCCACTAATGGCTTAAATGAATAACTATAGTCGACTAGAAAATGTTTTTTTGTCGGAGGCAGCCCTTATTCCACATAATTTACAAACGCCGTGGGCGGTGCACCGCCTCACCATCTTGCTTGGAGAATGTTTGTCGGACCTGCTCACATAGTAACGGTTGCTATGATGTGTGATTGGACAATGGCCGTTTTGGGGGAGGGGCCGGCGAGAGGTCAATGGTCAATTGTATTGTTCTCACCATCTCACGGCACATTTTCTCACGCAGTGAAAAACCACGAAGCAAAGATGAAACTGCACGGACAGACAAGACAGAACAGATTATTTTGATGTGAAAAAGTCTCAGCTTTCAAATTCTGTTAGTTACGAAATTCAAACAATATACCGTTTTGGTGCTCTTAAAGGTATAGCGGAGGATCTTTCCAAATTTTAGATAAGACCCGCCCTCTCCACTTTTTGAAAAGTTTGATTGATTCACCAGAATGATTGACAATTAGGAGGACCAATAGTTTAGACTACCCACCAGGAAGTAAAACATCCTCCGCTATACCTTTAAGTGTGATGTGACAGATCGATGTAGCGCCTCAGTTCAAGCTCCATGTGAACTGATCTTTACTAACATTACTAGTGAATATAGTAAATAAACACGAATGAACGTCAGTTGGTATGTTGAAAGATACAGTAATCAATCGCTCAATCAGTGTTTCAACTGCAGTTAGCGGTCAATAATACAGCTTGTAAACAGCGCCACCTAATGAAAGCCCTAGCATGTTAATTAGCTAGAAAAACTAACTATGGGATTATTTTGCTAAATATATGCACTATATTACATATTTATATTTTTACTCACATCATATTCGAACGAGGCAATTCAATCCGAGCTGAAACTGCATGATCCTTGTGTTGTCTTGATTTAAACATTTCAAATGATAAACTCTGGTTTCTGCCATGCGAAAATGAAAAGTAGCCTATATTTAAAATGAAGCTAATATCACTATAAAAAACAAAACAAAAAAACTCTAGTTGTGTGAATTTTTGGAGGTGTGTGTGCAGTTGACAGAGTGAGAGAAAGAAATTGAATTCATTTTTAATTTAATCTCCCATTTGATGCAGGGTGGAGTTTCAGAACAAATTCTACAGCGGATCTGGATACAAGTTCAACCCTTTCTCCTTTGCCACAATTCAGCATCTAGAAGAAATGTAAATATTCCCTGTAAAAATGGTTTTATACTTCATTTTGGAACTGAATGTATTATCGCACAAGTAATAAAAGGTGATTTTAACTCACTAAAATGAAAATTGTCATCTACTCACCCTCGTGTTCTTCCAAATCTGTATGCCTTTGTTTTGTGGAAAACAAAATTATAAGTTTGGAAGAATGTACACTGGACTCTTTTTAATTCAATTACAGAATGGCAGGGGCAGACATGCTCCAAAATGTTCATTCTTGGGTGAAATCCTTTTGTCTCAAGGTTTGTTTTAAGCATTGCAGAGGTCTTAATGATGAGCACATGATGTATGAATTACAAAATGCACAATACTAATAAAGGTTTTTGTAACTAAGAAATTACAATATTCACATTTCTCAAGATCGTGGTTATTCACAACCCCTTCACATCAAGTTTTACCTTTTTTCTTTGTCTAAATGCAAAAGAAAACTCCAGAATAAAGTAAGACAAATGCACTCTTGCCTGTGAAGGTGCTGTGTAGAGTTAACATTAAGACATTAGGAGGATCCTATTGAGGAAAAAGTTGAAGCGAATATTTAAAATCTGTACATGCTCACTGAGAAAAGAATGATTAAATACCCAAGAGCTAAAAATGTAATATATTAGCCATATATCAACTGATATTGTGAGATAAATGTTTATACACTGAATACAATTTATTGGATAAAAGGCATACATGTAAATGTACCATTTTGTGCACATCGTATTTGTACAGAAGAATCCAAAAGTCTAAGACGACCAGTGAAAATGATTTAATTTTCTTTCCTTGATACAAAATCGTGAATGCTTCAAATGGAGGCAAGGACATCTGACCTTTTGTACAAAGGAGGTCTCGCGGTCAATGTGACAAATTTACTTATTTGATTTGGGACCTAGAAATGACACTATGCATTTTATATCATAAATTAACACTTTACATTTTTCAAAACTCTATATTACCAGGCATAAAATACACGATTTTCAACATGGTTTCAGACTTTTGGACCCCATTGAAGATCAGCAACCCTGTTCTCTGACCATCCAAATCAGCTGACCAATATTATTGTGAATTATTGTGACTTTACTTCTATCTTGAAAAGCTTTTATGCTGCATGATAAACTTTACGCATCAGTGAAAATTAGGTCTAAGTTTGATACATTAATGATGTAACAATTATGCATTCTGATGAAAGGCAGTATAAACAAAAATCAAACACCTTGTTTGCTTTCCACTTTTTATTTTTCCATCTTTTTCATGAAAAAACCTGAACTAAACGAACATCAATTAAAAAAAAAAAGAAAAAGAAAAAAGTCCTCTCGAAAATAATTGCATTGTGTTGCTACAAGTTGCACTTAAATTATAGCTTTCCAAGGGTAAATGAACATTTTAGCCTAAACTGTGAGCAACCCTTCCCAGGACAGGAGAATGCAGGTGAATTGGCCATTTGAGATGGCAGCAAGCAGAAGAACAAACCATCAGATGAAAGAAAACAAATAAAGAGTGATTTTAGTTTGGTACAATTGAGTAAAAACTTTAGTGTGGTGGGTTAAGTGTCAACAAACATCCAGGCAGCAAAACCTTCAGAGAGGTTGAACTACCAAAAATTGCGTTCAGACATAGTCACTAAGAAAGCATGAGTGAACGATCTGGATCAATATGCTGAAGTCTTTATGATTCAAGATTCATCCTGTGCTGCCACTACATTCTTTGATCAACAAGTTGTGGCGGATGAGAACTATCAGGATGTGCCATGCCTGTCATTTTCTTCCTCCTCGCAACTTATCATTGACACCAACTCATCCGAGCCACCAGATTTGTCAAAACATCAGTGGTCACACACCAGGAAAGAATTCTCGGATCAAACCTTCAATTCCTCGTTCACCAAATCCCACTTAGACTGGATTATGAAGTTCAGTTTCAAGCATATCAGTAACATCTTCTGAAGAAGTCGCTTTGGATAAGGCTGAATGCCCAGAGAAGAAGAATAAAATCCTCACTGAAAATGACCTCTTCCCGGTCAGCCTGTTTTTACCCTTCTTGTAAAACAGCAGCCATATCCTTCCACCAGTCTCTTGTCTTCAGCCTCATCCTCTTGTTCAGGCTAGATCGGCCTGTATTGAGTGGGATGGAGCACTCGTGAGCTCACTAAGCAGAGCTGTGCGGAGACTGTGTGTGTTATGTATGTATGTGTGTGTGTGTGTTGTGTGTATTTGTGTGCACGTTACGATATTCTCTGAATGAGTTTGTCCTCTGTCAGACAGAATAAGGTGCAGTAGGACAGGTCAGAGATGAAGTTTTCACAGCCGTGCCGAGTCACATTCCTACAGCCTCGCAGATCCAACAGAGCCAGAGCCGATAATCGCTTCATATAGGCCAGACACGCATCTGTCAACTTATTACAACCTAGAGAGACAGCGAAAAGTAAAACCACCAATCAGTGAGTACCAGACTGATCAAGACTTATGTAAAATATGAGCATATGTCATTTCTGTGTAATTACTGTTTGCAGGGTATCTTTAAAAAAAATTAAGACATTCAATTTATATTGTATCCATATGGAACAAACCCCCCCAAAAATCTCTCAAAATAAATAATTTAAATGCAAAACAGGGTAGCTGCAATAAAAAAATATATAAAAAAATGTTTTATTCAATATATCCATTTGTATTGAAATTGGTTTATGTGCAAATAACGCAAACCATACAAATTAGAGGTAAATCGATATTGGATTTTTGCTGATACCATAATTTGTAGAATGGCAATAAAGGGAATATTGTGCCGATACTATTAAAATCTATATACTGAATGTATTAATTGTTTTTTGTCTTTCCTTCCTGTGACTGGGCAGCACACATAAAAGCTAAAAAAAAAAAAGTTTACATTGTTCAAATCCCAGATAGAGTTTATTATGAAACCAAAAATATCCAGGAAAAAAAGTAATATGTATAATGTAAAGGTACAGTACGTAAAATTTTTTTGTTCAGAATGTACTAAATTTATATGAGCTCCAGCTACAATGTTCTTCTGCAAGATGCATGCAGTTTTGTTTATTAACCTCTAGAGCACTAAAAGTTAGTGTACCTTCTTATGATTCTTATTTTGAAAAATCTATGCTAAACTACTTCTAGCTGCTCATTCAAAAAGATGAGGTAGATAAAATATGAATGCTTACAACCATAATATATTACAACATAGTAAACATTGTCACAATTCATCAACAGCAGATCATAAGCAACCGCTTGGCATAATGCAAGAAATTCATTGATTGCAACTTGCAACAGTGCTGTGCTTTATGTTGAAATGTGTAGCGCTGACATTTATTTGATTACATTTAAATATTTAAAACTTTTTTCCCTTAATTTGATCTGAAACTGAATTCAAGACATTATAAGACTTTGTTTTGCACCACCAGTTACAAGTAATCAGTTGTGTTGTATTGGCACCACAAGGAAAACCTAAACAAAAATGTGGAATCAAATATCAGAAGATCAGGGGTACCTGAAAGATTGAGCTGTCTGAGTGTGTTGCGAGTGTTGCAGCCAGTAGTGGTGAGCAGGTTGATGGACTGGTCTGTGAGCCCCTGGCAGTGGGACAAATCTAACCGGCGCAGTGAAGGCATATGTCTGACGATCATCTTAAGGGTAGAGTCACTCATATCCAGACCAGACAAGCGCAGAGTGAGCAAACCTCTCAGTCGACTGCGACTTTCACTGCCTGTGGGACAGGAGAAAGTAAAGGTGAAAGAGTGAATGATTCACTTCAACTCCCGCTGTACACAGTCCCAGTAATAATAATTATGAGTGCCTCACCTGGCAGCACAATAAGGTCTTTTATTTGTGAATCTTTGACGCCCACGGCCCAACACAAGTCAAGTGTTCGCAAACCCGGACAGCTCTGCGAACTTAACGCTGACACGCATAATGAAGAACAACCTGACATTATTAAATCTTTTAAACCTGTGAGAAACAGAGAGAGAAAGGGTATTTTAGTCTTTATCGTGGTGCACTTTTTATTTTTAAGCAGTTTCCTGCACATATTAAAGCATCAGGCAATTTCAGAGTTGAGACTGTAAAAGTAAACTGTACTTGGAAGGTGATGAATGAGCCAGGCAATCTGTTTCTTTGATACAGGTGTCCAGGAGAGGTCAAGTGTCACAGGTTGTCGTTTAATGACAGCTGACAGAGCCTGGGGGGTAAGTGCCCGACAGCGACTCAGATCTATTCGTGTCCATAAGCGCTTATCACAACACCTGCAGCAGGAGAGGAGGATCCACAACAACTGATCAGAGCAAAACCAACCCAGTGATCAAGAGAAGCATATGAAATATGGCCATAAGAAATATGAGCATGCACTTTCTAATAATCAACCCTGTTTTTGTTTGGAATGGACAGCAATATAAACTATATATAAACATAATAAAATGGACAGCTAAAATACATTAAAATGAATTCATTTAGTTTGATGTAGCACAAAGCAATTTATATTTGAGCTCATTTAGCCATAAAGAGAACAGGCCTTTTATCTGGAAAAACAAAACAAACAAACACTAAATTAAAAAGAAAACGTGTACTTCTACACTTACCACTTGTACCAAGCCTTGCAGACTCTCATACACACAGCCAAGTCTGTCCGACCCAAGTAGCGGAACACTGATACCCAAATGTCTTTTTCACAGCCACGCTCATTTCCAACATCACGGAATGAGGGATGAGAGAGGAGAGAAGGAGGAGAAGATGTGGTGACGGCTGGAGGAGGAGGTGGTGGAGAAACAGAGGAACGAGAAGACATAGAGGAAGGTGACGGTGTGTCTCTGTCTCGACCATCTTGGTTTGAGTTCCGCCTCGTGTGGCGGCCGGAAGTGTGGGCGCTTTTGGACTGAGAGAGGCCATTCCCGGCAGGGGTCGAGGTACTATTCCTGAGTCGGGTCCTGGGTAGCGTTTTGCGCTGGATGAAGCCAGGACCGCTAGGTGTGCGGGGAGACATAGCCGCCTCTAATTTGGGTACAATGGAGCCCGGGTCACGTTTGGCCTTTGGAGGACGCTGGAGGGTCACAGTCAGGTAGGAATCGTTCAGCAGATCATCATTCAAGTCTGCGACAAGTAAGACGGGTGGATCAGGATCAGAGTCTGATTGGTTCTCTCCATCCTCATCATCTTCCTCTCCATCATCTAAGTCTTCCATCTCATCATCCTCTCCATCAAAGTCTTGTTCATCACTGTCTTCCTCATCATCATCCTCGTCATCATCATCATCGTAATCATCACCTCTTTGTCTCCGTCTCCTTGAACGATTCTCCTTATCTGACCGGCCAAGATGCCTCTCTTCATCACTGTCATCATCATCATCATCACCCTCATCATCATCATCATCGTCGTCGTCGTCATCATCATCTTCATCCTCCGTTTCATAGCGTCGTCGCCTCATCTGGGATCCTCCTCGTAACCTAACCCGTCCACCTCTCTCCCCTCTTGCCCCAAGTCCTCGCCTCATTTTTAGCGAACTTGTTGCCATGCTGCCTCCCCCTCGACTCCCTCGATGTGAGGAGCCTCTCCAAACACCTCGCCTTCCAGCTCCATAACCTCGGCGGGATGAAGAGACCCCACCCCGGACTGACGACATCTTGCCACTATCTCCATCGTCATCGCTGCCCGAATCATCATCATGTTCCATTCCATGTCGCCGGTAGATCTTAGCCACGCGAGGATCCAGAGATGAAGACTTGCGTTTCTGAAAGACAGAAAAGACTATGTAAGAGACAAAAAAAATAAAAATAAAAAAAATAAAAAAATAAATCCACACAGACAGTAAGTCTTTCAATTGCAATGGAGAGAGTGCAGGAGCTGCTTGGAGTCCCAATCATATGCATAATGTGGAATTTTTTATTTCAATGATCACCAAATGTAATGAATTCTAATCAAAACTAATGTCACGGTCACACTAGAATTTCAGAGGACAATGCAGCGGTTGTAATATATCACACTCAGCGTCTTTTCTAAAAATATAATTCAGTATATACTGTAACTGAATATATATTTACTGCAAATGTGCAGCTTTAAAGTTCACATTCTTTTAATTCAGAGATGTCATGCTGTGAATGATCAATTGTCTATTGATCACGTTTTCAAAAAATTTGCAGGTCTGACTTCACCAAACTGGAACACAATGAAATTTGCATGAGCTTGCATTTCCTGTCTCACGTAAGAATGGAAGTCAATGTAACAAAAAGTGTGAGAATTACCTATATTTATGCACTAAAATGTTATTCTTTGAAAACAGTTTGTCAAATAGGCAGTTATAAATAATTATGTACAAAGTAATTATTTACGGTGGTTCGCCCTAGAAAACCTACTGTTTATTCTTTCAGATGTGGTGAACAAGTGGAGGTTGAAAGCTGCTTCACAACCAATATGAAAGTTGTGCCCGATGGGGGAAAGTGACAATCATACGATAATGAGGGTGGGAATGGTAGCTTATGGGACCATTTCATATAAAAATGTATGATAAAATATTTTTCCAATGCTAGGCACCTACTGCACCACAATCCAGAAATTGGGTCTAAAAACTAGCCAATACTTTTTAAAAATTATATTTATCACAACAAAAGTCTGCTAACTTGTCATAAGCAACATGTCAGTATACAATTATTTAAATGTTACTAAATTTCACTAAGTTTAACATTTTGTGTTTTTAATGTTTCTATTATTTGAAGTTTTAAAAAAAATCATTCAATCACCGATAAACACAATCTTCCAAAAAACAAATATAACTTACATGTGTTTTACCACCCTCCAATTTTAGCTGCAAAACAGAATGATAATAACATACTGTGGTAAATATGAATTTGAAAAGAAAGAACAGTGATGAACGCATCAGGATCACTGAATGGAATCACACAAGCTGCAAACACAAAGCTGATTCTGAAACCCTAAGCAAGTCAAAGCAGTGATTGGGCACGATGATGATGAACAGGGCTGGGTGGGCCAAAAAGAGAGCGAGAGAAGACACAAAAAAGGTGGAACAAATTAAAGGGGACTGGCTGAAAGAGGTAGAGAGAGAGCAGAGAAGAGAATACAGATTTGAGCGGCTGTGCATGTGGCAGCAGTGGCGTGAGTAAGGCGGAGCCTCTCACCCTCTTCCTGAGCCGCTGCTCAGGGGCTGCTGCCCGTTTCTGGAGCGACCCGTGAGAGAGAGAAGAGGGGGGCCGCCCGACCCCGTGCCATGCCCCGCCCTCGCCCCCACGCCCCCCTGACCCATCCTGTGCCGTGATGTCATCACCGCTGCCTGACGACTGGCACACAGGAAAACAGCCGTTACTGTTACACACGCACATCGGAGTGTGTACAACACAGTAAGCTCTCGCATGCATTTTTCTACATGGTGGGGTTGATTGTGCATGTATGCAAGCCTGCATAAGCTAGTAGCATTAGAACAAACACTCAATGTGTTCCCTCATTTAACAAAACAATACATCCGGGTGTGAGAAAATCTTACCTCAGAATCTGTTTCTTTGCCGAAAACACATTTGGGACACTCCCAGCAGCTCGGTAGGTCTTTGTTCACCACTCCCTCACCAGATGTCTACAGAGACAAGAAAACTGATTTTTCAACAGTAAAACTAATTACAATACAGAGGGAAAAACTATAGATAGGCATTGTACTTATATCAACAAGAGCTGAACCATCCCACAAAGCCTCCAGTCACTATGCTCACCAGATAAATTAATCTGAATAAAGAATTTTGAGAAGTGTATTGAATTGCTGTGGTAATAATGTTTGTACCTTCAAACAGCTAGGATGAGCTATCTGAGCACAGTTGGAGCACTCCATGAGCTCTTCACTAGTCTCCTGGTTGCCTTCCTCACAGATCTCACATACAGCAGAGAGCGGCAGACCAGGCTATTGAGAGAACACACATAGACAGAAAGTGATATTAATAAATATAAGCAAACAAAGGAAGACTACATTAACCATGCTCAATGTGTAGACACTCACAGCGAGACACTGGCGCAGTACACAGGTCTGTTTGAGTTTGCCAGGGCCACCAAATTTCTTCATGTCTCTGCAGAAGTTGCAGTCTCCACATTCTGTGCGTAGACAGGCCTCACAGCGTTTACAGCGCACGCGGCGCCGTCGCAGGACCGACATATTGGAGGCTGGTTTCACTGGCCGTGAAATAACGGGTGTGGTTGAGAGCTTGGGACGAATGACAGGTGGAGGGGGAGGAGGGGGCTGGTACCAGGGGGGCTTGGGAGAGACAAAAGAAATGAGAGGTAAGCACTACAGTGTGGTGTCGGGTTTAGAATAGAGTATGCAAACAGAATAAAAAAAGTGAAACTGCAGATTTTAAGGTTCTGTTTTAAATATCATTATGCATCAAAAATGAGAGCAGTTAAATCAAGCTTGATTTGTTTAAATCAACCTATTTACTATTTAGTCACAATTGTCCAAGCAACAAAGAAAATGTTCTGGTCATATTAGATGCGCATCAAAAACAATAGAAAAAAGGAAAAATAACACTGTGTTGAGCAATTAATTTCATATGGTAATGAAAAATCACTGTCAAGACAATGATTTAGTTCCAGCATATAATAAATTAAAATCAAGACAAAATAAATGATTAAAACAGATAATACAATAAGAAATTCCTAAATGTAATCGAATTCATTATTCCACTTCATGGCATAAAATAAACCAAATAACAAAAACTGGACGAAAAGAAAAACTCTTTAAGTTGCATGATTCACTTAATGGGTTTTCTGTAAAGTCATTTAAAAATACTTATTTAAAGAAACTAATTCTGTGATCTTACCCTCTTCGGCCATCTGACAATGGGTTTTCCCGTGTAAGAGAGTTTAGGGATGTCATTGGCATGTTCTTTCAATAACGCCTGAAAGTGAGAGAAAAAACATTTTTCTTCACTAACCATTATATTTCAAAATATTTCAACCATCATATTTCAAAATGACTCCTTAAGCGGTGTTCACACTGCCAGCGACAAAGCAACATTCATTTCATTTTTAAAAATGATTCCATTCATTTTTAATGGAGAGCTGGTGATTTCCGGCGACACGAGTGACAGTGACCGTTAGCAACAGGATGTAGGCGTGTCCACCAACGTGACAAAGGCTGAGAAAAGGCTTTATGCAAATTAACAGCGATTTTCAGGAGCAACAACGGACAGGAGTGAAGTCAGTGGAGCGCACATGATCTGTCACTACGTCTTGTAGTTGAGTGTCAGCGGTAGACATGTGCCGGTATTCGGTAATATGATAATGATATGATTCCACATGGTGGAACGAGTGAAAGATGTGCTGAATGAAAATGCACATTCATTCTCTGACAGCAGATGGCGCTGATGGAACAGCAGAAATGCAGCAGTTACCCTGGTAACCCCGTAAACAAAGCAGCTGGGCTACTGAACAGTATTTAAATGTTTCATAAAGCAATTCAGATTTTTGTATTCGCTATGGTGTTCATCACAGCACCAAATACTTAAAGACTTACAATATTTTCAAACTTAAACATTTTTATATTTTAATCTGGACTACAACATGCCCTAGATATTGTTTGAACAATATGATACAATAACTTTGAACAATAACTGATTCTTTATTGTTCAGTCACACTTTACATTAAGGTTCCATTATTTAACATTTAGCGGTCAGCGACTTTCCTATAATTGATATGTCTCTGTGTACATATGTTGATCTGAATGGCTTGGCTTCGTGAACTCGCGTAGACTGGCGCTTGTGATTTCCCCCAAAATAAATAGCCACTCATTTATATTTAGTCCTTTGCCTCCAAAATGTTGTAGAAAAGGAATCAGTTTTCTTGCAGCTAAAACATCCATGACTGTCATTCCTACATTTTACTAGGCAACCAGTAGTGGGAATGCCCACTGGAGACCTAACTGCCAGCCACTGGCGACATGCAGTGAACAAAGTGGCAGTGTGAATAAAACAAAACCTAAAATTAACTAATTCCAATAACATCCTGTATCTCAAGTCACATTTATAAAATATCTTGTGATACAGCTTCACAAATAACACTGGCAGCAAGTGCATTAGAATAACCATTTCCAAAAAACAAAAGCATAATAAACTATGAGCGTGAGTTCTGACCCGTATGTCGTGTAGCAGGGCAGCAGCATTGTGTATTCCTGAAGGCACACACTTCTTATGTGAGGGCAGTGACTCCAACTTCCCTATCAGGTTCCACAACCCCTCCAGCTCAAAGGGAGTCAAGTGAAGCTTCATCCCTGGCCCACTAGGTGGAGAGGGAGCATTGTTGTCATCTCTTTCCTCTTTAGTGTGGCCATTTAGTACCTCAGAGCCCGAGCTTTCCTGCTTCAAACCTGTGTATTAGTATCAGAGAGAAAGAGAGTTTAACTTACCTGTGCTCATTACAAGCAAATCTATGTGGATGTGAATATGTTGTTAATGTACTGACCGATGCCCAAAGAGTATTTCTGGAACTCTGGGATGAGGTGTGATGTGTTGGTCATGCTGTACAGATAACGCTCCAACACGTACCAGCCCATCTCATAATAGAATGGATACCGGAACTTAGCAGGCACCTGAGGACAACCAGAGACCATTACAATTTTCAGTTACATTATTTTCATAAAATTTTTACATATGTTCCTACCAAATTTCCAATAATTATGAGAAAAACATCACATTCTCATTACCGTAAAGGAGTAAGGAAAATCATCCTGTCCGGACACAAAGGTTTTGTTTTTATTAAAATCAGAAAAAAATAAAAATAATTCAGTACAAGAAATACTGCCATGATTATTTGTAGTATTGAAATATATCAATTAATTTGATTGAAGTAACAAAATTATGCATTTTCCCTTCTTATAATGATAATTGAGGAAATGAGTGATTACTGTTATCAAGATAATATAACAAAGCAAAATAATGCAAAAATGCAGCTTAATTTTTCTAATGCATCATGTATTTTCTTATTAACCTTTTAAATTTAGGATAAAATATGACCCAGACGTGTTCTTTTTGAGATTATAAAAGAACTGAAAAATGGCAACCACTGCAGTGAAATGTTGGGCTCACCCTTGTCCTGTCCTCAATGCTGGAGATGTGTAGTTGCATGGGGATGTTAAAACTATGCAGAAAATTCCCACCAAATACAAGCGCGTCCACTGGTGTGTACACCGCATGAATCCAACCTGATACAAAACAAAAGTAATTTAAGAAAACTTAAACTAGGGCTGTCATGATTTCTTGATTAAATTCAAGTAGTCTAATCTAAAAAAAAATTCCACGGATGAGAATCCTTGAACCGCATTATTAGACCGTTTTCTAAAGCTGCTCAATATATCACACCATAGTGCTATTGTGAAATCACTACGGCTGTTTACGTGCGTGCAGGTTACACGTTTCGTCCAGTGGATCAGAGCGGCTCTGTTCACAGTAAAAGCTGCTTTACATGAACTCAGGCTCTGAATGTACAGTTTGTTTGGGTTTCCATACAATTACAAATTAATAATAATAATAATAATAATAAATAAAAATAATATCACTAAAATTATATAGGCCTAATAACAGTCTTTAGGTCCAAGATTCTCATTTATAAATCAAAATAATTAAATAAGCAAATTAATGGGTAAAGAAATAAGCAAGTTAATGATCAAATAAGTTGATGTTTTGATGTCCACATGTTCTTGTTTAAAGTGCCCCTATTATGCTATTTTAAAGTTTCCTAAAGTTGTTTTGGAGTCTCCTACAACAGGTTTACATGCATCAAAGGTCAAAAAACATTTCATTTTCTCATAATATACATTTGCACATCACCAGATTTTCAATGATTTTCAAACGACCCGTCAGATGAATCAATCTCTCTTAATCCCTCCTTTCCGTGAGCTACTCTGCTCTGATTGGCCAGACGGCTCAGTCTGTTGTGATTGGTCTACCGTGTACAGTGCGCGTTGAAAACAAAAATGCCCATTGCCATAACAACGTCAGCTCTGCTTGTCCTGAGGCTTCCTACACCGTAAACTAAACACAGTAACGAACAATGACGTTGATTTTACCATATCAATCCGAGTGCAAGTCCGATGATTAAACACTGGAAGAACTAGTTATTCAACCCGAACCTCCATTGCAAGGACGACTCTAGCAGGACGTTTCTCAGTGATACACTACTCAGTTTGAGGTACATTATGAGATGTTGCAACTGTAATTCCTCACCATCAGCATTAACAAGTGCATGTCCATCAACAAAACGATTATTTTACTTGTACTTATTTATTTACCGAGTATTTTTCTAATTTATTGTGGTGAGCATGTGGAAACTGTATCGATAACAGTGCATTCATTAGCCGAGCTCTAGCGTGAATGACTGATGTAACAAACATTGGTAAAACAAATCTTGCTCCATGCTTAAACTTTCCTCAAAGTAGTGAGAAAAACAGACAATCTGCATTAATAGTAGTGGTCAGCCGATATATCGGCTGATATTTGGCACTTTTAAAATATCGGCATTGGCCGATACGTTTTCCTGATTGGCCGATGTATTGGAAGCGGGACTTTTATTTTGACAGCGCTCTGGACTTATTTTGACGGGCGGCGCTGAGAACACCAGTGCCTGATCACACAGAGCTCACTCACATTCTCCGTCTTCATTAGTTTACGATCTCTGTCAGTCATATCTAATACTTTGTTATACAGAACTGGTAAACAAAGAAAGTAAATGATAAGCGAAAAAGTAAAGTGTTGCTTTTATATTATTTGTTACAGAAAAGGCAAACAATTAGGCTAAAATACTTTCTCATTCACTGTCAACATTCAGCAAATGCGCATCTACATCATTTAAACAAATCTCTGAATATCTAATAAACATTTAATTTCACAAACCTTGCAGATTTAATGGAATCCAGCTGTGATATCTTGTGAAGTGTGCATTTGTAGCCTGCATAAACGTGTGACTGCGAGTGACGGTCGGTCCGTGCGAAGTGAGTGAATGCAAACAGAAGATCAGCTTCACAGGAGAGGCGATTGAAAAACTTTAAATCCTTCATTTTAAAATATGCTGTGCTATATCCAGTTGACCACTGTGTCATATTCATATCGTTTTCACTGTGTTCTGTATGTAATATTAGCGTTACCTTGTCTTTATTTGAAAAAATATGATTTCCAGTGCGCACGAAATTACCAGATTACTTAGTGCCCTGTTACAGTGTTTACTTCCTTTTTATTCACATATTCATATATATTTTAAACAATTACTTTATTTGTGAAAAATACTGTAATAGGATTGCAGATTCAAGAAGTTGCCATCTAAAGTATACGCATGTTTATTTTAAAGATTTGTTTTCTAATTTATTTAAAATGTATAAAATATTGATTAAAATAAATATAAAGTATATAACAAAAATATTGGCTTTAAATCGGCCATCGGCCATCCTGCTCTCTAAGATATCGGCATCGGCCATCTAAAAACCAATATCGGTCGACCACTAATTAATAGACACAGTTTTAGGTAATAGTGGCCCACAGCTGATTAGCAGAAGTATTTCAGTAAGACAGTAATAATGTGAGTTAGCAGGAGACCTACACAATATAAAACTCAAAACGAAGTATTTTGAAAACCAGCTTTCAAGAGCAAGCGTTTTGCGAATCCTATATTGAACTCCGAGATTTGAGAAGCAGTCGTCAGTAAAATGAAGGGAACACAGCAAAAGTTTAGGATTATACTGCTGTGATATCGTGGTAAAGATGAATTTTAACCACTGATTCTTCACATGCTCGTCCTTGGGCAGTGAAAAAAAACTGCCTTTACATTGTAGAGCACAGCGCCGTCTTCTCAACATGATGCCATCCAGTATCCACAGGAATCAGCTGTTGGTTTGAGGGGGTTCAAGTTTTCCCTGGTGTCTGTGCGCGCAATAAGTGGGTGGGCAATATGCTAATGTTTCGTCTTGACGTCACAACGAAACTGATTATGACTCGTTTGAAAAACGATTCATTTCATTGACTCAGAGTCGACTCTTACTTTTGAAAGACAATAAATTTATATACGGTGAACTTTCAGATTTAAAACTTTGCAGGAGGTTTTCATTCACTTAGAGCTATGTTACACACTACATGAAAGGTCATTTTCAAACATCCATAATAGGGGCACTTTAAGAAAATACAGTGGATGTAGCATTTCTTTGTAAAGTTGCCAAATATTTAAGATTAACAAGACATTTGATAATATGTTGTTTGGCCAGTATTAAACAAGGCTGTAAAGTGTAACAACAACAATCACGAGGCCAATGCCACCCTCTGCAGGCATTGTTATAATACAAAATGCACATACGTGGATTGTTTATATCAGTGGTTCTCAACTCCAGTCCTCGGGACCCGCTGCTCTGCACATTTTGGATGTCTCCCTTATTTAACACACCTGTACCAGATCATCAGCTCGTCAGGAGAGACTCCATGAACTGATTTGAGTGTGTCAGATAAGAGAGACATACAAAATGTGCAGAGCAGCGGGTCCCGAGGACTGGAGTTGAGAACCACTGGTTTATATTATGTATATTACATTAGGTATTTTAAGTGTTGTTCAATAAAGCCATAGGATTACTTACTTTTGATACTTTATTTGAACCAATTATTATTGCCTCATTATTATTGTGTGTATTTTAAGTAATTTTAAAGGCTATTGCTCACTTAGATCTGTTTTTGATACCACAAATAAATTATGCGATAACTTGATTACCAAATAATCATTAGTGACAGCCCTAACTTAAACTAATCATTCAAAACTAAAACCACACACAAAATAATCTAGTTTTCTCTTCATGTAAATGAACGTGTATGTGCGTGCATGCTTACCCGATGGAATAATGAACGTGTAGCCCTGCTTGAGCTCAATCCTCTGACAATCAGTGGCCTTGTCACCAAGGAAGATGTCGCCTTGTTTCCCTGACAACACCCAGTTCTCATAAAGCTCCAGGTTTTGTGGCGTTGGGGGGATTAGCCAAAACACCTGTAGCAAACACATGCAATCAGGCTCATCAAGGCCAAAAACATTTTGGGCATTTTGACAGCAAACTGATTATCAGATATAAAGCGCAAGAGTTCATTTGGCATTATCAATGAGCTGAAGTGTCTACGCTAAACTCGTATCCCAATGACTTCCACATGTACACTACCATTGGGGTCAGTGAGAAACTAAATAAAAATTAGTTCAATAACTTAGATCCTATAAGTTAACGTTAGTTAATGCATTAACAATGACCAATAATTTGAAACAGTTATTTATTAATCTTTGTTAACGTTAATTAATCAAATACAACTGTTTATTGTTAGTTCGTGTTACATTTAATCATTTAGCAGACGCTTTTATCCAAAGCGACTTACAAATGAAGAGCAATAGAAGCAGTCAAATCAACAATAGGGCAACAATCTGCAAATGTCTTGACCAGTCCCAGCTAGACCAGCGCAGCGCACGTAGCAAGGATTTTTTAATTTAATAGATATAGATAAATATAAATATATAGACACTTTTAATAGAAAGTGTTAGTATTATTGAGTCAAATGTTGGCGAAAGAGATGCGTCTTTAGTAGATTCTTGAAGATGGCGGCTCGGGTTGAGATAGGCAGGTCATTCCACCAGCTTGGAACAGTCAAGTTAAAGGTCTGTGAAAGTGATTTTGTTTCTAGTTTCAAATTTTTTAGTTCAGGACCAATTAATTTTACTTCATATAAATTTCAATAATTTATAATCATATAAAACAGATACAACTTTTGATTTGAATAAATAGTAAAAGTTGAAATTAACATTAAGGTGAAAGTGTTTATCAATGTTAGTTCATGTTAACAAATGTAGTAAACTAATGTTAACAAACAGAACCTTATTGTAAGATTTTACCATTCATTATTTTATTCAGCAAGGATGCCTACATTTGAGCAAAAGTGACAAAAGACTTTCACACTGTTACAAAATGTTCTACTTCAAATAAATGCAGTTGAACTTTCTATTCATCAAAGAATCCTGAAAAAAATGTTTCACTGTTTCCACATATATTAAGCAACACAACTGTTTTCAATGATAATAATAGGAAATGTTTCTTGAGCAGCAAATCAGCTTATTAGAATGATTTCTGAAGGATTATGTGACTAGAGACTGGAGTAAATAAATGACATTTTATAATAGCAAACAGCTATTTTATTGAAATCAAATAAATGCAGCCTTAATGAGTATGAGACACTTCTTTCAAAAATATGTAAAAAATCTTACTGACCCCAAACTTTTAAACAGTAGTGTATGTGCACAGTTTTCTGACCTTGCAGCCCCGCAATATGTGGTACCACACAGATGTGCCTCCAAAGTCTATGTGGAAATCTGTGTAACAGCCCTGCACACTCATTAGGCAGTACCTGCACACAGAACAGGCAAATTTGAAATAGGGGAAGAGGACTGTTTTGTTAAAATATAATAATGAACAAAGAGAGCTGTGTGAGAAATGGGACGTGAAGATAATTAGGATAGAAAATGGAACAAGACAGAGGACTTATTTCCAGGTGAATATAGAATTACCTTTGTGTCTTTTTTATGCAATAAAACAAAATGGTTTTGAAAGAAAAAATTACTATATTGCACTTAAAAAATAGATTAATAATAAAAAGGCTTCTTAACTTTTTGCGGTGCTAGTAAATCTTTATTTTTCTTTGTGCAGTTTATTATCACACGCACAAATTTGCTATCTGTTCTGCTGTCATTCATTGCGAGTCTAATAGGTTTTCAATTTTCAATCATTCCAGTGGGCAGTATCTAAGCATCAGTCTCTCTCACTTGGTGCAATATTTTGGCCACACCCACTAACGGGTCCCACTGTGAGTCTGACATAGCGGGGTTGTGTCATGGAGAACAACAATTGTTCTCCATGAGAACAATTCATTGTCTAATTCCATAAACCATGTAAGAACAGTCTGAAGTGCATGTAGCTAGACAGCCAGTTTAACTTTAAAAGATCTCTAGCTGCCGGGATCGTTGTTGTTTACATTCACTGCAGGCTATTACTATGACAGTCTTTTTTATTCTTGACCCGTTTACTTTAGATTCCATATTGACCTCGATTTATAAAAGAAAAAAAAGTTACAGTGACAGTAATTTTATTCTGTCTGGAGTGCACATCAAACATGCAAAACCAAACCACTGGTTGTTGTTATTTCAAAGGAAATAACAAGAACTACATATTCAATTGCATCTGCTCCATTTTATTTTATTATTTAGTCCAAAAGTGTGCATATTTGGGAAAAAAAAATAGATGCATTCCTATGTTTCCTTAATATTTATTTTAAAAGAAATGTAATTTCTATTCATTTTCCACTAAATTACTAGATCTGATGAGCGCTCACTCGCACTGAATCTGTTCTGGGTCAAATGACTGCCAGACAGAGATTCACTACTGATCTTCCACTCATATCACATGGTCATAGCGTAACCCTTTTATGACAAATCCTGTAAACCTCTAAACTCTGTCTCTATACATAAATACCAGATAGAAACGTTTGTACAGATGAAACATGAAGCTAATAAATAGACGATTACAAAAATGCATTGTTTGTATATTTCTTTCCCATGTGATTTGGGGTATTTTTATAAGAATAAATAATGCTTATATGAGAAATGCTGAAGGTCCAGTGTTATGGTCTTTGGTTTAATAGCCAGTACAAAAAGCTGTCATATATTTCGGCTCATTTCATTCTAACTCCACTTCAGATCACAATCGGACGTTATTGCAAAGCTCTAAAAACCTCTTCGATGTTTTAAAGTGAGTTTTGTTGGGCCGATTGCTGCTAATTTTAACGATGCACCAGAAGCTTTGTTTTGTAGAAATACATTTAATAATGTGGCCAAATGTATATTAGGATCAAATGGACATGGCTGAGAAAGTCTGCGCCTACTGGGCAGAAAGTGCAATAGAGAAGCTGATTATACCGTCACCTGTGTAGAGTTCAAGAGCTCATAAAAACAGCTTGGTATAGTCACATATAATACAACTTTGGATTTTGTTAGGCCATTAGTGTCATCAGCCACTGCCATATTTAACGCTCCCTTGAACATGGCTGAGAAAGATTGCTCCGAAATGACTTGGCTCGTTCAGCTGCATTATGTTAAGTTACATAAAAGGTCCATTAAATTGTTACTGTAAATGATCAAAATGTATTTCTCATTAGAGCATTACAATGTATATTAAGACCCTGAGTTCTATCTAATGCACTCTGTGATGCCAGATGGCTGACATAATCCTGCTCTCACTCTCAGAGACAGACTCACAGCGGGACCGGATAGTGGGTGTGGACGAATTATAGCGCTAAACGAGAGAGACCAATAGAAACAGGTCTTTCATTCTGGTGCTTAGATACCGCCCACTGGAATTCAGCTTCACTTGAATTCAAAACTTTTCAACTCGCAAGCAAAGTTTGTAGATGCGAAACCAATGACAGCAGAACAGGGAGCAAATTTGTGCATGCGTGATGAAAACTGCACAAAGAAAAACAAAGATTTACTTGCACTAAAGAGGTTTTTTTTTTTTATTACATCTATGGAAGCCCGTTTCCACCACGGTTGAGTAAAAAAAAAAAAAGATTATTTAAGTCATAATTAATGACTAAACATCTCATAATAATGAGAAACTCTCTCGTAAATATGACTTAACATCTCGTAATAATGAGAAACTTTCTCGTAATAATGAGAAACTCTCTCGTAAATATGACTTAACATCTCGTAATAATGAGAAACTTTCTCGTAATAATGAGAAACTCTCTCGTAAATATGACTTAACATCTCGTAATAATGAGAAACTTTCTCGTAATAATGACTTAACATCTCATAATAATGAGAAACTTTCTCACAATAAGGACTCATTTTCGCGCACTTCTACGCATGCACAAAGCAGTGGAGCAGAAGAGAGTGCCACGCTAGCGACATCCGCTGGTCAAAGCCATGTAAATGCATCACAGCAAACATGGCACGCTCTGCAGTCTGCAGTGAATAACATTAATGATAAATGATCTGTACATGAGATGGGCTTCCATACTAGATAGTCTTTTATTCATTTGTAATATTCTTTGTATTTTTGTGTATGAACAAGCAGCAACACAGAAGGGTGATCCATGGATTTCAAATAGATGCAGGAATGAGAAGACAGCACACTTTTCCAAATCTGTTAAAGGACGCTTCATCTGGAAATCTGTGTACAAACTATTATTTTCAAGCAGCTTTGTTTTTGCATAAGGGTCCGTTCATACAGAACGCGCTTTTTTATTCCACTGCGCTGCTTTTCTAGGCAAACGCGCACTAGACGGACGTTGCGCTCGCGTCTTTTGCAGCGTCACACGCATGACACGGCGTTCTAAAAATGCGGCGCCCAATTGAAAAGTTGTTCAGCTTTTAAAAACACGTCTCAAGACCTTGCGTTTTCCCCCATTCCACTGCCCACTTATGTGTAAATGTCCCCAAAGGCATAAACATCTTAAAGGTGATTTCTGTATTGATATCTTCCAGATGAACCTGCACATCAAATATCCCAGACGCATCCGCAAAATATGTGTTATATTAACACATATACCCATATTTTATGAAGATGTTACACTTAAACTTAATGTAATATTCCAACTTGAATCTGATAGTTTTTTTAATTCATGTAACACAATTTACATCGGTATGCTAGAGCAGAAAGTTTCTCATTATTTTGAGATGTTAAATCATTATTTCGAGAAAGTTTCTCATTATTATGAGAAAGTTTCTCATTATTACGAGATGTTAAGTAATTATGACGAGAAAGTTTCTCATTTTTACGAGATGTTAAGTCATTATTATGAGAAAGTTTCTGATTATTTTGAAATGTTGAGTCATAATTATGAGAAAGTTTCTCATTGACTTAAAGAATCTTTTTTTTTTTTTTTTTCACTCAACCATGACGGAAACGGGCTTCCATACATTTCATTATTTTTGCTCTCAAACATTATGTTTGATTGCATAAAAAAAAGACACAAAGGTAACTCCATAGGTGAACAGACCCTTTTTGTTTTAAATCCCTCACAAGATGAAATGAGATCAAGCATGAATAAATATTGAAAATAAATAGATAAATATCTAATATAAATAGATATTGAAAGATCAAAGAAATGCTCACTTCTGCACTTTGGGGTATTGCATCTCCATGATCGAGTTTGTGGCATCTCTTTGCCTTTCTTTTAAGTGCCTTGGCCACATGTTGTCCACCCAGTCAATCATGTCCACCTGTGACAACATGGGAAAAAAATTGCCTATCAAAGACTGGTCTAAATATTTGTGTTTTTAGCATATCTAAACGTTTTGGCACGGTACCTACCGTGGCAGGTCTTTTGACGAGGCTCTCTAGTTTAGTGTGGCTAAATTCAAGGCTGATAACATTATAAAGCTTCTCTCTCTGAGAGGGAGGAGTCTCATAGTAGCGCCTCCACTGGGCCATTGACATCTCTGTGCCCTTTTGAGTAGACACATCCATCACGTCAATCATCCGCCGACTTCCTGTTAACAAAGATGAGCAGGGAGGAGAGGCTGAAGCATCCCAAAGCAGAACCACTGATTCATTCACCTCATCACCAAATTCAGCATTTCCACCACAAAAACACTTACCTACAAACAACTTCACATCATTCACACTGAAGTCTGAATCCGGCATTCTGAAAAGGAAACATAGCAAATGTAGATTAGATTCAAATAAAGATCCTGAAATATGAGAAGAAAAAAGACAAAAAACAGCAACAGTAAAAACAAACAGTCATAGGCCTATAGGCCAGGGGGGGTTTTCAATAAGAGAGTAAAGCAAATTACATGAAAAATTAGATTAAAAAAGGACAATCTCTTACTTAATGCCAAGTCCATCAGGTCTCTCAAAGATGATGGGGTCCCGGAGCCCATATCTCTGCACGTACTCATATGAGAGGTCTAAAAAATAAAAACAGGCAAAGTTAAATTACACTCCATAAAGACGTATATCTTTGATGAGTTCTGTAAGAACTGCAACTCTTTATATCACCTTTGCCCTCCATGCGTTTGACTCGGTCAGAGCTGAAGCGGCTGCTGTGCAGCTTCTCCTCCAGATCGAAAGTCCTCTTTCCATCGATCTCGTCGTCGGAAATGCCATCGTCTTGGTAACGCCGCCGCGTGCCAGACCGCTGTAAAACAAGAGAATCAAACAATGAAAAATCGTTGCCAGAAAAACACTATTTCTCTGCATACATTAATAATTTCCCTCAAACAGTTGAAATATTGTATAATCACCACAGCATCGAATTGTTTGGCTATTTGAGCACACACCTACACTGGGCTGAGAGATGCACTTGCCCACAATCTCACACATACATATACTACACTAAATAACTCACTTCCATCATGAGCACTAGCCCACACACAGCAACTATTAATACAATTTCATAAATCATGCTGATGCACAAGGATTCACTGTTGACAGTCTTGGAGCATAACAGCTGGTGTGGTTTCAGTGTATTTTTCCAACAAAGGGAGCGCCGCGTTTTTTAAACGCCACGAGCGTAACGAGGCGATGAGCGTTTTTTTTCACGCTGAAGCGCTGAGCGTTGAAGAATGTTCAACTTTGGGTAAATCGCAGCACTCATCACTGTCACTTTTTACCAAGCGTGCCGCACAAGCCCTGAAAAGTGAAGCCAAAACGTCTCGATCGCCCACCGGTGACTGGTCCTAGTATAGGTCATAAGCCCCGCCTCCCCGTGTTATTCAACGGGACGTGAGAACAACTAAACAATTAAATTACACTTCAAATATCTTTTTTCCAAAGGTGGTTTCTTTCATTTGCTGTCGTTTTTATCACGCTGATGTAAGTTCAAGTGTCTGTTTCAAAAATAAGTTGGTTTTTAGTTAGTTACGTGATGCGGTGGTGTAACGTCATGATTGACAGCTGTGATTGACAGGTTCTCTGAGCGAAGTAGTCACTGAAGCACCAACGGACATTTTTTTCGGGATCTTCGGAGGACTGAGGAGATTGTATTTACTTTATTTTAACAAGCCTCTTGTCGTACTGCAATTAATTTTTAAAAAAGTGTGCAGAATGCACTCTCCCTGAGTGCATTCTGCGAGAGTGAGGGCGGAGCGCTGATTTCGCGGCTTTACTTCCTGCTCATTACTGCGCAGGTCTGGTCCCGAGATCGCTACTGCGCAGACTCAAGTTCCAATATGTCAACGCCATATCGGGACTCTGGCGGCTTCAGTTCTCATCAATGGAAGAGAGCGAAGGGGCGTCGTCCATCTTTTTTTACAGTATATGCTTTTTACCCAACCGTCCAAACACAGTGGAAGTGGGGCGGGACTAATACCACACCGACCAACCGCCACATTCTGCTTGTTCAACGTCAACAGATGACAACAAAAAGCATAATAACGGAACAAAATTTATTTAAAACAAGAGCCAGAGAAAATAAGTTACATTGTAACGACATTTTAATATAGAATCAACACAAAATATGTGTGAAATGAGATACTAGTAACTCTTTCACGGATATTCCGTATCATAACAAGCAAAGTGTCTCAACTGAAAAAAAATGCTGCGCTAGCAAAACGCTCAAGCGCCCATAGCTAGGCGTTTTCAGCAGAGCACCTAGCGTTTTCAACTGGCTAAAAACGCTTTAGTGGACACACGGCCTAAGGCCGATTATGAATGTAATTTTATATTTACGACTGATCATGCCAGTTGCGTTCAGTTGGCGTTTAAAATCTGCGCCAGTCAGTAAGTGTGTTCAGTACAGTCTTAGAACGTTTCAGCTATTCGTTAAGTGTGTCTTCGGCTTTAGAGTACAGGTGAGTTGCAGTACAGTTCAGGAAGTTTCTTCAACAAGCTCTGTTCAAAAATGTATCCTTCACAGAGAAAGAAGTTGCATTTAGGATTGCATTTAAAACAAGAAGTGATGTTTTCAAAAATGTCACTGCAGCACAAATAAATGTAAGGGATGATTTCGGCAACATACACTAGCGTTCAAAAGTTTTGGGTTGGTGCAGTTTTGTTTTTATGTTAATGCTCTCCAAGACTGCTTACTTGATCCAAAAATATAGTAAGATAGTGAATCAGTGTCACACGATCCTTCAGAAATCATTCTAATATGCTGATTTGGTTTTTCCGGGGCATCAACAGAATTGTGCAAGTGTGTTTGTTTGTTCCCGGCATTTTGGTGACTAACGTTTTCGGCCCAGTTCGACACTGGATTTGCAGATCAATTGAAACTGAAAGATGGAGCGGTTCCAGCGATAAAAGTAAGTACCGCAGGCGGTAAGTAAAGCTGCAGCAAATGTCTGAGTTTTGTTGGCAATTGGCGTGCAAGTGCATATAATTTAAACACGAACGTGTAGTGAATCAAAAGTTAACCAGTAATAATGCAATGATGTATTGTGTGTGTTTAAAGACATTTGTTAAACTGACCACCATAAGTGTCCATTTGTTTATTCTAAAACCACTCCATGCTTATGACTCTTTAGCTCCGCCCACAGTAAGCCTTCCAGGAGCTTGACTGTTTTCGGAAAGAATCGGTACAGCTGTATCTGTCTTTTATAAATCTGAAAACCAAAACTATAGAATTAAAGACTACTCTATAGGTACTAAAGATTAACATGAGATTGGCAAAAACTGTGTGTTATGTACCTTTTAAAGTATCTTTTCATTTTTAAAATCATTTCATATATCAACATTTTATTTTTAAAACAAAAACATTATTTATGCATTTGTCACATCTGAGCTGCATTAAACAGTCAGTGTAAATACATCTAAATGCCATTTCAGATGCAGCTTCTGTTTCCTCTGCATTGCAAAGACGGATTTCATTTGATTGGTAACAGCCCTATAGTATCTTATTGTTCTAACTGAATTTATTGATTAAATGTAATAGTTTGACATAATAAATGATGCATAGGTTACATTTAATTAAGAAAAAAATGCCCTTATAATGGTAAAAAACGAAAAAAGAATGAAAAAAATCCATTTAAACTTATTTGAAAATTTAATTTCTGTCACTGATGCGAACCAACCACCGCACAGAATATGAAGAATAACAAAAACTTTAGGAGTCAGCTGTCCACGGCAGTCCTAAACCTGCCAAAGTAGCAGCACAATAAACACACGCAGCAAAATATCATCTGATTATCCTTACTGACAAAATCCCAGAAAAAAGAGATATTATTTTTGTCAATTTTGCACACCTCTAACATAAATCTTTATTTCTATTCTAAATAGAATCCTTTGCATTCACTTTGGATACATTTAATGCATCCTTACTATAATATTATTATATTTATAATATATAATATTAATTTCTTTTTTTTAAATCTTACTAACCCAAAACTTTTGAACAGTAGTTTGCCGTTTTAATGACGCTGTGATCACCAAGAGCAGGTGACTAACACATACAGGAGGCACACAATGAACAAAACAATAAGACCCTCCTCTGCTCGCCCTTGCCTCTGTCCTCAATGTCTCTATGGTGATGTGGAACCACTAGCCAATCACATGCTTCCTAAAACCCTGTCATCACACCCTCTCAATGACAACAAGAGAGAGAAAAAAAGAGGGGGGTAGAAAAGAAAAAAAAATCAATTAAATGAATTTTAGCATGACTGTGCAACATCTTAGGAAATTTTCTCCAAACCATTCACATATCCTGATTGAACCATGTGCACCTCTATGAACATGCAATCAAAACCCTTTATATTAGCACACAAAGGTCCAATCACACCAGCCAATTATTGGTCTCATAACTCTACTTTAAGGCACTGTATCAAGTTAAAAACAGTTCAACTTTTAAAACCGTGCCTCAGGACCCGTGTTCTGTTCCAATACATCAAGTATGTCCTGTCTAGTTGCTTTTGAAAATTGCTGTCACAAACAATGTCGCCATGTACACAATGTTCCTATTCTAACCAATCAGACGGTGTGGTACTGCTAAAATGCAATTGTAAACGATCACAATATTAAGAACAGACATTTTTAAAGATGCAATTGTTATCAAGATCAATCAGTGCTGTCATTTCCGAGTACGTAGGCACTTGTGCCCATCCCTAGTCAATGATGCTGCAGTCTTCCCAATTTTCTGGGCCTGAGGGCAAACCCTGCCAATCTGTCACTCTCTTATGCTGTATCATTGCATCTTTCAATCTCTTCCATTCACAACAAAGATCTAGAAATATGAATTCACGGTGAAACAGTACAACCTGTACAGCAACGTGTCCCCACACTGGAGGGAGATGAAATCAATCAAGATGAAGTGGAGTATGAAAGGAGAGAAATGAAAAAAAAAATGCAACTGATGGCAGGACTAAAACCTTTTCTGAGCCCTTCCACATGCAGCTTTCGATCGCCCTCTCTCCAAGCGAGGCCCTAGACCGCAGTGCGCTAGGAGGAAGCCCTTGTGGAGGGCAATGAGACACTACACACCTCGCACCTTCAGTGTCACATCTTCCTGCTGGCTTTTCCTCTTCCTGCCTCTCCGTCTCATCAACAACATCCCCCCGTCAACAAGCGTAAGGATCTCCTGTCCGTTCTCCATCCCTGCATTTCTTCCCTTCTTTCAAATTGAGAAAATCTGCTGTCTGTTGTCCTCTGTCATCCTTTCGCCTCTGCAGTGCCCCCGCCCACTCCTCCCCCCGTTTCCGCATGTCTGATCACATGGTCTGCTAAACCAATCTAATCATTCATCCTCCACTTCACCAGTCTCTACAAAAACAGTGTGCACACAACAATCTCTCAAATCCTGCTCACTTCTCCATCCTGCTCTTCAGAATCATGGGCAAATGTTACAACCAAACCACCAATATGGTTTCAGAACATTTTAATCTTATAGAGATAAACTCTAACGCATTGATCGAGATCTTTTAATTTATGTGCGACAAATTCTCTAAAACCCAACCTTAAACAATAGTACCAACTGCACATTAATAATTTTCTGCATGCACAAGTGTCAGGCTGCATCCGAAATCGCATCCTTCCCTATTAAATATATTAGGCAAAAAACAGTAGGCCTATGTGATAAAATAAGTATGTCCGAATTCACAGTACTCATAAAAGAGTAGGCGAAAAATACCTGGATGACCTACTTCTTTCGCCTAGAATCTGAAGTGTGCATGCATTCGATGAACACTTTGCTATCCCATGAGGCCACGGGAGAGGATTTGTGAATGGCAGTGAAGCGTTGGTAAGTCACATGAGAATGACAACATGGCGAATGTAGTACGTCCGGATTACATTCATACTACACACACTCATACTGTAAAGAACGCACTTTTTAGCAGTAAAATAAGTACCTACTCAAGAGAGTATGCGATTTTGGACGCAGCCATTGTGTCAACAACTAACATTCAGAATCTTTACGACTGAGGTGTTGCTGGGGTAATACAAAACATAAATTAATATTAAAAGTGTATGGAGCTAAAGCGACATGTCAGTTTGGATCAAGAGAATTAAACCATTTAATTGAATATAAGATGGGGGGGGGGCTATATATAAGAACATAGAATTAATAAATTATTTATTGAATTTTGTGGTGTAGAAGATGGGGGAAAAAATCAGAAAAGTTTTACACAATCGTGAGGATGCGCTGCAAGCTGCTGGCATTCATAACTGGCAGGTTTCATCACAAGTAAACTCCATAAGGACTTCAATGCATAAGAATATAGTCTAGAGAATAAATGTAACTGTTATTTAACTTCTTGATGAGGCAAAGGAAATTTAGATATCTGCAATGAAATAGCCGTGTCAACTAGTAAATCTCTAGGTGTTTTTAATCACCATAATTTATTGCAAGTACGCTTTGTGAATTTACTCAGATTACTCTGATCATTTTACAGATTTTGTTATGTGAAAATGGAAATGTTTTCAGATCATGCACCTGTGATGGTCAGTGGTTGCTTGCACATTTGCTGGTCACGTGGACCTTCTGTCAGAAGCCAGCCATGAATTCAACATCTACTGTATTTATCCTTTCCATGAAAGTTTAAAGCTTTCAAGAAATCTTTAAATGACGTTATGACATCTGCTTTGTCCAATTTTTTAAACATCTGGACGCATAAAACCGATACGGAGAACATCAAATGAAAATAAGTCTTCTTCAGTCACACCTTGCAGGTTCTTTTAGCCACTCAACTGACAGCACTAGTGAACATTGCTGCAAACATTTCAACAGCAATGGAATTTTATAAGCGAACTGCTCTCAATTAAGAAACTCCATTGTAGACTGCCGTCCAGAGCAGAACATTTTATTTTCCAAGTATTTACTGTGCTGTACTTACCAGTCGCTTGCTGTAACGCGGTTTGGGATCGTCCATTGTCAGAATAAAGACTCACGCGCAGCCCGCCAGTGAACGGGCAAGTCGCGAGCCAGCGATCGCGCTTCTGTCAGTTTATCCCGTTAGAATTAACCGCCACAAGTTCAACTGTTCTCGATGGACATTGGACACTTTATTAGTGTCTGTCTAATCGAAATAACGTCACTTTACATGGATACTGCCTAGATAAAAGAATCGCTGTTTTCAAATAGTTGAAAACTCGCCCGCAGCTTTTTTCACACAAAAACGGACCATCGCGCTACAAAATTATTGTATTATATATTTCACACCAAAAAGAATGAAACAGCAGGTCATAATAAAATCATGAAAGCTAGGTTGTCAAGCTAAGCGCTGCTGAGGGGAGTGTGAACGAGCATCAGCACCAGCTAACGTTAACCAGCCTACAAACATTACGCGGGTGGTAAAAAAATTTTTAAAATACAAAGAGATATGGGGTTTTGCTTATACATACGGCTTATATGTACAACGTATAATATTGCAGTCACCCATGAAGAGTGAGGCGATAAATGAAGAGCGTATATTTATCGAGTAACATACGCTAATCTCGGTTCAAGTTTAAAATAAAAACATTTCCACAAGACTTAAACTCAGGCTCACAGTGGGGAAATCCAGCGGTCAAAATAGTCCTCGTGTACTGTTTACTAATAAAATGTGCACTCCGACTAGACTCGTCTAGTAACTTTTATATTCTAACGTTAAGTGAAAGTAAGCCTTATTCAGACAGCTCCACTGTGTGAATTCACGACAAAGTTAATATAGTAGAATAGATCATTCGCCGCCATTTTCACATCGTCACAAAAACACCACGAAGTAAACCCCGCCTGCTACAGACTTGGCATCCAATCACAGACACATGCGACGCCATCGATTTGACTCCCATTGGTTAATGCTGCTGTCACTTCACAGGGAGGCGGTACTAAGAGACAAATAATAGTACAAGAAACTAGACGAGCCATGCTCTCATTGGCTGGAGTTGCACGTCGATCAAAACAGCTACACAAAGATTGGCTTACATGTGCTGTAAGCTTCGCGTTGCCAACCAATCAAATAGAAAATATCAACACACTCATTCAGTTTTGGCAAAATGTCTGCAACCAAATTGTTTTTTTTTAATTTATTTCATATGCGTAATGTGATAAGTTAAACATAGCTTTTAGGTACCTTAGATCTTACGTGGCTTGGCGTCCCATCGCCGGCGGACGTCCAGTCCATGACTGCATATAAAGCTCTGGCTTGTGGCGTCTGGTGAAATAAATCTACATTTTCTTTCGAATTAGCCCAGTGTAACTTCACATAAGGTCATCGTGAAGTCCTCGACATTCCTTTGAGTCCAATAAACCGTTTTGAAATACTCTGAATAATTGTACAAATTGAATTTTCCTCCGTAATCGACCCCAGGTAACTCCGCATGGTAAAACTTTTCGTTTAACCCAATCGATCAGGAAGTAGTTGCTGATTGGTCAGCAGTCTCTAACGCGCAGCAACCCATTGGACTAAACATCTGTCGATAACCACAACGTCACAATCAACTCCAGAAAAGTTTACCACATAAATAAACATTACAAATCATTTATTGTTTTTAAGCCTTGATGAAAGAACGGATAACACAGATTTTTAGACACCTCGGTCTTTTAATCACGACTACTCAGACAATAACTCAAGTCAGACTACTGTATAATTAAACACAGGTGTCTCCAAAATATACAATACTACTATTACCACTTACATAAGAGAAAAATACTAACTAAACTGAAGAAATAAACTAAGTGCTACTCATCTGCATTAAATAAATAAATGGTCAGTAACAACAGAACCACTCTCATTGAAAATCTCACAAATATTTTGACAAATACTAAATTAAAAACACGATTTAAACATGATCTAAAGGTTTTTTGTTTTTGTTTTTTCTAGTAAGGACTAAGTGGGCACAAAATATTTGACATTGGTAGTGTAAAATGTTTCACCTGTCAGTTAAAAAAAAAAAGTAGGCTTCAAAAACAAAAAGTAACCTCTTATTTATCTTTTATCATCATACATAGGCTTTATCATAAATTCCCATAAAACAATTAAATAAATTAAAGGGTTGGTTTGCCCAAAAATGAAAAATGTGTAATTTACTCACCCTTGTGTTGTTCCAAACCTGTATGAATTTCTTTGAACACAAAAGAAGATGTTTTGAAGAATGTTGGTAACAAGACAGTTGACTTCCATAGTAAGAAAAATACTATGCAAGTCATTGGCTACCATCAACTGTCTTGTTACCAACATTCTTCAAAATATCTTCTTCTTTTGTGTTCAACAACAGAAAGAAATTCATACAGGTTTGGAACAACATGAGGGTGAGTAAATGATTACATTTTTGGGTGCACTGTCCCTTTAAAGCTATTTTTCATACCACTGCCCTAAAATTGACAGCTAGCTTTTACATCACATTATACTATGATGCCTCTAACAATGCAAGGCCAATTGATAAGACAGGACGAATGTAAAAATAAGATAAGCCAGCATGGGAAAACATGTTATGTGTCAGTAGGGATGCTTATGGTTCACTGGCACTAAGATGCTTCTCTTGATTCTTGATAGAGACTCTGGACTTGGTAGATTAGACAACGTCTTCACCTGAAAAAGACAGGATGTTACTCACAAACAGTCAACATAGAGTTTATGAATTTAGCTTTATGAATGCTTACCTTGAAGTTTATGTCAGCCAGCTATACACCACAGAACCACCGATGACCGCAAGAATTGTGCAACACAGCATGATCATCATCTTTTTCTACAAAGTTGGAAGTGAGTGGACAGTGACAGCATGATAATGATATAATAATAGCAGAGGAAAGCAGGGGAAAGGATGATTGGGAAGGAGAGAGTAGGAAGAGTAAGGAGAGTTTAGAAGGTGTAGCGAACAGACATATAGAGATGGGGATGAGGGAGAAACCGACATATATAGAGAAGGAAAACAGAAGAAACTCAAAGGATGATGAAAAATAAAACCTGTTAAACATGAAAAAAATTGCTGCAAGAAACATAAAACACTATTTGAGAATCCTACAAATGGTAGTCTGTATTTTATAAATGAAAATAAACTATAACCTGAAAGTGTTGTTTATTATATGACAGAATTGTTTTACTCCTCATAATTTCCAAGCTCACCCTGCGGGCTTCCTGTTGGAACTTGGCAGCCTTTTTAGTGTCAGCCACAGCTCTTTCCACAAAACCCACGGACTGGTCCATGTTGCTCTCAATTCTGTCAATCATAGTTCCCTGTTGACAGATTAGAATAAAATGCTGAGGATATATAATAGACCGGTGTTCAACCTGAATCAAACAGCAGCTGTAATCATAAGGCCTCCGAAATGCGGCTTTATCTCTGCTTTATTCTCCAGAAAAGACAAACACATGTACCTGATTCTCCACCAGCATTGCAATGTCCACGAACATGTCATGCAACTCTTTTATGCTGCTCTCCAGTCGCATAATATCTTTGTGTCGTGCCTCAATCTCACTTAGTGCCTGTTTTGATATTCCAGAGTCCATAATCTATAGAAAAGGAGAAAGTTGTTTAAATAATAAACACACACTAGTGTTCAAAAGTTTAGGATCGGTACGATTTTTTAATGTTTTTATTTTTTATTTTGTCTCTTATGCTCATCAAGGCAGCATTTATTTGAACAGAATACAGTAAAAAATTTAATATTGTGAAATATTATTACTATTTAAATGACTGTTTTCTATTTTTAAAATGTAATTTATTCCTGTGATGGCAAAGTTGAATTTTCAGCATCATTACTCCAGACTTCAGAAATCATTCTAATATGCTGATTTGGTGCTCAAGAAACATTTATTATTATTTTAAATTTTGAAAACAGTTGTGCTGCTTAATGTTTTTTTGGAAACCGTAATATAATTTTTCAGGATTCTTTTATGAATGAAAAGTTCAAAAGAACAACATTTATTTTAAATAGATATTTCTTGTAACAATGTAAAAGTCTTAACTGCCACTTTTGACCAATTTAAAGGGGTGGTTGATTATGATTTCACTTTTCTAACTTTAGTTAGTGTGTAATGTTGCTGTTTGAGCAAAACCAACATCTGCAAAGTTACAATGCTCAAAGTTCAAATCTAAGGGAGATATTTTCTTTTACAGAAATCACTTTTTTTAAGGACTACAACAAATGGCTGGTAGGGACTACACGAGCTTCCTCCCGTGTAAAACCCTAAAATTGACATAAACCCCACCCCCGGGAACACGATTTATAGATTATCAAGACAGAATATGCTAATCAGTGACTAGAAGATAACTACTCATAAGCTACATAAATTCATCAACTAACCATTCAGAAATGTTGTCTACATGTTGTCACTTCTTCTTGAGTCTCTCCATCTTTGTCTGACTCCGGTTTGAACATAAAAGGCTAAAAGTTTTTGAAATTTTCAGTGCATGTCTGTGTGAGGTAAAAGGACACAAGCTATTGTAGCTCCACCCTCTGTGCCGGGAGCAGCAGCTCATTTGCATTTAAAGGGACAGACACAAAAACGGTGCGTTTTTGCTCACCCTCAAAAAGTGACAATTTTAACATGCTATATAAAATATCTGTGTGGTATTTTGAGCTAAAACTTTACATACACACTCTGGGGACATCAGAGATTTATTTTACATCTTGTGAAAAGGACATTATATCACCCCTTTAATGTGTACTTGCTGAATGAAAGTATTAATTTCCTTAAAAATATATATATATAAATTGACTGACCCCAACCTTTTAAACGGCAGTGTAAGACAAGTATCCTTTAGCTCAAAAACATACAGACAAGTTATGTTCTTTCAACAAAACATCACACAGAGAAGTATATAGAATAGTACTCACTCCTGCTGTGAATACTGCAGCGTTACCTCCTTCCAGCATTTCCTCCAGTTCCTCATCAGTAGTGACTTTGCCAGCTGTAAGACAGAAGCCAACATTAGCCTTAAACATGCATATAACATTGCGAACACTGATCTTTTCGCAATTTTCTGATCAAACCCTAAAGAAGATTTGTGTATCTGCTTGTCACTCACTGATCTCCAGCTGTCTTTGGATGCGCCCTTTGCTCTTCTCTTTAAACTCCATTTGGGCTTCATTGTATTTGGTCATCACCTCTACAAACTTCTTAGCAAGAATGGCATGCTAAAATGTAGGAGATAAACACTGCATGAATAAAAAAATGAACTAGTTGAAATCCTTTTGGGCTTGTGGTAGAGCTAGTGGTTACCTGAGATTTCTTTATCCGTACATCTGCTGAAACCCTCTCCTCGGTGTTAGATGCCAAGTTCTGCTCAATGCCTGTCAAAAAAATCAGAATTTATAGACAAGAGTGCTGTAGCATATTGTCCAATTATTTCTATATTTTCATGAACAAGCAATGCAAGAGCTGAAAACTGACTTTTGAGTTTGTTGCGAGCATTGTTGGCCAGTTTCTTTATCTCATTAGTAACTGCCTCCAATTCGTCCTGCGTCTCTAGTTGAGAAATAAGATGAGAGATATTTAAAACCTGAACATGGTGGGGAGACGACAGAGAAAAATGATAAATATCTTAAAAATAAAGGTAAAAAAAATGATTAGACTAACTCTGGTCTGATGTAGGTGCAGAGAGGATGACAGAATACAGTCGCTTTATCTCGCCTATATTTTCATCAATCTTGTCTATACTGCTGCGGATTTCCTCAATCTGTAGAACACAAACAGAAATGACCCAATTGTGACCTTCAAATGTCCGCTTTCATTTTAATTCAGTTAATTCACATATACCTGAGTGAAGAACTCATCCATAAATTCTTTATTTTCCATTGGAATTTCCACATCATCAGGAGCTTGGTCCGACTTCTATTTTGACATACAGGAACAAAGCAGAAAGTTTATTAACTTGGCAGAAACAGTGTTTTCTCTGTGTAAAAACATATTAAACCAGTTTAAGATGGTCTTAACTGGTTTAAGCTGGTCTTCCAGGCTGGTCAAGTCAGATGGGAGACCGACTAAGATTAGCAAACTACATTAGTCTGGTTTAAGTTTTTTTTTTTTTTAGCAACCATTACTTGCTTTTGTTAGTAAACTTATAGATAGAATACATTGCAGTTTATCTTCAACATTTCAACAGAAATGGAACATTACAAAATATGACATATCAACAGATATTTTAAACAGATTTGGCACCAGTGACAAGTCAGGATGATGTGGATGCTAGCGAATCTCAACTATCAATGTCAGACGCGTTTTAAATTAATCGTGATGGCAGTTAATACCCTTTTAAACTATTTGTATCATCATGAGTGTAATTACTGGCAGCTAACGTTAGATAATCTACGCGTAATTAACCATAACTCCCTTACTGGGTCTTTGTAGGGACTCCCTAAAGACCCAGTTAGTCAATATTGAGCTCAGGACCTCCCAGGTAACGGTCAAACAGTAGCAATTCAGTCCCCAGACCGCCGTTTGAAATCATAACTCATAAGAAAAATCCTCTTACCGCTTTTAGTTGTTCCAGTCGATCCTTCATCTTCGGTTCAATGTAATATGAGACTTCAAATAGCTGTAATGGTCAATATAGAAGCTAAAAGATTCCAGCGACGCTGTTTTCAGACTGGACAACTAGTAAACATGTTAACTACAGCATGAATACTCCTAGTTAAGAGTTCCAATAGAGTCGATAAGGATTATTGATTTAGACAAAAAAATATCCTATTTTAACTCAAAAATATTCTTTTTTTTTATTGCAAAAAAACAAACAATATGGCAGTATAGCTTCTGTCTTGTAGTTGTCCTAAGTCTATCCTCTCAAAGCGGATTAGAGCAACAGTTGTATGCCGGGTAGCTAATCTTCCTCTGCTGAGGTGCTTCAGTTTCTCCATTACACAGAACGATGCAAACAGCGCTTGATCGCACGCAGACTGGAGGACTAGGAGTGACACTTAAAAATAAAATTAAGGAGTTATCAATTCAAACATAAAAATGGAAATAAATGTATACTTTTTTAAACAAATTATTATACATAAACTGTTTAATTCGTGTTTTAAAATATAGTTAAATAAATAAATAAACAAACAAAATATTGAACAAAAACTTAATAAAACTATTTAATTCCATCCAACAGTCGAGGTGGGTTGGGGCAAGTTGAGGGACTTTTGAAGTAGGCCTACTGAATGTCTGTATGGAGACATTTGGTAAATAAAGGCAAAAGAAAGTGTGGGTAAAGTCTCTGCATGGACCCACCACTCTGACATTCATTTGTGGCTCTGATTGATCATATCCACACATAGACACAAACTCACTCACACATTGGCAGTGTTTTTTGTTAGACCTACATGTTCTTTATACGGGTACACTAAAGTTGAGTGTTCATTAAGCATAAATACCGGTGTCATTCAGGTTGAAGTCCCAACCGGGATAGAAAAACAAGCGCACAGTTGTAACAAAGGCACACCATGTATCTGACATCAAATCATGAGGGCTGTGATATTCGTGCAGGGGTTTGAATTGGTGCCTTTTATGGTGAACAAATGTGGGTACTTTTTATGAAAGTTTGAGCACTCAAGCTCAAAAATCCAGTGAGTTACAGATGCTGAAACAAAAAGTGTTACTTCTCACATTTAGTCTAGAACTACAATAACCATCATGTTTACACACAGCGCCTCTTATTCACGATTTCTCTCAACATGGGCACAGAAGAGCTATCAGTCAATAAATGGAAAATCAAAGGAACTTGTGTTACTTACTTGAAAAAGTAACTGATATTTAGTTGTAAATGTAAAAGTAATGCGTTACTTTCTAGTTACTAATGTAATTCACATTACCTTTAATGCGTTACCCCCAACACTGTGTCTGTGTGAATGTATTTAAAAAAAAGTAACAAAGTATTTTAAAGAAGCAAAACACAAACTATTTAACATTGTTATAGCAAAAACAATAACTAACAAAACAGCATCAGGCATAAGAAACATTCAGTCAATTTGTATTAAAGAGAAGAAGTTTTATTCTCTTTAAGAGGTTTGTTCACAAAAAATACCACGACAGCTACCTCGTGATAGGAACAAGACCTGTCACACAGAAAACAGACAGTCTTTTTATACCTATAGTCTCTTCTCCTGTAATTTCCTGCTCCCCCAGTAAACCAGGTCTAACTGGAAAAAGAAATACAGTGGTCTTTCTATACCTAATATCTTCACAGTCCTCTGTGTCTTGTAATTTTAGTGGCAGTTTCTCTCTAAAGATGAGGTTATGGGATGTGTCGGCATCTGGGAAGAAATATACAATTGAGTTTAGAGTTGCGGTGTGTCCCTTTCATTTGTTTATGTAAAAATAATTATGTTCATGAAGGACAAAAGTAGCAAAAATGGACAGTATGAAAGTCCTTCACAATGTTAAAAGGAAAAAGTTTTTTTTTTTTTTTTGAACTAGTTGTTCCAAAAAGTCATTATTGGAAACAAGTTACAATTTGAAAGTTAAAATCTATAGACATTTCATTTACCTGTTGACAATATGTGTAGTTGGATCGTTGAGCTCCAGAAAACCAGTAATGAGGAGGTGGCTTTGACAGTTACAGATTTGAAAACAAAATGGCGGGATTAAAGATCCCTAAACTCTATTTATAATAAAACGGTTCTTCAAGATGACATGGCTCTAAATAGAACTGTTACTACATGTAAATAACCATATTTTTTTATGGTTTTATAAGACAACAAAGATTTCACATCCCTTTAAAAAGACATTCAAAGAAGCAAAATAAAGATATATGAAAACTTCATCTCAAATATACATAATTTTTACGAAGCTCTCCAAAATATTTCAATTTAAAAAGAAGAGGCAGGAGATTGTGAAAGATTTGGACAGAGCATTAATTTATTATATACGGTACACAAGTATTTAGTCTTTGTACAGTTCTCACAAGGACAAATAAAATGTTTTACCTGTAAGGATACAATGTGAGAAACTCAACACTTGCTGAAGTGCTTTTGTTTGTTACAACTCTTTCTTCATTTAAACCCACTGGATGGTCAAAATATGAAAGGAAGAAGGAAGAAAGTGGGGAGGATGGATTGACTGCTGCAAAATGAGAATATAACACTGGCCTCAAAGTAGTGCGTCATCCTTTGTGGTTTTCAAGAACAACTTGGTTCTCCTGCCATTAGACACTTTTTATTACACAACTGACCGCAGTTTCTGTGTGAGGTGGTGCTGAATATTCAAAGTCAAAATGACAGCTGTAGATGTGCAGAGAAATGTTTTAATGAGAGGCACCACATCAAGGCTGTTGTATTTTTTATTATTATTTGAATGTGTGAACTTAATATCAGAACTGAGCATCTATATGTATGCCCAAGTTGAAAAAAATCGAAAAAGTATGTGCATCTTCAGAAAAGAACTCAGTCCCTGGGCATTGAAAAGGTGCACTCAGCACAACTGTAACTGTCTAAAACCAATTCTTCCTTATGCAATTGAAACTGTGATTATTGGTAAGAGAGCATGTTGAAGACTATATTGTCACTGTGTTGAGAGGAGACAGTCCATGAAGCATGTTTATCTGTAGAGATAGTCAGCTTGAATGTTGGCAGCGATCTCAGCCTCCCACTTATCTCCATTGTTGAGGAGCTTCTCCTTATTATAAAGCAGTTCCTCGTGAGTCTCTGTGGAGAACTCAAAGTTGGGGCCCTGAAAAGACATAGGAGTAGAGGTAAACAATTACTTCAGGGAATCTGGTCATGTACAATGTAATATGGCAAATTAATTCATGCTTTATCTTAAGCATGTACACTGCTTATTTTCTGCAATATTTGCACATGTACCCGCTCATGCTGTACAATATCACAATACTCCTCCAAATAATTTAAGGCACATTGTATAATATACACTAATGTTCAAAAGTTTGGGGTCAGTAAGATTGTTTACAACAAATTAACGCTTTTATTAAAGCTGCAGTCCATAACTCTTGGCGCTCTAGCGGTTAAAGGAACACTCCACCGTTTTTTGAAATAGGGCTTATTCACTTTCTTTCCTACATTTAGATAGGTGGGCAAATGCATTTTTGTCTCAGTGCATGCATTGTTTTAGTTTGACAGGGTCGGCGCTAGCTTAGCTTAGCACAATGAATGGAATCCTTTGTTGCCAGCTAGCATGTCCTGAGTAAAAGTGATATAAAAAATTAAAAAAACCCACCTAATTACTTCTTGTGGCCTGCTTATTCACAACAAGTACAAATAGTGATGCAGATTAACACTAGACGATTTCCTAGGCAGATATTGACTTATATATTAAGGACTATATTAGGGGGAAGCACAGGCGAAGCACTGCTACTTGGGCGTGATATCTCTGCGCCCAAGTAGCAGTGCTTCACCTGTGCTTCCCCCTAATATAGTCCCAAGTCAATATCTGCATAGGAAATCGTCTAGTGTTAATCTGCATCGCTATTTGTACTTGTTGTGAATAAGCAGGCCACAAGAAGTAATTAGGTGGGTTTTTTATATTTTTTATATCACTTTTACTCAGGACATGCTAGCTGGCAACAAAGGATTCCATTCATTATGCTAAGCTAAGCTAGCGCCGACCCTGTCAAACTAAAACAATGCATGCACTGAGACAAAAATGCATTTGCCCACCTATCTAAATGTAGGAAAGAAGGTAAATAAGCCCTATTTCAAAAAACGGTGGAGTGTTCCTTTAATAAACAGAACTGAATGCGCCTTGCGGCAGAACATTGTAGCCGGAGCTACTTCTCTGTTTATCTATGACGAGTCACACAGGTAGTGGGCTCATGATGGATTCATGATGTACTCGCTTATAAATTTTGAACACACAAAACGTTACGGACTGCAGCTTTAAGCAAGCATGCATTCAATTGATCAGTAAAGATACAGAAAATTAAAAAAAGATTTCGATTTCAAATAAATGCTGTTTTTTAACTGTCTATTCATCCATGAATCCTAAAATAAAAAGTATCACTGTTTCCACAAAAATATTAAGTAGCACACCTGTTTTCATCTTTGATAATAATAATAAATGTTATGCAAATCATCATATTAGAATGATTTCTGAAGGATCATGTGACACTGAAGACTGGAGAAATGATGCCCGAAAATTCAGCTTTAACATCACAGGAATAAATTACATTTTAAAATATATTTAAAATATATATAATAAAAAAATATTATTTATTAATATTATATATATAATTTATATATAAAGAAAATTATTTAAAATTGTAATAGTATTTCACAATACTGTTTTCACTGTATTTTTGATCATTCGCCCTTGGTGAACATAAGAGATCATATTACAAAAATCTTACTGACCCTAAACTTTTGAATGGTAATGTATATCTTATTAGTTTTTTCTTACTTTATTTTTTATATTGTGCTGTAGTATCTCTCTGACAGCTCTAAAAATACATTTTGTAAACTTTTTTTCACAGATCTCCTAGAAACCAGTTCGAACACCTCTGCTTTAAGGCATGTTGCCTGAAAACCCATTAAACAGCCTACTAAGTGACGGGATGAGCAGTTGACATGTGTGCTGCTAGATGCTCACCTCTACAATAGCATCCACAGGACAGGCCTCCTGGCAAAAGCCACAGTAGATGCATTTGGTCATGTCTATGTCATAGCGCGTTGTTCTCCTGCTGCCATCAGCACGAGGTTCTGCCTCAATTGTAATAGCCTGAGTGAGAGAATAAGGGTGTCCCTTTGCATACATTACTTTTATTTTCTTGTAGTTACTCTTCCTATTCACATGTGCAAATAAATAAACAAACATGCAATTACTGCTTGTCATTACAGTGTCATGATATATCAGGATGAACAAGGGCAGTTAGAAAAAGAGTGTACCTGGGCTGGGCAAATGGCCTCACAAAGTTTACATGCAATGCATCGCTCCTCTCCAGAGGGGTACCTGCGCAGAGCATGTTCGCCGCGGAAACGGGGAGACAGAGGGCCCTTCTCAAATGGGTAGTTGATTGTGGCAGGTTCACGGAAAAGATAGCTCATGGTCATTCCCAAACCTGCATCAACACAAATATCAGGTGGTTCCTACTTTTTCTGAGTTATCGGGATTATTTGTATGAAGACTTTATGGAAGATAAAAGGCTTAGGTTGTTACTGACCTCTGAACAGCTCTGTCCACAGAAGAGTCTGTGCTGCACGGTCAGTGATGGACTTCATATCTGTGGCATCTTCCTGATTATTGACATACTCTGCATAGAGAAATTTAAATTATGAGATATAAACTCGCAACTCTGAGAAGAAAATTGTGAAATAAAAAGTCACTATTATCTTTTTATTTTATGCGGAAACGTGGTTCCATTAAACCGTGATGTGATAGGAAAAGGTTTTATTATTAAGAACATATATTAGAGTGGATCCTGTTTTTGTAACGTTACTATGAAATACTTACTTATCCCTGCTCTGTGTGCAGATAGGCTGAGAGGCCGTGCAAGACATTGACTGGCCAGAAATGACCCTAAGGAATAAATACATAACATCACACATCTGTGAGCCAAGACTTTATTTTGATCACCACATATTAAGATATACATAAATGCCACTGTATTCGTATGCTTCTATTTCATAACCCCACCTGGCCTTGATACGGTGTAGACCACACGTAACGCAGCAGACATCTCAGTGAGGTGCACTGTAGGTAATAGGGACAATAATAAGGTAGAATGGGGTTTTTCATGTGTATTTGCTCAAGTTACAACACTGAACATTCTAATGGACATCTACTGACAATTTTTAAACATCGAATTAAAAAATAAAATAACAATTTGGCAGTTACCAGCAGTTACACAAAATAGTGTGCCATGAATTACTTCCCCTTACATAACGTAAACAAAAACCCCAAACCATTAGTTCCGCTCATATCGCGAGGTAGCAGATAAGTTACATAAATGTGGTTAATTTGAGAACCACAAATCAATTATCACTAATTAATCTTTAGACAGAATGTAATACGTCCATAATAATGCATTATAAGCACTGTTTGGACTGTAGGACTGCAGCAAGTGGCTTAGGACACGAACTCAAGCATGTCAAGCAGACTAGCTTTCGACACATTTACTAGACAGTTTCATTAAGACATCAATGTGTATTTACATATTTAATCTTTGCATAATTATCTATAACTCAGTGTTATTTATTCGAAGGCAAATGTTGCCCGTGCAGTGTTTGTAGTAGCTTAACCACAGGCAGATTTCTCAAGGACTTTCAATGACTATACTGCTATTATTCGTATAACCTTTAAACCAATATTTGACTTCTTGATATTGAATTAATTATATCGATTGCACAAAATGCGTTGCGTGTTCACAAAAAAAAAAAAAAAAAAAAAAAAAGACAAACAATACAGTTGAGTTTAATAATCAGTTCGTACTCACCGGACAGTCGCTATTTGGCCTTCTCAACCAGAACAGCGGACGAATGAGGAAATGCACACTGAGAACGCCGGAAGTGAGATTTTCTTACAAAATATAAGACAGAACAGAATTACAAATAAGGATACAAAATTAAAATATTATATTAAATTAAAAATAATACATTTAATAAAACGGCCTTTATAAATACATTTGGATTGTTCCACTATCATAAAAGTCAATAAAGATTTGTCATATTATTTGAGAAATTGTATAATATGACATTTTATTAAAATGAACAGATCCTTCACTCAAACATTGAGTGATTATTTTTATTTTTTATTTTTTGACAACATTGTTTCATCATTGCACAATGATAATGACTTAACATAGTTTTGAAAATATGTTCAGAGTTCAGACAGAAACGAGTTATACACTACATTTTTGGTTCTGCAGGTGTTTAAAGTCCTAAAATGAAGATTTCTGTGTAAGGATTAAACGATTTCTCTTATAATGCTCTGTTGCACACAACCATTAGTGCCGTCACTGTGAAAACGGCTGAATAAGTGTTCAATGGTTAAAGCTTAATGAAGCAGGTTAAGTTTAATTAAAGAAAGCTGTGACGTCTGTCCTCGTGTAATCAAGGTGTTCAGTGCTCTCGTATCACATATCCAGAAAACAGCCGAGTGTGAAGCTTTCCTTTTTCTATGCTAATCGTTGGGTTTATCTGTAGGTCTCTGCTTCGGTGACAAAGTAAGTTAACCACTTTTAAACAAAATTCTCTGTACCCTAATATTCTGTTAAGGATAAATACAAATTAAATGTGATATGTTTTATACACTTAGAATTAAAGTTTTTTTTACATTTTTTTTTAGCATTGATGTTTCCTAACCTTCCACCTATTGCACAAAAGGTTATCGTGGATAACCTTTTTTTTAAAGAGGTTTTTAAGTTTCTTTGGCAAACTCAAAATCTCTGTGAAAGTCTCCTTTTGAAATTTCTATTTAGCCTACTCAGGTTGATGTAGACTATAAGCAGGGCTTGACTTTAACAACAACGCCTGCAAAATGAGGGTGGATTTCAGAAGTAACACAGTTGTCATGATTATTCTTCGTTTCACCCTCATGGACTTTTAGTTTGTATCCTTCAATCACATATGTCTCATTTGTTCTCAGTTTCCGGCCACTTGTTTGTCTCCTTGGTTACTTATTGCATTCTAGTTTATTTATATGGTTATTCATCTCGTTAATTCTTATGTTCAGTTTGGTGTAGTTCTCTTATGTTTAATAAAGTCTGTTCACTTTTATCTTCATCTTTGCATAATAACTACAACACACTCAGCCAAAGTGGGACAGCAGTCACTCCTACTAGCCACTTTGGCAGGTTGAATTTGATAGCCTATATAATATACATTTTTCAATTGTATTCTTAAAAAGGCATCTGAAATAATAAACAAAGTGCAATGTATAGTGCTGTCAAAAATATTAGATGCATAAATATAAATATCTATACATATCCATACTGAAATATCTGAAACACTTCCAATACTAGTTTTCGTTTAATTTGCTCCGGATGAATATTGCTGGTGTTACATGGCGTGAATTTCTGCATTGGGTTGCGCATAATTTTAATAATTCGAGCAGATTTCGTGTGCGCACATAAAGGCGCCTTCTGAGTAATTAATTGCGCTTAAACAGTCCAATACCCACAAAAGAACAACAAAATGCCAGTCTTGGTGAGTATTCACGTGGAGTCAGTTGTGTTTTAACTTTCAAGTGAATGTAAACCGTTGAGAAAGAAAACGAAAGTGTATCAGTACAATGGGTATCAGGTCTTAAAGTGACAGCAGCCTAATATACCTGCTGCCAAATTATGAGCTAATATTAAAAATATCTATATGGCAGTTTCCCCACATTGTTTCGATGTCAGAATTGTGGCCAGTGAAAATGCAGAGTGGCTAATAACTTTGGAAAGCAACTTTAGACACAGTCGCTGGTGAGCAAAAGAGTTAATGTCAAGCCCTGGCTGTAAGTATGTAAATTGCATTGCTAAATTGATTCTTGATTCCTAGAATCTGTGAAATTATGTATCTTATTCCTTTCAGTGAACACTTCAAATAATATAACGGAATCAGAGGAGAATTATTGGTCCAGAATTGAGAAGTCTGTTCTCGCTCCCATTCTCACAACTGAGATGGTACTGGGTGTTTTGGGAAATGGACTGGTTTTGATCGTTAAAATAGTGGTAAGAATAATGTATATTCTCTTTTCCCCTTAGAGAATGTTATAAAATACAATGAACTACCTCATGCCTTGATTTATTTTATTTTCTGCTTTCTCACAGTGTAAAGACCATTATCAGTGTCTTTACTGGCTGCCACTTTTCAGTCTCACGCTCTCAGATTTCTTCTGCTCCTTCCTCGTAATCTGTGGCTCCCTCTTAGCTGTGCTGGGTGATGGTCAGATTTCACCTTGGTGTGAGGTGGTGAGCCTGCTAAAGTTCACCTTCATCACCTCTTCCATTGGAAGTATAGGTATGGCTGACATTGAACAATTTATAGTTAATTATAGCTCTATGGGATATCTTTACATACTGCTTTCATTGTCATTAGTAATAAAGGACAATATATAAACAGTCCTTTGTGCTAAATGGGTGCAGACAGGTGCATTGGACACAGGATATATTACGAGGAAAGAAGAAATAATCTTGCACACAACCATAGCTTTCATGAAACCATGTATTTATCTAACAAAAGTAATGTGACCATCTTCAGATATTCAGAAAAGTTGCTGTTTTAATTAATACTTAATTACAAGCAATACCAGTGTTTGAGATTTTTCTTCTTTCATTATAATTAATAATAAAATGTTTATTATTATTATTTGGTTATTTAAAAGGGGTACTTTAGTTTCAAAGATTGATTTATTTTTTATTTTTTTATTTTTATTAAACCAAATTAAAGAGAACTAAACTCCTGTTTGAGCCTTATTTTCTTTCATCTATAAATGTTTATATCTATAAAATCTATTTAAATTTTCTATACGTTTTCTATAAAAAGAGTTATGGTGGGGGTTAAAAGGGTAAAATTCTTCGAAGAAAGTAGAAAACTAAATTCCTTGTTTGAGACTTTAAAAAAAATCTAAATTATCTATATATAAAACAGTTATGGCACATTTATACAATTCTTTTCCTCTGTCCTCCTCCTCGGCTTGGGATTTTTTTCTTCTTTCATTATTATTTATTTGGTTATTTTTATTTGGTTATTTAAAAAGGGTAAAATTCTTAAATGATTAAGGCAAGTCTTTGAACTTTATATTCAAGTGTTTTTTTAATTAAATTAAATTAGAAAGCGACGTTATTCTGAGAACTAAACTCATAATTTTAGCCTTAAAAAAATCTAAATTTTCTATAAAAAAGAATTATGTCACAATTACAACAGTTCTTTGTCCTTAGCTTGGGATTTTTCTTCATTCGTTATAATGAATAATAATAAAAAAAATCTATTATTATTATTATTTAAATATTTAGTTATTTAAAAGGGGTACAATTCTTAATAGGATTGAAGCAAGTATTTTAACTTTAAATTTCAAAGTTTATCAAAAAAACTCAATAAATTAAATTAAGGTGAATATTCTGAGAACTAAACTCCTCCAAGTTATCTATAAAAAAAAAGTGTTACGTCACAATTATAGCATTCTTTTCTTCTTTGTCCTCAGCTATTCTCTGTTTTCAGAGATTTATGGGCATTCCTTCCAAAGGTAAAATACTGTCTATTGTCATGGCAGTTGCATGTGTGGCATCATGGTGCATTGGAGCTATATTTGGTGCAGTGCCAGTAGTCTATGACTGGATAAGGTGGGTAAAGATGCTCAGAGATACTCCAAATACTGTATATGAATCTACATAACTTCTCACTGTACTCTGCGTCCCATGTTCAGGTATGATCCAGCTGAAATGCTGTGTGCAGTGTTCTGGGAGAGCAGTTACTCTGACATGCTGGTTTACATCCTCTGTGCCTTCTCCATCTCCATCTTCATCCCATTCCTCCTCATACTCTGCTGCTCCATCCTGACTTGTGTAGGCTTTGGGAAAGAGTGTTCCAGGTTTGTAGAGTTGGAAGTGGTGAACACAGAGGTTTTCATAAGGATTTTAAGGTCATTTCCTGTGATATCAGTTTGCACGTTTTATCTGTTTGTATAGCAAGGATGACCTGTCCTCTATCACGCCACTACTGGTGATCTTGTATCTGTTCTGCTATGCTCCATTTGCTGCATCTGAGGTGAGAAAAGAATGGAAAAATCTTTTTTTTCAGTGGCCTCTCTGGTCCATGATAAAAATTCTGCTCATTCTTGTTGTCCTAGTTGGTTCTCCTTGGAAGGCTTGATTTGTCTCCTTCTCCTGAATGGCTGAGATCACTATCATCAGTAATGGCGTATCTGGACTGTTGTTTAAACCCATTCATCTACTGCACAAATAAAGACTTCCGAGAAGCAGTATTCATGCTGTTCTGGAAAAAAAGGAGATCGACTTTTTCAGAGCCAGTGCTGACTGGGATTACAAAGCTTGAAATATGAAGATTATTTACAAGCAAAAAGATAAGAACGTTTTTTTTTTTTTTTTTTTTGCAACACTTTGTAATGCATCATGTTATGATTTTTAATTGTAACAAATGATACACTTTTCTATGTGCTGAGATACCTATATTGCAGTGTGTTTTTGCTTGTTGTTTTAATGAGTCAAGTTAAGGCAAGAATAATACTAGGCTGTTCATTTGTATATTGTGCATTTACATTCATTTTTAGTCTTCAACTTAAAAACTGGAAAATGAGACTATTAGGAACTTGCATAAACTTCTAGCAGTAAGATGTACTGTTTATATATATATATATATATATATATATATATATATATATATATATAAAGAGAGAGTAAGTTAGGTAGTTAAGTAACAAACATATAATGAACAGCTGCATTTGTATTAACGTTAACAAAGAAAGATGAACAAATAAAGTAACAAATGTATTGCTCATAGATAGTTAAACCTTATAGTAAAGTGTTACCAAAATATATAGCATGCATATATAATATATATATATATATATAGAGAGAGAGAGAGAGAGATATTTGGTAATAAAATACTGTATTATAGGAATTCAGTCAAAATAGCCAGTACATAAATGGCTCATGTTTTTATATGTTAGGAAAAATATGCCCCCTTTAAAAAAAAAAAAAAAAAGGATTGCTACAATGAATTAGGAAGATGAAGAAGATCATCAGATCAGTGTGTATTTACAAACTCGTTGATCACATTGAAATCATTAGACATTTGCACAATCTGTAGGCTGTCAGTGTGACATGATGTTACTGACAAATAAAACAAAATATAGCATACGTTCATTGTCTTATTATTCGGTTGTATTGTGTTCACAGTACGTAGGCTACTTATTAAATGACATGTATGAGCATTTATGAAGAGCGTTTTTGTGCATTTTCACTAAGGCGAGTGAGAAAACAAAAACTGTAATGAAACTGCAGAATGTCGCAAACTTTGGACCAGAAATGTCCCGTGAGATTTTGAAACACCCAGTACTCTGCAAGAGAATGATCCAGAAGCTTCAGAACCACGAAACCAGCGCAGGACAGCACCGCCAACCACAGGTAGCGCATGGACTGCGTATCTCCGTGGCTCATCTGCGCTCGGACGCCTTTGAACACGGCGCAGGAGACGTGAAAACCCAGAGCTACCTCAAACCCTCGGTGGTGGAAGAGCGCCAGGCCATAGCTGAGGATAGAGCACGATTCGACCATTAAAGCGTAACGAGATGACCAGCCTTGGTCAATGACATTACACCACACCAGCACCCACGCAAAAATAGGTAAAGTAAACCACTGGTCCAAAACAGCGGGCGCGCGCCCCAAGGTGGCCAAGCGGACCCACTGCACCGGTCCATATGCGACTGCCATGAGCGCAAACACGTCTTTGGTGTAAGCGGCTCCACTACTGTTTTTACTGTCTGACATCCGTTGCAAGATCCAATAGATTCCCAATAATATGTATCCTGAATTTATCACACAGTTAAACGGCATTGCCAAGAAGGCAGGGAGATCGTCTACTTTCTTCTCCGCATAGTGATCATAAGTGACATCCACCAAAACTTTGTCGAAAATGTGAGTGTTTGCAAGCGCTATGCAAAGCAGGAAGGGCACGAGAACGTGGGCGACCGCTGACATCGTCATTTTGTAAAAGAAATACAATTCCGTTTAAAGCGACGGCAAGAAAACATGTGGGATATTGTGTACAAAGTACAAAACAGTGGTTGTTTTCCGCAATCTAGATCACGTGACGACCACTGTAGGCTTTCATTGGTTGCCACAGTGACCTTGGAACTCTGAATTAGCATACAACCATTCTACTATTTTTTCATGTATAGGCTATACAGACACGTAATAAATAAATGTATTTATTATGTCTATGGGCTATACTGTGTACACAGTACAGTATGCAAATTTTCTATATGGAATAGCCTTTACCCTGATGAATCTGACTTACTGCATTTGCCAAAATATGCAGCCAAGAACACTGTATATTCCAGGTATACTTTCACCACTTCCAAAAAGATGATTAGACATTTACAAAAATTTGGATTGAAAATAGAAATGAGCGTCTATCATCTTTATTTTTGAGATTATAACTATGCGACTCTAAATACGGTCGACGTGATTTTGGCAAGACAGACGCTATCCCTAGCCCTAAACCTAACATTTATACCTCAAATCAGAGAAAAAATATATGTGTAGTTGTTGTAAGCCTACACTTGACATTGACTGTAAACCTGGCCCTCAAATCTGATTGGTTGATTGGAATGTTGTTCCAGTATCCTCTGAATGGATCCTCCAGAACGTTGTACTTGGTGAAATCATGTTTATCTCTGAAATTACACTTGGCAGTTGATGTGGTCATGACAAAATTGCATAGAACAGTTTTTCATTCATTCATTCATTCATTCATTCATTCATTCATTCATTCATTCATTCATTCATTCATTCATTCATTCAGTCAGTATGCCAGTGGTTCTCCCCCAGGGGGTCTCAAGATGACTTATAATAATAATAATAACTTAGACAATACAACTAAAAATATATATATTTCTTATTTGAATTAAAACTGTAAAAACTACAAAAACGGTCTTGAACAAGGAAGCCTGTTTTAAAATTGTGATGAATATACATTTTTATAATATTGACAAACTCATAAATATCTTGTACAATGTACAAAAATACAAAATATTTTTTAAATCCTTAAAAATCACAACAAAAGTCATGGGGCCTTTGAATATTGTTGTGGACAATGGGGGACCTTGGTGTCAAAAAGGTTGAGAACCACTGCAGTGTTGTGTATGCCAGTAAGCATGTGTTTTCACTGGTGTGGGTGTGTGTATGAGCACATATCTATGTGTGGAAGTCATGAATTAGGGACATCATTTACAATCAAGGATGCAGTTCAAAGATCAAGTGGAAAGTCCTGGAAGGAATTTCTCAGATCACTAGACTTTCCTGTTTGTCAAGTTTGTCAGACCAATGTGCTTCCTTCTAGCTGGCAAGATCCAAAGATTCTTTAACATTTCCAGTCAGGATTGTTTTCTTGAAAAAATCTTTAAATGTTTCCTGCTTACATGCAGTCCAGTAAAGACTAGAGATATGTTTGATTATGAAAAATAACATAACATCAAGACACATTCTGTAAGTTAATTCTTAATATTTTACAGTTTCCTTCCTCCATGTTTTACATTTCCACATTCTGAAATATAAATGATATATTATTGCATGGTCAAAATAAAAATCATTTAACAATTTAGTCTCAATAGTACTGTAAACTGCATATTTTGAAATGATTTTAGAGGAGATGATGGATTGTGAGATAAGATTTAGAAAACAGGTTTTGGCAGTACAGAAATGCTAGACTATAAGAGGAAGTTCAAAGACAGAGAGAAGGCAGTGACTAAGAGGGAAGCACAGAAACAAGGTGCTCCACACTGGTTGCACAACTGTTTTGCAAGAGCTATAGACTATGGATTAAAGAAAAGAGAGATTCAGTTTTAGCACTCTTCAAAATGCAGGATATGTAAAGGATAACCGAAAATGAGAGACTATGGAGGAACAATCAGCAAAGGTATGAAAAGATTGTTAAAGACAAGATAAGATTTGCAAGAACGCATTTAAGTTCTTAAAGAGCTCACAAAGATCAAATATGATATATGTGACCCTGGACCACAAAACCAGTCACATGGGTCAATTTTATGAAATGGAGATTTCTACATCACCTGGAAGTTGAATAAATAAGCTTTTCATTGATGTATGGTTTGTTAGGATAGGACAATATTTGGTCGAGATACAACTATTTGAGAATGTGGAATCTGAGGGTGCAAAAAAATCGAAACATTTAGAAAATCTCCTTTAAAGTTGTTCATTTATGTTCGTGATTGTGCTGCATTCACTCACAAAAATACATGTTTTATATATTTACGGTAGAAAATTTACAAAATATCTTCATGGAACATGATCTTTACTTAATATACTAATGATTTTTGGCATAAAAGAATATACATACAATGTATTGTTGGCTATTGCCACAAATATACCCGTGCGACTTATGACTGCTTTTGTGATCCAGGGTCACATATGGTTTGTATAATATATTAGAGTAAATATGCTCTGTCGCTATTATACAATCTTATAAAGTATACTAACTAAGTTTGAAGAAATAAAAGGTAAATAGTTACATAAAAGCATTAATTTTCTTTTTTCATGCAGAGTGATGTGAGGGATGGTCATCAGAATGACATCTCATTGCTGCAGTCTATGCTGCTGAAACTTAACACGAGTCCAAGAAAACGTGTTGACCGTCCAAATAGAAGTACTTTCAAATCAGATGCACTTCCAGATACAACCTCCCAAAGTCTGTTTTACCGATCTCTGGAGTCTGAAGAACATATAACAAATGAAGACAGAAACGATTTGGATACCACAGTCAGATCTGATGGTGATGAGAAACAACCAACAAGGAGTTCTAAAACAGAAGATGGAAATGAAGGGGTTGAAGAGTTCAGAGGGCCTCCAGGTGAGTTTCATGAATGTGAGAGAAAGAGTTTTCCTCCTATCTCTTTATCCATACAAACACAGGCAGCAGAATCAAGTCAGGGACCAAAAGAAGGTGAGCTGTTGGAGGACAAAAACAACAAAGAGCCAAGCGTGGAGGAGCACATGGCTGGAGCTGCATCACTGCTTAACAATCCGTCTCAACAATCATCTGCATACATGTCTCTCCTCTCGATGTCCTCAGAGAGATGTGACACCGCACAGATGGAGTTTAAGCATGAACAACTAGATGAGGCTTGTGGTGGTCCTTCAAAAGCAGTTGGTATGGACACAAGCAGTGTTCTAACCTATCAAACTGCTGTGAACGTTACAACCAGGACAGCAAGATCCGCTTCAGATCCATTAGCCCGGGAGCGTAGGGAGGAGAGAACCCTCTCAGCTCCAAGTATGTCAAACCTCCAGGAATATGAAAACACTGCAGATATAATGAAAAGGTTCAGCAAAGCTGCTGCGATTTTGGGATTGGAGGATTCAGATATGAGTTTCGGGGGGGTGGAACAGGAGAACTCTCTTGTCAAAATGCAAAAGAAGGGAGTGAAAAACAAGATGAAGAATCTGACTCATAAATTGATGGAAAAGTTGAAAGAAAAACATGATTGTGAGCACGCCGACACCAAGAGCATCCAAGACAGTGGGGAAGAAGAGGCACAATCTGTATGTTTACTTTATCATACTTCTATTCTCATGCTTACTAAGTATTGAGTATTGCTCAATACTTAAAGTATGACAGATCTTTAATTTCAATGAATGTTGGAACTGATTATTAACTTTTCTGTTAGCTGCGTTTTAACTATTTAACTTTTCCCTGTGCTCTTTTTTCAAACTAAATCGCAATGAATCACCATGCAGCTAAATTCCATGGAGATGGAGGTTGAAGTTCCACCACCACTTCCACCAAAAAAGGGGAAATATGTTTTCTTAAACAGGTGGGATATGCTAAACATATTTACCAGTGTTATTTTTATATTGTTTATATTCTATTGTTGTATTTATTCATATTTTGTGAATTCACTTTTATTGATATTTAAGTTTTAATTTTTATCTTAATTTTTTTTTAATCTTAAAGGGATAGTTCACCCAAAAAATGAAAATTCTGTTATTAATTTTTCTTGTCGTTCCAAACCTGTAAGACTTTCGTTCATCTTCGGCACACAAATGAAGATCTTTTTGATGATGATTTCTGTACTCTCTATTGACAGCCTTACCAACAACCACTTTGACGAGCCTCAATCGCTTTATATGATGAACAGATTTAATTTAACGTGCTGCTTGGTTCTTGCAGAAGCTCAAACGTGTTGCGTAACACGAGAATGAACCTCATTGGTTCTTGCAGAAGCTCAAACATGCTGCGTAACACGTGAATGAACCTCATTGGTTCTTCTTGCAGAAGCTCAAACGTGCTGCGTAACACGAGAAGGAACATGCTTGAACATCCGTTACCAGATCTGATGTGTGAGTTGATTAATGTTTATATGCGAATAAAACCCTAAATTCAATCTGTTCATCATAAAGTAAAAGTCTTTTCTGAAAATTTGGACTAAACTCTTCAATTCATATGGATTAGTTTTACGATCTCTTTATGAACTTTTTGAAGCGTTTAAGTGTCAGTTGTGTAGCTGTCAACGGAGGGACAGAAATCTCTCAGATTTCATCAAAAAGATCTTCATTTGTTTTCCAAAGATGAACGAAAGTCTTACGGGTTTGGAACGACATAAGGGTAATTAATGTCAGAATTTTCATTTTTGGGTGAACCCTTTAAATAATTCAACGATGTACATGATTCAATTGTGTAAATCCAACACACCTTTTTTCAGTGCAAGGGTCTCAACCTCGGGCCACTGTCCTGCAGAGTTGAGCTCTAACCGTAATTAAACACACCTGAACCAGGTAATCAAGGACTAAAGGATTACTAGAAACGTCCAGGTATTTTGGAGCTAAACTCTGCATGACAGTGATCCTCCAGGAGCTGAGTTTGACACATGTGATATAGACCAGGGGTTCTCAACTTTGGCCCTCGAGGTCCACCTTCCTGCAGAGTTTAGCTCCAACCTTCATCAAATTCACCTGCCGTATCTTTCTAGTAACCCTGAAAACATTGATTAGCTTGTTCAGGTATTTTTGATTACAGTTTAACTAAAGGTGCGTTCACGCCATGTCGTAATTACTTAAATTAGATGATTTGAACTTGTAAAAAGCGTTCATGTCCTCGTAGAGCTCATAATTACTTCTTGTAAGATGGGAATTTTTCGAGAGCTCCTACTTATACCACGTGACCCCTGCATATTAATTTAGGCATTGATAGTGGTGCCATAGAAATGCATAAATCCCAGTCCAGAATATAACGTTGCATGTTGTCATCTTGAGACTACTGTAATTACAACATGGAGTGAATGCTGCATAAACTCTGCAGGAAAGTGGACCTCAAGGGCCAGAGTTGAGAACCCCACTTGTTTAAATGTTATATGCACATTACTTTTTGTCCCAATCGAAACTTCTTTTTTTTTTTTTAAGCACTTCCTGATTGTATTATGAAGTCCACCTACATGTATTTATAACTCATTTCTAGTTCTGTGACATTCCTTTTATGTGAAGTGATGGAACAAATCAAACACAAGCATGTATGTTGTAATAGAGATCTGCTACGGCTGGCCCTTAAAAACTGGAAAAAATATGTTAAAGGATAAATGGTGGAAATACATAGCCTCTGGTAATATCTCAAGTTGCACACAAAGCCCACTGTTAAAATCCCTGTATCATATTTTGAGGGAACAAAAAATGGTAACACTTTATTTTGATAATCCACTTTAGACCAGTGTTTCCCAACCCTGTTCCTGGAGGCACACCAAGGGTACATCTCAATCAGCTCCCTAGTTCAGTAGTCAGGGTACTGTTCAAGGAGTCTGCCATTTGAACTGCTGTCTTTCTCAATCACAAATTTCTTCCAGTGCACCGAAATGTTTGCTCCCTTAAAAAAGTCCCAAAATGCACCGTGAAAACCAGGGAGCATCGATGCTCACTATGTTCCCTTAACGGAAGTTCTGAAGCACAAAACATAAATCACACGGGTGAGCCAACTCACTACACATAATTATCACGACAGGAGGTGAGGAAGCAAGCGTGAGTGTAATCAAACAGCTCTTTATTATAAAATGTAAAGTTCGTAAGACTTGAGTCAGGTGATGAGTGGCGCAGGGACCTCGATGGCCAAACACAGAAAGCAGGTGGTGAGTGGTGAAGTGCGCTGATCCAGACGAGGAACGAAGAACAATGGAGACATCAACCAGGAACACCAAGGCACGGAACAGGAACACCAGCACAGGATCAGAGGACACAACACATCACGGGGAATACAACAACGATCTGACAGTGGAGAGAAGAAACCAGTGAGTATTTAAGGATGAGTTGATGAGCTTCAGCTGGTGCTGCTACTGACAATCAGCTGTGCTGCTGATCAGTGGAAAACGATCCGGTCACACCCACACCCACACCCACCCACCCACCCACCCACACACCCACACACCCACACACCCACACACCCACACACACACCCACACACACACCCACACACACACCCACACACACACCCACACACACACCCACACACACACCCACACACACACCCACACACACACCCACACACACACCCACACACACACACACACACACACACACACACACACACACACACACACACACACACACACACACACACACACACACACACACACACACACACACACACACACACACACACACACACGAAGGAAACAATGAATCTGTGAACCGTGACAGTACCCCCCCTCCTAGGAACGCCTCCTGGCGTTCCCAGACTCCTTTACCTGTCGATTGTAATCATCGCTAAGGGAGTGATCCAGGATGTCTCTAGCAGGTACCCAACTTCTCTCTTCCGGACCGTAATCCCTCCGGTACAAATAAGCGGTTCGGTGGGCAACCGGCCGGAGGCGTTACCCCTTCTAAGGCCTTCTTGACCTTCGATTCGACCTCCCATACGAGTGTGGAGACAAATAGATTCTCGGGTAAAATGCACTCGGGAGTAGACAGGCGTTCGGAATGGTCAAAAATGCGCGATAAAGAATCGGGTTTGATGTTTTTAGAACCCGGGCGGTACGAGAGTGTAAAATCAAAACGTCTGAAAAAAAGTGCCCACCGAGCCTGCCTGGAGTTCAATCTTTTGGCGGTTTTAATGTATTCCAGATTCTTGTGGTCTGTCCAGACGATAAAAGGTACCCCCGACCCTTCTAACCAGTGGCGCCATTCCTCCAACGCTAACTTGACTGCCAACAATTCTCTGTTACCAATGTCATAATTGCGTTCGGCAGGGGACAAACGATGAGACAAAATCGCGCACGGATGCATTCTGTCGTCTGTGGGAGAACGCTGGGAAATCACTGCACCTACCCCCACCTCTGACGCGCCGACCTCCACCACGAACTGACGTGATGTATCAGGGGCAATGAGGATGGGGGCTGAAACAAAGCAGCCTTTCAGTTTGGTAAACGCAGCCTCGGCTGCGTCTGACCACCTGAACGTAGTTCTGGGGGAGGTCAAGGCAGTCAGAGGTGAGGCTAGTTGGCTGAAGTTGCGAATAAACCGCCGGTAGAAATTGGCGAACCCCAGAAACCTCTGTAGGGCCTTACGGGAATCTGGACTTGGCCATTCCACCACAGCCTTAATCTTCTCAGGATCCATGCGTATTCCCTCAGTCGACACAATGTACCCTAGGAAAGGAACAGACTGTGCATGAAACGAACATTTCTCCGCCTTGACAAAAAGCCCATTCTCTAGCAACCTCTGAAGCACTCGTCGGACGTGCTGCACGTGTTCCTGGAGAGAAGATGAAAAAATCTATATGTCATCCAGGTAGACATATATGAACTGGTCGACCATATCTCGCAGCACGTCGTTAACGAGTGCCTGGAAGACTGCTGGGGAGTTGGACAAACCGAAAGGCATGACCAAGTATTCAAAGTGCCCCCTGGGAGTGTTAAAAGCAGTCTTCCACTCATCCCCCTTCCTGATGCGGACCAAATGATAAGCATTACGCAAGTCCAATTTAGTGAAGACAGACGCTCCCTGCAACCTCTCGAAGGCTGAAGACATCAACGGCAAAGGATACGTATTCTTTACCGTGATGCTGTTCAGCCCTCGGTAATCAATACAAGGTCGCAGAGAACCATCCTTCTTCCCCACAAAAAAGAACCCCGCCCCCGCTGGAGAAGAGGAAGGGCGGATGAACTTCGTTGCTAGAGAATCAGAAATATATTTCTCCATAGCCTCCCTTTCTGGAGCAGAAAGCGAATATAACTTGCCTTTAGGCGGAGACTTGCCTGGCAGTAAATCTATAGCACAGTCATAGGGACGATGCGGAGGAAGAGAAGCAGCCCGAGACTTACTGAACACCTCCTTCAGGTCATGGTACTCCGCGGGCACGTTAGACAAATCCACTGCCTCCTCCTGAAACACAGAAACAGAAACAGATGGACAGGCAGACACTAAACAGGACTCATGACACTTATTGCTCCACGCCACAATAGACCTCTGGAGCCAGTCCACTTTGGGGTTATGCCGGATAAGCCAGGGGTGACCGAGAACCACAGGTGCAAGGGGGGAGTCCGTGATGTAGAATGAGAGGGTTTCAGTGTGGTTGCCAGATGTAACAAGAGTGACCGGTCCAGTGGTGAATGAAATGGTGGGGAGTTCTTGACCGTTGAGGGCGTGGACGGAAATCCTGTGGGTGAGGGGTTTGATAGGGACTTGGAACCTGTGCGCGAAAGTGTAGTCCATGAAAGTACCCTCAGCCCTTGAGTCCAGTAGTGCTTGACAGTCGTGTGAATGTGTTGACCATCTCAGTCTTACCGGGAGGAGTGTAGATGTAGACGAGAGCTTCTCGGCGGAGATCCCACCCGACAGTAGCCTCTTCGGGTTAGGTCCCTTCACTGGGCAGGTGTTCAAATAATGGCCTGCCGTGCCGCAGTAGAGACAAAGCCCCTGGGATCTCCGCCTTTCCCTCTCCTCCCGGGAAAGCCGAGCTCACCCCACCTGCATGGGCTCGTGATCGTAGGTAGGGCTGACCGCGTCCCCGCAACTGAACCGCTGGCTCTCAGCTTCTCCAGGGACTCGACTATGAGAGATGTGTCGCTCGACTCTGGACAGCCGTGCATCTACTCTTAGAGCCAGCTCGATGAGTCCATTGAGCGACGTAGGGAGGTCCAGGGCGTAGATCTCCTTCTGGATGCGGACAGCCAGCCCATGCAGGAACATGTCCCACTGCGTCTCCTCGTTCCAGTGACACTCTGCCGCTAAGGTACGGAACTCGATGGAATAGTCTGACACTGATCTCTCCCCTTGATGAAGGTCGGCGAGTATTCTAGCGGCCTCTCTCCCGGCAACGGCACGGTCGAATACTCGCCTCATCTCAGCGGAGAGTGCCTGGAACGAGTCACAGCAGGGGTCTTGGTTCTCCCACACCGCCGTTCCCCATAATGCCGCTCTCCCAGTCAGCAGGATCATAACAAAAGCGATCTTTGTTCGCTCTGTACAGAAGGTTCTTGGTTGAAGTGAAAAATGCATGGAGCATCATGTCAGAAAAGCTCTGCAATAACTTGGATCTCCGGAGTACGATTCAGGAACTGGTAGGCGGGGTTCTGACTGGAAGAGGGTCTCAGGTGGTGTGGGGGGAACGGGCGGCGCGGGTGGCGCAGTGGGAGCTCGCAGAAGTTGGAATTGCTGGGTGAGCTCGGACACCTGCGCCACGAGAGTCTGAACTGCACGGCCCGTGTCGTTCAAACTCTCCTCCTGGGAATTCATCCGATGAATGCTGCTGTTGAAGAACGCCTCCAGGGAAATCGGCGAACCACTCACTGCTTCCATTGAGTGTCAGATCGTTCTATCACGACAGGAGGTGAGGAAGCAAGCGCGAGTGTAATCAAACAGCTCTTTATTATAAAATGTAAAGTTCGTAAGACTTGAGTCAGGTGATGAGTGGCGCAGGGACCTCGATGGCCAAACACAGAAAGCAGGTGGTGAGTGGTGGAGTGCGCTGATGAAGATGGTGAATCCAGACGAGGAACGAAGAACAATGGACACATCAACCAGGAACACCAACTCACGACACCAAGGCATGGAACAGGATCAGAGGACACAACACATCACGGGGAATACAACAACAATCTGACAGTGGAGAGAAGAAACCAGTGAGTATTTAAGGATGAGTTGATGAGCTTCAGCTGGTGCTGCTACTGACAATCAGCTGTGCTGCTGATCAGTGGTAACGATCCGGTCACGCCTACACACACACACACACACACACCCACACAACAACAGATGCACGAGACAAGAAGGAAACAATGAATCTGTGAACCGTGACAATAATGACACGCAATAGATGTTTTTTAAGAACCATTATTTAATTATATTTCAGCATAAACATACATCACTAGACAGTAATGAACATAATAGCTAACATTTATAAATTATTTATGTCTGAAATGCACTTGCACTTATATGTAACAAGCAAAGTTTTTATAATAATGTACTTTACATAAAAAAATAATTTCATAAAGATATCAGTTCTGCAGTTCATAAATACCAGTAGTGTTGTTGTACAATGAGTACGTTCTCATGTCACCGGAAATAGAGTCATCAGTGCCATGTGTCGTGAGTGCAGGGTCCTTACTGTCCTTACCAGTGCCCGAATGAGATTCACGAAATACGAGGCTGGGGAGCCGATTGAGACGCATCCCCAACACTACACATTTTCAAACTCTTCCTAAACAAACATGCCTGATTCAACTCATCAGTTTATTAGAAGAGACTCCAAGACCTGAAATAAATGAGTCAGATAAGGGAGACCTAAGGGACATTCAAAATGTGTACTGTTGGCGTTCCTCCCGGAACAGGGTTGGGAAACACTGCAGCTATGGCAATAGAGGTCATTAGAGTAGACTGTATTATGCTTAATATCTGCTGGCTGTATACTTTGTAACTGACTATTTGCAAGTACGTCAACTTATTCTACTAACCTTAACCCTAACTCTTATGTAAAAGTCTACTAATACTATTGAGAGTTGACATGGAGTTGCAAATGAATGAGAGTTAGTTGACATGTAGTTGAAAAGTTACTTATTTAACAAAATGTCTAAAGTGGACTATCAAAATAAAGTGTAACCCAACAAAGGTTTGAATCTATGGTAACACTTTTCAATGAGGTCCCATTTGTTAATGTTGTAGTTAATGCATTAACTAACATGCAATGAACAATATATTTGTTGCATTAATCTTTGTTAACTTTAGTTAATACAAATACAATCTAATATATCTTGTCTTTCTGAGCAGAACATTTACCTTAAAGGACTTCAAACTCAATCTTGAACCGATCAACTTAATGGAGGAGATATTCACAGGAGACGAATGGCTCAATTACCTGCCCAGCAAAACCAGTCCAGCAGAGAAAGACACCAGTGATCAGCCAATGACATATGATGTTCACCAAACAGAAAAAGATACTCAGCTCAATATCCCACTGTTGACACCACAGCAGGACCAATCAGAGGACATAAAGAACAGTCAAGGTGATGTTAGTGATGCTCAACAGGACAATGTAGCAAAAGTAAACAGTGACTTGCATTTAAGACAGGATGCAAATACTTTTGCTATTCCTAAGGCACTGCTAACAACTAATGCACTAAAACAAATGGCATCTGGGATAGACTGTAAGTCAAAGAAATCAGATGACATCTATGACTGTTTGGACTTGTATATTATACCCAAAAATGATTTTCCATTAATGAAAAGAAAGTCATCGGATGCTCCGCCAATGGACTTTTCAGCAGTCAAGGTGGGGAATACTTCTGTATTTTTGTCGTTAAAGTAACTAGGTTATGTTAATATGTGAGAGACTTAATTATTTTAGCTTGATTTTAACTGTAACTTGATATAAAGTGGAATAAATGACAAATACGATTTTTTCTCTCTCAGTCAATTGAATTGCTGGACAACTCTGCTCTCAAAAGTCGAATTCGTCTCAGCAAAAAGAGACCCCACAAACCACCCAAAAAAGGTGAGAAAAACGCTCTGGAGGGTTTGGTGGAGTGAATGTACTAAATGAGAGAAATGAACATGTGTGAACCTTTTTTCTCTCAGTAAAAGAAGAAAAGTCAAACGCCAAATTCTACGAGATTCCCGAAAACATCCTGAATGAATCCCCTGTCCGTGCATCTCTACCATTTAACAGCATCCCCTTTTCCAAGTCTCCTCCTCATCATTCACCGCTGTTTCTAGATCACACCGTCACTCCATGACTGCTCTATCATCTGCAGTTGTCAGGTCAATAAAATCACATACAGTACACAATAATCTATAAAAAACACAGCAAGGCACAAATAGAGAAAGACCACTTTGTACTAAAACAATTCCATTATTTAATCAAGTAATGTGATCATTGTATTAATGTTATATGTTAATGTTAATGGGTTTTTTTTTTTTTTTGCAGATTAAAGGACACCTTGATTGTAAAGACTGGAAAATTCAAAACTGAAGTTAAAGGACATTTATTTGTGGAAAAAGTTTTACTGAAAAACTACTGAAATGACAGTGAGTTTGGATTGCACTGATTTAAGATGTTACAGTGGATAAAGGTGATCATGTCCTATTTTCCTATTTGCTAGGAAATAACTCACCTTTTTTATTCACCCTAACAATTCTTTTTATAACAAATGTCATAAATGTGATGATTTATCATGTTAATGTAGGCAAAATGGAATTTTGTGTTATTGAAGTTAATCTGATGCATTGCTGATGAACTGTTAAGCACAGTAAATCATAATCTTTTTCCATATTATAATGTGATTTATTATGTGAAATAATTTTAGATTTTGTGTGTGTCCTTTGCTTGCTTTTCGATTTCGCTCATGAACTGTAAATCAACAAGTTATTAATCATTTTTTTTCCCTTTCCATCCCTTTCCCTTTTATACTTCTTCCTGAATTCCGTTTTGTGCTTAATGTGAGAATTCTGTGAGAAACCTATGAAATTCTGCAGTATTTAAAACCTGGCTAAAGGTGATGACTTTGAAGTATTCAAGTATTCTTAATTAGTGGTTCTTAATCAGACAAACACTAAATAAATAAAATCAAGTGCTTGTTTTGATTGCAAAAGTTCTTTATTATCGTTTATTGTTGATGCATAGAAAATCATTTAATTCAGAAAGTTTTATGGGATGATACTCAGATAAAACTGATAAGACTGATCAATGACATCACAGAGTCTATGCTACCCGAGTCACAGTGCGGGTTTAGAAGGAACAGAAGTACAGTCGGCATGGTCTTCACAACCCGGCAACTCCAGATAAAGTGCAGGGAGCAACATAAAGATCTGTTTATGGCTCCAAAGCCTTCGAAACTGTGCAGAGAGATCTCTTGTGGGAAGTCCTCCTTCGGTTCGGATGCCCCATTAAGTTTGTCAACATCCTCCGTCAGTTTCACAATGGAATGACTGCTAGGGTGATAATAGGAGGTCAACAGTCAAGCCCTTTCCCTGTGCGAACAGGGGTAAGGCTGTGCTGGCACCAGTGCTTTTTAACATCTTCCTCATATGTGTCACCCAGCTTCTCCACAAGGGAGATCGAAGACAACAGTGGGGTGACAGTAGCGTACAGGCTGGACGGCAACCTATTTAATATCAGGAGACTGCAGGCAACCACCAAACTGCACAGAGTGAGGATACTTGAGCTGCAGTATGCGATGACTGCGTTCTTGTATCTCACTCTTCACAAGAAATCCAGTCTGTCTTAGATGGGTGAGAATGTGTTAAGAGTTTTGCAAAAAGAGTGCATGAGATTTGCAAATTGCATCTTGAACTTGTTTAAAGCAACACTATGTAACTTTTCAACCTTCATAATATATTTCCAAGATCCTTGTGATGGTACATCGACTTACAATAGGTTGAATGACACGTCTGCCATAGCCTGACAGGGTCTGTATCGCTTTTACTGGCACTATGTAACTTCGGGGTTCGGGTAGTAACCAGAGCACAAAAAGAACTACAAAATTCGACTGCTTTACGGCATACGTCACTTCCCCCACCACTTCCTCAAATTTGGACGTGAGAGGCCAACCAGCGTTTGTTTTCGGCTTTCGTGCGTATGTTTTTGTCATGGGGGTTGTTTACACCTGGCCACTTCATGCATTTTCTCAGATCGGATAGCTATCCGATCGTGAAAAGTCCAGGTTTAAATGCCCTCCGAAACGCATTTGATACGGATTTGAATCCGATCCCTCAAACCACTTCAGGAGGAGATCTGAGACGCATTCCAGACGAAACTGGACAAGTGTAAATGCATATGGTTTTTGAAACCACATATGTAAATTGTACTCCTCCCAAAAATGCTAAAAAAAATCAAATAAATAAAAAACGTGTGAGAGCGTTGTACAGGCTATATGTTATATACAGATATGACGACGCGCTGGAACACGCATCACCGCAGATGAGCAACTGCATCAAGCCAACGTGCAAACTATAGCAAATCAAAGTGAAAGTAAGTCGCAGACGTTTAACACACAATCTTCATCATTAAAAGTAAAGAAACGAAATGATCTTACCAGGGCTGTTACTGCTCTCTCTTATTGCGGTCTTTGATTTTGAAATTTTAGCTGATGATCTATAAAATGCAGCTCATATCTCGGTGACGTGCACTCCATTAAATCTGAATATAGCGCGAGAATTGAAGATCGAATTTAAATCCGTTTCGCAAAAATACATTTATGTGACCAGGTGTAAATGGAATCGTTTTGATAAATCAGATAGCTATGCCCTCACAAATTAGTTTGCCAGCTGAACTCAGGTGTTGTGAGGTGTATTTATCACGTAGTCCTGAGGGATATCAGACGACGCTGTTGACGTTGATTCCTGCGATTATCATGAGAGCAGCTTTCAATATCTCACATAATTATCATAAATAAGCCTAACGTAGAGGTTGTAAATAGTGTAAACGAGCACAATTTGCAAACTATTATGATAAATTGCAATAATCATGTCTAATTTCAGACATGGGCAGTATTTCAATTAAATGTATTTTAAATACGCATTTAATTACTTTAGTGTATTTTGTAATTTGTATTTTGCAGGTGTGGAAAAAATAAAATGTAGTTTGTAACAAAATATTTTGAGGGAGTGTATTTAGAGTATTTCAAATACTTAAATACTTAAGAAAAATCACCATATGCTTATCACCATAGTAAATGATTTTGACATATTTTCGGTCTGATGTTGGCAATGGCAATGTCCAGGACTCCAGGTTAGATGCACGAAAATCACGTGAAACCCTGTAGACCCGGCTCCCTCCAAGAAGTGAATGAGTTTTGAACACAGGAGAAGAAGTGGCGCTGCTCCTCTTAAAAACGGCATTAAAGGGTTAGTTCACCCATCCATCCATCCATCCATCCATCTTCTACCGCTTATCCGGGGCCGGGTCGCGGGGGCAGCAGTCTAAGCAGGGATGCCCAGACTTCCCTCTCCCTAGACACTTCCTCCAGCTCTTCCGGGGGGACACCGAGGCGTTCCCAGGCCAGCCGGGAGACATAGTCTCTCCAGCGTGTCCTAGGTCTTCCCCGGGGTCTCCTCCCGGTGGGACATGCCCGGAACACCTTCCCGGGAAGGCGTCCAGGAGGCATCCGGAAAAGATGCCCGAGCCACCTCAACTGACCCCTCTCGATGTGGAGGAGCAGCGGCTCTACTCTGAGCTCCTCCCGAGTGACCGAGCTTCTCACCCTATCTCTAAGGGATCGCCCAGCCACCCTACGGAGAAAGCTCATTTCGGCCGCTTGTATCCGGGATCTTGTCCTTTCGGTCATGACCCACAGCTCATGACCATAGGTGAGAGTAGGAACGTAGATTGACTGGTAAATCGAGAGCTTCGCCTTGCGGCTCAGCTCCTTCTTTACCACGACAGACCGGTACAGGGACCGCATTACTGCAGAAGCTGCACCGATCCGCCTGTCAATCTCCCGTTCCATCCTTCCCTCACTCGTGAACAAGACCCCAAGATACTTGAACTCCTCCACTTGAGGCAGGAACTCTCCACCAACCTGAAGCGAGCAAGCCACCCTTTTCCGACTGAGAACCATGGCCTCGGACTTGGAGGTGCTGATTTTCATCCCAGCCGCTTCACACTCGGCTGCAAACCGTCCCAGTGCATGCTGGAGGTCCTGGTCTGATGAGGCCAACACGACAACATCATCCGCAAAGAGCAGAGATGAAATCGTGTGGTCCCCAAACCCGACCCCCTCCGGCCCCTGGCTACGCCTAGAAATTCTGTCCATAAAAATTATGAACAGAACCGGCGACAAAGGGCAGCCCTGCCGGAGTCCAACACGCACCGGGAACAAGTCTGACTTACTGCTGGCAATACGAACCAAGCTCCTGCTCCGGTCGTACAGGGACCGGATAGCCCTTAGCAAAGGGCCCCGGACCCCATACTCCCGGAGCACCCTCCACAGGCCGCCGCGAGGGACACAGTCGAATGCCTTCTCCAAATCCACAAAGCACATGTAGATTGGTTGGGCAAACTCCCATGAGCCCTCCAGCACCCTGTAGAGGGTATAGAGCTGGTCCAGTGTTCCACGACCGGGACGAAAACCACACTGTTCCTCCTGAATCCGAGGTTCTATTATCGGCCGGATTCTCCTCTCCAGTACCCTGGCATAGACTTTCCCAGGGAGGCTGAGAAGTGTGATCCCCCTATAGTTGGAGCACACCCTCCGATCCCCCTTCTTGAAAAGAGGGACCACCACCCCGGTCTGCCAGTCCAAAGGTACTGTCCCCAACCGCCACGCGATGTTGCAGAGGCGTGTCAGCCAAGACAGCCCCACAACATCCAGAGACTTGAGGTACTCAGGGCGGATCTCATCCACCCCCGGTGCCTTGCCACCGAGGAGTTTCTTGACTACCTCGGTGACTTCAGCTTGGGTGATGGACGAGTCCGCCTCCGAGCCCTCAGCCTCTGCTTCCTCAATGGAAGACGTGACGGCGGGATTGAGGAGATCCTCGAAGTATTCCTTCCACCGTCCGGTGATATCCCCAGTCGAGGTCAACAGCTGCCCACCTCCACTGTAAACAGCGTTGGTAGGGCACTGCTTCCCCCTCCTGAGGCGCCGGACGGTTTGCCAGAATCTCTTCGAGGCCGACCGATAGTCCTTCTCCATGGCCTCACCGAACTCCTCCCAGGCCCGAGTTTTTGCCTCCGCAACCACCCGGGCTGCAGTCCGCTTGGCCCGTCGGTACCCATCAGCTGCCTCAGGAGTCCCACAAGCCAGCCAGGCCCGATAGGACTCCTTCTTCAGCTTGACGGCATCCCTTACTTCCGGTGTCCACCACCGGGTTCGGGGATTGCCGCCTCGACAGGCACCGGAGACCTTACGGCCACAGCTCCGAGTGGCCGCGTTGACAATGGAGGTGGAGAACATGGTCCACTGGGACTCAATATCTCCAGACTCCCTCGGGATCTGGTCGAAGCTCTGCCGGAGGTGGGAGTTGAAGATCTCTCTGACAGGAGATTCGGCCAAACTCACCCAAAAATGAAAATTCTGTCAGTAATTACTCACCCTCATGTTGTTCCAACCCCGTAAGACCTTCGTTCATCTTCGGAACACAAATTAAGATATTTTTGATTAAATCTGAGAGCTGGTTCACTCCTCCATAGGCTTCTAAGACATTAAAAAACTGGCTGGCCCAGAAAATGCATTAAAGACATCGTTAATGTAGTCCAAGTGACTAAAGTGGCTCAATCTTAAGTTTATAAAGCGACGAGAATACTTTTTGTGCGCAAAAAATAAATAAATAAAAAATAAAGACTTTATTCCACTTTTCATTTCCTTCTCTCTGGGCTTTGAGTCTTTTCACGTAGTATAACTGCGCAGCGCGTCTGTGTTGTACGTCACACGTAGGCTCAGTATTGGCCGACGCTGGTCATGAGTGTGATGCGTGTGACGTACAACACAGACGCGCTACGCTATTACACTACGTGAAATAACTCGAGGCCCAGAGAGAAGGAAATTAATAGTGGAATAAAGTCGTTATTTCTGTGTGTTTTTTGCGCACAAAAAACAGTATTCTCGTCGCTTGATAAACTTAAGATTGAGCCACTGTAGTCACTTGGACTATATTAACGATCTCTTTAATAACTTTTCTGGGCCAGCAAGTTATAATGTCTTAGAAGCCTATGGAGGAGTGATCCAGCTCTCAGATTTCATCAAAAATATCTTAAATTTGTGTTCCGAAGATGAACGAAGGTCTTACAGGGTTGGAACAACATGAGGGTGAGTAATTACTGACAGAATTTTCATTTTTGGGTGAACTAACCCTTTAAGATTATTGTGGGAGTATTTTTGTATTTTCAAAATACTAATTACTTGTATTTTATTTGAATACATTTTTCACATCAGTATTTTGTATTTTATTTTGTTACATTTCATGAGCCAGTATTTGTAGTTTGTAACAAAATAGTTTTTGATGTATTTGTGCCCACCTCTGCGTCTAATGACATCATAACGGCCAATGTTATGAAATAATGCGACGTACATTTAACTTAATTGATGTTATCTGGCATTTTGTAATGTTTACATTCCAATAAAAACAACACAAATTTAATTATACAGTAGGCCTAGACTATAGACTATTTACTTGTGATTCTGCAATCATGTAAAAACGTTAAAATATAATATATTTACGACAGTGCAAGTATTCCACAGCGACTCTAGGGGTCGCTGTTTGACAAAAACACAATTTCTACTTAGTGTGGCTTTAATGTTTTACAGAAAGAGTGATTTATTCGACAAATTGGCAGTGGCGGAGCCAGGATTTTTTCCTAGGGGTGGCCAGGCAAGGGCAAGCAACCAGTCTGGGGTGGCACAGAAATCTTAATTATTTTATCATAAAAAATAATTTGATAATGTATTGGACAGCTAGTGCCTAATTAGTGCCTACACAACTGAATAAAGTTCATTTGTACTTTTAATTTGTGAATTAGGAGTCATGGAATACTGAGTGAATTTTATATTTTTTTGTTATTACCCACCACCTCATATTAAAATGAATTAAATAGTAATAAAAGGGCACACACTATAGCTAAAGTTCAACTTGCTCAGTTAGCTTGGTTCTGGTTCTCAAAATATCCAATAGCTTGTTCTACATTGTTGCATCTTCATGGATGAGATAACATGCGGATAAATACTGTATTCCAAAGATTATTCAACCTTCAATGTGTTTTATATAATCAATGAACTCTTCAACCAATTCTGAGTTTATCAAAAAAAAGTTTAACTTTATATATTAGTTGTCAAAATAAATAATTGCAACAGTTCTATCATACCTAAATTAAAAAGGAAAACAAAAGTTTTGTTGTTTTCGGCGGAAGTCAACAGCACATCATGTAAAATGTTATGTTTTTCATAGTGTAATGTTGCCAGAATGTAAAATTAGTTATTTTATGTATTTAAAAATTATCCATTTTTGTTTGTCCTTTACAAATTAACGCAAAATGAATGCCTGTCTAGTACAAATGCACAGTGCTCACATTTATTTGGACATTAAAACATTACATATCAGTTTGTGCCTTACATTCCCATAAACAAAAGAAATATATTTGAAATATATTTTTGTTATATTTCAGAATATATTTCAATGTATTTGGAATATATGCCACATATATTTTGACACTTTTGGGGACCCATACAGAAAAAAAATACATTGAAATATATTCTGAAATATAACAAAAATATATGATGTTAAGTGTGAAATATATTTATTGGGCCAATTTCAAATATTTGCATATATTCCAAAATATATACTGAAAATATATTTCAAATATATTTATTTTGTGTATGGGTTGTGATCTCACATAGCAGAATATTTGAATCCAGACACATGTGACGCATATATAACAAATACATGCATGCAGTTTTGACAGCTTAAATCGCCTTTTTGATTCTTACATGAGTTAATTGACGACAACTACGGCTACAGCACGCCGCATTTGCGCGTAATTTGCGTAACGCAAGCACAGTACAACGGCTATCAGCCGTATGACAGAAAAGTTAGTTAGTTTTACTGACATTTGGCCTGACAACATCTCATCTTACCGAAGATAGCCAACTGAATAAGGACAACGCCCTTTTCTTAGCATCTGACAGAAGTGTCACAGAACACACATCTTCTAAAATAAAAGTAGCATCAGAAAAAAAGAGAATTATGTTTGTTGTTGACTGCACATTATTCGACTTACTCAAAACGGTCTTGCAACCCACCAGTTGAGAAAGATTGACTCTATATTTACTATGTGCATATCACTGTCTGATGTTCTGCTGAAGCTCATTCGGCACTTGCACATTTCCGCACTCGTTTGACTTGCGCCTGGCGCTGAGGTGAAGTTGGAGAGTGCGTTTGAAAATTCTCACGTTTTTTGTGGTCTTAAAGAGACGGTTCAGCGTTTTAAAAACGCATTATTGTCAATAAAAAAAGAGACAGAAACAGCAGTTGTGAGAGGGGTGGCCAAAGGGGTGGCCAAGCTTAGACCAAGGGTGGCCACAGCCACCCCTGGCCACCCCCTAGCTCCGCCAGTGCAAATTGGTTTAGGCTATTAAGAATTTGGTTCAGAGAATGGGCATTAGTGTCTCAGCAATTCAGAAAAACTGGATGCATTGTGAACATTTTTACCCCAAACAACCTGCGCTTCTGGCTCTGAGGCTGACTTATAAGGTAAAACAGACAGAAGTATGAAGAGGTTCCTTCTGATTATCAAATTTGGGCAACTGGTGAACCCAACCACATCTTCAATAAGGAGGAATTTGTGGAGATGAACTGGAAATGTAAGGACAGAGGGAACTTGTGAAAAAAAAAACCCAGAATGGTTTAGGATTACACTGAGTTTTAACTGAATGTTTAGCTAAAGCTGTGAGCTAGTAAACAAGCTCTCGGCTCTTCCTGGAAGTCAAGGGAGTATCTAAGCCTTAAGGTCAGTACTTTCAAGTATGAGGATATGAGTGTCACGGCTCCACCAGATCTCTACAGACTCCACACACTCGTTCACTCTCCCCTGATTACTAATCACCACACCTGTACCTCGTCACCTGTGAACTATATACATTCACTTGCACCACTCTTCATTGTCTGATCTCGTCTTTCCATGGACACACAGACTCTACCTAGATCCTATACCTATTCCACTTATCCATCATCATCATCATCATCATCATCATCATCATCATCATCATCATCATCATCATCATCATCATCATCATCATCATCATCATCGTCGTCTGATCCCATTCCACGAACCTGCTATCATTGTCAGTGACTCTCATCCACGTCTGCCATCAGCCTCGTTCCATTCTCTACCTGTGAAGGATAATACTGTTATTCATCAGCTAAGTTCCATTCAACTATCTTCATTGTGTTCAACTCACCATTTACATCTGCTGGTTTCCGTGCTTCTGTTTATAATAAACTTCAGTTACATTATACTCACCTGTCTGCTTCATCACTCTCCGTGACAATGAGATGGTTAATTCAGACAGAATCTCCTCAGAAAAAAGGACAAATTTAAGTGTTAACAATCATTTAACATGTATTTCATTTAATTTTATGTATGTTTATAACATGCAGAAGTTACACAAATCCATTAATTTCACTGTCCCTCACATTTTCAAATATATAAACAATTCTTCAAATTCAAACATGATATTTTTTGCAATCCAAATTATAATTTTTTTTTGGCCTGATTAATGAAATGAGAAGAACTAATGCTTCTTGCAGAATCAAGCAGCACTTTATCATGAGGGGTTGTGAAAATAAAAGCAATACAAAGTGACAAATGTTAAAGGTGAAGTTGAAAAAAAAAATTTGACAGTTGAAAAAAAAAATATATAGTCTTCAGTCAGAGTATATGTCTAATGCAGTGAATTTGATGGCAACACCCAAATGTTTACATTAAAGTTTAAGTAATTACAAATAATGAATGTTTCTACAGGAGATCTTGCAAGTTTATCATGCAACTTCATGAATTACATTTTTATGATCAGATTAAGTGACAAAGCCATTCTGAATGTGTGTTGCAGCAACTTTGGGTGGCAGTGTCAAGTGGAGACTGTCAGTAACCACAAGATCTCACGTTTTTATTGTCTAGTGTGGTAAACCACTAGCCTTTCAGATGCTTGTCGTTTATCAGATGCGTCTCTCTGACAAATGAACTGTCTACAAAAACAGTTTTCACTTGGCGAGCAAGCACAATGCCGAAATAGGAGAAGGGTCATGGAAATGAACAGAATAAGTAGCAGAATCTTTTTTCTTTTTTTCTTTTTTTCTTTTTTTACCATTAGTGCAAAAAACATTAGTCAAAAGTGCATTATGACCCAGAATGCAATAAAAAGAGTGCAGAGGGAATGATTTAGCAAGACTTTATTAAGTCTTATAATAATACACGTAATCGTGTTTAGTCCATTGGGACAATCCTCCCAACTATCTTCTCATTCATTGCATTCATTGCACCATGCCCACAGAGCTCACCACAGACAGACATATTAGAACTGCTCCAAGATTCAGCACCCAAGGACGACTTCCTGGAAAACAGCCAGGGAAGCCAGGACAGCATATTACAGCCTCCTATAACACCTGAGCAACAGCCCCTTTCACCAGATACTTTCTCACTCTCGCCAGCGACTCCACTCCTGTGCTTCTCACAGAAAATGGAAGAACTAGTGCATGCTGGAACCAGACTATCCCACTCTTTTGCTGCAAGCCCCCAGATACCAACCAAAAATCGTCAGGCACCTCAAACACCGAAGCCTGCGCGCCGAGCTCGCCCGCCCCCTCCTCCTGTGAGAGCTCTTCGGCCTCTTCGGCCAAAACGCCAGGGCCCACACCCTCCTCCATCTGCTCGAGGTGAACCAAAAACAACTGATACCAGCTCTCAGTGATGTGTTTTGGGTTCCTGTTATGATAACAGTAACTTTCTCAAATGTTTACAGAACAAGCGGGAACCCAGTGTGCCTGTATCTTTCTCTATTGCTGTTCTATTACAAGATAGAAAGTCTAAGGCCTTCAATAGCCGTACAGCAAACCCAACTAATCTGGTGCCTATTACATGTCAAACTAAGATTGCTGTGGGGACAAAAAGTAAGACTGTTAAGTTAGCACTTTTAAACATTCGCTCACTTAAAAATAAATCACTTCTAGTCAACGACTTAATAACCACAAACAACCTGGACTTTATGTTTCTAAATGAAACCTGGCTAGAAGACAGCTGCAGTGCAACAATCCTCAATGAAACAGCCCCTCCTAACTTTACTTTTATGAGTGTCTGCAGAGCTGTTAAGAGAGGTGGGGGTCTAGCTGCTCTTTTTAAAGATATCTATCAATGTAAGCAAATATCATTTGGGAATTACCCGTCTTTCGAATATCTGGGTACTGTGTTAAAAGGTGCTCCTCGCATTTTACTTATCATTATTTACAGGCCTCCAAAATATTCTCCAGCCTTTGCTGAGGACTTTACAGAACTGTTATCAACAATTACCTCAGAGTTTGACTGCTTTGCCATTGCTGGAGATTTTAACATTCACATAGATAATGCAGAAAAAAATATGGCAAAAGAAATCAAAACTGTTTTAAAAACTTTTGATCTGACTCAGCATGTACATGGACCCACACACAATCATGGACACACTCTAGATTTACTTATCAGTAAGGGTCTAAACATTTCATCGATTTTTATTAAGGATGTAGCACTGTCTGATCATTTCTGTATTTTCTTTGATATATTGATCTCTCCTGCCACTGAAGCTAGATCTGTGTCTGTCAAGAAGAGATGCTTAAATGAGAACACTAGTGTACTATTTATGAAGGCCATATCCTTAACACCAAGCATATCTGCTGACTCTGTTGATTTTCTCCTTGATTCTTTTAACTCAAAAGTTAAAAATATAATTGATGATATTGCTCCTGTTAAAGTCAGGAAGAAGAGTGGCAGACAAAAAGCACCTTGGAGAAACTCAACAGCAGTGCAACATATGAAAAGACAATGCAGAAAAGCAGAGCGCATGTGGCGGAAGACAAAACTTGTAGTCCATTATAACATCTACAAAGACAGCCTGCATGCTTTCAATATGGAACTAGGCAAAGCTAGACAGACTTTCTTCTCAAATATTATAAACAGCAATTTAAACAACACACGCACTCTTTTTGCTACTGTAGAGAGACTGACAAACCCCCCAAGCCAGATTCCCAGTGAAATGCTCTCAAACAGCAAGTGCAGTGAGTTTGCTTCTTTCTTCTCTGAGAAAATCAATAATATCAGAAAGGTGATCAGCACATCCTTGAGTTGCACTGGGGTCAGACAGATCAGACCACCTGAGAAAGTAGTTACTATGTCTGACTTCAAAGAAATTGATGGCAAAATTTTGGAAGAAACCGTACAACACCTTAAAACATCAACATGCGCCCTTGACACACTTCCCACATCTTTCTTCAAAATTGTGCTAAACAGTTTAGAAGCAGATCTTCTAGAAGTGGTAAATGCCTCACTTCTCTCTGGGAGTTTTCCAAACTCCCTGAAAACTGCAGTTGTCAAGCCCCTCCTGAAAAAGAGCAATCTGGATAAGACCATATTAAGCAACTATAGACCGATCTCAAATCTTCCTTTCATAGGCAAGATCATTGAAAAAGTTGTCTTCAATCAGCTGAACAAATTCTTAAGCTCGAATGGATACTTTGACAATTTTCAATCTGGTTTCCGACCGCATCACAGCACAGAGACAGCGCTCATAAAGATAATAAACGATATTCGCTTAAATACTGATTCAGGCAAATTATCAGTGCTGGTACTACTCGACCTCAGTGCTGCATTTGACACTGTCGATCACAACATTCCTCTTGACAGGCTGGAAAACTGGGTGGGGCTTTCTGGGATAGTCCTAAAATGGTTCAGGTCATACTTAGATGGGAGAGGTTATTATGTGAGTATAGGAGACCATAAGTCTGAGTGGACATCCATGACATGCGGAGTCCCTCAAGGCTCAATTCTTGCGCCACTCCTGTTCAACCTGTATATGCTCCCAATGAGCCAAATAATGAGAAATAACCAAATTGCTTACCACAGCTATGCAGACGACACACAGCTGTACTTAGCCCTATCGCCTAACGATTACAGCCCCATTGACTCCCTGTGCCGATGCATTGACGAAGTCAACAGTTGGATGTGTCAAAACTTTCTTCAATTAAACAAAGACAAAACTGAAGTTATTGCGTTTGGAAACAAAGATGAAGTTCTCAAAGTGAACGCATACCTTCACTCTTGGGGTCAAACAACTAAACATCAAGTCAGGAATCTTGGTGTGACACTAGAGTCAGACCTTAGTTTCAGTAGTCATGTCAAAGCAATAACTAAATCAGCATACTATCATCTAAAAAATATTGCAAGAATTAGATGCTTTGTTTCCAGACAAGACTTAGAGAAACTTGTGCATGCTCTCATCACCAGCAGGGTGGATTATTGTAATGGACTCCTCACTGGCCTTCCCAAAAAGACCATAAGACAGTTGCAGCTCTTACAGAACGCTGCCGCCAGGATTCTGAGCAGAACCAGAAAATATGAACATATCACACCAGTCCTCAGGTCTTTACACTGGCTCCCAGTTAGATTTAGGATTGATTTTAAAGTATTATTACTGGTATATAAATCATTCAATGGCCTAGGACCTCAATACATTGCAGATATGCTCACTGAATATAAACCCAACAGATCACTCAGATCATTAGGATCATATCAGCTAGAAATACCAAGGGTTCATTCTAAACATGGTGAGTCTGCTTTTAGCTATTATGCCAGCCACAGCTGGAACCAGCTTCCAGAAGAGATCAGAGGTGCTCCTACAGTGGTCACATTCAAATCCAGACTCAAAACACATCTGTTTAGCTGTGCATTTACTGAATGAGCACTGTGCCGCTGTTCGTCCGACTGTTTGTACTGTACTGTATTTTACTCTATTTTTCTAAACTGTTTTAATTATTCTTATTTCTTTTAATTATTTTAATTTCTCCTATGTCAGCAGGGCATTTAGCCCGAAACTGTAAATGCCCACTCAGAAGGTGATAATGTGAAAGTGATTAATGTGGGTTTGAAAGTAGAACAGTATTTAAATGACGATATTAAAGTTTTCGTCTGAGAAAGAATATGAACGCAGTGCTAAAGTGCTAAAGAAAGTGAAAAGAACGTGTGAGTAAATGAGGGAGAAAAGAAAGTTAAAGGAAAGTTGATAGATGGAAGTCGTAAGAAGATTGAAGGTTAAAAGAAGGTTGAAAGATTTAAGTCTTAAGGGAATCCTTTGAAAGAAAGATCTATAATAAATATTCTTTTTTTATTTTTTAAAAGTACTGTATTTTATTTTATTTTTCTAAACTGTTTTAATTATTCTTATTTCTTTTCATTATTTTAATTTCTTCTATGTAAAGCACTTTGAATTGCCATTGTGTATGAAATGTGCTATATAAATAAACTTGCCTTGCCTTGCCTTGCCTTGCCTATGGTTATCCACTGAAATTAGTATTTATTTGTTGATCTCTGCACACTGTAAGAAAAAAAAAATAGTAGAAAAATGTAACAGGTACTGGTAATTATCCATTACGGACATTTATTTTAATCCTAAAACACAACACAATGCGTAATTCAAAATACAGGTACAAAAAAACCTGTAAAAATGATGGAAAATCCCCTCATTAACACAGTATTGAGCTCTCTTTTACAGACTTCTGTATCTCTTGATTGTGCTAGTTTTAAATTAATGATTATATTTTAGCCTACATACCATTATTGTTCAAGATTAACATTAAGATAGTATTAATGTTACTTTAGTAGCAATGCAACTGTAAATTGATTAGTAATTCAGGCACTATAGATGTGTAAAAACACTTTCCTGTGTGATGAAGAATAAAAAAAAAAGATGTTAAGATTGAGAGAATGGGAGGAGTTGTGAAAATGAGTGGAATGGAATAAAATAAGGTGAAACAGTCACTGTGAGCACAGATAGAGGGCAAAAGTGCAAGAACTGCAATGGTAAGTCATTTTCTTGAATGAACACTCTTTGTATCAATTTTTATATATTATTTATATGGGCTTTTTTTCACAGTGGAAATCAGGATCTATAAGATTTGGTCTGTTGATGACTCTTCTCTTCGAGAGTGGCAGCTTCTTAACAATGGAGAAAGGTAATGTTTAATTCAACAATTTTATATTTTAAGTGTTTATAGAAATCAACCCCACTGAATCTTTTTTTCTAAGAGTGTAATTAGCCCCATTCCTTAATGTACCCCAATAACAATAAACTACAAGGCAGATATTGTTAACACAAAACACGTGACCACAATATATATTGTGTATATTGTTTATATAGATATTACCTGTTTTGAGTAAACATTGACGGCATTAGTAGATTAACAGATATTAACAGACTTATATATTACACTTCAAACAGACAAAGAAAACTATCCACCTGTATTTTGCCATATAGCTTAAAATAGTCATGTGTGTGACTCTGTCATTTAGGTTTTGATGTTGACCATACTAATGTCACCTCATGGTGCAGAATGCCTGAAGCCTGTGATGTGCATGGCTTCACTGATTGGTTCAAAGTGGGCCGCCACTGTGTCAAATACTTCTACAGCCGTGCTAACTTCACTCAAGCCGAGGTAGGTTATAGCACTTTTTTTTTTAAATAGATTGTTGCATTGTTACACTAAAGATATAGTTTCTATTATCCTTCACATTATTACCTCCACCATTAAAAAAATAAATAAACGTTGTGTTGAGAAAATTTTGTGTATAGTCATTAAATGTTCTTGTTTCATACTCAGTTCAAGTGTAGGTCCAAAGCCCCTGGTGCACATCTGGTATCAGTGCACAAAAAACAGGAAAATGATTACTTGCTCTGCCTTGTGAAAAAATCGAACCCAAAAAACCTGCGCATCTGGCTCGGAGGCTTTGAATTCATCAAGGTAAAAAGACAGTCTGAAGAGGTTCACAAATGGGGAAAGCAAAGAGAAATGATTGAGTTGTTGTTATTTTCTGTTTTTTTATTGACATACATTCACTAGTTTCTTACTACCCAAACAAACACCTTCTGACATACTTTTTTTTTTTTTTTTTTTTTTACTTTCTCAGTCTGGTAAATTTTTTTGGATTGATGGTTCCCACTGGAATTATCAAATTTGGACACGAGGTGAACCCAACCACATGTACACCAACGCGGAGGAATGCGTTGAGATGAACTGGAAAGGTAAGTATGGAAAGACAGAGGAATTCTATAATGGGTTATAGGATAATCACATTAAATTTAAACTTGATGTTTGGCTAAATGATTTATTATAGTGATATTGATGAAGCTACATTTCACTTTCCCTCACATTTTCAGAGGTTGGCAGGTGGAACGACGACTCTTGTGGTGTAAAGAAAAACTACATCTGCGCCTTCAAACAACATGACATGCTGAAAGTAGACCAGGAGTAGATGGAGCAGTTTTATCTGAGTATCATCCCATAAAACTTTCTGAATTAAATGATTTTCTCTGCATCAACATAAAAACTTAAAAAAAAAATAAAAAAATTCTTCCTTAAAATGATAATAAAGAACTTTTGCAATCAAAATTAGTTGATTTTATTTATTTATTGTTTGTCTGATATATAATTTTGTAAATATACATTAAAGGAAAAGATTACATTAAATTCACTAACCTTAATCTAACTAACTATAGTTGATATGCTTGTGATGGAAAATAAAAGTGGTTTATATCAAATGTATTATAAATAGATAACTCAAGGAAAACTTGAATACTTCAAAGTCATCACCTTTAGTCAAGTTGAGTTTTCATTAGATAGAATTCTATGTGTGATATGAATTCACAATCCCCATGTGGTGAAAATCAAGTTTGTAATGTTGTTTATATGTCTATGTAGTGTTTTTAATACGCTTTAAGACAAACCATTTACAAATTCATAAGTCAACACCATTGTTGAGTATTTTCTCCTTAAAACTGCAGTGAACCAAAGACAGTCTCAAAAACGCGGTTTGAATTCGCTAGAGTGTCTGACCTCAAATTGCCTTGTAACCAATCACGTCAATGTGTGATCATCAACGAGTGGATCTCTGAGCTGGAGTGAGTGAGTGGGGGCGGGGCTAATTTGCATATTCATAAAAGCTAGAACGGCGTATACTAAATAAGGCAAGGGTGTAGAGTTACATTCAAGCTATTAAGGCATACAAAATTCAAGGAAAAAACTTTAATTATATCATTTTGGTGATCAAAGATGAGTTTAAAGGGATCCAATTATTGACAGGGGGACTTTAAATAGCCTATATAAAAAACTGTCAGATACAGTTTAGTTTTCATTCACTCAAAATGGAGTTCATTCTGGCAGACTCTGGCTGTGTTTTGTAAAAAAGAGAAACACATATAAATGTGACCCCTAGGGGGGCACTACCTAAGCTAGAAAACCCAAACAGCGCTCCCCTTCAAACTTTCTAGGCAGGTTATGTCCAATGAAGGAACAGAAATGGGACTGATGTAATCAAACATGTAACTTTATTAAACACTAGACACAATAATATATTAGTTGGCAATCAGAGCAAGCAAATATTCCCCGTAGGTAACAGTAAACAAAATCTACAATAAAAAATAGTCACAGTGAATAAAGTCTCATAATAAATGAGTTACAGTATATACAGTCTGATAATACACAGGCTGCAGTGAATAAAGTTGAATAAATAAATACTGTTCACATACGCACACTCCAACGGTGCAAGAGACACTTCACACCAAATAGGCCTCACACACACGGCGTTTCACACTTCACACTAGTGAACACTGCAAAATAAGCACTGTCCTCACACGAGATATTGCACAATGCCCATAGGCCGAATAAGGTGATATGACTATTGCCAAACAAACAGACAAAACATTTAAGTGAGCAGGCTATCACTGGCAGGCCTCCACCCTAGGCCCACCCAGTTCCAGGTCCGCAAAGAACAGTGGTAGCAGATTTCCGAGGCACACACATACATACATCCAAAGAAATAAAAATAAATTAAAACAGAATGATTAAACCCAGTAAAAACAGTGGCTAGTTGGACAGACGAAGGCAATCCTCCTGTAATCACAAGCATAAATGGTTTATGATACTATGTTTGATAGCATCGTGACAGTCTAAATCAATATTAGATCTCTGATTGAAAGATAAAAAAAATTAAATAAAAAAAAAGGGTTAAATGAACTTACGTTTTTGAAACCAGCCTAGATGAATTAGAGCATGCACCAATAAAGTTTAAAGGTGTGGATGACTAATAGCTGCACACTCTCGCCAGCGTTGCTTCTATTCACAGGCAATATCAGACAGAAAACGATCAGCGCTATGTCAGTCGTTCTCATTTGGCAACTCATCTGCGCCTACAGAGAGCGCGAGCTATTGAAACGAGTCTCAGGAGCACGGGCTCTGACCAGGGGTTGAGTTACCCTTTAAAGGGATACTTCAGGATTTAGCATTAAGCTTTGTATTAGTAGAAAACCTGTAGTATTTTCGAATTACCGTGCTTTCCACCCTCATATCCCCCTGAGACGAGAGATTTATGTATTTTTTGTCTGGAAAAAATCCTCTGATGACGCAAAAATCGGAGGATTTTTTGGCCAGAGGCGAAAGACTACAGCCAGTAGTAGGGGCTGTCCCGCATGTTTTAAACCCGCCCATAGAGGAGCCCACTTACATCTCTACTGTGCGACAGAGAGTCGCGTGGTTATGACGCAGTCGTTAGCCTATTTTTACAAAAACTGCTTCTACGGGTCCATAACGTAAGATACAAGGTAATGGAGCCTTTTATACATTGTTGTGTTTCTTTAGAAATAAACAATGGACAAATGGAATCTTTAAACGCCTCAGATGTAAAGTTATTCGCTGTCTTAAGTGACGCAAAAATGAATGGGAGTCAATGGATTGCTAACAGCAGGTGATGGCTTGTTAGCCAATGGCGGCCCCCAGGGAAGGTACGCTTTCCGGGTGCTGGATTACCCCCTTGTGTGCAACCACTCTTCTCCGCAGCAAAGATCTGAGTGGATGCAGGCCGCCATCTTGTATACCCCCATATGTCTGGGGAAGTAGCTTGCCATGCAAATTCTATTGGTCATTTCTTTACTACTCAGAGTTGATTGGGCTTCCAAGTGAGACCCCAATATGTCAGTATCAACATGACATGAAACATTACTGACAGAAAGGGAGCTTTTAATTGATTAACTTTTTATCTAAAAATATGCACATCTGTGTTTTGTTTTCAGCTCTTGACACCAGGCTCTATGCATTAATTGGCATGATGATTTGTGTGTGTGTCATTCATGGTGGTGTTGGCCCACACTTTGTTTTCCAAACGACTGTTCCTGCAGCTTTGTGGGGAAAAAACAGAACCTGCTGTCTTTGATGAAGTTGGAGACCACTCCTTCAAAGAAAAACTACTCAAGGTAATCTTTTAAGACCATAATCTCACAGACAGCATCTATTTTAAAACATCCAAAAAGTCAGCTGTTTTAGTAACTGCTTGTTTCAGATAAAGGAGGCAGAGACCGTAGAACTGGCAAACAATGCCATAAGTGAGGCAGAGGACAGCCTGAGCATAATGGGAGTACTTCGAACTGTCAGAACGTTGCAAGAAAGAGATCTCTTGGTCCAGTCGGCCTTGGGTTTCTACACCGATGGACGTACTCGTGCTGCATTGAATACCCTCTAACATCAAGTATGCTGACTTTTATGCAAGTACTGTTAGGGGCCTCAGCACTAGGGATGAAACTATTACTTTTAAGTTAAGCAATATCTCATGTAGGGTTTTTATTTATTTATTTGTGTTTTATATACTGTCTGCTAGGAGGTGCTCTAGGCATATGTTATCTTTGATTTTGTTTTCCCTAAAGAGATAAACGTGGTTTTTGAAAACGTAATTAGGCAAGGCAAGGCAAGGCAAGTTTTATCTGTGAAATTAGAGTTCAGTGTGTCAAATCAACACAAATGATTTATCTCTCATCCACCCACGATATTATATTTTATTATTTGGTCTGCCTGACCCGCTGATATAACCTCATTCCGCTCATCACAAACACACACGCACACCAAGTACATTAGCATCGGCTGAAGTTCACTTCGGACAAATCAGCATGATCAAAAACGTCTCCGGTTACTATCGTAACCTCGGTTCCCTGAGAGGCGGGAACGAGACATTACGTCACTGACGTATATGGGAACTCCCTTCCTTCTCCGTTTTCACTGAAATCTTATAGGCTAACGCCAGCTGGAGACAGCTGGCCAATTGACGCGAAACATGCAAATGCTGACTGGACCGCGGGCAGTATAAATAGCATGGGCGCGACAATTACGTCAGAATCAAGACTGAACGCTAGCACAGCTGATCAAACGGCGAGCACGGCGGCTGACGTAATGTCTCGTTCCCGCCTCTCAGGGAACCGAGGTTACGATAGTAACCGGAGACGTTCCCTTTCAAGGCGGTCACTTCGACATTACGTCACTGACGTATATGGGAACTGTATAGAATCCCGCCGTGAGCGCAGTGAAGATAAGCCCAGAACGGGGTCAAGCTACACTCCCACGAGAGACAACAGTTCTAAGCCAGCAGCGCCGCTAGGAGCACTCGAAACTGATAGGCGAAACTAGACCAAGAACGTCTGCTCCGACCTTACCAAGTTGCATATCCAATGCAATGAAGCGAAGACTGCACTGGAGAGGGCAGCACAACACCATAAGCACTCGAGCACAAGAGTTAACACAGTGTCGACGGCAATAGCGGTGACAGCTGCATAACCTTATAGCCATACACAGAGTTAACAGGAATTGAAAACTACTGCGTAATGCGGAAACAGCTATGTAACATTATAGTCATAACACAGAGTTAGCAGCAATGGTAACTCTGCATAATGCAGACTACTGCACAGCTGGTGGTAACAGTTCATGAGTACATTAATAAAACTCACAGAACCCACGACGCTATAGGCAGTGCATCAAACTTAAAACCCTGGCGAACGTGTTCTGAGAAGACAGCCAGCATACCTAAATCCCATAGGCATAGCCAACATTGAAAGCGTCGAATTCAGTGAGAAAGTCTCAGTATAAACAGCACGTCCCTAGTACCATCCATCAAGCACACAAACAGCTGGTCAGACTGCTGCCTAGTGATCCACGTACATCCGCAAAGCCCTTACAGGGCCAACAGCACTCTGAGCATCGGCATCATGCGAGGCTGACGGCTCAGCAGATAAGGCGGGCAGGGATCAATCTGTGCTCTGAACGGTGTAAGCGACTTCGGAACGCAGCTTGGTATCGGACGGAGAGTGACGCTGCAGTCACCAGGTCCGAGACAATGCAACATCATTCGCTTAGAATGAGCGTAGGTCTCCAACGTGCTTCACTGGGGCGAGAGCAGGTGAATTAAGGCCATCTCAAGAGAGCTCCCAACACTTGATAGTGTAAGTGTCTTGCTCAACTATGGACCCAGCAGCGGACACACAAGAAGGTTTCACAGCTTGGGGATGATAGGCTAGTAAGGGGGTCACGAGGAACTGACACTCCCTTGTAGAACATAGCCAATGTTCTAAGCCGATGCACAGAAGTGCAAACCAACACATAACTGAAATGTACATAAACACAGTGCTAGTGGCCGTAGCGACAACAACTGTGAATATACGCAGTTAGATAATATCCCCATAATAGCATAGCACCTCAGTAAGTACACAAACACAGTCGTAGCCGTAGCTACAACTGTGAGTAAACGAGTTAACACACAATAGCCAGTTGCACTGAAGGAAACAGGGCAACATAACAGCGTAGCCCATGTACGTAACAGCATCGGTCGCTGTAGCGCGTCCATGTATGTACATAAACGCAGCGTAAGTCGCCGTAGCGACAGAAACTGTGTAGAGACAGAACTGAGATGTACAGTTAGATCAGGATGGCTAGCTGCAACAAGGAAATGGGGCAGCATTACAGCATAACACATCCGTGTACGTACCTACATCCAGAAACTGTGAACATGCACGGTTAGATTAGGATAGCTAGTTTTGCACTGAAGGAAACAGGGCAACAAATAGCAAAAACACGTCCTTGTACGTACATAAGTGCAGTGTAGTCGCCGTAGCGACAGAACTGTGAATATGCACAGTAGATAGGATAGCTGGTTGTTGCACTGAAGGATAGAGGGCAACATAACAGCATAACACATCAGAGTGCACATTTTAAACATCTGTGTGTATAATGCAGCGCAAGTCGCTGAAGCGACCGAAACTGCATGAATATGCTCAGTTCAAACACAATGGTCAGTTACGTTGAAGGGCAACATAACAGCATAACGCTTCAGTGTGTACACAGATGCAGCGCAAGTCGCCGTAGCGACGACTGAGACTATGCATAAGCATAGTTACATTTTGTGTACAAAAACCACAGCGTCAGAGGCATAGCGACATCGACTGTGAATACGTAGTTATCAGAATAGCCGGTGGCACTGAGGATACAGGGCAATATATAACGGCATACATCATAGACACGTATATCAATGTACATAACACAGCGTCAGTGGCATCGCACAACAACTGTGAATACACAGTAATCAGGGTAGCCAGTTGCACTGAAGGATACAGGGCAATATATAGCGGCGTAATCGTAACACATATCAGTGCGTAGTGTGTGCACAGCGTCAGTTGCATCGCACGACAACTGTGAATACGCACTTCGTAGTAATCAGAATAGCCATTTGCACTGAATGACACAGGGCAATATATAATGGCATAAATCATTACACATAACAGAGTACGTAACACAGCGTTAGTTGCATCGCACAACAACTGTGAATACGTAGTAATCAGAATAGCCATTTGCACTGAAGGATACAGGGCAATATACAACGGCAAAATTCATACACATAACAGTGTGTAGTGTGTACGTAAACACAGCGTCAGTTGCGTCGCACGACAACTGTGAATACGTACTGCGTAGTAATCAGAATAGCCATTTGCACTGAAGGATACAGGGCAATATACAACGGCAAAATTCATACACATATCAGTGTGTAGTGTGTACGTAACGCAGCGTCAGTTGCATCGCACGACAACTGTGAATACGCACTGCGTAGTAATCAGAATAGCCATTTGCACTGAATGACACAGGGCAATATATAATGGCATAAATCATTACACATAACAGAGTGCGGAGTGTACGTAACACAGCGTCAGTTGCATCGCGCAACAACTGTGAATACGTAGTAATCAGAATAGCCATTTGCACTGAAGGAACAGGGCAATATACAACGGCAAAATTCATACATAACAGTGTGTAGTGTGTACGTAAACACAGTGTCAGTTGCGTCGCACGACAACTGTGAATACGTACTGCGTAGTAATCAGAATAGCCATTTGCACTGAAGGATACAGGGCAATATACAACGGCAAAATTCATACACATATCAGTGTGTAGTGTGTACGTAACACAGCGCAAGTTGCATCGCGCAGCAACTGTGAATACGTACTGCGTAGTAATCAGAATAGCCATTTGCACTGAAAATACAGGGCAATATAAGTGGCATAAATCATACACATAACAGTGTGTAGTGTGTACGTAACGCAGCGTCAGTTGCATCGCGCAACAACTGTGAATACGTAGTAATCAGAATAGCCAGTTGCACTGCAGGAAACAGGGCAATATCGTGGCATAAGCATAATACACACAATCAGGTACATAAACACAGCGTCAGTGGCATCGCACAACAACTGTGAATACGTGGTAATCAGAATAGCCATTTGCACTGAAGGAAACAGGGCAATATAACGGCACAAATCATAGCACATATCAGTGTGCAGTGTGTACATAAACACAGCGTCAGTGGCGTAGCGACAACAACTGTGAATACGTAGTTAAATCAGAATGGCCATTTGCACTGAAGGATACAGGGCAATATAACGGCACAAATCATAGCACATATCAGTGTGCAGTGTGTACATAAACACAGCGTCAGTGGCGTAGCGACAACAACTGTGAATACGTAGTTAATCAGAATGGCCAGTTGCACTGAAGGATACAGGGCAATATAACGGCACAAATCATAGCACATATCAGTGTGCAGTGTGTACATAAACACAGCGTCAGTGGCGTAGCGACAACAACTGTGAATACGTAGTTAAATCAGAATGGCCAGTTGCACTGAAGGATACAGGGCAGCCTGACAACATAAGCTGTAAGCACATCAATATGTAATGTTACGTAGGCCCAGCGTCAACAGCATAAGCGGTAACGACTGCGCAACCCCGTAGTCAAGACTGACTAACGTTAGAAGGGGTAAACACTCACCGAATTGCGGTTGTGCACTTTTGTCAGATTGGGGCGTCAAGAGACTCATAGCATCCGCACTTTGCGCCTTTTAGACACGGAGCCATGGCCTTTGCCTCATCCCTCTAGACGCGCGTCTTTGCGCATGACTATCCATAGGACGTCGTGGAAGACGGAGTCTTTCTTGAAGTAGCCTGGCTGAGATACCGGGCTAAGTATCCTCCACAGAGCCTATCGCGTCGAGTCCTTCTAGCGAGCACGCGAAAAGGACCGGAGTGGCGACGGGCAGCGCTAACTCGTCTTTGGGCAGGAGAGGGCCCACCAGCGGCCTGCTGGCGGCAGTGGGCCTCATCCCCGCTGATGCCCGGGTTTATTCCCCTGAGGGCGCGCACTGTCCGGCACATTGCCTGTCGTCCGCGAGTGCGGCCTCGGTTGATCCTTGTTAGGGTAGAGCGAGTCAATAGGACCCGCACATATCTGGCATGTAGCAGCCATCGGATGCGGGGAGGAAACATGGTGAGTAACCTCTATTGCAACTTCCACGATGACTTCAGATAAGACTTCTAGCGTGAAGAAAGAGATTCTGACGTAATTGTCGCGCCCATGCTATTTATACTGCCCGCGGTCCAGTCAGCATTTGCATGTTTCGCGTCAATTGGCCAGCTGTCTCCAGCTGGCGTTAGCCTATAAGATTTCAGTGAAAACGGAGACGGAAGGGAGTTCCCATATACGTCAGTGACGTAATGTCGAAGTGACCGCCTTGAAAGGGAACATCTGTGATCTTATTTTTCCTTTAGATAACGAGTAAAGAGACTGAATGACGCAAATCAAGGAAGGCATCTTATTTCACTATTTAAAATAGCCCGTTGGGCTGGGTGTTGATACATTTAGCCCGACTGAAAGCTACAATAGCCCTGGGATGTCGGGCTAGCGATTTTGTGAGCTCTGTAAAAATTTTAATTATCATAACATTGCGTAGATCACAAGATATTCCTCACGGATTACAACGCATAAAACTCCATAGGCGCACATACTGTAGCTTTGTAAAATCAATGTTGAGGAACTTAAAAAATATAGCAAAGACATTTTTTTGGGTGGAGTTATGAAAAAAAATAAGCTTGGTCTACCCCTTGAACCTATTGCATAAAGTAGTAGTACAACAAAACAAACTGAATTATTCCTTCACAAAACAGAATTGAACATGTGGCGAAACACTGTACAGTTAAATATAGATTTAAGGTTTATTTACCAGAACATGTTATGGATGTCATCTAACAATTTAAAAATACCTAATCTAAAGATATAAAATAGCTATATATATATATATATATATATATATATATTACATGGCTTGGTTGAATTCTAATGTAGAATGCTGTCTGTTATGTAAGGGATAATGTATAGCGAGGCGGTTGTTATAGCGAATAACAACTCCGACAGGCTTGTCTTGAATCAGCCTGAAGGGGTTGTTATTCGCTATAACAACCGCCTCGCTATACATTATCCCGCTTATTACATGGCTACCTACAAAATAAATAAATAATTTGACACAAATTATTGATTTAAAAAGGAGTTTATTGATATAAAAACGATTGTATTGCTTCCGCTAAAGAAAATTGTCCGTTCCGCGTTCATAGCAACACTCTGTTTTTCATGGCAACGGTGTTATACTTCGCAGCGGTCTGTTATCAAGAAATAACAGACCGCATTCTACATTGGAATTCAACCAAGCCATGTAATAATTCTTGATAATAGACCGCTGCTAAGTATAACACCGTTGCCATGAAAAACAGAGCATTGCTATGGACGCAGGATTCTAACCGTAGAGACGGAACGGACTGTTTTCTTTAGCGGAAGCGTTTTTAAATCAATAAACTCCTTTTTAAATCAATATTTTGTGTCATATAATTGATTTATTTGGTAGGTAGCCATGTAATAAGCGGGATAATGTAGAGCGAGGCGGTTGTTATAGCCAATACAACCCCTTCAGGCTGATTCAAGACCCCTCCGCTTCGCATCGGGATCCTGATCAGCCTGTCGGGGTTGTATTCGCTATAACAACCGCCTCGCTCTACATTATCCCTTACATTATATATATATATATATATTGTTTGTGTATGTAGAACCGATGTAGACATACCTGTTCGTATGAGCGGGGCAGTGGTGGAAAGGACTTGCTGATGCCTCGATGCGATGGCGGTTTGTAATACCCTTAGACTGCCAAGGAGATCATTGTATTTCTCCAAATCATCTTGGCTTATTCTCTGTATATTGTTAAGCAACGAGTCGATCACACTTAAATCACAAAGCGTACAGTTCCCACGAATAAAATGTAGTTTGATAAAATCTTTCTTCTGACTGCATTAATCACGGATAACGTGCAGATGGTTTACCCCCAAAAATTTAAATACTAGAAAAAAAAAGAAGATATTTTGAACATTTATATATATATTTTTTTGTCTATGCAATGGAAGTTAATGGGCAGTTGGGCATCAATACTATTTGGTTTCCATCATTCTTCAAAATATTTTGGGGTTCCACAGAAGAAAGAACTGCATACAGGTTTGAAATGACATGAGGGAGAGTAAATGATGACAGAATTTTCATGTTTTGGGTAAACTATCCCTTAAAGGTGACACTAATGGCGCTTTTCCACTACACAGTACCAGCTTGCCTCGGCTCGCCTCGACTCGACTCTGTTTGGTTTTCCACTGTGTAAAAGTTGTACCTGTACCCGCTTCCAGGTACTTTTTTTCGTACCACCTCCGGCGAGGTTCTAAGCGAGCTGAGGCGATACTAAAATGTGACGTGAAAACACAGCAGACTGCTGATTGGTCAGAGAGAATCGTCACTATTCACTGCGTCATCATTGCACGCGCCAGACGGAGTATCCTGAATAAAAAACAGCAAAACCAAAAACAAAACCATCCAAAAACAGCATACACTCGATTTCCTCCATTGTCCTGTGTGTGTGGGTAGCGGGTGTGTCTCGCGCGTCTCGCGTAAAAGATTAAGTCACGGCAGTTTCCTGCGGCGTCGCTATGACGACCAGGTACTATTGTGGAGGTACTATCTGCAATGGAAAACGGAGCGAAAAGCGAGCCGAGTCGAGTCGAGTTGAGCTGGTACTGGTAATGGAAAAGCGCCATAAGCTACCATTTTCACTTTACCATCCAACAGTCAGCCTTAAAAAAGCCATGTTCTAAACTTTTGTGTAGAACTATATAGAATAAGCCGTAATCGGTTACTTAACGTAACCTCTGTTCTCTCTAGAAGAGGGAACGAGTATCGCGTAAGTAGCTTACACTGCGGGAAAGTCATCTTTCTCGAGATCTGAAGCCAAAAAATTATCCTTAATTTTTATAATTTTGTCAACGCACTGAACGCAGTGCAGCAGCACGCAGACCTAGGGCAGGCTTACTAGCGTGCCCATTGGCTGCCCTGCGGCAACTGCAACAGCCTATCGCTGAGCCTTAGACGTGACGTCACGTCCAATGAGCGCGCTTGCCGTGCCTCATGCGTCACAGCCCGCGAAGAGGGGGTGTGGCTTAGCGTATATAAGCGAGGCTCAGAGGCTGCTTCACTGGTTTCTGTCGCTGAAGCGAATGAGCTCGTGGCGCGAGCACGGCGGGTTACGCAATACTCGTTCCCTCTCTATTTGTACAAATTGCAAATCCATTTAAATCTTCATTTTAAAAATGTGCACACGTTGTGGATAGTAAAACATATCTGCAACATTTATCAAGTTCATAATTGTGCATGCATATGTTAATCATTTTGAGACTAAATTCATTCCATATGAGACTGCAAATATTTTTAAGGGGGGTCGGCAGAACACATGTTGGAACAACTGCCCAGGCATGGGTTATAAGTAATAGGTAGAATTTGGAAATTTCAACATAAATATATTATTGTATGAATTAAATGTTACCTCTCTCCATCGTTAAGAAGTTACCACCCCCAAAAAGAAGAGTCATCAACAGAATTACGTAAGATGTCGTCTTATGAATTGGGATCTTGCCTGAGAGCCCAATCACCTTTGAGTGTAAACTAAATGAGCCATTGCACATTATGGGTTTACACATTGCAGTGCGGGTATAAATATGGAAGCGTATGCAACACACGTTCAGGTTTTCGCTGAGGAGCCGAGCCGGTGACCCGGCCGCTCAGCAGTGGTACAGTAATTGTGACGACGGGACGTAACGTCTCCGTTCCCTCCTTCAGGGAACGAGGGTTACGTAACCGAGGCATTCCCTATCAGTCAGTCACGTTCGATGACGAGCCGGCGTTCCACGAAAGCCACCTGATCCCCCCGCACTTCTGGGGCGGAAGTCGGAAGATGGGACAAGGCTTTAAGAGAAAGTCAATCACTGCTGTTCCGCATGACCTGTTAGATTATTGGATAACACTGGGAAAGCATGCCTTTTCCAGGCAGAAAGAGACGCTACAGAATCCACATCCTGCCTGTAGAGAGGTATAATGTGGAAATTACATAAATGGAGTGGCAGTGCAACATATGGATTGTCTCTGAGGTAGCTCCTGTCACGGTTCATGAATTCATGAATTCACTGTTTCTCTTTCCTCCCGTATGTCAGTGTGTGTGTGTGTGTAAAGGTTGATTGCCAATCACCGTAATTATCAGCGCCAGCTGATACCTATCAGCCGCTTCTATATATGTTCATTGCCTGGTGTCTTGTGTTGTCAGATCATTGTGAGAATTCCCGGTGTCCTGTCCTGCTTCCTGTTCACCTTGCTACCTTGCCTGTGTTGGATTCTAGTTCCTGTGATCAGCGTTCTGCCGTGGGATTATTTTCTTATCCGGATATCATTGCTTCGTGCCGGCATTCTCGTGGATTCTCTCTTCACTTCTGCCATCACCGATCGGGTTGCCTGTCAACGTCCCTAAGCCATTCAGTTTGACCATTCCTGCACCAGACTGTTTGAACATTGCCTTACACTATACTTATCAATAAACTGTTGTTACTTGCATTTTGTATCCTCCATTATTTATCATGACAGAACGATGTGACCACAATATGGATGCAGCGAGTTCAACAGGCCTGAGCAAATTCATTTCGCGAAGTATTGCTAATCAACAGGAGGAACATTTTTCGAACACGGGTCATGCCGTGCAAGCTCTGGTGGCGCAGTGGGACATGTTCCTGCATGGGCTGTCTGACCGTGTCCAGAAGGAGATCTACGCCCTGGACCTTCCCCAGTGGTCTGATTGAACTGGCACTGAGAGTGGATGCTCGGTTGAATCAGATGGAACAATGTACACACCCAATCAGACTACCTGGGGTCATCGAGGTTCCACAGGCCAGCGGTGGGGACACAGTCAGCCCCGTTTTCGATCATGAGCCCATGCAGGTGGGTAGAGCTCAGCTTTCCCGGGAGGCGAGAGAGAGGCGGAGGTCCAAGGGACTTTGCCTCTGTTGTGGTGGAGCGGGCCACTTCCTGTACTCCTGCCCTGTAAAAGATCAAACCCGGTAAAAGATTCAATCTCCACCTGGAGTAGTCAATGTTACGCTTCTTGTCTAGGTGTCTGCTTGTTCGTATGTGTCTGGTTCTGTGTTTCAGGAGGAGGCAGTGAATTTGTCAAACGTGCCCGTTGAGTACCTCGACCTGAAGGAAGTGTTCAGTAAGTCCCGTGCTGCTTCTCTTCCTCCGCATTGTCCCTATGACTGTGCCATAGATTTACTGCCAGATAAGTCTCTGCCCAAAGGCAAGTTATATTCACTTTCTGCTCCAGAAAGGGAGGCCATGGAGAAATATATTTCTGATTCTCTAGCAACGGGGTTCATCCGTCCTTCCTCTTCTCCAGTGGGGGCGGGGTTCTTTTTTGTGGGGAAGAAGGATGGTTCTCTGCGACGTGTATTGATTAACGGGGGTTGAACAATATCACGGTAAAGAATACTTACCCTTTGCCGTTGATGTCTTCTGCCTTCGAGCATCGAAGTTGGGAGCATCTGTCTTCACAAAATTGGATTTACGCAATGCTTATCATTTGGTCCGCATAAGGAAGGTGGATGAATGGAAAACCGCATTTAACACCCCCAGGGGGCACTATGAATATTTGGTTATGCCCTTTGGGCTGTCCAACTCCCCAGCGGCTTTCCGGGCACTCGTCAATGACGTGCTGAGAGATATGGTAGATCAGTCCATATATGTCTACCTGGATGACATATTGATTTTTTCATCTTCTCTCCAGGAACACGTTCAGCACGTCAGACGAGTGCTTCAGAGGTTGCTTGAGAATGGGCTTTTTGTCAAGGGGGAGAAACGCGCTTTTCATGCACAGTCTGTTCCTTTCCTAGGGTACATCATCTCGTCTGAGGGAGTGCGTATGGATCCTGATAAGGTTAAGGCTGTGGTAGATTGGCCAAGTCCAGATTCCCGTAAGGCCCTACAGAGGTTTCTGGGGTTCGCCAATTTCTATCTGCGTTTTATTCGCAATTTCAGCCAACTAGCCGCTCCTCTGACTGCCTTGACCTCCCCCAGAACTACGTTCAGGTGGTCCGATACAGCCGAAGCTATAATCGCTAATACGAAGTGCTGCTTCGTTTCGGCTCCCATCCTGATAGCCCCTGATCCTTCACGTCAGTTCGTGGTGGAGGTTGATGCGTCAGAGGTGGGGGTAGGTGCGGTTCTTTCCCAACACTCTCCCACAGACGACAAGATGCATCCATGCGCGTTTTTGTCCCACCGAATCGAAGGTCAAGACGGCCTTAGAAGGGGTAACGCCTCCACCCGGTTGCCCACTGAGTCGGTTGTTCATGCCGGAGGGATTACGGTCCGACTTAATTCGATGGGGTCATTGTTCCAACGTGGTTTGTCATCCAGGGGTGAACCGTACCAGCTTTTTGTTTAAGCAATGATTCTGGTGACCATTAATCGCTCGCGACATTCACAGTTTTGTTTTGGCTTGCTCGGTTTGTGCCACTGGTAAGACTTCCAATCGACCCCCAGATGGGTTACTCCAACCGCTGTCGGTCCCTTCGAGACCCTGGTCCCACATAGCGCTAGATTTTATCACCGCCCTCCCACCCTCCCAAGGTAAGACGGTCGTTTTGACTGTAGTGGACCGGTTCTCGAAGGCGGCTCATTTTATTCCCTTGCCTTAATTACCGTCCGCCAAGGAGACAGCGGTGACTGTCGTAGATCATGTCTTTTGCTTACATGGCCTCCCGATGGACGTGGTTTCCGACAGGGGGCCCCAGTTTGTGTCCAAATTTTGGCAAGAGTTTTGTAGATTACTGGGGTATTGTCAGTCTGTCTTCAGGGTTTTATCCCCAAAGCAATGGCCAAACTGAGAGAGCCAACCAAGATTTAGAGAGAGTGTTGTGATGTTTGGTATCCAAGAATCCTTCCTCCTGGAGTCAGCAACTCTCAATGGTTGAGTACGCTCATAACTCGTTACCAGTGTCATACACGGGCCTCTCTCCGTTTGAGTGTAGCTTAGGTTACCAGCCACCAATTTTTCCCAGTCTGGAATCCGAAGTCGTGGTCCCCTCCTCCCACGCCTTCATCCAGAGGTGTCGCCACACATGGAACAGAGCCTGTGAGACTTTTCTCCAGGTGGGGGCGCACACCAAGGCTAAGGCCGATCGCCACCAGTCGAAGCCTCCCGTGTATGTCGTTGGTCAAAGAGTGTGGCTTTCAACCAAAAACATTCTGCTCCGCTCCGTTTCTAACAAGCTAGCTTCCAAACTCATTGGCCCATTCACTGTCACCAAAGTCCTTAGTCCGGTGGCAGTCCGACTCAAACTCCCTCCTGCGTACAGGAGAATTCATCCCGTCTTTCATGTTTCTAAATTAAAACGCGATTTTCATTCACACATTAATCCGCCTGCCCCGCCTGTCTTTTGTTGTCAGATCATTGTGAGAATTCCCGGTGTCCTGTCCTGCTTCCTGTTCATCTTGCTACCTTCCCTGTGTTGGATTCTAGTTCCTGTGATCAGCGTTCTGCCCTGGGATTATTTTCTCATCCGGATATCATTGCTTCGTGCTGGCATTCTCGTGGATTCTCTCTTCACTTCTGCCATCACTGATCGGGTTGTCTGTCAACGTCCCTAAGCCATTCAGTTTGACCATTCCTGCACCAGACTGTTTGAACAGTGCCTTACACTATACTTATCAATAAACTGTTGTTATACTTCGCAGCGGTCTGTTATCAAGAAATAACAGACCGCATTCTACATTGGAATTCAACCAAGCCATGTAATAATTCTTGATAATAGACCGCTGCTAAGTATAACACCGTTGCCATGAAAAACAGAGCATTGCTATGGACGCAGGATTCTAACCGTAGAGACGGAACGGACTGTTTTCTTTAGCGGAAGCGTTTTTAAATCAATAAACTCCTTTTTAAATCAATATTTTGTGTCATATAATTGATTTATTTGGTAGGTAGCCATGTAATAAGCGGGATAATGTAGAGCGAGGCGGTTGTTATAGCCAATACAACCCCTTCAGGCTGATTCAAGACCCCTCCGCTTCGCATCGGGATCCTGATCAGCCTGTCGGGGTTGTATTCGCTATAACAACCGCCTCGCTCTACATTATCCCTTACATTATATATATATATATATATTGTTTGTGTATGTAGAACCGATGTAGACATACCTGTTCGTATGAGCGGGGCAGTGGTGGAAAGGACTTGCTGATGCCTCGATGCGATGGCGGTTTGTAATACCCTTAGACTGCCAAGGAGATCATTGTATTTCTCCAAATCATCTTGGCTTATTCTCTGTATATTGTTAAGCAACGAGTCGATCACACTTAAATCACAAAGCGTACAGTTCCCACGAATAAAATGTAGTTTGATAAAATCTTTCTTCTGACTGCATTAATCACGGATAACGTGCAGATGGTTTACCCCCAAAAATTTAAATACTAGAAAAAAAAAGAAGATATTTTGAACATTTATATATATATTTTTTTGTCTATGCAATGGAAGTTAATGGGCAGTTGGGCATCAATACTATTTGGTTTCCATCATTCTTCAAAATATTTTGGGGTTCCACAGAAGAAAGAACTGCATACAGGTTTGAAATGACATGAGGGAGAGTAAATGATGACAGAATTTTCATGTTTTGGGTAAACTATCCCTTAAAGGTGACACTAATGGCGCTTTTCCACTACACAGTACCAGCTTGCCTCGGCTCGCCTCGACTCGACTCTGTTTGGTTTTCCACTGTGTAAAAGTTGTACCTGTACCCGCTTCCAGGTACTTTTTTTCGTACCACCTCCGGCGAGGTTCTAAGCGAGCTGAGGCGATACTAAAATGTGACGTGAAAACACAGCAGACTGCTGATTGGTCAGAGAGAATCGTCACTATTCACTGCGTCATCATTGCACGCGCCAGACGGAGTATCCTGAATAAAAAACAGCAAAACCAAAAACAAAACCATCCAAAAACAGCATACACTCGATTTCCTCCATTGTCCTGTGTGTGTGGGTAGCGGGTGTGTCTCGCGCGTCTCGCGTAAAAGATTAAGTCACGGCAGTTTCCTGCGGCGTCGCTATGACGACCAGGTACTATTGTGGAGGTACTATCTGCAATGGAAAACGGAGCGAAAAGCGAGCCGAGTCGAGTCGAGTTGAGCTGGTACTGGTAATGGAAAAGCGCCATAAGCTACCATTTTCACTTTACCATCCAACAGTCAGCCTTAAAAAAGCCATGTTCTAAACTTTTGTGTAGAACTATATAGAATAAGCCGTAATCGGTTACTTAACGTAACCTCTGTTCTCTCTAGAAGAGGGAACGAGTATCGCGTAAGTAGCTTACACTGCGGGAAAGTCATCTTTCTCGAGATCTGAAGCCAAAAAATTATCCTTAATTTTTATAATTTTGTCAACGCACTGAACGCAGTGCAGCAGCACGCAGACCTAGGGCAGGCTTACTAGCGTGCCCATTGGCTGCCCTGCGGCAACTGCAACAGCCTATCGCTGAGCCTTAGACGTGACGTCACGTCCAATGAGCGCGCTTGCCGTGCCTCATGCGTCACAGCCCGCGAAGAGGGGGTGTGGCTTAGCGTATATAAGCGAGGCTCAGAGGCTGCTTCACTGGTTTCTGTCGCTGAAGCGAATGAGCTCGTGGCGCGAGCACGGCGGGTTACGCAATACTCGTTCCCTCTCTATTTGTACAAATTGCAAATCCATTTAAATCTTCATTTTAAAAATGTGCACACGTTGTGGATAGTAAAACATATCTGCAACATTTATCAAGTTCATAATTGTGCATGCATATGTTAATCATTTTGAGACTAAATTCATTCCATATGAGACTGCAAATATTTTTAAGGGGGGTCGGCAGAACACATGTTGGAACAACTGCCCAGGCATGGGTTATAAGTAATAGGTAGAATTTGGAAATTTCAACATAAATATATTATTGTATGAATTAAATGTTACCTCTCTCCATCGTTAAGAAGTTACCACCCCCAAAAAGAAGAGTCATCAACAGAATTACGTAAGATGTCGTCTTATGAATTGGGATCTTGCCTGAGAGCCCAATCACCTTTGAGTGTAAACTAAATGAGCCATTGCACATTATGGGTTTACACATTGCAGTGCGGGTATAAATATGGAAGCGTATGCAACACACGTTCAGGTTTTCGCTGAGGAGCCGAGCCGGTGACCCGGCCGCTCAGCAGTGGTACAGTAATTGTGACGACGGGACGTAACGTCTCCGTTCCCTCCTTCAGGGAACGAGGGTTACGTAACCGAGGCATTCCCTATCAGTCAGTCACGTTCGATGACGAGCCGGCGTTCCACGAAAGCCACCTGATCCCCCCGCACTTCTGGGGCGGAAGTCGGAAGATGGGACAAGGCTTTAAGAGAAAGTCAATCACTGCTGTTCCGCATGACCTGTTAGATTATTGGATAACACTGGGAAAGCATGCCTTTTCCAGGCAGAAAGAGACGCTACAGAATCCACATCCTGCCTGTAGAGAGGTATAATGTGGAAATTACATAAATGGAGTGGCAGTGCAACATATGGATTGTCTCTGAGGTAGCTCCTGTCACGGTTCATGAATTCATGAATTCACTGTTTCTCTTTCCTCCCGTATGTCAGTGTGTGTGTGTGTGTAAAGGTTGATTGCCAATCACCGTAATTATCAGCGCCAGCTGATACCTATCAGCCGCTTCTATATATGTTCATTGCCTGGTGTCTTGTGTTGTCAGATCATTGTGAGAATTCCCGGTGTCCTGTCCTGCTTCCTGTTCACCTTGCTACCTTGCCTGTGTTGGATTCTAGTTCCTGTGATCAGCGTTCTGCCGTGGGATTATTTTCTTATCCGGATATCATTGCTTCGTGCCGGCATTCTCGTGGATTCTCTCTTCACTTCTGCCATCACCGATCGGGTTGCCTGTCAACGTCCCTAAGCCATTCAGTTTGACCATTCCTGCACCAGACTGTTTGAACATTGCCTTACACTATACTTATCAATAAACTGTTGTTACTTGCATTTTGTATCCTCCATTATTTATCATGACAGAACGATGTGACCACAATATGGATGCAGCGAGTTCAACAGGCCTGAGCAAATTCATTTCGCGAAGTATTGCTAATCAACAGGAGGAACATTTTTCGAACACGGGTCATGCCGTGCAAGCTCTGGTGGCGCAGTGGGACATGTTCCTGCATGGGCTGTCTGACCGTGTCCAGAAGGAGATCTACGCCCTGGACCTTCCCCAGTGGTCTGATTGAACTGGCACTGAGAGTGGATGCTCGGTTGAATCAGATGGAACAATGTACACACCCAATCAGACTACCTGGGGTCATCGAGGTTCCACAGGCCAGCGGTGGGGACACAGTCAGCCCCGTTTTCGATCATGAGCCCATGCAGGTGGGTAGAGCTCAGCTTTCCCGGGAGGCGAGAGAGAGGCGGAGGTCCAAGGGACTTTGCCTCTGTTGTGGTGGAGCGGGCCACTTCCTGTACTCCTGCCCTGTAAAAGATCAAACCCGGTAAAAGATTCAATCTCCACCTGGAGTAGTCAATGTTACGCTTCTTGTCTAGGTGTCTGCTTGTTCGTATGTGTCTGGTTCTGTGTTTCAGGAGGAGGCAGTGAATTTGTCAAACGTGCCCGTTGAGTACCTCGACCTGAAGGAAGTGTTCAGTAAGTCCCGTGCTGCTTCTCTTCCTCCGCATTGTCCCTATGACTGTGCCATAGATTTACTGCCAGATAAGTCTCTGCCCAAAGGCAAGTTATATTCACTTTCTGCTCCAGAAAGGGAGGCCATGGAGAAATATATTTCTGATTCTCTAGCAACGGGGTTCATCCGTCCTTCCTCTTCTCCAGTGGGGGCGGGGTTCTTTTTTGTGGGGAAGAAGGATGGTTCTCTGCGACGTGTATTGATTAACGGGGGTTGAACAATATCACGGTAAAGAATACTTACCCTTTGCCGTTGATGTCTTCTGCCTTCGAGCATCGAAGTTGGGAGCATCTGTCTTCACAAAATTGGATTTACGCAATGCTTATCATTTGGTCCGCATAAGGAAGGTGGATGAATGGAAAACCGCATTTAACACCCCCAGGGGGCACTATGAATATTTGGTTATGCCCTTTGGGCTGTCCAACTCCCCAGCGGCTTTCCGGGCACTCGTCAATGACGTGCTGAGAGATATGGTAGATCAGTCCATATATGTCTACCTGGATGACATATTGATTTTTTCATCTTCTCTCCAGGAACACGTTCAGCACGTCAGACGAGTGCTTCAGAGGTTGCTTGAGAATGGGCTTTTTGTCAAGGGGGAGAAACGCGCTTTTCATGCACAGTCTGTTCCTTTCCTAGGGTACATCATCTCGTCTGAGGGAGTGCGTATGGATCCTGATAAGGTTAAGGCTGTGGTAGATTGGCCAAGTCCAGATTCCCGTAAGGCCCTACAGAGGTTTCTGGGGTTCGCCAATTTCTATCTGCGTTTTATTCGCAATTTCAGCCAACTAGCCGCTCCTCTGACTGCCTTGACCTCCCCCAGAACTACGTTCAGGTGGTCCGATACAGCCGAAGCTATAATCGCTAATACGAAGTGCTGCTTCGTTTCGGCTCCCATCCTGATAGCCCCTGATCCTTCACGTCAGTTCGTGGTGGAGGTTGATGCGTCAGAGGTGGGGGTAGGTGCGGTTCTTTCCCAACACTCTCCCACAGACGACAAGATGCATCCATGCGCGTTTTTGTCCCACCGAATCGAAGGTCAAGACGGCCTTAGAAGGGGTAACGCCTCCACCCGGTTGCCCACTGAGTCGGTTGTTCATGCCGGAGGGATTACGGTCCGACTTAATTCGATGGGGTCATTGTTCCAACGTGGTTTGTCATCCAGGGGTGAACCGTACCAGCTTTTTGTTTAAGCAATGATTCTGGTGACCATTAATCGCTCGCGACATTCACAGTTTTGTTTTGGCTTGCTCGGTTTGTGCCACTGGTAAGACTTCCAATCGACCCCCAGATGGGTTACTCCAACCGCTGTCGGTCCCTTCGAGACCCTGGTCCCACATAGCGCTAGATTTTATCACCGCCCTCCCACCCTCCCAAGGTAAGACGGTCGTTTTGACTGTAGTGGACCGGTTCTCGAAGGCGGCTCATTTTATTCCCTTGCCTTAATTACCGTCCGCCAAGGAGACAGCGGTGACTGTCGTAGATCATGTCTTTTGCTTACATGGCCTCCCGATGGACGTGGTTTCCGACAGGGGGCCCCAGTTTGTGTCCAAATTTTGGCAAGAGTTTTGTAGATTACTGGGGTATTGTCAGTCTGTCTTCAGGGTTTTATCCCCAAAGCAATGGCCAAACTGAGAGAGCCAACCAAGATTTAGAGAGAGTGTTGTGATGTTTGGTATCCAAGAATCCTTCCTCCTGGAGTCAGCAACTCTCAATGGTTGAGTACGCTCATAACTCGTTACCAGTGTCATACACGGGCCTCTCTCCGTTTGAGTGTAGCTTAGGTTACCAGCCACCAATTTTTCCCAGTCTGGAATCCGAAGTCGTGGTCCCCTCCTCCCACGCCTTCATCCAGAGGTGTCGCCACACATGGAACAGAGCCTGTGAGACTTTTCTCCAGGTGGGGGCGCACACCAAGGCTAAGGCCGATCGCCACCAGTCGAAGCCTCCCGTGTATGTCGTTGGTCAAAGAGTGTGGCTTTCAACCAAAAACATTCTGCTCCGCTCCGTTTCTAACAAGCTAGCTTCCAAACTCATTGGCCCATTCACTGTCACCAAAGTCCTTAGTCCGGTGGCAGTCCGACTCAAACTCCCTCCTGCGTACAGGAGAATTCATCCCGTCTTTCATGTTTCTAAATTAAAACGCGATTTTCATTCACACATTAATCCGCCTGCCCCGCCTGTCTTTTGTTGTCAGATCATTGTGAGAATTCCCGGTGTCCTGTCCTGCTTCCTGTTCATCTTGCTACCTTCCCTGTGTTGGATTCTAGTTCCTGTGATCAGCGTTCTGCCCTGGGATTATTTTCTCATCCGGATATCATTGCTTCGTGCTGGCATTCTCGTGGATTCTCTCTTCACTTCTGCCATCACTGATCGGGTTGTCTGTCAACGTCCCTAAGCCATTCAGTTTGACCATTCCTGCACCAGACTGTTTGAACATTGCCTTACACTATACTTATCAATAAACTGTTGTTACTTGCATCTTGTATCCTCCATTATTTGGGAGGAGAGTAGAATGAAAAAAGGCACAGGCTCGCCGATAGGGAAGCCGTAACATGTGTAAGAAATTGTAATCTGCCTCGACCCAGATTCCACTCCAAAATATATTTTAGAATGAGCTCATCCCCAAAATGGCTTAATTATCATAGAGATGAAAGAAAGTCAAGTTATATTGTTTCTTCATCATTTGGGTTGATCACATCCTGAACAAATGGTAGTCAATTGTAGAATGGGAATGGGTGTGGGAAACAGAGAACCATCTCAGAAAATGGGGTGTCTCAACTTCATTAACATACAGACCACAGCTGTTACAACAAGAGCAACTTCATTTACACCATGGAAGAATACACATATGGGATCATTGTAGGGATCACAACATATGGCACTTCACCTAGCACAGGGCTCAACCATTGGGTGTACGGCGTCAGACTCTCCGCCACATCTGACTGCCGAGAGTGGTGAAGGAATTTAAAAGGGTGCGCCAGATGGGGAACTCAACCGAGGAGCAAGATAAGCGCACGTATCTGGTCCATAGGAGGGGAATGGCGCAGCAAGTGAGACACCCAGCGGGTCCCCGACATTCACTGGCCACTTGGGGCGAGTGCAAGGGAGGACACTGCATGGCTCTACACGAAGACTATAAAATCTGGCAAACCTGTTGGGTGTCGTCCAGCCCGCAGCTCTACCCTCATGCATTATGAGTGCTTTTGCCTTGTAGACTTGCAGAGGCAGCCTGTCCAACAGCACTGTAAGGCCCAGCAGCCGTCATGGACACCCCGGCAGAGTAAAATGTATCTAAAACTGTGTAACTGTGATCTAAGTTGGATTGTCTTGTATAAATAATAAAACCGCTAGATCTTGTAGTTATAGATACAGTTGTGATCTCTTAGTGTCAACCTCGACTGAACTCTGCCAGCCAAAGTTGCTGCAGCTCACAGTCCGAATGCCTCATAGATTTTGTCTCTTTTTGCATTTTTACTACACAAATCTGTTTTATTGTCATTATGAGGTATTACCCTGCTGAAAAAAACTGCATAAACCAGTATGATTCCCATGTCCACCAGCTTTCCCGCTTGGCATGCTGGTCCCAGCATGCAAAACATACCTTATACTTTTGACCAGCAAGGCTGGATTTATTCAGCAGGGTAAGCAGATTTATGTGTAAATTTTAGCATAAGGCAGCAACATAACAAAATGTTTAAAAAAATGAAGGGGACTGAATACATTCTGAATGCACTGTATGAGAGTCATTTAAGCAATCCGATCGATCATGTATAAATTGTAAGCCCTAACAGACATTTAGCATAATTTTTACATACACAATATTTTAAGTACAGACACAGACTGGTAACGGGCTTGTGCTGCCTGCAGATTACTGGGCTGGGACACAGACTGGTAACGGGCTTGTGCTGACTGCAGACTGCTGGGCTGGTCCACAGACTGGTAACGGGCTTGTGCTGATTGCAGGCCGCTGATCTGGGACACAGACTGAAAGCTGGTTTATGCTGACTGCAGGCCGCTGATCTGGGACACAGACTGAGAACTGGTTTGTGCTGACTGCAGGCCACTGGGCTGGTCCACAGACTGGTATCGGGCTTGTGCTGACTGCAGACTGCTGGGCTGGGACACAGACTGGTAACGAGATTGTGCTGACTGCAGACTCAAATTTTTTGAGAAAAAGAGAAAACGGCCAGTGTAAAAAAATTTCTATTAACTCAATTTTTAAAAAAATTTTTTTTTCCATTTTTCACTTTATGCCAGTCACTCTGTATCTCTTTCATTTTCACAACCTCTCCTCTCACATTTTTTTTTCTCGCATTTTAATCGTGCGTTTCGCTTTCAGAGTTATCCATCACACATGAAACGCTAAAACAAATGCACTCTGAAGATAACAAATAGCTGCTTTTATTATACCGAATATATATATATATATACAAAAATAGTTATCTTATTTCTCATTCACTATTACAGGTAGACAGAAATGGCAGAAATATATGTTCACTATCAACTCTTGTTTATGTCAGTTTCAGATGCTTAAATAATAATTTATCTGGGCAGAGCAAAGTTAAAGTTAAAACAAAAAGTAACATTGTTAGGCCATGTTGTAGGGGAGAGGGTGTGACAACCTAACACTTTTTGACTTTCTCAGTTCATGTAAGTTCACTTGGGGTTCAGAGTATTTTTTCACATTAATTTCACACGTCTAGTACAATTATGTGGTTTTGTTTCATTAATACAGTGTATACTTTTTTCTTTATTTACCCCGAAAGAATGGAAGTGAAATGTGACATTTGTAACAGACCATATGACAGCTTAAAATGTTATCTGATCTAATCCAAAAATATACCAGACAAACTAAACATTTTCTCAATAAAATACAATTATTAACTTTTTCATATAACATAATAATAATAAAAAATAAACACATTTCTGAGTTTGATAACAAACACACGGCAAAACAGCTAGGCTATAACCTACTACAGCATAGTTCAAACATAATAATTTTTAATAATTTCTGAACATTGACTTTCAGTCTTTATTCATGGTTTCTCAATAGAATTCATAAAAGTTGTTAATTGTGAATTATATCGCTAACATCATGGAATAGCATCGTTCTAATAGGGGCTCATTGTAACGCATTGTTAGCCTACAACATGCCCATCTGCGCAACTGGAATTTAAACCTGGCTAGTGTCTTCTGCTGGTTAGATAATTATTAAAGAACAATCTAAATGGCTAAGTAACAGATTGAAGATTAAAATATAAGCATATTTGTCTCATTTTATAAAAACACACACACAAAAAAAATTTAATTTAATTTTGGCAAATTTTTGTGTTGATGCGGCAACTAAATACACTACGACAGTGACCAAAATTATATCAAAAATGGCGACGTCATTAAAACTGAAAAGTCTTACTTTTGACTCGATAAGAGTCCAAATTAATCGCAAATTCATCCATCAAATCTTCATTAGCCGACAGAAGCTTCAAAGTAAACAGGCGCAAAGTAAACCTAACCGTTGTCTCACGTCATTTGCAGTGTCTAGCAGCGCATGGCATGACACGGCATTGAGCGGCATAGACCACAAAACTGACAGGAGCCGCTCCGGTGGAGAACAGTGACTGGATCTAGAACGTTCAGATGATGCACAGCTCATCTTGTTGTGAGTCCTGAAAATTTACGGGTGTGAGTTCTATGGAAGCAGGGGCGTAGCAAGAATTTTATTTTTGGGGGGGCCCATCCTAAAATGAGGGGGCAACTAATAATATATATATATATATATATATATATATATATATATATATATATATATATATATATATATATATATATAGCCTAGGCTATAGCAGCCTAGACATAGCTCGGCGATTATTATCTTTTACATGAAGTAGGCTACAAGGGCGATTATAAAAAGTGTCAATGGTGTCATCTTACTCAGCAAATATATGAAGAGTTTGGTTCCAAAACGCGATAAACGTTAAATATAGGCTATATATATATATATATATATATATATATATGTTTTTTTAGTTTTTTTTTTACTTCCCGCAAAAATATGTAGGCTATTGTAGGCCTATCTGGTCGGTGTTGAAAAGTCAATTTTAAATTTTACGTAAAATGCGATATCCGCGCAGTCCGCGCTTTGTAAACCGTAACGGCGCCGCTTTGAGTAAACCCGGCATCTTAGTTTTCCTTCTACTTTGTGATCCACAAAAAAAAAAAAAAAAATTGACGGCATTGGTGATCCTGTGGTGGTTTCTGTGGTGGGGAAGAAACGTAAGCCATCGAAATCTAATCATTTAGGCTACTTGAGGAGATTAAGAAGATGAGGCACGCGGGAGGAGGAAAAATCTCGACTGTTGCTTGTTCTCACACGACAGCATCAAACTTCTGTCACGATCTTTTGAAAAACTTTCAATTGTTTTACTCAAAGTCAACGAAAACCGAGCAGGACCAAGCCATTTTACAGCTGATCGCCGTAAAAAAAAAGTTCAGGAGGTATTTCTTAGCGATGGTGATTTAATGTCGGCTATTTTTAGTCCAGTGCCTGTAAGATATATAAGATTAGTATTGACCAAGTTCAGAGGCTGTCATATGTGGATCAACTTACTTTGTTGTGTATTTCAAAAGTTAAAATATGAAAAAATTATTTTTATATTGATTCAATGGATTAATTGCATTTTGGAAAAAAAGTGTCATGAATTTATTGCATTTTGGGGGGAAACTAATCCTTTTTTATAATAAATATTTGAAAATCAAAATATGGATTTGAAAAAATAGTGGTTTAATCTTTCCACTCTCTTGGTAAACTAAAGAAAACACATTATTACTCAAATTAATCATAATGAATTTATCGCGTTTTGAAACCAAACTCTTCATATACAATTAGATAGGCTATACAGGAAATGTGGTCATCACTGGCTGTGAAGGCGGTTCATCAATTGTAAACAAGTCATTGCGCATTGTGCCGATCTGAGTCGAAGTCTCACCGCTATTCCTGTGATGAAATATGTGCGTTTCTGTCTCCTAGCCGCTTCACTCGCTGTCGTCTTGTAGTAAGCTGAGGCAAACTCAGATGTAGATGGCTTATTTTCTCCTTCTCGCTCATCTTTCTCCTTCTCGCTCATCATGTGTGTAATATTGTACTTTTCACAACGCTGCCATTCACCGCATGAACTCTCACACGCACAACACGTCAAATCAAGTTTGAAAACAGCTGCATTTTACCGCGCAGTATTTTGATTGGTCAATCTATCAATTAGACTAACACATCAACAATTTCTTATTTGTATTATTTTATTTTAAGCAATCAGAAATCTGAGGGGGCCGGACATGTAAATGAGGGGGCCTAGGCCCACCCAGGCCCCCTCGTGGCTACGTCACTGTATGGAAGTAAAATAATGTCAAATGTTTTTGAATAAAAAGCCTGCTGAATTGCACTACTTGAAAAAATAGGCATTGCATTAACCATGCTTGCATTTTAATGCATTGTATTTTTAGGGCTTGCATTTTTTTTATGGGCTGAAATTCAACATGGTTAAATATTTAATCTGTGAATATTTCAATTAAAAACATTTCAAACACCTTTTCATTATTAAAAATTCAATAATCCATATTCACCATTCATATTTCACTTCCAAAATATTCAAACTGTTTAAAAATACAACCTATAATATTCAACAGGCAATTTTCGGTCCATTTTATTTCGCTTTGCAAATTTGCTTCCACAAATTCAGTGGTTCAAATTCGACAGTAAATTCAACATTGACGTCCAGGAACTGCAGGAAAAGCAGTCGATTACCGAGCATACTCTCCATAGTCGACCTCACCATCAGATGGTGCAAAAGCGCTTGTTGTTGACGAAGACATTCATTCATAAAATGAAAATGATTATCTGTGTCAGTATATGCGGAAAAGATGATAAACACACAAAAACTGTGTTTATGTTTCATTCAATAACTTAATTGTTACTTTCCCTGTGTAGCCTACATGTCATCAGCTTTCTCTACCATGAACAGGATTATAATCGGTTTCCCTTGTAAGGCCCGCTATATTTAGTCCAATCTCCGGTTCGCCAATACACGGGGAAGGTATCACGTGTTCTGTCCTCACTCATGCAAAGTATTGGTTGGTTAAATTTGTAATACATTAATCATATATATTTACTCGTTAATTCATCTGACTCCATAAATGAAAGGTTTTAATAATATCTGTGCCTCACTAAAAGTGAGCGAATGTTTGACTATTCCTTTTAACCATTAAATAAACAATGTCAAAATCAGTTGGAATAATCACATTGTAGCAATTTAATGTTTCAGATATTAGAGATCAATTCCACAATCAATTCAAATATCTAGAACATGGTTATACATTGGTTACACCAAAGAATCTTACCCAGCTTGTACCTGAGATAGAGAGAGAGAAAGGGAAAGAGAGAGAGAGAGATAGAGAGAGAGAGAGACCACCTATTCAATTCCACGTCCAGCCAAGAAGAAGAGACAGAGAGAGTCAGAACACCTTCCTTTATCCTCTGACCAGGTGACATGGGGGATGGGGAAGACCACCCTCAAATGGCTTCTATCCCACAGAAGGGGGGTTGCCTTATCTGGCCTTATCTCTAAACCAGTTTTCTATGAACTTCTATAAACCTTATTTCCTTTTATTTTATCTATCTGGATATGAGATATCTGTACCACTCACTTTGAGACATTTCAAATGACACCAAAAGCATAACAGTCAATGATAAATATTCGCATTAAACCATGTTCTTGTGTGAGTTCTTTGTTGTTAGTTCATGTGCTTGTGTGAGTTCAAATGTTAATTAGCCAGCCGGGCCCTTTTGTCCCATAAATCAGGCCTCGACCAGTATTTTCAGTCTTACACCCTCAATACCTCATACTCAAGGATTCCCCTTCCGTTGGGACAAAACGCTTAACGTAGCTTAATGGACTAATACAATGATATGAAAGACCAATCTTGCACCTTATTCTGGATGTAGGCTCTAGTCTAGGCTGTAGGCTACAGGCTATGGGCTGAAATATGTGCCACCAGAAACTGAATTTGAATCATTTATATTTGAATTTGAATTGCTAAACTTGAATAATTGCATTGGAAATCTGAATTTGAATCACATAATTTGAAATTGTATTGTTTAATTTGAATAATTGCATTGAAAAACTGAATCTGAATTGTATAATTTGAAATTGAATTTATTTGTTTGGAACTGAAGTCCAATACAATTTGATCCACACTGAAAATTCAACTCTCTATATATCCTCACATTCAGTTCTCACAATTCAGATTCAGATCACTAAATTCAATTTCAAGTTACTGTGACAGACATCCGGGTAGTTGGAGGATGAAGGAAGAGCAATCGAGCGCAGATCGATATCGATAGATAGAGTTCAGTGTCGCAGGATCATCACTCAGCACTAAATATGCCAGACTGTTGTGTTGCTTATGGATGTTCAAACGAAAGAAATAAAAAAAAAAAGATAATAATAAAAAAAAATTAACAGCAAGGGATAACATTTCACAGGTGAGAATGTGTTGAGGTCGGGTGGCGGGAGGCGGAGAGTTCCGTGGCCCGCGGCAGCGTCTCTTCTCCTGGGCAGGAACACAGCTTCACCTCGCTGCTGCACCGGTCCCCGCTGATCCAGATGGGACCGGCCAAAGACATAGTGGTGATCGGGAGGATCAGAGCAACGCTCTGTTTTTCATGGCAACGGTGTGATATACTTATTACATGGCTTGGTTGAATCCCAATGTAGAATGCGGTCTGTTATTTCTTGATAACAGAGCGCTGCGAAGTATATCACACCGTTGCCATGAAAAACAGAGCGTTGCTATGGACGCGGAACGGACTATTTTCTTTAGCGGAAGCAATACAATCGTTTTTAAATCAATAAACTCCTTTTTAAATCAATAATTTGTGTCAATTTATTTATTTATTTTGTAGGTAGCCATGTAATAAGCGGGATAATGTATTGCGAGGCGGTTGTTATAGCGAATAACAACCCCTTCAGAAAGTTCAGGGTGATTCAAGACCTGTCGGGGTTGTTATTCGCAATAACAACCACCTCGCTATATATATCCCTTATATATATCAGCCTGAAGCCTATAACTATATAGTTATAGGCTTCAGGCTGATTCAGGCAGATATATATATATATATATATATATATATAAAAGAGATAACTCTATCTATCGATCTGCGCTCGATTGCTCTTCCTTCATCCTCCAACTACCCGGATTTCTGTCACAGTAACTTGAAATTGAATTTAGTGATCTGAATCTGAATTGTGAGAACTGAATGTGAGGATATATAGAGAGTTGAATTTTCAGTGAGGATCAAATTGTATTGGACTTCAGTTCCAAACAAATAAATTCAATTTCAAATTATACAATTCAAATTCAGTTTTTCAATGCAATTATTCAAATTAAACAATACAATTTCAAATTATGTGATTCAAATTCAGTTTTCCAATGCAATTATTCAAGTTTAGCAATTCAAATTCAAATATAATTGATTCAAATTCAGTTTCTGGTGGCACATATTTCAGCCCATAACAGGCAAGCAGATGGACTCAGAATATGAACTTAACGCGCAAAGTTTCATGCTGAGCGTTTCGTGATATACTGGCATAAAATCAACACTTGATCAATTAATACTAATACTTACTCTTCTATTCTATTCTATTCTATTCTGTCTCTCTCTCTCTCTCTCTCTCTCTCTCTCTCTCTCTATATATATATATATATATATATATATATAGATAGTATGCCTACGTGTATTGCATTAGCTTAAACTGTCATAGCACTTGCATATTGTTGTCCTATTGTTAGTTTAACTGTAAATCGCTTTGGATAAAAGCATCTGCTAAATGACTAAATGTAAAATGTAAAATTGGCTTGACCATAAAGATGGCTTGATAATGGACATTCGCACATTTAGAGACCGTCTCTAAAGTTGCATACAACATTGGCATACACGTTACTAACTTCAATAGCAAACTTAAATTTATTTGAATAAATATCAAAAATCCAAAGGGTGCTGAAGGGGGTGGATTGGAATCCACTGCTGCTTCAATGTATATGTAATGAGTGATTATAATCAAGGTATTAATCAATATTTTTCGTTCTAAATATCAAATGAGTTGAATGACTTCTCTGGAGATTTTATTTTGTTATTGAAGTTACAGTGTGATTACTGAAATGTTATTTTCATGTATTCCTTTTAATGTCAGTATTTGATATTTGAATGTAGTAACAGTGCTTGCCTATTTATCCCGGCTTCCAGAAATTAAATAGGAACTGGTTTTGTGTTTGAGTTTGTCTTCAACGTTCAAACAAATAGGGGTCATTGAAGTCTATAGTTTAAGGGACCATTTCTCAGTTAAAGCCTATATTTTCCATTTAGACTAAAGTGTCCTATCCTGAGAGAAAGAACTTGTTATCTTGATATTTTGAGACGAGACTCCTGTTTATAGTTAGAGCCTGGCCAAATCCAACCTTGGAAATGGCTGTGTGTTGGTGTGTGTGTTAGTCTTCTTGGTTACAGGTTAAGGAACCATTGGCATTGTTGTTCGAGACATACTGGCACCCAGCAACTCAAATCTGCGACCTGGAAGGTCACGACGTGCCTAACATCAGGGTCCGAGTGTCAGCGGCATAATCTATGGAGATATGCTTCTGTCTATCTGTATATGTGTGGAAAATTACTATGTTTACCAATTTCTTAGCCAATCAGAATCATTCAACCTGTAAGCAATGACGTAGCTTAGACCTTGGAAATGGTATAACTGCTGTGATCTTTATAACTGTAAGCGGGGCGGCCTACGAACTCCTGTGTGAGTCTTGAAGCTGACTTCTGCTGATGAAACTGCAAACTATCTTCAGTAAAACTTTTCTTCTATTTTTTTATAATTCTGACTCCGGGTCTTCTTTCAAACATCTGGTCCATGGGTCCTAAACTGTTAACCCCTAACAGTGCGCATTATGCCTGACACTACATGAACACGTTACAGTTGGTTTTATGACTGCAAGTCGTTCTATTCAAATGCTATCGGAGTTAGAAACGTGTATACCAAAGTCGTATACACTTTAGAGACGGTCCCTAAATGTGCGAATGTCCATCATCAAGCCATCTTTATGCCAGTCTATCACTGGGAAACGCTCAGCATTAAGCTTTGCGCGTTATTCTGAGTCCATCTGCTTGCCTGCGAGTTTGGTCTTTTACTCTGTAGTCCATTAAGCTACGTTAAGCGTTGTATATGTCCAGCAGGGGAATCCTGAAGTATTGAGGGAAACCCTAATAGCCTGCATGCAGCACATCGCCACAATATAAAGTTAAGGCAACTAAACAACAAATAGAAATATATGTCAACCTCAAAAATTTAACATTGGATCTGTATATCCGCATCGGGGAATAACATAATCTCGTTCACAGTAGAGAAAGATGCATGTAGGCTACACAGGAAAAGTAACCGTGAAGGCACTGAATTTAACATAAAACAGCCATCATAATAATCACAAATACACTTACATTGCTGTAAATGAGTTTTATGAATGAATGACTTGCTCTAATTTTGCTGGTCTTCGTCAAAAAACACGCGCTTTTGCACCTGTTGAGGTCGACTAACAGCAGATGGAGAGTATGCTCGGCAATCTACTGCTTTTCCTGCAGTTCCTGGACGTCAATGTTGAATTTACTGTCGAATTTGAACCACTGAATTTGTGGAAGCGAATTTGCAAAGCGAAATAAAATGGACCGAAAATTGCCTGTTGAATATTATAGGTTGTATTTTTAGTTTGAATATTGTTGTCAGCAAAGTTTCTTGATTATTACGCAGGAATGAGAGTATAGTTCCTAGCCATATCAGCCTAGAAAATCGCAACTTTTCATTTTCCGTCGGTCTTAGTACACGATGCAACTACAGAAGAGTAAAGTTTTAAATAGGAAAAATATCAAAACTCTTTGTTAATTTTTTTGAGAGAGATGCTAATGGTCTTGTCCGGTTCAATTCATTATGCTAAGCTATGCTAAAAGTGAGACCCCCAGACCCGGAGATCGGCTGAATGGATTCGAAAACGGTAAAACTCAACTGTTTAACTCTGGGGGAGTTGTAAAATGAACCTATTTCCAAAAAAAGTGGAGTATCCCTGTAAGCGTCGGCACGAGACGGCATTCTAAAAACGTGGCGCTCAAGTTAAAATAGTCAACTTTTCAAAAACGCGTTTCTAGACCTTGCGTTTTTTTTCGTTCGACTGACCTGCATCTTGTGTCTTTTACATAAGTATTACTGCACCACTGCATCTGTGTGTTGCTTTGCAATCATTCTGTAAAACAATTCAGTATTTTCACCAATTTTTATTTTCAAATTTACATAAACCCCACTGGAACACGATTTATAGGTTATCAAGACAGAATATGCTAATCAATGACTAGAAGATAACAACACATAGGCTACATAAATTCACCAACTAACCATTCAGAAATGTCCTGTTGCTTCTACATGTTTTCACCTCTTCTTGAGTCTCTCCATCATTGTCTGACTCCAGTTTGAACATAAAAGCCTAAAAGTTTTTGAAATTTTCAGTGCATGTGTGTGAGAGGTAAAAGGACATGAAGTGTTGAAGCTCCGCCCCCTGTGCCGGAAGCAGCAGCTCATTTGCATTTAAAGGAACAGACACAAAACGGTGCGTTTTTGCTCACCCTCAAAAATTCACAATTTTAACATGCTATATAAAAATATATGTGGGGTATGTTGAGCTAAAACTTCAAATACACACTCTGGGGACATCAAATACTTATTTCACATCTTGTGAAAAGGGCATTATACCACCCCTTTAAAAGAAAAAGGTAGGCTATTGGGACAAGAAAAGAGTGATGCAGGGGTGACATCAAAACCCGGAAGACTTGTGATTTTCCTTTGGGGTTTTATGATGTTTTTTATATTTTTTCAATGTATGATTAAAATAAGGTCTGTGCTAAACTGTATTGTATGCAAACATAAACGTACAACATAGCTTACACACACCCAAGCTATTTTTATTAAAAACAAAACAAAAGAAAGTTTGGGGTGTTAGTGTGTGCTGTTTACATTGTAGAACAAAACGTCCAAGTTTCAAGTTATGTTGACCACAGACCTTATTTTACTAATAAATTGAAAAACCCCATTATAAAACCCCATAGAAAAATCTCAAGGGAGACCAGTGGCGAATTTGTCTCCAAGGTTTTGACATCATGCCTGCACCAATGAATATGTACCACAAATATGTATTTATAGTGTATTTGAAGACAATATCCACTGGTACAGTCCATGCAATACAATTTAAAAACTCGAAATAACTCATTTATATTATAAAACAATTTTTTATTCATTATTTTAAAATATGTTGTTTTCACAATTTTGAACACAAAGTTATGTTTAAGGTTCATTGACAGATAAAACAGTTCAGTCTAAGCCTACTGCAAGTTTAAGTCAAAGATGTCATCACTTTGAAGGCGCATACGTAGTTTTTCTGCACATAACAAGCATCGTCATTCCACTTGCCAACATCTAAAAGAAAGCAGAAAAAGGTCAAACCAACATAGAATGTGAGAATAAAATAATATTGATAGATTCTAGGTTACATTTTATACCAATCATGCAACTTATGTGATTTTACCAATAAATAGTAACAATTATTGGGACAGTGGTAACTGACTGTTACTATATGCAAAGTCAACTACTTGAAATATGAAAAGTGAATTTTAGGCTTTTTAAAATTGCATATTTAAAAAAAGAAACTCTTTGCTTACGATTCCAGTTCATTTCCACACAGTCCTCCCTGTTACTGAATCTGTGGTTGGGCTCACCAGGTGTCCAGATTTGATAGTTCCAAGAGGAACCGTCAGTCCAGACAAATCTACCAGACTGAGAGAGTGACAAAGATAAAACATTTTAGGGTAAAGGTTATAGGTAAATGAAAAATTTACTTTTTAAATCACTTCTGTCTCATTTGCCTGAAAAAACTCAAAGGCTCCGATCCAGATGCGTAGGTTATGTGGACTATACTTGATCACAATGCAGAGCACATCACCATTAGCCTTTGTGTTGTGCATTGACACCAGGTGTCCACCAGGGGCTTTGCTTCTGCAGCTGAACTGTGTGCGGGAAAGAGCAACAACATCAATAAGAAACATCTTTATAGAAAAATGAGGACAGAATAATTTGGAGATAATTACATAAGTCAGTTTCTTTTCAATATGTGTTGTCTATTTTGTCCCACACTGACACTACTTACCTCAGCTGCAGTGAAGTTGAGACGACTGCCAAAGTATTTGACACAGTGTGATCCCACTCTGAACCAACTCTCATAGCCAGTCATTGGACAGGCTTTAGGCAAAATACAGCCTAATGAGGGATTTTTACGGCCAGCAGCCTCATCTAAATGTGAACATCACACCAAAATTTGCCCTTGGGGGTTAAAAACTTTCTTTAAAAATATAACATGAAATATTTAAATAAATTAAATAGCCTAATTTTAATCAGCACCTCGCTCCATGGTTAAGAAGCTACCACTTCCAAAAAGGAAAGTCATCAACAAAAAGCTAAAAATCTCCATTCCTGTTGCACACTGTGAGGGAGAGAACATGATCGGTGGAAGCTTACAATATTGTTTTATAAAATAGTCATTTAAAAGAAAAAATTCTTCTTTTTTTTTTTTTTTATAATTTAAAAATAATACATGGTTACCAAATGGTACTAAAATGGACTTACCACTCCTTCCACTCGTCTTCCGTGTCTCCTCATAACATTTAGTCTGTCTTAAATCCGTCACTTTTTTTTCACAACTCCTCCCTTTCTCTTACTCAGCATTCAGCGTGTCTATATGGAGTTCCACATGAAAGCTCATAGCAATAGAATAGAATAAATAGAATAAAAAAATAAATAAAAAAAAAGGTGAATGATATGTCACCATGAAATCAAAAACCTTTTTATGGAATATTGCAGTATTTATTAGAAATGATTTATCCGTGTAGCCTACATCATTTTTTTTTTTTTTTTAAATAACTTATGTTCCCTCCAAATCTTTAATCAGAATACCTTTCCCTCTCTGATGATTTTACTTTAGTTTACTGCTGCGAGGGCGGGACAACCTGTCTTTCAGATGAGGTCACAGCAATAGAAAACCATAACCATCCAATTCCCGATGGACAAAATCAAGTCCCACCCTTCATTTTTTCTTGTTTGAAGCTGTTTCACTCAAATACAAGTCACAATAGGGAAGATAAGACTATCCCAACTTCCATTTCATGCCATCATGAATACAAATTATCTGTGGAGCAGATTGACCAAATTAAGATATGTGGATGAATTATTTTGGTTTGGAAAACACCTTTAACATATAATGTGCAACATAATTGTGAAAGATAAAAAAAAAATCTTTGTTGTTGTTGAAGTTGCAATCAAAATGCAGTTGGCTCAAACATCTGATCCCAACTTGAATGGGCCTAATGCTTCTGATCTACTAACAAGCTTGCTTCTTTATCACACTACAGACCGTTATACCACTGTGCCGTGTGGTTACAGACACTGTTGCTGATCTCTTTAAATTTGAACTTCTACATTTCACATTGCAACTACATGATGATGGAAATCATGCTAAATGGCTGTACTGTTAGTCTGACTCAAGACTTTAATGTTATGAAAAACGTATTATTTTTTAGAAAATGACTGCAGAGCATATTATATTATTTTTTAGCTTAGTAAATGTTGCCTTTATTTCTCCTTATAAATGTCAGGATTATGTTCTTTGTGTTTTAGTTCTCTTTTCCTGTGTGAACTAGTTTCCAGTTTGTTCCCTTGATCAATCATTCTATTAACTTTTTATTCAATTAATTAGCTCATTAGTTCCCTCATTTTGTCTGGTATATATTCTCCCTGTTTTGTTCAGTTCTTTGTCCTGTCTTGTCAGTGTTTTACGTGGTTCTGTTTCCTGAGTTTTCCTTGCCTGATGGATTTAAAGACTGTTTTTGCTGATCTCCTTTGTTGTCGTGCGCTTTGTACAGCCACACATGACAATATTAGTATAACAGTTACACTTTATTAGTACAAGCACTTACAGAGTTCTTACCTAAAGTACTGGGTAATATAATACAACTACATTGGTTAAGGTTAGGTAAGAGTAGGTTCAGGGTTAGTTGCTAGTTATTACAGTTATTGTCATCACAATAATAAGTACATATGTACACGAGGAACAGGACTGTAAAATAAAGTGCTAGTGGTATAACACTTTTTTTTGGACAACTCTTACTTCTCACTTTTTTTTGCTGCTTTTAAACTGTAATACTTATTCAGCAGTCTTCACACGCAAAAACCAAACACGCTCTTAAGAACATTTGCTTGGTAACTTATGCTGTAAAAAATATTTTTTAAGATACCTTCTAGTAAAGTTAACCATGGACCTTATTTTACTTCTAAATCCGATTTTCAGTCGTTGATAGTGATATCTTGTCAGTCTCGTTTCTCTGTCGTAAACCATTAGTTCAAATAAGACAATTTATATCAGAAATGACATATACATGTTTTGTATTGCCCTGAGCCTCCCATGAGCATCAATATTTACAATCAAATTACAATTGGTAGTATAAATAAAGTATTAACAATGTTTGCATAACGATAGGGAAATAACAGAAAAACTATACACTGTAAAAATGAATACGCTATATCTACTCAATAAAATTGTGGCAACAGATTTCAAGCAATATTATTAATTAAATTGAACAAATTAGAATTGAGTAATAATTAATCAAATTAATTCCTTAAAAGTTAACCATTTAAAATGAGTAAAATTGACAAAACATTTTTTTAAACAAAAATATCTGAATAACAGACAGACGTCAAAGATGAATTAAGAACCGTTTATTTTTTATTGCCAACATTGAAGACACCTGATGTTAACAAGCAGAATCACTGAAGGAGAAAACCGTAATTGTAAGCCACCATTATGGTGATCAGTGTTTTAGTTGGGCTATTGACCCTTATATCATTAACTTTAGATTTTGTTTGGGGTTATAACAACCAGATGAACAAATAGAAAAGGTGATCTGATGGTGTTGGTTGTGTTTTAACATAATTGTTATTTCACAATCATTTGACCAGAGTCACTGAACTCATATAGATCCCAATTTCTGAGTTAGGTTTACTTTATTAATTATAGCAGCACTGTCCTTGTACAGCATAATATTTTTTAACCATTTCAATAAAATCCAAATGATCAAATCAATAAAAATAAATTAAAAAAACTTCAAAATGTCTTTTTTTTAAAAAACTTTTTTGGATTACATTGTAAAAGTTAGAAGTATTATGCTGTACAAGGACAGTGCTGCTATAATTAATAATTAAACCTAACTCAGAAATTGGGATCTATATGAGTTCAGTGACTCTGGTCAAATGATTGCGAACTAATGATTATGTTAAAACACAACCAACACCATCAGATCACCTTTTCTATTTGTTCATCTGGCTGTTATAACTACAGCAGCCAAACAAAATCTAAAGTTAACAATTTAAGGGTCAAGAGCCCAACTAAAACAAACACTGATCACCATAATGGTGACTTAAATTATGGTTTCCTCCTTCAGTGATTCTGCTTGTTAACATCAGGTGTCTTCAATGTTGGCAATAAAAAATAAAGAGTTATTAATTCATCTTTGACGTCTGTCTGTTATTCAGATATTTTTGTTTAAAAAATGTTTTTTGTACATTTTACTCATTTTAAATGGTTAACCTTTAAGGAATCAATTTGATTAATTATTACTCAATTCTAATTTGTTACATTTAATTAATAATATTGCTTGTAATCTGTTGCCACAATTTTATTGAGTAGATATAGTGTATTCATTTTTACAGTGTATTTATTACAATATAACTCGGAAAATGCAGGAGAACTCCCATAGAAAACAACCATATAATACAAAAACGAGACCGAACAAAGAACTGAGGGGAAACTAAGGGCTAAAATATACAGAAACATTTACAGAAGAACAGGTGTGCTATAATGATTAACCATGCAAACAAACTAGCAGAACGAAATCAGGGTACATCTACACAACAATGGTGAACTAAAAATGGAAAAGTTTTTCCTTTGCATTTTTTGCGTAGAGACGACAATGTTGTCAAAACTATACCCATTCACATGGATTCACGAAAAATGACAAAAAATGGTGTATTATTCATGACTGGCCAGTAGTTGGCGAGGTCACCTTGTAAAGAAAAACTACACGCCTATAAACTGAACAAGTAATACACATGACTTCACCTTTTTCACAATTTCGCATTTTTGTAGTTTATACAGAGATGATGCACTTTAAAATCCGTTTTCAAAAGTTTGTATTTTCAGGCCCCCAAAACACTGTTGCCATGTAAATGGATCAGCCAAAACGCTTAAAGTTTTCAGTTTTTTATTGAAAGTGTCGTGCAAACGGCTGAACAGGGAACAGAATGAACCAAAAATACTCCTGACAGTGTTAGAAAAGTTCTGAAAAATTTGATCAAGCAAAAACATTTTCATCTACACTTGGCCAAAAGAGAGGGTGATACTCTTTTACAATAACTTTATATTCACAAAATAAAAAACGCATACAGTTGCATAGCTACATTTTTGGAGTCTACTAAACAATCACATGAATTATTAAATATTTTTAAGTTGTGTAAAGGCCATGTTTAAGTTGTGTAAAGGCCATGCTAACACTGTGAGAATACACTTAATACTATTATTTACAAAAAATAGGAATGTTTTTTGATATTTGATCAGTCAGGCAAATTTTTAAGTTTAATTTGATTTGAAGATGATTCTAAAATATTCTTAATGGCTAATGGGGGACATTTTTAATATGTAAATATATGTATGTTTGTATGTATGTATGTATGCATGTAAATTACTGAATTAATGAAAAAAATATGAGTGCTTTTTTGCAATCCTTCCCAAGCGCTGTGGTGGGCACTACTAACTATAGCGTTCAATGGAAAATGCTCCGGAGTCAGTTGAGAACTTCTCATCAGGTTTGATTGAATGCTGGCTGTGGTCTCTGGACCTGTAGAATGAACTAGTGCTCTGACTATGTGAATCTGATACCTAGAAACAGAGCAAGAGAGAGGCTGTGAGGCATTCATTGTCATCATAACTGGATAGATGTAATGTTGTTGGCGACTTGCAAAAATGCAAACCTCTTCAAATTTCTTGGCCTTGTACTGGTCAGCTCCTTTCAAGAAGTTCAGCAGAATTATATCACAAAGCACTGTACCCTAAAATAAAGGAAGAGTCTCAGTTTTGTCTACTTAAAGAGGTTAACAGGTATTAAATATTTTCTATTATGAATTAATTTCATTATTAAACACGCTTTAAAATATTGTATTAAGACGCAAGTGGCTGTCTGGCACTGATTAATGATAAAACAGTCCAAGTTCAAGATGAGGATGGAGACAAAATTCATGTCATGAATATTATAGTTACAAAGGTAAATATATATTACACAAAAAATGGGTATGCAGTTTTAAAATTATGTGATCAATAAGTTAACAAATGTTTTTACATTGCTTTAACACATCAAAATAAGTTGATAATACATTTTAAGTTATACAAGACTCAACTAATTTTTTAAGTCAGTTTAATGTAATTTAAGTTGAAACGACTTAAACTTTGAAGTATAATCAACTTGTATATTTAAGTCAGCAACTTTTTTTTTTTTACAGTGGTATATTATGTCTATACTGATCGATCGTTCTTAAAGGTCTGGGGCCAGCCGGGCGGTTTGCTCACTTCTCACTTGGGTCATATTTCACATACTTAAAATAAACAAATCTTCATTATTTGACTTGCACTGGTCAGAACTATGGTAAAAGTTTTGTGCTTAGTGGCAGGACAGACCAGGACAGACAATGAGTGAAAGCGTTTTGCTTGAATTTATTGATATTTGAAAGATTTTTTAGAACGTTGTACACAATTTTTTTTTGTATAAATATATAGTATATATAGCAAAATTATAGTATATTACAGTATTATAGTAAATAAAGCAAAAAAGCACTTTTTTTTACATTGAATAAGTTAGTTAAACTTCAGAGTGACCAAAATCTAAAAATCTCAGAGTAGGATAAATATGATACACCGGTGTTTTGCCAGATGAGAAGTTTATCTATGTATCATCTTTTTACTCTTTTAATACCTTTTATAACTGTTTTAATTTTCCTTGCTTTTATTTTGTGATTATTTGAATTCCTTTCTGTGTAAAGCACTTTGAATTGCCATAGTGTATGAAATGTGCTATATAAATAAACTCGCCTTGCCTTGCCTAAACGTGAACTTAAAAATATGAAACAAATATGAATCATTTGTACTTGATTCATGCAAAAATCAAAGATCTAACTGATACTTATATATTACTTTGGATTGTTCATTATATTTACAATGAGTCGTGTATTGATTCAAACATAAAGAAATGTTGTAAACATATTTACATTTATTTGCAGATTATAATAAAGTTCACAGATATAACTATTGAGTATAATCTACTAAACTTTAAGACAATATGGAATTAATGTTTTTGCCTAACGCTATGCTGCAAGCCAGCAGTGCAATGTGAAGTGACCATCTCATTAAAGGACAAGTTCGGTATTTTAGACTTAAAGCCCTGTTTTCAGATCGTTTCTGATGAAATACAATGGTTAAGACTGAACTTTGGACAAATGCTGCTGTCCCGAGAATTTTAGGTTTTTGTGTTAGCACCCCCCCCCCCCCCCCCCACCTCCACAATGGCTGCATAGGTGCACTGGAATAATCCTTCCTAAAACGCATTAAACTTTCGTTTACAAAGACGTGAAACTCACCGAGTGGTCAGGGGTGTTCACTGATATGCTCACAGAAAAATCGCTGCAAAAGATGCTTTCCAACAGGTTTTATCGTAGTTTTTGTCCAACTCCATTGACTTGTATAGGACGTGCTGTGAGACCGCAGCACCTTTACGGTATTACTCCGCCGCTTCTTCTTCTGCTTCTTCTGTGTATTCAATGAAATTCCAGTGGTTTGCTTGCAATTGGCAAAGGTGCATTATCACCACCAACTGGGCTGGAGTGTCTATTATTCAAGCTCTCAACGGAAGAATGTACGGGTGTGAGGCGTTTGGAAAAATAGGTCCACAGTTTTACAACGAATGGTAAAACACCTGTTTGAAAGCATCTTTTGCAGCGATTTTTGTGTGAGCATATCAGTGAACACCCCTGACCACTCGGTGAGTTTCACGTCTTTGTAAACGAACGATTTTTCCAGTGCACCTATGCAACTGTTGTATAGGTGGGGGGTGCTACCACAAAAACCTAAAATTCTCGGGACAGCAGCATTTGTCCAAATTTCAATCTTAACCATTGTATTTCATCAGAAACTATCTGAAAACAGGGCTTTAAGTGTAAAATACCGAACTTGTCCTTTAATATGAAATAACAAATGACATCTTACATAGTTAAAGCAAATGGTGAATTTGAGTAAGCCACTGTTTATGTATTTAGTGCTAGTGTCACACACAAAATAACAGATCTCTAATTATTATGGTTGCACCATTTTACTATTTTCTAGTTTGTTGTTGATTTTATTATGTTTTAGCTGACATTTGGAGTTGACTTTCTACTAAGAATTACCAAAAAAAAAGTGACCCATTTATATGATCCATTTTGTGAAAATGAGCTGTTTTATGTTTATGCAGATTAATGAAGACACATACCACGCCAACAGAGGTGAAGGCAGCAACCATGTTGATTAGAGTTGGTATCATGTCAAATTTCCCAGCCTTTAAAGAGAAAATGTAATGAGCAACTACAACTACAACTGCAATCCCAGATGCAGAAAATGCTCGAAAAAACACACAAACAATTTAAAATGAACTCACATCTCCATTAACCAGCACATCGAATCTGATGGCGTAGGCTTTCAGCAGAGTGCGATACTCAGTTCCGTTCTCCATTTGAAAATACTTTGCGTACCTAAGGACAAAGATTTAGACATGTTAGCGGATACAGTTTCAAAAAGGATTATCCAAGCTATCAACTTCGAATGATTTGGTGCCTTTTTGTAATATTTATGTGGCCACTACAAAAAGTCTGATAAACATGTAGATGATGAACATGTAGATGTGGACAGATTGGAGGCATTTGTTTGTGCAGTATCATTAGAGGCCTGCAGACTGCAACATTCTTGATTAAACTTTAAGGTGGAAAGAAAAGGTTCTAGAACCTGAAGTTGTATCCCGGAGACACAGTGGTCTTCTCTGACATGGCGTCCAGACGAGTGAAGGAGTAGGCGGGCTTACACTCATCATCTGCCTTGTCTAAATCACATACCCATGCTATTTTTATCCCTATCACTCCTCCCTGAGAGAAAGAGACAGAGATTACTTACACAAATCCAATTTGACTTTGCACTTAAAGAGAAATAACGATGGTGCAATTTTTTTCACGGTAAAAAGTGATCAGTTGACTTATCAGTTGAACTAAACCCGTTGCCTTAAAATGAATAAGTAATAAACTTAATGCGTAATTGAAAAAAATAAGTTATGTGAACTTGACAATTCCACATAACTTAATTTTTTCAATTATGCATGAAATGTATTTATTTAATAATTTTACAGCAATGGGTTTCCTCACTTTTTTAAGTCAACTGATCACTTTTTACAGTGTTGAGAATAAAAAAAAAGTCTGAAATGTAATGTTGACTAATGTAATGTTTGCAGATACTTTTGTGAAACAGTTATTTTATAACAGGTATTTATTTGGCCTCTTTTGAAACTATTTCCATTGGTGGATGAAAACATTTGAACTACGTGGCCAAACTACTTCTGTTTATTGACATTAACTTATTGGTAACACATTTATATTAATATGAGTTAATTACATTAGTTTATTTATACTTGTATATAAAACTGTTGTATAAAAGTCGTGCTTGTGAAATATTTCTTACATATATAAAACTAGATGATGAAAGGAAGAAAGCAAGGTAGTAACAAAGTAACAAAAAAAAGCCAAATATTGAAAATAATTAAACACTCACTTTTCTAGCAAGAGTGGGGAAGTCTTGTTGTGCAAATCGGATCACATCACCCACTTTGAATATTGGACAATACATGTTACTCTCAAAGTCAAAGTGACAGTTCTTTATATAGGTACTATTGATGTTGGGCAAAAAGTTTCCCCTGAAAGGAAAAGAGAAATATTTAATGGAAACAATGAAGGTCATTATTTAAAAAATAAATAATCCAAAAAGGTTTACTGGTAGATTATGTAAAAATGATGAGATTTTTCAGTCTTTGTGTTTGATTGCATTTACTTTGTGAAGTTAAAACGTGGGAAGCGAATGCTGTTCTTGATGAAAATGGTAAAGTTCTCCACCTCCATCATGGGGTTTCTTAATAAGAAAAAAACTCCATCAGTCCTTTTTTATTCAACATTCACACATCTATTAATTTGTTTATTTAAAAGTGGACTCACGGTTGAATTTCATCAATCTCTGCAGGACACCATCCTTTGATCTCACAGGTTTTTTGGGTAGTATTGAAGTTCACACACCGTCCTGTCAGCAACCCTTCGAGATACAACCAATAGATCAAAACATAACATATAGACTGTAAAATGTGTTATAATGTTAGTAGGTTATTGGTTTTTCCTTGATCATTTCAATATAACAAAACAATCCACAATGAAACACTCAAACCTTTAAAGTTCCCCTGCAGTAAAAAAATGTATCCCTTGGTTGAATATGATTTCACTTTTCTAACTTTAGTTAGTATGTATTGTTGCTGTTTGAGCATAAACAACATCTGCAAAGTTACAACGCTCAAAGTTCAAAGTAAAGGGAAATATTTGCTTTTAAAGAAATGGCTTTTTAAGGACTACAACAAATGGCTGGTAGGGACTACACGACATTCCTCCCGGGTTAGTGACATCACTAACCCTAAAATATACATAAACCCCCCATCATTTTAGTGATTCTAAAGGGATTATAATAAGGGGGTCTTTGCGTGCTTTCTAGACTATATAATCCATTCAGAATTTTAATAAAAGTTGACACATAACGGTAACTGATATGTTTAGCCTTTGGCTTAACTACGTTTTTGTGGCAAGCAGGGCAGGGCCGAGAGCCATGAGAGAATGGCACGAGGCCGGTGGCTTGATTTATAATGAGTGTCTATGAGGGGCTGTTGCTTTTACTTTCGTTTCGTGTTTGGTTATTGATTAAACTGTTTAAATGTTTGCCGATTACTAACCTCGTTAGAGTTATCAAACGGCTAATAATGTGTGGCTAACACAAACCATGTTCCCGTTCGCCATCTCAGAGTCAGACAGCTGACTTCTAACAATCAGCATCCCTAGAAATAATAGGTGTGTTCGACTTGAAGCAGCGCTGCGCTATGGAAGCTTGTTTCAGCCACTGAATAAAAAATAAAAAAAGGTAATTGTGACTTTTTATCTCACAATTCTGACTTTTTCTCGCAATTATGAGATTAAACCAATTTTGACTTTTTTTTTCTCTCACAATTGAGTGGTATAAAGCCACAATTGCGAGTTATAAAGTCAGAATTGTGAGATATGAACTTGCAATTCTGAGAAAAAAAGTGGAATAAAAATTTTAAAAGGTAATTGCGAGTTTCTCACAATTCTGACTTTTTTCTTGCAATTACAACAATAAATCTCGCAATTCTGACTTTTTTTCCTCACAATTGCGTGATAAAGACGCAATTGCAAGTTATAAAGTCAGAATTGTGAGATATAAACTTGCAATTCTGAGAAAAAAAGTCAGTCTTTTTCCCCTCAGAATTGGACTTTCTAACTCACAATATTTGAGTTTATATCTCACAATTGCGAGAAAAAAATTATAAGTTAAAAGTTAGAATAGCGAGTTTATATCCCTCAATTCTGACTTTTTGACTCGCAATTGTGAGAAACTCACAATTCTGACTTTTTCCTAGCAATTGCGAGCTTATATCTTGCAATTCTGACATTATAACAAGTCACAATTATCTATTACAATTTTTTATTCTGTGGTGGAAACAAGCTTCCATACTGTGCAAAACAATGAGATCAAAGTACCGCGAGAGCTATTCGAAAGCATATGGTGCCGTCTGCTCTGTAATCACTCTCGCGATACTTGGATGTCATAGACCGATCGGTCTACAGCACCGAGTCAATTTGAACACACCTATGATAGAAAAATCCCCGCCCCACACATTGACGGGATTGGTTACAGAGGGGCAGTTTCATACTGCATATTTTATACTGTCTTTGGTACACTGCCGTTTTAAAATACTCAGTATTGGTGTTGACTGATGAATTTGCGGATGGTTTGTCTTAAAGCATATTAAAAACACCACATAGACATGTAAACATTAAAAACTTGATTTTCACCACAGGGGGTCTAACCAATTTAAAAATAATTTCCTTTATTTTTATTATTCATTGTAAAAAAAAAAGAAAAAAAAAAGAATATATAATAATATATATATATATATATATATATATATATATATATATATATATATATATATATTCTTGATATGATCCTTCAATAAAAAATATTTATCTCACAAAGGATATAAAGAACATTAGAATTTTACCATTGCTTGGTGGTTTTGACATCAGCTTCTTACAAGTACTGTCATTGTCACATCTGAATTTCATCTCACTCTGAAGAGTTACATAGACAAACACATGAACACACACACAGACAAGAATCAATGAAATTAGTGTACATTAACCGTGACAGATTTCAGTAGGCTACTTAAAAAAAACGGTAGTTCAAAGCAGTTTCCTCACTCACCTCTGGACAGTTTCCTTGAACTTGGTTCTCTGTCGTGATGAGCTTTGTTATGACGCAGAAAACCGACGCCCCCTGGTGGACACATGCACACACAGACATTGTGTAAAAAAGACATGCTGTATAATTTGTTTTTATTTACAATTACTATAAACTAACCCACACCCTTAATGAGCTTTTTTAGAATGTAAAATAGTATAAAGTATTTACTGTTTTTATGAATAGATTTTCCATGTAAGAACATCCCCAACAAGGAAAGTTCTCAGAACTTTGTCCAAGGTTCTCTCAAAGTTATGAGCAAGTATTCTTTCAGTAATGTTAATAGAATGTCCTTTCAGAGTTAACCTGTCACCCTAAAAACAAAAATAAGTCATAATTTACTCACCCTAACGTTGATATAGCCTAATGCCCTATGCCCTTCTTTCTTTTTCGGACCACAAAAGGCCATTTTGTTTTTAAAATGACCCACCTGCGCTTGTCCATAACGTCTTGAGACTTGTGACAGTGAATATTTGTATTATCTTGGGAATGTTTGTTTCGGTCTTCACCGGCACTGCACTGGCTGGTTCGGCTCTGCTCGCTCTCCCACTGCGTATACAGTTTTTTGGACGTAGGACTTGTTCAGCAAACACAGTTTTTCACTTTGACTTGATAGACTGACTGAGCACAATTAAATATGTTTGTGAATATACATTTTTAATTTTAGGTGAAGACCTCAAGACAGCTAGTAGCCTACAATGCATCTTTTTGCATGGGGATAATTATTTGGAAGTCATTTATTGAGCCAATATGTAATTGTCAGCTTCCACAATTTTCAAAATATTTTTTTACAGTGTATAATGGGAGTGATTGGTCAGCATTGGTCATGAATTATGAAAGCTTGTTTCCGCCACAGAATAAAATTTTTATCTCAAAATTCAGACTTTTATCTCATAATTGCGTGCGTGATATAGGCTAGGCCTAAAGTCACAATTGCGAGTTATAAAGTCAGAATTTTGTGATATAAAGTCGCAATTGTGTTATGAAGTCAGAATTGTGATATATTGTCACATTTTGAGTTCTGTTAATGTTTAAGTTTCTCATAAGTCTTCTAATCTGTTAATTACTTAAGTTCTCCTTCATTCTCTCCCTGTTTGTTTCTATGGACTGATTGTGTTAGTTGAGTTCAGGTTTGTTTGGTTAATCAGTCTAATTAGTTCCGCTTGTTTTTCTGTGTATTTAAGTCTGAGTTTCGTGCTGTCTAGTCGTCTGTCATCATTGCTGTATAGCATGGTTGTCCTAAGTATCTTTCGTATCTCTGTAAGTTTGAGTTTATGATTAATAAAGACTGCTGCATATAGATCCTGTTTCCCCTTTGCTGCAACCAGACCTGTGACAGAAATAAACTCGCAATTGTGACTTTTTTCCCTCAGAATTTCATGTTTATATCTCGCAATTCTGACTTAACTCTCAATTGCGAGAAAAAAAGTCTGAATTGCGAGTTTATTTCTCGCAATTCTGACTTTATAACACGCCATTGTGACTTTATATTTCGCAATTCTGACTTTATAACACGCAATTGCGAAATTATATCATGCAATTCTGACTATATCTTGCAATTCTGAAAAATAAAGTCAGAATTGCGAGATGTAAACTCGCAATGGTGAGATAAAAAGTCGCAATTATCTTTTAAAAGGTTTTTATTCTGTGGCAGAAACAAGCTTCCATAGTGAATAGTGTCCAGGATCAAGCTTTGAAAGATGCAAACGTATCACAGAATGGTCAAATGCGTAACGTGTCGTATATTCCTAGTGTTCTGGAGGTAATGTATTTAAACAAAATCCTGACATTGGCCAATGGTCTTCTGTGATTGTGCTGCAGTTCACTCCGACTCGGCCAGAAAAAGTGCAAAGTTGTGAGAAATCAACACTAAACGACTTCACTGGACCATTCTGTGATAATTTTGCATCTTTTTTAAAGTTTAATGGTGGTCAAGACTAATTCGACTAATTGGTTCCCTTAAGATGCTCCTTTGGTCTTTTATAGTGGGATTTAAGGTGTAAGGGGTCTAAGATTAGACAGTTTGGAATGTGAATGTGTGCAGTTTGCATGGTAAACCAATGGTCTCATGGTATCAAGTTATGTTTACCACAGGCTTTATTTTACTCATAAATTCAAAACCCGTAGGAAAATCTAGAGGGAACCAGTGAAGAATTAGTCTTCCGGGTTCTGAAGTCATCCCTGCGCCACTCTATTCACTGCCAATATTTATACGAGCGCAAGCGGGACAAGTTTTTTATTTAATTTCTTTGTGGCCCGAAAAGAAAGAAGGGCATACAGCATTAGAACAACACCAGAGTGAGTAAATTATGACTTTGGTTTTCTCAAAACATTAACACAAAAACATTTACAAATCACTTTTTTTCTGAAACATTTTAGTTAAGACATTTTAGCATTTTAAAATCTTAGTACTTGTTTCCGAATATTCAGAGAACATTAAATAATATTCCCTTAAAGGGATAGTTCACCCAAATATTTAAATTCTGTCATTAATTACCTGCATGTCGTTCCAAACCCGTAAGACTTTCGTTAATCTTCTAACACAAATCAAGATCTTTTTGATTAAATCTGAGAGATTTCTGTCCCTCCATTGACAGCTACACAACTACCACCTTAATGCTTCAAAAAGATACTAATTGTGCGGTTTAGTACAAATTTTCTGAAGAGACTCGATCACTTCACATAATGAACAGATTTAATTTAGGCTTTTATTCACATATAAACATTGATCAGCGAACATAAACAGAAGCTCAACTGAACCTGCGAGAATAAACTGCTTGTGGAAGCTCAAAGGTGCTGCGTAACACGAGAACAAACCTTATTGGTTCTTGCAGAATCGTAAACGTGCTGCGTAACACGAGAATGAACCTCATTGGTTCTTGCAGAATCTCAAACGTGCTGCGTAACACGAGAATGAACCTCATTGGTTCTTGCAGAATCGTAAACGTGCTGCGTAACACGAGAACAAACCTTATTGGTTCTTGCAGAATCGTAAACGTGCTGCGTAACACGAGAATGAACCTCATTGGTTCTTGCAGAATCGTAAACGTGCTGCGTAACACGAGAATGAACCTCATTGGTTCTTGCAGAATCGTAAACGTGCTGCGTAACACGAGAATGAACCTCATTGGTTCTTGCAGAATCGTAAACGTGCTGCGTAACACGAGAATGAACCTCATTGGTTCTTGCAGAATCGTAAACGTGCTGCGTAACACGAGAATGAACCTCATTGGTTCTTGCAGAATCGTAAACGTGCTGCGTAACACGAGAATGAACCTCATTGGTTCTTGCAGAATCTCAAACGTGCTGCGTAACACGAGAATGAACCTCATTGGTTCTCGCACATCAAGCGAACATGCTTGATCTTCCGTTTACCACAACCAATATGTGAGTTGATGAATGTGTATCTGAATAGAAGACTAAACTCAATCTGTTCATCATATAAAGTAATCTGGTCTCTTCAGAAAATTTGGACTAAACCCGCTCAATTAATATGGATTAGTTTTACGATATCTTTATAGACTTTTTGAAGCGTTAAAGTGGTAGTTGTGTAGCTGTCTAAAGAGGGCCACAAAGGTCTCAGATTTCCTATAAAAGATCTTAATTGGTGTTCTGAAGATGAACACAAGTCTTACAGGCTTGGAATGACACCAGGGTAAGTAATTAATGACAGAATTTTCATTTTTGAGTGAACAATCCCTTTAATGTTTGGAAAATGATCAATTGTTCGCAAAAAAAGAAAAAGGTTTTTAAAATGCTTAAACAGGACATTTTGAACGCTCAGAGAACATTTACAAATAATGTTTTCATAACTTAATGAGAACATTAGCAAAACATTCTTAGAACTTTTTTTTTTTTTTTTTTGCTGGGTCCTCACATGTCTCCTAAGGGAGATTTTGTTAGATTTAATTATGTTTACAATTTTGACATCAAACTGTAACACACATAACATGCTATGTTACAGACACACACACTTGTAATACAAATTGGTCACAAAAGTATACATATTATTTTAAGTATTCTAAAACTTGAGATTTACTTGAGTTGGTGTGACATAATCGGCTACATCCATGATCCGGTTGTTATACTCTCCGAAACCTTTCACTTTAGTCATTACCGATGACTCGATAGATGTGTCTCGCACTTGATATGCTTTCTCATACAAAAACACCCAGCTGAGGGAGGGGGAGAGCGGGAGATAGAGAGTTAGGAAAACAGGAAATACAGAGCAATTTTTGCTTTCTTTATGTAAAATGCTGACAAATATATATATGAAAAAACTGCATGTAAAATGTAAGATTTTCATGCACTTATATACCAAGAACAACATTTTTTAGTCTCATGCAACTGTGTTGTACATCAATTATGTCAGCAAGTCGAAAGACTAAAAACAAGTAATTTAACTGTCCAAAAATAATTATTCAAATTAACTGTAATATATTTCAATCAGTCTTTATTAATCTTTGTTAATGTTAGTTAATTATAATACACCTGTTTGTTGTTAGTTCATGTTAGCACAGGTCCATGAAATAGGCTAATAAGAACAGATGCAACTTTTGATTTTTAATAACGTATTTGTAAATGTTGAAATTACATTAAGGCGAATAAATACTTAATACATTTTTAATTAATTTTAAAAACACAAACATGTTGTTTTTTGTTTTTGTTTTTTTGGGCACAAGTTTAAATCTCGCTACCATTGTACAAATGAGTCGGAACACTCACCCGATGAAGTACGTTATGATGAGGAGTTGGACAACACGGTTGATGACGCCGATGGTCAAGCTCTTTACCACCACGGACTTGGTCGTCTCATAGGTAAAGAAATCTGTTATGCAGTTCCACATTTTTTCAGAACACTGCTGCATTCACAAAAAATACACTTCAAGTGTATCAACGTATTTGCATGAATGTTTAGTTAATCCCGGTGATAATTCTGTCCAAATGCTTTATCCTGCGTTTTGTCAATAAAAGTCAAAAAACCTCTTCAGTAATCTTCCTTATTTGTTTCCCTGATAAAAAGTCTCCACATCTTGAGATCAGATGCTTTCACAGAATATTTCTCTTCCTCCAAGTCCCTCCCTCTCTCCTCCCTCTTTTCTTTTTCTTCGTCCTTCAATTATTCTGTCTGTTATATAAAATTTACATTTGACATTCTTAGTAGATGTTATAGTACTAACCACTAGATGTTTAGTGTCAGAGAGGTCTGTAATAGCTAAATCTTGATGACTGACGCACATTATATCATGTCACCATGAAAGCTCTGTGCAGTAGTAAAAAGCGTCTCATTAGAGTAGCAAAAGATTACATCTTTGCGATCTTTTCCGAGATGATGGACCGTATAGTCATTTACAATATCAGTAAGTTATCTAAACTCTCATGTTCTAATGAGATTGACTAGATGGTTTTTACATTTATGCATTGACAGACAATTTTATACTTGGAGGCCCAGAATCCCTAATGTTGTTTGTGTAAAATATAATATGAATAATATTATCAGAAATAATATTAGTTGTATTAATTTAAAATAGAATTTATAATATTAATAATATTAGTTTCTTTTTTTACTAATGCTATATAAATGTTTTTATTAACCTTTACGCTTTTACCATTCAAAGGTTATTAGTAGTTTTTAACGTTGTAACATCTGCTCACAAATATTGCATTTATTTAATCAAAATAACAATAAAAACAGCAATGACAATTAATAATATTTATATAAGAAAATTAAATAACTTTCGTAACTATTTTACAATTTTAAAATGCAATTTATTCCTGCAATGGCAAAGCTGAATTTTCAGCAGCCATAGTGTCACATGATCCTGATTAACTAATTAATATCAATACTGAAAACAGTTGTGCCACTTAATATTTTTGTGGAAAACATGATAAAGTCCCTTTTGATTGCTGAATAAAAGTATTTATTTATTTCCCAAAATTAAAGCAAAACAAAAACAAACCTTTGGCAAGCTGAAATTTATATTTATTTATTCTATATTATAATTTATACTTCAATTTAAATATCAGTCATTAACACTGAAGCGTCCAGGTGGACGAGAGTGCCAGTCTACCAGTAACTCCAATCTCAATTATGCAAAATTTAGGCTGCATCCCACAATCAGCACTAACACATAAACACTTTAACCACAACTAAGAGGCAACATTTCTTGAAAGGGCCGAGAGTGGAAACATTAACCTGTGGTTCTCTCTCTCTCTCTATAAGTTCAATACATCTGGGACTTGCTTCCCCACAAAAACACACACAATGAAGGAGTAACGCATGACAGAGGACCAAATCGAATGAGAGGGAGCAGAGTGGGGCTATGCTCATGCACTGTTGGAGTATATGAAGATGTCTATCAGTCAAGGATAATGTTAAGTGTTAGATGTCTCATGCTGATTTGATTGTCTTGAAACAGGATCTTGAGATGAAGGGAAGGTACAGAGTGAAAAGGGGAGAGAGAGAAAGAGACTGAGGAAAGAGTGAGGAAATGGATGGGACTCAATACAAATTGATGAACAAAGTCATCAATGCGCCAAATGCAATAATGAGCAAAGTGGTTTGAGAGCCATGATTGAGAGAGAGACAAAATTCACAGAAACGTAACAGATATGAATAGGGGGAGTGATAAAAAAAAAAAAGCAGACTAAAGGGAAAGGATAGCACCAGGAAAGAGGAGGGGAGAGATATTGGAATTAACGTTACATGCATAAACCAGAAACCAGCCCTTAGGAAAATTAACCATAGTTTTATTATAGTTAAAGTGTAGTAACCATGTAGTAACCATGTTTTTTGGCGGATTGATTACCATTTGTATAACCACAGTTTTACTACAAAAACCATGGTTAAACTGTGGTTACTGTAGCAAAACCATGGATAAATTGAGGTTACCATGGTTTAACTAGAATATGGTGTTTTGTTTTTATCTGTAGTAAAACCATGGTTAATTTTTGTAAGGGAGAAACAAGATCAAAATAATTGGATAAGTAACACAAATTTTCAGGTTACGACTGTAACCCTAGTTCCCTGATAAGGGAACCTCTGCATGATTGCGTCTGAAGTACGTATGTCCACTAATCCAATGGCGAGAGGGAACGTCACGGGCGGGTGACGTCACGACCAGAAAAGGATTAAAGCACATCAGGGATGACAGGTGTTAGTTTCCATTAGCCGCAGCAAGTCTATCACAGGGATGAAGGAAGTATGGCAGGGCGATGCATCGTCTCGTTCCCTTCTCAGGGAACTAGGGTTATAGTCGTAACCTGAAACGTTCCCTTTCGAGGTAACTCGCTCTGCATCGCTGACGCTTTGGGAACGATAATACCCAAACACTGTACTTACAAGTGCCTGTCTGTGTGAAACTGTGGCACAACTAAGACATAAGCACCTGAGAACCTGGGGCAGCGTCCAGGTCCAGGCTATAAAACCTCACGAATGTGAGTGAGGAAGACCAATCCGCCACATCACAAACCTCTTGAAGGGATACACCCAAAATTAAGGCCTTGGAGGCCGTCATACTCCTGGTAGAATGAGCTCTGACAGCCAAAGGTGACCAGAGACCTCGTAAGCAAGAGAGATAGCCTCGACTATCCAATTGTTGACAGTCTGCTTGGAAGCAGGAAGACCTTTCTTAGGTGATCCAAAACAGACAAACAGCTGATCCGAATTCCGCCACAGGGGCAGCTCTGTGGATATATGTATCCAGCGCTCTTACTGGACAGACAAGGTTCAGCTTTTACTGGTCCTGATCTCTGAAAGGAGGACGGCAGAAGGCTTGCAAAACCATAAGCCGTGGTACATTGGTCGGCACCATAGGGGCATAGCCCGGTTTTGGGTAAAGAAATGCCTTGACCATCCCGAAGTCAAGGCAAGTGGGGGATAAGGCCTGAAGATCTCCTACTCTTTGAAGAGAAGAAATAGCTAGAAGGAAAACTGTTTTTAACGTCAGAAATTTTTCTGAAACCGTATCAAGGGGCTCGAATGGAGCCACAGATAAGCCTTCTAAAACAATAGCCAGGTCCCAAGCAGGAACCCTGGTTCGAATTGCAGGCTTCAGCTTCAAAGTACCACGAAGGAAACAAGTTATTAGAGGGTTCCTCCTCCCCTAAGAGGCAAGGTAAGCCACTATGGCTGCCAAATAAACCTTTAAAGTAGAAGGGGATAGCCCTTCTACTTCGGGGCGTAAAGTTTCCTTGTGGGCGGAGCTCTGGAGTGAAGTATGGTCTCTACAACCTCGGTTGAGAGACCAGCGTCTATGAGTTGGGCCCCCTCAGAGGCCAAATCCACAGGTTCCATATTTCCGGGCGGGGGTGAAAATTAGCTCCTCCCGCCTGAGACAGCAGAATCTCCAAGGGAGACCCGCCGAGGAGTTATTTGGATTTAAACATGTCAGCCAAATCAATAAATCTAAGAATCCCTGACGAGACGCACCCCTACTTCGGTAGTTTTAGTGTTTTCATGTTTTATCACAGATTCAGAAAATGTCTTTACCTGCAGTAGCTAGTGCTTTTTCGCATGTTTGATTTGGCTGTATGTTCATATTCGCTTATTTCAGCGTTCTGTCTGTTTTGTTTTGTTGTACGAGTTAGAAACCGCCCTAAATGATGCACCGTTGTGAGTAAATAAACTCAGACCTTTTTGCTATCCTTTTTGACCAATTCATGGAAAAGAACTGACTCAGGTGATTCATTCAAGAATTAGGGTCCAGTTATATAAACACAGACTGTAGTAGTCTGATCAAACAGCAGATAGCAAAGAGATATCCAGTCTTACTTTTCATTCTCAAAAAAGACCAAACTCAATCCAAAGTTTTTATGCAACTGATTAAATAAAAGTGTGATGGATTTTTTAATTAATCATAACTAACATTAATTTTTCTTGCAGAAACAACAATGTACTAAGACGTTCTGTACTTTGGCTCAAAACTCATGACTTTGGTTGTGCGTGTAAAAATAACAAATATGGGAAATGAAACTAGACCGGTGTCTAAACTTGAAACCAAAAACAGAGTTTGGTTCTACCTGGTAACAGAAGGCTTTGTCTATGAAAACCAATCAAATTATCATGTCATTTTGCCATACCCCTTATTCTATAAAAAATGTTGTGCTTTGTGCTTTCTGTTTGAGGTCTCTGTGAAAGTTTTAACGCAGTCTTTTAGTGCTGCTTTCAGAGCGGTCACGTCCGTAACGGAGAACTGTCACGTAACATTGTTTTTTCCTCATAAATGCGAACACGAAAAATAAAATAAAATGAATATTTTATCTTCTGTGGAGAGCCAACCCTTCTTCGTCTGGTGGGTAGTACTTTTGGTTTGCGCAGTGTAATACACATAATTACAAAAAAAGATGTTGTGTCACGTCCGTAATAAATATAGAACGCATGTGTAGACTGATATTTTTCTAATGTCTGGACTCCTTTATTAAAGGTGCTCTAAGCGATGTCATGCGTTTTTTAGGCCAAAACATTTTTTGTCACATCCAGCAAACATCTCCTCACTATCCGCTAGCTGCCGGTCCCCTGAACACACTGTAAAAAATGCGGTCTCTGTAGACAGCCCAGGCTCCACAAACGGCAAGAAAAACAAACTGGCCCAGCCTTGGCCACGAAACATAACAAACAGTGTTCCAGCCAATAACCGACAAGAATGACTTGGGGTTGGGGGGTTAGTGCGCGTGCACATGAAGGGGGGTGTGTGTGAGGGGAGTGGAGGAGAGAGAAGCATCTAGAGGGAAGTTAGCTAGAGGAGAGATGTCCTAGACAACGACTAACGTTAAAATGGTATAAATATTCTTGAGAATTTTGATATGGCCGACACACGACTAAAGAGACGACGTTCCGATGAACAAATAACAAAGAATAGGGAAAAGGAGAAGGAACGCAAAGTCCCGAATTTACATCGGAAAAGCGTTCAAAAGGTGGCGAGAACTCCGCCGGCAGAAGGGCTTTCAATCCGACATTCGTGTGGCTCTGTTTTTGCTGGACAGGTGGGTAAATCCAGTTTGGTTTTTCTAAATGGTTCATGACTGTTTCAAGAAGCAGAGGAGGGACACTAGGCCCGAGAACCAAATCTGGCTTGGCCAGTATGGTGCTACTAGCAGTAGACTTATTCCGTCCCATGAGACTTTCTCTAGAACTCCTGGGAGCAGAGCAATTGGGGGAAAAGCATACAGGCGTAACCTCGGCCACGTCTGTACCATAGTGTCCAGCCCCAGGGGCTGCTCCACCGCCTCAGGGTGAATTCTCCATTCCCCTGGCCTCAGCCCCTGTCTCGACAGGATGTCTTCTCCAATGTTTTGGTACCCCGAGATGTATACTGCTCTCAGGGAGATCATCTTTACTAGGGACCACAGGAGGATCTGATGCGCCAGTTTGCATTAGGACATACAGAAGTCGATGAACAAATAACAAAGAATAGGGAAAAGGAGAAGGAACGCAAAGTCCCGAATTTACATCTGAAAAGCGTTCAAAAGGTGGCGAGAATAAGGCGAGAATGGAGAAGGGCTTCCAATCCAACATTCGGGTGGCTCTGTTTTTGCTGGACAGGTGGGTAAATCCAGTTTGGTTTTTCTAAATGGTTCATGACTGTTTCAAGAAGCACGGTTTTGTTTGACAATACTTCGAACGTCAACAAGAAGTGAAGTCACCCAACATCGCTTAGAGCACCTTTAAGGGAGTATGGATATATAACGTTTCAATATATTGGTATTAAATGCATTTTCTGAGAATTTATATTTCAAGTTTTGACTGCAGACGTAATGTCCATAACGCTGGAATTTTTAAAGAATTTATCCTCAACTAGTTTTGTGGTGTAGGTCTACGTATTTTAGAATGTTAACTTCAAATAATATTAATATTTATTTAAAGATGTGGTAGCATTGGATCTGGACGGGAAGGATAACTCTGGGAGTTGGAAGGGGTGTGTCGCGATTCTGCCTTCTCACACCGCGACACAGGTTCGTGGATCTGAGTGTTGCCATTTCGGTTTTATATAGGAGAGGAGGAGAGAGACAGACAGGAAGGAAACATTAATGGGTGTCTGTATGTGTTTGTGTGTGAATTCTGGTAGAATTTGATTCATAGAACTGGATTGGTAAAGGTGAGGCACTATGTGCTTGCATATGCCAGCTAGTTGCTCTCACTAGAGGTGTTACCAGCAAATAGTAACCAAAAATTCAAAAGCATTATTGTGTGGGTGGGGTGGTGGGCCCTACAAGACATTGTGCCCAGGGGCCTCTGAATTCTTAATCCGGGCCTGCTTACTACCAAGTGATAGTGTGGATCGCGTTAAGAACACTAGAGACCTTATTCCCAAGTGATAGTGCTCGATAGGGGGCGAGACGTCGTTCGACTCTTTGTAAGATTCTAGGCGCGGTTAGATTGCGGCTTAGGCGTCAACTCGCGCTTTCAGAGGTAACTCAACTGAGTATACTATTTTCAGGACACCAGGTTCAACCTAAGTCAGGTGTGTAGGGGAAAAATCTACCACAAAAGTCATATGACTCATTCTTAATAATAATAACAAAATATATATATGTTTAATAGTTTAAGCAATTTATGAATGCAATAGGCCTCAGACATCACTTCTAATTCTTTCTAAACAACAGAAAATGCGATACGTGTCATGATAGAAACGTTGTGAGTAAATGTTGAAATGTTGAAAAAAGGCATTGATTTAATGATTCCCAAGTGAAATTAGCTTGGAAATTTGCTCCCACAAAAAGGTGCCGCCCTTGGTAGTCGCCTAATGGGTTGTCTGACCATTAATCAATTTGTTGTTTTCTTTTTACTCAGTAACATACAATACACTTCCCAGAATGAAATTAAATCCTTTTACTGGCTCTACAAACACATTATCTTAAAAACCCACAATATTTCCGCTTACATTTCAGAGGATGATGAGCATGAGCACGTGGATGAGAAAATGGTTGTTGTTTTCATGATATGTCATAAATGAATATGATTACTTAGATAATTATTAGAAAAATTTCTTAACAATTCAATATTTTTCAAATGTAGATTATTTAATGCATCAACAAACGTGCACAATTAGTAATGTGTGCGCTAAACAACATTTCAAAATACTGTATAAAATAAATGTTGAGCTCGGATCAAAATCAAATATGTTTCAAGATGAATACAAATGTAAAAATATTTTACATTTAAGGTATTTTTGTCTTTCATAACTGTCATTGAATGCAAATACATATAGAGAAAGCTCTCAATAGATGTGTCAAAGATGCAGTTTCTATTCTGTTTGGAAAGCAGCACTGTAAAATATCTCTGTACAAACAGATAAACATAGTGATCAGAACAAGTACAGGACAAGATAAAATGATAACACTCTCATTTAAAGGAATAGTTTACCCTTGTGTTGTTCAAAACATGTATGAAATGCCAATTCTGATTCACGAAAACCTATTTATGAACTGGATCAACCGATTTATTGAAAATAGGTCAAAAGAATGATTTGTTCATAAATAAGACATTACTTCTTCTCTCCTGAATGAGCCAAAGCTAGGGTGAATTCAGTGAACAACATTTTCACTGTTCCTCACACAAAACTATTGTATAGCTCTGCAAGACTTGGAATATAATGTTCTGGTTATATGGGCGACCTTTATTATGCTTTTATGGCGTCTTTGCATCTTTGAAAGCTCCAGTCTTCATTCAGGAAGAAAAAGTCATACAGGTTTAAAATGACATAAGGGTCAGTAAATTACAGCATTTACATTTTTTGGTGAGCTATTCCACTGAAGTCAACAATACCAAAGGTAAAGATAGCTGCAAGCAGCAATATTCGGAGCCAAGCTCAAAGAAGACGAAAATACATGCCAACATGGCTGGGAGTGTCAGACAAACAGCAGCAAGGAGCAATTAAAGACATTTTAAGATGATTTTAGGCAAATAGCTGAACATATAAAGTCACTAATAATATTATTTAGCAGTTTATGACTTTCGACCAATAGGTGGCGCAATTACGAAATTGATGTGGTGTGGTCAGAGTGAGGTGACAATGACACATACAAAGTCTGGTGTCAATATGTCAAGGCAATACAGAGATAAAGCCTGAATAGTCATTTTGGCATCATACCCTTAACTTTGCTGCTGCGATATACAAAAATGTTTTCGTCTATTGACATGAAATCCGAAAAATTAACATTTTGTCGGCATGGTCTGGAGATGATACGATTTGATTTGGGTGAAAATCGGACAAACGGTCTAGGAGAAGTTAGAAAAAGTAGGTTTTAAAATATAATAAAAATGGCGGACAGGAAGTTTAGCTGACTATGGCAAAATTGGTATCTATGTTTTCGGCATAAATATATTTTGCTACTAGCCCTTACGGTTCAAAAGTTATGAGCATAAACATGAGTGAAACTTTGGACAGTTGGTGGCGCTAGAGGGATTGAGTTAGAGACTCCAAATTTACTATGGTGACTGTTCATACTGTCCTCTATCAGTGTGCCAAATTTCATAACTTTCCCGCAAGCGGTTCTATGGGCTGCCATAGACTTCCATACGGAAGAAGAAGAAACGGAACAAGAAGAAGAATAAGAACGCCAACGATTTCAAGAGGTGCCTATGCACTTTCAGTGCTTGGCCCCTAAATACACAAGTGTTTTTGAATGCATGTACTATCAGGATTTCATCAGGTCATGTACACTGAAATGATGAAAGAAGTATAAGAAAGGTTTTTTTTTCCACTCCCCGTTTATGTCTTTCATTAGTGTCTTTCAGTCTGAGCCGGACTCCTCAGAGCTTGGCGGTGTGCTGACCGCTTCCTCTTCATCATCAGACCCCTGTATAAAAAGTAGTAGGAACAGTGAATGACAGGGAGACAATGAATACAGTGAATACATTTTCCCCCTAACACCCACTGGTATAAGATCAAATCTAAAAAAGGACAATAAAATCTATAAAATTATAAATTCAAAAAAGTGTCAGGAATTCTGGATGCATAAACCAGGCACAGCATAAATCAGAATATGGATGGGACCAAATTTAGAATTGATCATAGCAGAGAAGAGAGCATCAAAGCAGTCATCAAAAACAAATGACAACAACAAAAAATCAGTGTCACAGATAAATCAAAACAAATTGTACAATTGGACACAGAGAGACACATATTTGTTTCATATTATACAAAATGTAAATTAATCATTTTATTTTAATAGCTTACTAAATTTAGAATTAACAATGAATGAATTTAGAATTTTTAATATTTTTTATTTATTTATTAAATTGGTAACGCTTTACAATAATGTTCCATTTGTTACCATTAGTTAACTATGTTAGTTATGAAGTAATGAAGAACACTTCAAAAGCATTTATTAATCTAAGTTTGTTCATTTTAACATTTACTAATACATGATTAAAATCAAAAGTATTATCTGTTTAAATTATTTAAGGTATCTGAGCTAACATGAACTAACAATAAACAGTTGCATTTTTATGAACTAAAGTTAACAGATGAATAAATACTATACCATAGCTCATTGTAAGTTAATGTTAGCTACTACATTAACCAATGCTAACTAATGGAACCTCATTGTAAAGTTTTACTATTAACAGTCATACTGCTCTATTTTTTTTATTCTTCTTGAGGTAAATCTTGAAATAATGCATTAGTTTTGTTGCTAAAAATTGGACAGAATTTGCTTTGCTTTATTTTTTATTCAACAGCTCATAGTAACATGAAACGTGACTGAATTTTTTTTTATGGCTTGATACTTTGTTATTTGCTGTTTGTAGGACTTTTTTTAGTTTGTAGTTTATATACATATACATACACATATATACTGTATATATATTTTTTTTATATATATATTTATATATACTTTGATGTTGTTTGACAACCTTACTTCTCAGGATGTGATGTACATAATATGATGTACATAATTCTGAACTATAAAGTTACCCACCTTCTAAACGATGTACTATGTTACGCTGTTGCTGTAACTACGTTGTTGTGTGAAACTGTTTCCATTGCATAGACAATTTTGTTAAGTGTGTGTTAGTGTTACCTTGCGCTTCCGTCCCTTCCCTCTTTCTGACTCTGATGAGCTCTCTTCACTGGATATGAACTCTCGACTCTTAAAGCTGTCGTTGCCTGTTGCTCGTTCCTTCTCTTTCTCCTTCCCCCCACCTGACTTCTTTTTCTTCTTTTCTTCATTCTTCCCTCCTTTCTTTTTCCTCTCCCTTCAGGAATAAAATGTGGGAAAAGAGTGAGACATAGCCAATTATTAATGCTGACATCATCGTTTGGAACAATGGTGATTGCGAGTTAGTAAATGACAGAATGTTCATTTTTGGCTGAAGTAGTAAGCCGCAGGACTAGGCTATTTGAATATTTTGAGTACTTTTTTGAGCTGCTTGAGGATCCTCCACCACTCTCCTTGTACTCTCTCATCGCTCGCTCATAGTCTTTCTTTGCTTCCTCTGCTTTTCCTTCCCACTCCTGGTGGAAAGAACAAGACAGGTATCAGTTCAAGTTTAAAGTATACCAAGACAGTTAGATGGAGAAAACAATCTGAGGCATTAAAGGGATCGTTCACACAAAAATGAAAATCAGCCCATGATTGAAAGAAGAAAGTCATATACGCCAAGGATGACTTGAGGGCGAGTAAATCATGGGCTAATTTTCATTTTTGGATGAACTATCCTTTTAACATTGTGGAAGGTCCAAGTGAATATGGTAGAGAGTCACCTCTTTCTTGTCTTTGCTGATTTGTTTCCACATTTCCCCAGCTTTTTTCGAGATCTCTGTGACAGAGATGCCTGGGTTCTCTGATTTAATGCGGTCTCTGCTAGAGTTCAACCAGAGCATGTAGGCACTCATTGGCCTCTTGGGGGCGTTAACATCCTTTGCCTTTTTCTACACACAAGAACACACAAAGTAGCACTGAATTTGTAAGTACTTGTACTGCTTGTACTTACAATAAATGCTAGGTTAAGAGTTTTATAGAAACCCTAACGGTCACCAACAAATTTTATCGTTCACTCTTCTCTCTTTTCTCACCTCTTTCTTGCGTGGTTTTCTTTCTTTTACAAATTTAGCTTTCTTGGCTGGTTTCTTCTTTCGGTCTTCATCACTGTCCCCGCCATCAGCGCTGCTTTCACTGGCAGAGGCCTTACTGTCGTACCTGACACACACAAATATGACTTTATTAGGTATCAGATTTTTTCATTTTATGAAGAAAGTGTAAGTGTGTATGCCCCCTTAGCGCTAGGGTGTTACGTGTGGTTTTTAGTATCAAATGTCATTAATACTAAGGTACTTTTATAGGTGCTTTTTACTAATTTGTTTGTTAATACTTAAAGTTATGAGTTTGTTCAAGTATGAGCAATAGTAATAGTGATGTTTTCCTCAGCAAGCACCACCAATTAAAGCTGTCGCAAACAGATCAACGCAAAGCCTCTTACTCCTCTGCAATATCATCATCTTCTTCTCCAGGATTAAAAGATTCATCTGGGGGGAGAAAAAAAGTCAATTCAAATGTTAATTTATCTCACACAACACATATTCTGTTCAGCCAAGCCAGTTGTAATTTATGACACCCAAATACAGTTGCAACTAGGTGTGGCTAATATAAACAAATTCTTATCTCAATGCGAGTAATTTTATTTCATGAGAACAATATATAATATATCGCAATATAGTTATTTGTCCTGGAAATAAGGTTGTTTTGATACCAACATTTTAGATACTTCTGACATTTCACAATTTTCTACACCAATTTCGATATCACAGCAAAAACCAATTCTAGCCTAACTAGCATAAGTCATCAAGCTTATAGAAAACAAGTAAACAGTCATTAATAAAATAAGAATGATTGGCTCAGAGAGCTGCCACTCACCACTCTCGCCCTCTGAGTCGTCACTGTCATTGCCCTCCTCACGGATCTTGCCCTCTTCTTTCATGCGCTCCAGATACGCATCATGCTGGTCGTCGTCCGAGTCGCTGTACATGTTGTCATTACCTTTCATACCCTGATAGAATACAAATCAAATTGATATCAATGCAATATCAACATCATGTCATTGCAAAGTTAGTATTTGTAACAAAGCGGACACAGGAAACCCTCTCCAAGCATAGATTTCAAACCCATTCATGTTCCCATCCTCACCGGCCTCTCTCTCTCACACACACACACACATACAGTACTTTCATATAAGCAATCAGTGTTAACTCATTCAAAAGCACGCCCTTGAGCAACGCTGTGTTCATAGCACACAGAATTGGTTAGAACACATGTTTTTTTGTAAAGCGACCACAACATTAAATACAGATTTCAGATGAAATACTCTGTTGCAGTCTTATAATGACGTCTGAGTGATCTTAACACAGCGTTCACTTGGTCAAATCATAAACCAGTGAGCCTTGCCACCTTTTGGTGGATGAGACATCTGCTTTAAGCCTTCAAAGATAAGAGAGAATGCTTTCGACACTCGGGTTGTGATTGTGACACGCAAACAAACACCATGCAAGCAAGTTATTGGAGCACCGACACCAAACCGCAGGATAATACCAACCTTTTTCTACATGAACACAATACAGACATACAGCACAAACACAAAGAGTAGAATAAGTGTCCGTCCACTGTGTGAGGGGTCTATATGGACATGTCAATGCAGATAAAAATTATGTGGTGCTTGATAGGACAGAAAAAGGACTGTAGGTGTACCTCTTTAAAGCCTCTGTTCTTGATGCTTAACTTCTTAGCATTGACGAAGTCAAAGAGTTTCCCATATTCTTCCCTGAAGAAGAAGGTAGAGATAGATTGAACATATAAAAACAAAGAGAGGATGAAGGCTCTTTTAGTGAGTTAAGGTCTGTTCACACCAAGAACGATAACTACAACAATAACTACATTAGCGTCCACAACAATGGACGATTTTTTTTCTAAGAGCACTGTTGTTATGTCATCTGCTGCTTTATAGGTGGAGTAAGCAATTTCTGAGAAACTGTTTCTGTTTGTACATAGTCCTGGTTGTGTAAATAGGAGAAAGAAGTGGATTGGACCAATCAGACTGAGCACCACAATACTCTTGTAGCCAATCAGCAGTAGGGGGTGTATACGCTCGTGATGGGGGAGGAGAGAGAGTGAGCAAGCGGGACACTTGTAGAAAGACTGTAGAGAAAGAGAAGGCTGATATATTACCAAAGAGGAAAAAGGCAGAAGAATATAATTGAAGAAAGGTTACAGTTCGTCACCCAAGTTAATATTGGAAAAGCTTTCCAGCGCTGGAGTTACGTTAGAGAGCCTGAAAACGGACACGAGGTCGCATTTTTCCTGCTCGATACATGAGCAACATTGGTTTTGATATTTTTCCAAGATATGCTGTTTTTGTAATATTAGCTATAGTAATGGGACAATCTGATGTGCCAGCTGTTAGTCATTGTTGCATGTGTTGCATAGCGTGTTTGTTATTTTGGGGGTGGAGAAATGAGGGTAGGAGTGTGTTTGTTTGGGTGTCAATTTCAAATATCAACAGTGTTTCTCAGAAATTGCTTACTACACTTTTAAATGCTCAAGCTCTTTAAAGTTGGGTGGATTCTGATTGGATGTCGATGAATTTATTTATCATTCATCAGCTGGAAATAATCATTCCTCTGTGTCATTATCATTATAGCCGTGGTGTGGACTTACCTATTCATATAAAATTAGAGCGAAAATTATTACACGTTATTGTCATTGGTGTAAATGGGCTGGTGCAGTATTTGTCAATTGAAAAAGTATCTTTAGTATGTTAAATAGGGAAAGCTTGTTTGGTGAGATATGCTTTTCTATTTTAGCTCAATGTGATGTGTTTTAGATTTGAGGCGCAGTATGTTTGTTGTGTGTATCGTTTTTACAAAAAGAACGTACCAGAATGGTTGAAGAATGTGTTAAAGGAATAGTTCACCCAAAGAATGACATTTCTGCCATCATTTACTCACTCTCATGTCAGTCCAAACCTGTATGACTTTCTTCTGTGGAATGATAGATTTTGTATTTTCAGTCATCAGATTCATTTACATTGTGCAACTGAAAACAGTGTCTGTGTGAACCAAATGGCCCACAGTCGTATGGCCCATACAGACAAATGGCCCATAGAAACGGATGGGTGTGAAACCACATTGCTAAAGGTAGATTGTAGTATAGATCGATCTCCTGTGGGAGGTCCTAACAGTTTTCCTTTGTTTGTAGCCCTTTTGTATTCATGTATAAAGTTCTGTCTCAGACACAGAACATTGGGTTAAGATTGTTGAAGGGCGACATGCTAACATCGCTGCTGAAGGACTGCTACACTACAATCCTTCAATAAATTCTTCCCCCAACAAGAACTCTGGTCAAGCTTACTTATTTTATGTATTGGAGAAATCTAATACATTGGCGAGCCACCCAAACGACTGCTCGGCCAAATACACCAAAATCTAACAGGAACAGGAAAATTTGAAAGTGTTTTGGACTTTCATTGCATGGACAAAAACAGAAAGTCAAACAGGTTTTGAACGACATGAGGATGAACTGTTTTCAAGATACTGTTGCTTCTGCCACATTAATGTGATGTGTTGGTGTATTGATTCAGTCATAATATGAGCCCAACTGAAAATACTGTAATGTGACTAAAGTAGCTTTGTTCTTTCCCCTTAACATCTAATGTAGAAGGGGTCAGGTCACTAAAAGAGAGAGGCCCTTTTACTCCAGTATAAGACAAAGCAGAAAGAATCACCACAAAGAGGCAGCATAGACTTTCTATGGCAGATGGGGGTTAAGTGCTCAAGGACATAATGGCAGGAAGTGCCTTAAAGAGGATATTGGACACTGGTCTTTTCATTACTGGTATGGTCTAGTTCCCACAAAGCTATGTTCCCGACAAGTGGACAAGAACAACATTAGGCTTATGGGTACCTCTCGATGCTGCTGAAGGTGTACTGATTGCCCTGCTTGGTCTCAATCTCAAAATCGAAGGAGCGTGTGGTGGTGGTTCCACGGGCGAAGTTAACGCAGGCGATCTCTTCAAAGCGCAGGTGCACCGGGGGCTTGTGCACATAGATAAAACCTCTTTCCAAAGGATACAACAGCCCTGAAGTGGCCTTATATGAACATGTTATACACTGAGCTCCTGAGTGACTACAGAGAAGAGAGGGAGACAAAATTTGTATTGATATTATGTTGAACTACATACAGTAATGTTCAAAACTTTGGGGTCACTAAGATAAAAAAAAAAGAAAAAGAAATTCATTCTTTTTTGCAGCAAATATGCATTTAATTGACCAAAAGTGACAGTAAAGACATTTATAATGTTACAAAAGATTTCTATTTGAATAGTAAAAAAAAAAAGAAACTTTTTATTCATCAGCAAGTTAAAATGATTTCTGAAGGATCATGTGACACTGAACATTGGCGTAATGGCTGCTAAAATTTTTGCTTTGCATCACAGGAATAAATTCAAATATATTAAAATAGAAATCAGATATTTATATAATAATTTTTAATTGAAAAAAATATTTCACAATATTGCCGTTTTTTACAGTATTTTGACCAATTACTGTTAAGAATAAGAAATAAATCAGAAAGATTTGGTTTAATGGCAATGTTTCAGGCATTAAGGAAGGGCCTTTAGTGTATATTTTATTATATTTATGCATTTTCTATAGTCTTTAATGTTTAAAAATATAATTTTAACAATGTGTAAAAGAAGCTATATATTGTTTTGTTAGATAAAACTGTCAACGTAAATTATGATAATTCATACATTTATTTATAAAATAATGTTCATTTTATTTAGTTTTTAAAATATAATATTATTTTATTTTACAGTCATTACTGTAGTAAATTTTGGTATATTATTTATATGTATGGTATATGTGTTTTACCCTTGGAAATTTCCCGGCACTGTGATCTTCCTGTTGACCAGGGCCTTCATGACTCTGCTTACCATCTCATAGAGAGAGCCAGACATGTTTTTATTAAGTTTCCCTTCAAAACGTCTCTCCACCTCTTCCCTGCACAACATAAGAGAGAGAAATAATACTGCTGGATGGCAACACATAGTGAATGAATCAGCAAATAACAGCAGAATTCAATTCAATTGTTCAAGTGAAAAATTCCTTTAACTCCATGTTGCAAGTCCCTGTGATAAGTGTACTGTAATTTGCCTAGGATAAAGCATCTGCTAAATTAAATAGTGTCATCGACCTTGTTGAAGTGAAACAGCTGCTCAGGAAGAGTTCTTTTTTTTGACATAACACTTCACAGAATATAGCTAAACATAACCGCGCACACAAAATGAATTTCTCTTTGGTACCTCCTTTTAGTCTTGGCAGAAAATGTAAACAGTTTATGTCTGACACCCATCACATCCTTCACCGGTCTTACTCATTCTCTGTCTCTCTCTCTCACTCACTCGTTCATGTTGAGAGTGAGGCTGATGTCCTCTTCTTTGGAGAACAGAAGAATGAGAAAATGGTAGCGGGTTTGACCCTGTTTAATGGGCGGGTCCAGACTGATCTGAAAGAGAAGGGAGGTTGCAGGTCTTATATCAGACAATCAGACACACAGCAAAACTAGATTAAAGCCCTCTAATACTAGCCCTAAAGATGGATCAGAGACTGTTTTACAGACTATGATGCCCCACTTACCACAAAGAACATCTGCCTCTGGTCTTTATGAGGCAACAGGAAAAGGCGGAGCACTGTGGTGTACGGGATCTTGTAGTCAAACGTCTTACCATGCAGATGGAGAAATGTCGGATAAATACGGATATCGTACCTAGAGAGAGAGAGAGAAATAAAATCATGTTCTGCCACTGCACTTTTTCTTTTTTTTTAAAGGGAAACCTGAAAAATTGTGAGGTAAATTTCTTGGCGTGTAGGTGTATGTACCTGCCCCTAGGTGTGAGGCACTGCAACTCTCTGAAGATACACACAGCATCTCCTGTGGCCTGGATGACATCTGCTTTGGACAGAACGTTCTGAGCAAATGCCTAAAACAGCAGAGAAGAGAGCTGTGACCTCAATTTGCATTTCAGTTTAAGCTGGCTTTAAGGATGGAAATGTTGTACTTTAGGGTAGGGTTTTTTAAACTGGGATCTGGGGAACCCCAGGGGGCCGCAAAGGAATGAAGAGAGAGAAAAACCCATGTAAAAATATAAAAATAAATGCATAATAATAATAAAAAAAGATTAAACTAGACAAATAATAAAATGATTCAAATACATATTTAAATAAATAAATAGATTCTAAATTATAAATAATACATCTAACAATACATTATTTATCATCTAACAATAGTATGAATTTTCTCTATTTTCTCTATTTTCTCAACTTGTAATATTTGCTTAAATGAGATCATTGTTTCTGCCTAAATTATTACATAATATTAGCTAACTGGTTGATTTATATTATCTTAGAACTGTATATTTTTGACATATGGACATTACTTTGACACAGTCATGTCTGAAAACAGATCACTCTAAATTGTAATGTACAAACATGCATTTTTCTGTAAAGCTGCTTTGAAACATAAAAGAAAACTACATTTTTTCCAAATAATATTTTACACATATTCATTTTTTACAGTATAAATTGGGGTTTTCTACACAAAAATGTATAGCTGTCTTTAAGGATTGTGGTACCTTGCATGAGGATGATCATATTTGGGGGTCCCTCATGGCATCTAAAAGATTGAAACCCTTTGTTTAGGGGGCATGTTATGATTGTTGCTTGGTAAACTACGCCATCTGCTGGTCAGTGTTAGGTAGGGGTGGACACACACACACACACACACACACACACACACACACACACACACACACACACACCCGCACACACACACACACACCCACACACCCACACACCCACACACACTTACCTCCACAGGGTCTGAACCCTCATCTCCTGTGCTGGGGGGGACGTAGAATCGCACCTCCATGAGGGATACCTCTGTGTCATCATTCTGATGAAACTCCACAGTGACCTCATTCTTTCCCGTTGCACACTGGGAAACACTTGAGAGTGGAATCTCAAATGCAGGACTGTCATTCACCTCAAATGAAAGCAACGGCCCTGAAAAGCCACAGAGGGGCAAAGTGTTTAATACCTTGAAATGGCAATAAAAATACATTTTCAAGCTGAGTGTATTAAAAATGCAATGCTGGAACATGCGATTGGTTTCGATTTTAACAGTTTTTTCATTATTTATAGCAGACGACTGATATCGATTTTTTGGATATATGATATCACAGAAATGTATTTAAAGATTGCAAATAACACATGTAAAAAAACTGCTGTAATGAGATTTATATTTATTTTAAATAATATTTACTAAATAAAACACAAATAATTTGGAAATTAATTAATCAATATGAAAAAATAATAACCTGTAAAATAAAAAGATGTATACTTTACTTAGCTAGTGCATGATTCTGTAATCCTATTATATATATATTTTTTTACAAACAAAGAAATTGTAAAACAAATAATAAAAAGGAAGTAAACACTGTAACCAACAGTGCACTCAGTCAAAAGGTAAGTCTGTGTGCACTGGGAATCATATTTTCTCAAATAAAGACCAGGTAGCACTAATGACAAAGTACACAGTGAATATGACAGCGGCTAAATGAATATTGCACAGCATATTTTGAAATCAAGGATTTAAAGTTGGTGTATGAGAAAGTATCATAGTATTTGCTTATCATACTGTAGTATTTCGCTAATAATACATTAATAACACTGTAATACTTTTTATGTACCATTTACTTTCTTTGTTTAACAGTTCTAATAATCTATTAGACAGAACTGTTAAACAAACAAAGTAAACTAATGAAAGTCCTGCTTTTCAATTTTCATAAAGAAAAACTTATCGGCCGATGCTGCTGATTAAACAATGCCAAATATCTGCCTATATGATATATACTACTAATCTATCTTTCTATTATAGACCATAGAAACTTCATTCTTCAAAATAAATGTTCTTTATTGGCATCTATGGTTCCATGAAGAACATTTAACATCCATGGAACTTTTTCATTGCACAAAAGGTTCTTTATAGTTCTTTAGATTATGTAAATGTTTTTTTTACACTTTTTTTTAAGAAAAACGTGGTTCTTTTAATAACTGTCCACTGAAAGGTTCTTTTGGGAACCAACATTTTTTTTTTTTTTAAAGGCATTGCTGCAAAATCCCCTATTTGGCACCTTTATTTTTAAGAGTGTTGAATTAAGGTCACTATACAAGATGATACTGTACATATCTCAGAAATAGTGTTGCATCGGGAGTGCACTGACCAGTAAATTTAGCAGTGCCCCAATTCCAGCCCTTCACACACATATCTTTCTCCATCAGCTCCACTTTGTAGTTGGCTTTGAAGTACTCTGAGATCTTGTCAAGGTCCTGTACATAAAAAGATGGATGAAAATTTAAGGTGTGGAATGAAAGGGTGGAGGGTGAAAAATAATCAATATTTTGATTGATTGAATTTTGTATCTCTGACTCACAGTGTCTTTGAAGCCATCATATTTGTAGATGTGACCAGTGGTGGTGCACAGTTTGATGCCGTGACCCAGACAGACTCTCCTCCACTGGGCCTGAGTGAGCTCGGAGACCCCAATGCTGTCCACCTTCCCAGTCTTACTGTTTTTAAACACCACTGTCTGCTTACTGAAGCGCAGACGGCCATCATTCTGCAGAGAGAGGTAAGTCAGTCGCTTTTGTTCAGTGTCTTCTAGAATAACATCTCAGATTAGACACCGAACAGCTGGAGCCTCTACTCACCCAGGTGCCCTTGACCTCCTGATAAATTTCATTGAATTCCAGAGTGTCACTCATGTCAGCCACTCCAGCTTAGACAGAGTGGACCTGTGACGTTCAAAAGCTGCGACAGCAGGGGTAAAATCATAAATGCACACATCATACCATATTCATATAGCTTCTTTGTTTTTCATTGCCTGTGGCATTATGAATTCGGCAATGAAGGAAAGCTCCCAAATGACAACTTTTTCTTGCAGGTTGATTTGGATGTAAACAGTTAACGTTAGCTTTGAGCTGTAAAATACAACTTTGCGAAATTAAATATTTTGCAGTGTAATTAGACACTGTAAATTGTTTTCTAACTATAAACAAATAAATATAGCTAGCAAAGCAACCATATTCGACCACAATAGCGGCTAGTGTTTTGTAACGAACGACTTATTTTACATTTACAGTAAATTTCAAGCAGTAATAGTTTATTTCAAACAATTTTATTGCACAGAAAATGAAACGTGAGATATTTGAATCAGTATTACTGTTATTCGGCGAGAGGATCAAGGCCGACTCGAGTCCTGTGTGCGTAGATGTGCGGAGCGCAGAGCTACGCGTTCGTCACCATGACGCCATCACGCTCTGTGCGTGGCCCCGCCCTTCCCATTGAATGTCGGTCTGTTTTGTAAACGATCGAACCACAAAGCGAAAGTTAAAAGGATTTGACGGAGAAAGCTGTCAACATCCGCAAATATTTTATCATCTGACAAAGTTCTAGCAGCATTCAGGTATGCCGTAAATTTCAAATAAAAGGGGATGCACATGCACTTTTGCAGAGGCTTTATACTCGAGATGGAAGCATTGTTGTTCGATCGATCGAATGAACATCGCCTTTAATGCAATTTATTTTAAATCGAAAATTGGAATGCTACACAAAAATAGATTGTGTATACTTTGTTATAATACATTGGTTTCTTGGTCGAATGGGCTAGACTAGAGCATCTGACCAAAGATATGCGCGGTGCTGCGATATTATGTTAATGTAAAAAAAACGAGTGTTGTTCACAAAACAACATTATGCCTTTAACACATAGACTACTTATCGAATAAGCTGGTTGAAATAAATTTAATATCATGTCAATCATCTTGCTCAATAAGCACTGTGCTCCCAAAAATGAAGAATCATTGATTCACCACCTCCTGTTGGAAACACTTCATTACATTATTAAATCAAAGATGAAAAGTTGGGTTACACTTTATTTTAATGTGTCACTGTTACAGTGTAATTATACATTTAAGTACTGAGTAATATTAAGTAACTACATAGGGTAGAATTAGGGTTTTGTTTAGGGTGAGTTGCATGTAATTTATAATTATTACTAATAAACACGTGTAACATGTAAGAAGGACACTTTAAAATAAAGTGCTACCAACAGTTGTTTTTTCATTAACTAACGTTAACAAAAATGAATACATACTGTAACAAACGTTTCTCAACTTTTAATAATAATGGGACCTTACTGTGTAAAATCTTTAATTTTAGATATGACACCTAAGCGTGGCCTCATCACCGACACCTTTAAGGTTGTAAAGAAGGCAAAGAGAGGGGGCAAGAGAAACAAGTCTCCTACCCCACCAAAAGCAGGTAGGAGGGCAGTTTGTTTATCTGTGTGTATGTGCATATTTAAATAAAAGCAGAGATCTGCAATCAGGGCTGGGATAAACGATTATTTTTTAAACGATTAGTCTAGCGATTATTTTTTCGATGCATCGATTAATCTAACGATTGAGTTTCCCGGTCCGATTCGATTTCGATGCGATTCGATTCTCGATTATCTCCCCAATCCCCATTAATTGACTAATAGCAATTTATACATGTTAATTTACATATCTGAATGAAAAAAACATGAATTCCTTAACATTGCAATATATGTTTATTGCTCTTAAAATTCCAAAATAAAAGACTATACAAGTGCATAGTAATGCATTCTTAGTCAGAGGTAGCATTCAATAAAACCTTAAAGCCTTGAAAACACATAGCTTACTGAAACAAGCTTACTGAACACATAGGGCCTAGCTTACTGAGAAAAAGTTCTTCTTTCAGATGAAAATAACAACAACTTGATGTCTAGCATTCAATAAAAAAATAAAAAGGCCACCCAAAATACTTGTTTAGAGCAATTGAAAGAATACAGTAACCAATGTAAACTTGGGGGCTGTAAGCTAATACAGAGAGTGCTTTTCCAACAAAAAATAAATAAAAATTAACAGTGGGAGCCAGCAGCCTGTCATGGCGTCCTTCCTGAACCAACAGAATTGAACATTTATGTTGAAAACACATAGCCTAGTCCTAGCTTACTAAAAAAAAAATACATCTTTTAATTCTTCATTCACATAAAAAATAACAACAACGTATAGTAATACACTCTGCCACTCACCTTTTTCTAAAAAAAAAAAAAAAAAATTATAAAAAAAAGTACTTAGCCTAACTAGAATTTAATAAATGGAACATTATTGTAAAGTGTTACCGATTTGTTATACACCGATTCAGACGTCTCGTGAGTTCAGTGTTGGACAGATCAGTTGTTTTAACCATTCATTAAAGTGAATCGGTTCAAATGAGTCATTAGTTCGCGAATCGGACGTGTCATTAGTGGACGTGTAGCCTACGGCAAGCGTTGTGTGATTATCCTGGCAGTTTATTTTTTTTTAACACAATTCACACTCCGCGGTAATTCAAGAGAAAAAAAATCTCCGAATGCTCCACGTGAAACTTTGGTCTTCCGCACTTTTTCTATCGTGTCTAATGATTTTGATTAATATGCACGAGGGAGAGAGAGAGAGCAAGACAGCGCTCGTGTTGTTTGAAGACGGGGCTCTCTCTCGTACTTACTGTATGCGCCCTGTCAAGCGCAGTCAGTCATTCTATTCTACATCACTCACCGATCAAATAAGGCTTTGGCAGCCACCAAAAAAAATGCAATGCAGGAAACCCCCTGGATAACGTTGGATAGAATGGTCCGGCCATCACGTATCAGCGCACATAAGGTAGCCTACACACTGTTAGTGTTAAGTAATTTGCAAACGTTTTTTAGAGAAATGAAAACAGATCGACGAATCGACGCGCATATTTTGCGTCGACGTATTTTTTGCGTCGACGCGTTGTCCCAGCCCTATCTGCAATGTCATTGTATTCCTAAACTATGCAAATTATTTAAAGGAGCATGTACATGCACCAGTAGTCTAACAGCATTTATAACATGTTATTACTGATCAGAGCCTGAGCCCCCACAACAGAGTGAAAGAGAAAAAGATCTACAAGAACTGAAGAAGTTTGATCTGGACTGGAGTTTCGGACCATGCACAGGTACATCATCATTTTAAATAACCAATATCTTTGTGCCAGTTACATTAGTATACTGTTTATGTCTGTATTGTTCATGTAGCTTCTGAAAGTACAGTATATAGAACCCTGAAAACTGTCGGCTTTATCACTTTAAGGTCTTGAATTCTTTTTGTTGCAAGCTTTGTCTGTATCTTGTTGTTCACATTTTAAAGTGTATTTACTTAAAAAATAAAACTAGGTAATACTAGTCCTGAACCTATTCCCCTAAACCTAATATTAACCCATGTAGTAACATTATAGGCAGAGGCGGCCTTTGCAATTCGGAGGCCTGTTTCAAAGAAACAGTTGGAGGCCCCCCATCATTCAAACAATTTGTTAAAAATGCGTAACGAAATTCAACTTAACGAAAACATCACTGTGTTGCTCGGAGACAAGCAATGGCTCTGTGGATTTGTTTGGAACTATTCTTGTTGGCAAAATAGTACAGAGACAGACAATGGTCTGAGACTAAAATGAAAGTCATCTAACATTAACTTTGTATGAAATCAAGACTATCACATTTGCAATCGTGCTGATATTCGGGGGGGGGGGGGGGGGGGGGGAATCATGGCCTGTTTTAAATATTAAAGGGATAGTTCACTTTGAAATTCAATTTTGGTATGTTTTAGCTTACCTCAAGAGCATCCAAGATGTAGGTGTCTTTTTTTCCGCAGTAGTTTCAATTTTGATATTTTTAGGTCAAACCGTTCTTGTCTGTCAGTCATATAATGCAGGTCTATGGTCACTGTCTCAAAGAGCATGCACAGAGTCCAAATTAAAACAATTCCCCATCGTCCAAATTAAACAATTCCCCATCGTAAGTACACATTGATGGCCCAAGACACGAAACGAGCGGTTTGTGTGAGAAAACGAACAGTATTTATATAGTTTTTACCTCTTGAACACAGCCACGTCCAAGTGATCTGAGAGCGCGGGCGGGTATAGATATATACACTAGATGTCGCATTGGCTACGGTTTCGCAGTAGCCAATGCGACATCTAGTCTAGTGTATATATCTAAAAAAGACACCTACATCTAAGCTAAAACATACCAAAATTTAATTTCAAAGTGAACTATCCCTTTAAAAACAAGAGCTCATACAAGGACATTTTTTACCTATATGTTTTCCATTTTGAGGGCATTTTTATTAATTTTGGTGGCATTTTTGCCCTATTGCCCCCGTTCCTTTCCGGGATGGCCGGGATGGGGCTCTTTTTTGAGTGCAAGTGGACGGAGGCCACTTGTTTTGTGGGCCCGTTTCAAGTGAACATAGCAAACGCTACTGCTTACAGGGCAAGTTGACCCCCTGCCTTAATATTTTCTCCTGGCCATAGATGGCACAAAATCTCATCTCAGCTCTTTTGATAAATGGGTATACTATTTTAAATATAATGTAATATACACTTAATATAAACATTTTTGAGATTTAGTGAGGTTAATGAATCCATTTTTTTGTTTCTGGAAAACAGTGATCTATGACATTGTATTATGTTGAATAAAAAAATGTTGTGTGTGTGTATTTGTGGACACATCAATGTTTTTGGATTTGTGGAGTAAAATATGTAATTTTTATTTTAAAGTAAAAAGATAAAATGAGACCCTTGGGGTAAGATGAACCCCTCAGAATTGGCACAAAAGGCCCAGAGTGGCATGTTGTTACTAGTGTTATTATTTTTAAATGTAATACTTATTGTTATTAATGGGGTCATTTAATATTTCCATGAATTAGACATTTCAGACATCTTCGCCTTCATTTAAACCTATAGGTTAATTGAGTGAAATCATTCAATTTGATTTCACAAGTGTTTCTATTATGACATAGTTTCAATTAAAATATGGGCAATTAAATATGTAAATATTCATATGCCTGTATATAAGTCATAGGATAATTCACCTTTCAGATGAATCTCTTTTACTGGGATTCTGCTTTGTCTGTCATCCGTTATTCGATAATTTGAATTATAAACTAAATTGTCAAAATAAAATGTTAAATAGAATAGTTGATTCAGTATTTTACATTAATGACACCTTAAAAAATATATATAAATATAAAATGTTTATATTTATTTCCTTTAATAACACATTGGCTGATGCATCATCTTATGGGGGGCATCTTAGTACTTTCTTGGGTAAATAGACTGTAAGTACATTGAAAATGCATGTACTGTAAAATAAAGTGTGTGTGACCCTATGTGTATGTGTGTGTGTGTGTGTGTGTTAGGGATCAGTCGACTGCAGAGATGGGAGAGGGCAGCACTGCATGGGCTGAATCCCCCTCATGAGATTAAAGATATTGTTCTGAAAGAGCACACTGACCCAGAGTACACACAGAGGTATTACTCACACATTCTCTCTTCCTTTTACACATGCAGAAACCACACAAACCAAAGCCTTTATCGCTAACACTCACTTTCTCCCCTCTATTTCAGTCTCTGGCGTGACTATCCCCTCTGAAAAACTGATAGAGAAAAGACAGAAAGGGGTGAAAAGAAGAAAAAACTTTTATAGTGTTTGATATGTTCTACTATGTTTGCTTTGCTGTTTATCACACTACATTTTATTAAACCTTTTTCTATGCAAAAGCTATCATTGTTGAGTCTCAGGCATTTATAAAACAATCATGATTTACAGTGCACCTGCTACATATGCATACACTTATCAGGTCCTCACATTTTTCAATTTAACCCATCTTATTAGTATATTATTAGTAGAGGCTCACAAATTATTTATCATCTGACAACATTGCAAATGTCTGGAGTAGTTTAGCATTCAGGTATGCAGTGGTGTTCAAAGATATGTAAGGGTATGCATATACTGTACAATTTTAAAGAAGCTTATACTAGAGTTGGAAGCATCATTTATCGATCGTTTAAATGGCTTTTACTGGGGACTTTAATGCAATTTATTTTCAATTGAAAATATGTAAGCTACACAAATGCATTGTTTATACTTTATTCTAATTGTAATGATTTAGTCCACTGGAGGCAAGTTGAAGTGAGAACCCAAATGCAATTTAGTAACAAAACGTGATCAAACATAAAACAAAGGCATGATGAAACTGGAAACTCAAACAAGATCAAGATCAAGAACAAGAACATCGACAGGAAACATTCAATACTCGACAATGATCAGACGATTAACCAATGACAAGACACATGGCAGGATCACATGGCAAACGGAATCACATGACAAGTCACAGAAACATGACAATGACAAGAACCAAAAAACAAAACCCAAAACGGGACACTAATACATACATTCACTTGTTTGTGTAATGCTCAGAGAGCATCTTTTGTGGCTAAATGCCTCCCTGTGTTGTGAGCAAGCGGCAACCTCCCCGTCTCTCTCTTGAAACCAACACGGAAGTGAGTTAAACTGCAATTCATTAACTGGCCGCTTGGCCTGGCTGCAGAAGTGAGTCAAATCTGTATCTCCCTCATGTTAAAATTGCCAACTTTACAGCAGAAAAAAACATGTTTACAGCCTGGATCTCTATGTGGCTTTGGTCTATACAGCTAATTTTGCCCTTCATAATTTTTTTATAACTCGTCCGTTTAGTTGATTAATATTTAAATTTAAGGGTGTGGCCACTTGAGTGACAGATGGATTGCCGCTGTCAATGCTAGCCGTTTGTCTGCTGTTACTAGCCGTCACTTCACCTCAGCAAATGTTAGCTGCTGAACTTGCCTTCTCTGCAGTGTTTGTGCTTTTTTTCGGGATTATTTCATAAAATTTAATACTTGGGTACAAAGCCCACGTCTTTGGATTCCGTCGTTATCGTTTGAGAGAACAACCAGCGCTGTATTTCAGTTGTTTTCCTCTGTGAACATGGATGGATGTCTGACAATTTCTTTGCTTTTTGGGGTTCTCAAATTTAAAACGTCAATAAAGGCTCGTTCATTCTGCTATCATGGAACAGATGGATTATAATATGCTTATGTAACGTTACTGTCAGATGAAATCATGCAGGCGTCGGCGCTTTCTCCGTCCGTGCATTAAATGCACATGAATGAGCGCGGATTTTCTAGCGCATTTACTTGCACTTCAAAGGCAATATATCTATGGTTTAACGGTTTAACCAATTTGAGAGGCGGCCAAAATCAGAATTTAAAATGGACTGAATAAGCTCTCTACGAACTTGAGCGATGCCGCGCTGACGGACCATGAAAGAGTGACTGACATGTAACGTTATGCACATAAATCACTGTCACGCACAAACACTCTCGAAGTAATACACAGTCTCACTTGTAGCCATGTCTTTTAACTATTATAATATTTCGAAGGGCAAAAATAGGAACTTTTAATTGGCTTTACATCATCAGCTAACTCGATCACGTCGAGCTAGGTGATTTCAGATAGCCAGGCTCATATCTATGGCCAGGCTCTGTTATCCGGGAGTGACACAAGGCCAAGATGGCGACGGCCGGCTCCGCCCACTTTAGGCTTCAAAAATGCTCTTCAGAAACCTACGGGTGACGTCACGGACACTACGTCAGTATACGCCACACAATATAATAATACATTAGCCAATCACACTACGTAAATGTTAAGTGACGCAATTGGGAACCAATGAGAAACAACACTAGCTGAAGAGACGGAACAACGTCGTTCGGGTCAATAATCCAGCCCCTCCCCCGCACCCATCTGCCACTCAAGGGAGGTTTATTGTAGTGTCATGACGCACTATACAGCTAATTTTGCCCTTCATAATTTTTTTATAACTCGTCCGTTTAGTTGATTAATATTTAAATTTAAGGGTGTGGCCACTTGAGTGACAGATGGATTGCCGCTGTCAATGCTAGCCGTTTGTCTGCTGTTACTAGCCGTCACTTCACCTCAGCAAATGTTAGCTGCTGAACTTGCCTTCTCTGCAGTGTTTGTGCTTTTTTTCGGGATTATTTCATAAAATTTAATACTTGGGTACAAAGCCCACGTCTTTGGATTCCGTCGTTATCGTTTGAGAGAACAACCAGCGCTGTATTTCAGTTGTTTTCCTCTGTGAACATGGATGGATGTCTGACAATTTCTTTGCTTTTTGGGGTTCTCAAATTTAAAACGTCAATAAAGGCTCGTTCATTCTGCTATCATGGAACAGATGGATTATAATATGCTTATGTAACGTTACTGTCAGATGAAATCATGCAGGCGTCGGCGCTTTCTCCGTCCGTGCATTAAATGCACATGAATGAGCGCGGATTTTCTAGCGCATTTACTTGCACTTCAAAGGCAATATATCTATGGTTTAACGGTTTAACCAATTTGAGAGGCGGCCAAAATCAGAATTTAAAATGGACTGAATAAGCTCTCTACGAACTTGAGCGATGCCGCGCTGACGGACCATGAAAGAGTGACTGACATGTAACGTTATGCACATAAATCACTGTCACGCACAAACACTCTCGAAGTAATACACAGTCTCACTTGTAGCCATGTCTTTTAACTATTATAATATTTCGAAGGGCAAAAATAGGAACTTTTAATTGGCTTTACATCATCAGCTAACTCGATCACGTCGAGCTAGGTGATTTCAGATAGCCAGGCTCATATCTATGGCCAGGCTCTGTTATCCGGGAGTGACACAAGGCCAAGATGGCGACGGCCGGCTCCGCCCACTTTAGGCTTCAAAAATGCTCTTCAGAAACCTACGGGTGACGTCACGGACACTACGTCCATATTTTTTTACAGTCTATGGTTGTGAGCTGCAATATTTCCTAATTAACAACTTTTTTTTTTAATTCCACATTGATTTAACCTCATTGGTACACATTTTAGTGAGCACTCAATAGTTTGCACAGAAATAATTGGGATTAATAACTTTAAGCATTTCTAGCAGTTAAAAGGGGTTTTACAGTAAGGCATATGTATATGTAAGATATATCCTTACAGGAATTACAGCAGCTTCTCTAGAGAATGGTATTAATTAGGGGCAGATAATTTTGGCAACAATTGAAATAGGTCAGATCCCTTTCTTCCCCATCAGCCTTCTTGTTTGACTGGAATACCCTTATAATAGCTTCAAGTCGGTATGTATTATGCGTTTAAACAAATTTGCAGGTTCGTCATATCGACCTCGTACACTTGTGACCCCACTATCCACTAGTGCGTCATGACACTACAATAAACCTCCCTTGAGTGGCAGATGGGTGCGGGGGAGGGGCTGGATTATTGACCCGAACGACGTTGTTCCGTCTCTTCAGCTAGTGTTGTTTCTCATTGGTTCCCAATTGCGTCACTTAACATTTACGTAGTGTGATTGGCTAATGTATTATTATATTGTGTGGCGTATACTGTCGCACGCAACGGTCACTGGTTAAACAGAAGGCACAATGCGGGTGGAAGCCCCGCCCTCCTGCAGCAAGAACGAGAAGGCGGGGCTATCAGTAGAGGAACAAAGATGATTTGTCCAGTCCAGCCGTCAGGATGATGTTTTGGTCGCTCATTGGCTGCAGCGCTGCCCATCGATGTCTAGGACTGGAAGGACCTACGGTAATAATGTCGCTCAGTGACCTAGTATTAAATAAAGCGACGGTTATAGCTAGGCGGTAGCGCGGATTATAGCATCGGCTTTGCCATTTTAAATACTACCGGCACATTCAGCAAAAATCGACAACGTCGTAAAATCCACTTAAGAAGTCAGTCATTCATCTTGCATTGGATTTTTTTTGTATAATTTTCCGGATCATGCTGAAATCAGAAGGAAAACGCATAGCAGAAAATCATCATTTGCCTTGAGCAGCGCTGCAGTGCCATCACTCTGCCTCTGTCGTACTGGATTTCAACAGCAGATCGATCTACAATACCTCACCGCATTGGGTTATTATAACTGGGATATTCTCTCTTGTCGCGGTGAAGTATAACGGTTTAGTGTGACGGAAGTTGTTGGTTTTGCAGAGGACTGAATTAAAGTTAACCTGGTGAGTAAGGTGTTGTTTCTGATATTACAATAGATTGAGGGAATATCGATCACTGTACTGCATGATCAGTCATTTAGAGGGAATCTGATGTGTGCGCGGATTTTGTTCAGTCAGCTAAAAGCCAAACTTGACAGCAAGATAAACGATTCACAGCTTTTAATGAGTCGCTAGTATTTTCATTTGCATCGTCATTTGCTAGGGCATCAAATGAACTACGCAGCTGAAACATTTAGTCTCGGGTGTTTCATAAAGAATGATGTGTGAATTGTTTTCTGAAACGTACTCATAGTGTTCTTGAATGTAATTATTTTGAATAGTTTTCTTCAAAAGTCACCATAATAGCCGAACTTGCAGGTACAGTAACAGGTGCGCACTAGTTTCAATACAGCAAACGTACATGAAAATATGTATTTAAGGTGTGCCTGTTACAGTGTAATGATACAATTACTGAGTAATATTAATTAACAACATGCACTTACCATAGGGTTTGGTTTAGGGTAAGTTATAATTCTGCACAATGTACTGTTATTACTATAGTAAGTACATGTAACGCATTTTGCCCTTGTTCTTTTTTTTTTCAGGCAACGATAAACAACACGTGCAAACAGATTTTAGCTTACATTACGGTTACGTTAGGAAACGTTTTTTTTTTTTTTTGTGAATATTGAAAGTTCCCTCTAGTTCTTGAAAATGAAAGGGATATTCATTTTTGTCATTATTTAACCCTCATGTTGGTCCAAACTTGCAGAAGATGTTAGATAGTAAGACTCAGTCACCATTCACTTCCATTGCGTATTTTGTCCATACAGTGAATGTGAAAGGTGACTGAGCCATCTATCTCACACTTGTGTTTTTCACATAAGAAAGTAAGTCATATTTGATATGGTAACAACATACATGAGGTTGAGTAAATGATGACAAAAATGTAATTTGATTGTGCTGGCCCAATTCACAACAATTCACACATCTTAAAGATATATTCTTCTCTTGCAGGGATGGACAATGCCCATACAAAGACGGTTGAGGAGGTACTGGGATACTTCGGTGTCAATGAGACAACAGGACTGAGCTCTGAGCAATTAAGGAAAAGCAGGGAAAGATGGGGCCCCAATGGTACTACATCAAAAATACAAGTGTTTGTGCAATATGAACAAGACGCAATTTCATGAAGACATTTAACCTCATACTTAACCTTATATCTTTTTTTTTCTTCTGCCCATTTTTGTTTTATTTTGCTGTAACCTGTGCCACAGAGTTACCTGCAGAAGAAGGTGAGCTCTTCCCTTGGGTTTGCGTAATTATTAGCAGATCTTTCATCATATTCTTTGTTGCATGGGAGATGCTGGTTGTGTAGTTAATTAGAGTTATTATTGGATTCCCTTGAGGAGGTTGGATGAGGTTTGCACTCTCTTTGTAGCTGAATAGATCTTGATTGAATGTTTCTTATAGATGTTGTTTTTGTAAAGGTTTTCAATTGTTTACGTGTTACACATTTTCTGAGAGTTATTTGTCACTTAATGGAAAGGGATCTTGAAACTTTGTGACTGCCGCAAGTCTGCATAATCTTTGTTTGTGCTTGTGTTTACAGGCAAGTCACTATGGGAACTTGTTCTGGAGCAGTTTGAAGATCTGCTAGTTCGGATTCTCCTTCTTGCGGCCTGTATTTCCTTTGTAAGTATAAATCAAAGGCCGCGTTTACTCTTATACTGTAATCAAGAGTAGTGCTGGCACAGGACAATAACACAAGCTTTTCACACTCATATATTCAAAATAAACATTTGAAAATGCTATAAAACTCTAACTACAGTGAATAATCAAAGAATCCCAAAACCCCATTTATCCACAAATACTACTTGCCAAATGTAGTTATGCTGAAAAGCATTCAACAACATGTACTATATATATATACACACACACATATGCTTACTGTACATGTTCATACCAACATGTATACATTGTCAATAGCAGTAGCAAAAGTGTACCTACAGTAACAAGTCTTTTTATATATATATATATATATATATATATGTAAGTACGTAGTAGTTAAAGACACTTAATATATTATGTAAAGTGTGACCCATATTTGTGCTTAACCTGCAACGTTGTCATGCATAAATCATCATTCATAAGTATGTTTGTATGCTAAAATTTAGAACCAATTCAAAGCTTAATTTAGAATCATTTGAATATTTGTGTTAAATTGTATGTCTATGCATCTTTTGTGAATCTGGTGGAAATTTTGCATGGTAACCTTTTCTGCCCACAAAAGAAAATACACTTGTACACAGTTATTAACAAATGAGAAATTAAAAACATTTACATTATATTGTTACCAAAGCGTTTGCACTGACCATATTTTGCATCACATTCTCTCTCTTACAGACTCTGGCCTGGTTTGAGGAAGGTGAAGGAACCATCACAGCCTTCGTAGAGCCATTTGTCATCCTCCTCATTCTTATTGCCAATGCCATTGTAGGAGTGTGGCAGGTATAGCCTGTGAAATATGTTTTAAAAAACATTAACATTAATGTAACTTAAATTATTTTAAACCTGTGGATAAAGCAGGAATGCCTTTCTGTTGTACTAGAAATTACGTCTCACTCTCTGTGTGTGTTTCTGTGCGTTGTAGGAGCGTAATGCAGAAAATGCCATCGAAGCCCTTAAACAGTATGAGCCGGAGATGGGGAAGGTGTACAGACAGGACAGGAAGAGTGTACAGAGGGTCAAAGCCAGGGACATAGTGCCTGGAGACATTGTGGAGGTGGCTGGTAAGAATGAGAATTAGATTTCTACATCTCTTTTTTTTGTGCCACAATAAAATGCATGTGGCAGTGTTTCTGGAAGAAAAAAAAAAGAGGTCCACTCTCAAAGGATATGTCTGGAGATAATTATAGGACATTGCTGAATAGAGATGGCTGTTTTGATTGTTTGTATTAGCCAATCAAAACTGCCTAGAACAGTCTGTTGCAGAGTAGACAGATGCAGACACGTAGTAAGGATGTTTCTCAAGAAAATAGCAGACTGTTCCCACAGTTAAGCAAAGGATTGTCAAATACGTTTTTGGCATAGTTTGATTCTTTCCAAAAACCTTGCAGAGTGATTATCTGAAGTAATGACTCCCGTGAGATTGCTGCCCAAGACTATATGGTAAAGTTGGGTTTCCCCCAACTTTATGAAAATTTACTCATTAATCAGTAATTAATGAGTAATCTTTTTTTCATTAATCAGGGGTTCAAATAGTTATAGCATGTTATAGGTCCCTTGTGCATTAATAAAACAGTTTCTAATCGAAAGCACTGCCACCAATTTGGTTTATAAAGTTTGGGTTGATCAAATACTGTTTACATTTTTGAAAATGTGCTTGGGCTTTAGGCCAGTTGTGCTGTGAGAGCTATCCTACCATTATTGTTGGTGAGCTGTGACTTGCTGTCACTGTTCCTTTTCCGTTAATGTTATCTTTGCAGACTATTTCCCTGGACACATTCAATTGTGTTGCGTTCTGTTTAACTGATGCACCTGCAATCGGGATGTCTTTGGAACTCGGTTGCTTTGAAAACTCACATGATCAAAGTCCTACTTGTCTGACCCCATTTATAGCTGATGCTTGTTGCTAATTGGCAATCAACCTAATTTGGCTCTCCTTTGCAGCTACATTTGTAATTATGATTTGGTTACTTCAAAGTGAATCTATTATTCATTTAAATAAATGTACATGCACAGGGACGGCCAAAAGTCTGAGATCCCATTGAAAATCTGGGATTCAAAAACATCCATCCATCCATCCATTCTCCAAAGCGCTTATCCAATGTAGGGTCGTAGGGATTTTAAACAGTTTTAAATACAAAAAATTATGTCAATAAGCAAATTTGTGACATTGACAATGTGAACTTTCAGTTCAGTCTTTCACTCAAATGATTATGCTGATAGTATATTTAAAGCTGAACTGGAAAAAAATACTAAATTAGAAAAATAGGAGCATTTTCTTTAGGGGTCTCAGACTTTTTATCCCACTCTGTGTATTTTTATTTGAAGCCATTTCTGTTTTTTGCGATCTTTAGTATCAGATTTGACAGAAAGGGTTAAGACCCAGTCTCAGAATTTTCTTGGCCTGCCACTCAAAGTTCTATTCTAAGAATCCCAAAGCTAATGAATAAAAATAAGGTTGAGGTCCTTTTGTGTGTCGATCTGTATCTTGACTGACATTGGTTTCTAAAGATACAGTTGTGGTCAGAATGAATGACACCCCTGGTAATTGATCAAAAATGGCTGTAAAAAAATAAATCTGCATTGTTTATCCTTTTGATCTTTCATTCTAAAAATGTGCAAATGTGTGATTTACCCCCCACTTTTAATTATTTTACTTCAATGAAAGGTTAGATTTTTGCTAATTGTTTGAATCAAAGATTAAAAGGTCATATCTTATGGATCATATCTTATGGTCTGTCTGTTGCCAAATATAACTAAATAGTTTTAATTCATCAACTTGTGTTTTTATACATTTTCTAAGCATTAGTGTTGATTTCTCATTGGTTGCGTTTATGTAAAATATGCACATCTGTTATGCTTGTTACATTTTAAATTGTTCTTATTACATTACATCCTTGACAAAAATGACATGATTACCTCTTTTTTCCTTTTTTGCCCTTCCTTTTCTCCAGTTGGTGATAAAGTCCCAGCAGATATCCGACTGACCTCCATACGCTCTACTACTCTGAGAGTGGACCAGTCCATCCTGACAGGGGAGTCTGTATCCGTAATAAAACACACAGACCCAGTGCCTGACCCCCGTGCCGTCAACCAGGATAAGAAAAACATGCTCTTTTCTGTAAGATTTTCTGGAGTGATAATGTTTGTCATCTGTCAACCTGTGGCTGTTCTTTATGAATTTCAGGTTTTGTTTTTGTCACTTGACATGATTAGGCATTAGATAAAACGCCTCAAGATGTGAATGTGTATTGTTGTTTGTGTAGTGGATTATGTCCGGCAGTGGCGAGCCTGTGTGTTGAATAAAACATCACTCATATTGTTTGCTCCCACATGGCTATGGACTGAGTCATCACATCACACAGGCTTTGAGCTCTTAGATGGATAATGACCAGAGAGTACCAGCCTCAAAGACTCCACCCCCACAACCACACACGCACACGCTAAAGCCTCCATTACTTTTCTTCCTGCTGAGAAAGTCTAATGCAGGGGTTCTCAACTCTGGCCCTCGAGTCCACTTTCCTGTAGAGTTTAGTCTTCAGGATTACTAGAAGCCTACAGACAGGTGAGTTTGATAAAGGTTGGAGCTAGACACTGCAGGAAACTGACCTCAAGGGCCAGAGTTGAGAACCCCTGGTCTAATGGATGTCTGGCCATGTAAGGACAGCAATATAAACTGTGACCTGAAGCCTCTATCAAGGAAAGCAATAAATGAAATGGCTTTAAATATCACAAAATGACCTTTTTGCCTCAGCTGCCATTGGTGGGTGTGTTAAAAAAAGTACCAGCCATACATTTTTCTTGCCCACTATGAAAATGTATTTTGTTTATTTGAAATATACAGATTTGTTATTTTTTTGTATATATGCGTCAAGCAGTGCATGCCATTGTGTCATTCATATATGGCATGAGAAACGCCATCTGCTACAAAAGTGCCTGGAATATGTTGCCAGTTTATTGCCAGTTATGACATTATATTTCCAACTGAAGTAAAAGTTGAGGTAAAAAGATAATTCTCTTTAGTAGACAATTTGTACTGGTTTGATTTACATGAAACTATCATCTATAAATTGCGATTTAAATCATGAATAATGTCGTGATTCCTTTCTAGCTGGTCAATAACTATGTTTTATTCATTTGCCAAAGGCAATTTGGCACTTGAGGAGTGTTATTTTTGGGACCTGGTTAAAATACTAAGTTTGTTATAACTATTGTAGGTGATCTTACTCCATACTGGAAATAATGGAACTATAATCATTTAAATGTGTTTATGCAGGGGACGAACATTGCTGCAGGGCGAGCGATCGGTGTGGTGGTGGCGACAGGTGTACACACAGAGATTGGGAAGATCAGAGATGAGATGGCAGCCACCGATCCAGAGAGAACCCCTCTGCAGCAGAAACTAGACCAGTTTGGAGAGCAACTCTCTAAGGTAGGACACTCTTTTTTTTTCTCTCTCTCTCTCTCTTTCTTATTTGAACTTCAATCCATTTGTTTGGTGAGTAACGATATGCCTTGTCTATGTTTGCTGTGCACATTATGGACATTTATTGTGTGCATACATATACAATACCCTAGTACATTTGCAAAATGTGCAGTATACAGCAGAGCAATGTGCTTGACATGATTCTCCATTTCTAATCTGATGATGAATGAAACAAGTAGGATTTTAAACATATTCTTTCTTGATTTATTATTGAATTTAACTGCCAAATTACAAGTACAAAATATGCCACATAGTAAGGTCAACAATTTAGCATACATTTATTATTGCATGTTTTTATTATTTGAATATGTTACTTGAGACTCCCCTATAATGTTAACAGTTTTTTGCAAACGAGTGTGGAGCCACCTCCAACAAAGTGATCGAGCATCTGTATACTGTATCCAGTGTAGACAGCTTCAGTGATTATAATGGTTTCTATTAGCTTTTCACGCATAGGCAAGTGTCAGCCGTTAGGTTACTGAACGTCAGTGGGCTATATGGTGCGATGATGTAAAACTGTTTGTCGATGTCTTGCTCTGGAGGCAGTCATACGAAAATGTATTTGTCCGTGTGACGTCACAATATCCAAACGAGCCCTTTTTGAAACTTGATTAAATAAATGCTTCGTTTACAATGAGGAGGACGTTTTAAACTATGAAATGTTTTGATGGTACAAAGACATTTTAGAAGATTAAGGTAAATTTGATTTCTCATCATGTCATCATGACGCCTTTAATATATACTGTGTGCAGCATGTAGAAATACCTTGTTCCTTTCAACTGTCTTTCTACTGAGATATAAATGCAAACCCTTCCAACCGAGTAAAATAATACCACATTAAAAAATATTCTTGCCATTTTGCACAATTCTGCTAGCCTGACAAGCCAGACCCACATCAAGATGTTGGGTCTGGGAACACACCATTGGCAGGGCTCAATCCGAGGGGCGGGATAAACGGTTGTCTTTCATATTCCCTCTGCACGCATTAGGATAGCGCTACATCCAACCAGAGTGTATTCCCACCAGCGGAGCTAGTTGATAGATTAAACTTTTGCCGTATCTGGTCGGCAAAACTCCGAACACATCTTACTTTTTTAAGAATGACTTCAGTGCCGTTCTTTGTTCTTTTCTCAAAGAAAAGCTCAACTCCAAAGTCCTCCAGAGTCGCGCGAGGCCAAAGCCGATTCGATAGACCCATCTTCTTTGTTTTCAAGAAGCAGGGAATTCACACGGAACCGTCGCAACTCTGCCGTCATTATGTTAAGCCCGCCCACCGACTCTATACACGATGTGATTGGCCTGACCCTGACTAGAGTTTGGTTTTTCCAGCTCGCAAGCCAACGGAGAGTTGCTAGACGACCCTGGCTGCAAATTACATTTGCTGCTGCAGCTGCTAGAGTGTGTCTAGATTTCTAGGCTACAATTCTGCTATTTCCTGTTATACTTGAATTCAGTGCACATTGTGTTTTTAAAACTTGTCATTTGCCATTTTTATACCGTATATTATTTTTACTATTTCAGTCCTTTTTGCACATTTTCATAATTCATTAACTCACTGTACCATTTTCATTTATACACAGTATAATTTGCACTGTCATTGTCATCTGCCGTTTATACCACATTGCACAGTCTCTATTTTTATTCCTAGTAATTTGCATTGGACTGATCTCTTGCTATCTATACCTCACACCATTTGCTCTTTCACCATTATTTGAATAATATATAACTGCATTTTATTGGCTGTGTACTTGTACTTTGCCCAATGTCAATCAGAATTAGTGTAATCTAATCTAATGTCTAGTATTCCATTACAAAAAGCCTCTGTGATGAATAAATGAACATTCAAATACATTTACAGGAGAATTAAAGCAGGTCAATTTGTATTTTTTACAGCAGCATTTCATTGACAGACCCTCTCATCCGCTTCGTAACAGTCAGCATTTACTCTGTAACAGAACTTGTCAGCATTATCGAGTTTTAGAGGTGTTGAGTTTGAAGTAGCTGTTTTGCATGAGTTATTCTTTCTTTCTGTCTCTCTCTGTCTGAAGGTGATCACAGTGATCTGTGTGGCGGTGTGGGGCATTAACATCGGTCACTTCAGTGACCCAGTGCACGGAGGCAGCTGGCTGCGTGGAGCTGTGTACTACTTTAAGATCGCCGTGGCTCTGGCTGTAGCCGCCATCCCTGAGGGTCTGCAAATCTTAACCTTTTTCTTTCTCTCTACTGTTGCCAAATTATTGAAATCTCCTTTGCTCAGGAACGCTTGTCATCAAGCTATATGTTGGGGTCCAGAAGTCTGAGAGCACATTGAAAATCTGGGATTCAAAATTTGAACATAGAAATGAACATAATTTTTTAGGATAAAAAATACAAAACAATATTCAATTTAAAGTTATGACAAAATTAATAAAAATAAATCAGCATTTTTTGTTGGTTATTAAAGAGGACCTTTTGTGCTTTTTTACACAGTCTTAATTTTGTTTTTGGGGTCTACTAGATTAGGTTTTCATGCTTGAATGTTCAAAAAGCACCTTATTTTTCACATATTTACAGCACCTCTTAGGCTTACTATGCTTTTGAGAAACAGACCCCTGTTTAGTTCGTGTCTTTGTGAAGCCCTTCCTTCCAAAGAGCTTCAACTGTGCTCTGATTGGTCGGCTGGACCAGTGTGTTGTGATTGGTCAACTGCTCTGAGCATGTTTCGGAAATGTCACGCCCTTTACATTAACTGCAAATTTCAGCACACTACTAATGCAACTCAACCCGGCCTAGCCCCTTTCTTTTTTGTGTATACCTAGGGTGGGAATTTATTTAATTGAGGAACATTGCGATGTGTACGTTCTCGGAAGAAAATCAAGACTACAATCGAGGCGTTTCAGAATTATGGAGCCAGATCAGCCTCAAAAGTAATAATTTTACAAAACAAAATTCATAAATGCGCAGCACAATTCACATTTACAAAATCCGATACGTAAATTCAAAACACAATCCATAAATACACAAGTAAAAGCATAAATATTTCCCCAAATGCATCTTACCTAAATTAATTTTAAATGTTTACTCAAATATGTATATATGAATCTGCATTTGCAAATCATCACATGTGCGAGGACTGCTTTGAATTTGTGTGCTGTATTTTTTAGACCTTCCTGACAGGTTAAGATTCATAAATATCTTTTTTTGGAGGATGTTCTGTTTAGCCAATCGCGGGGAGCTTTTAATCCACCAGTCAAAATGCTCCTTACTATAAGGGAAGACAGAGAAGGAAATGTTGCGACAGGCAGGACTCATTTACGGCATTACCATAGTATTTAATAGTAATATTGAGTGATATTGTATATTGTCTAAAGAAAGTTTTCTTTCTTTGGCTTTCAGGTTTTACCAGTTATGATAAGACTTGAATTGTAATGACTATTATAACTGCATGTATGCATATGATATGATGCTGATATTATGCACTTTAATGAATAGGGCTAAAGGGGAAACAATTACATCGTACTTTAAATCGTTTATCCTGCAGTGACTGAATCCTCATTTGTTTCATAACCTTTAGAATTTTTTTTTTAGACTTCATGTTATGCTTTTAAAGTGCACATGCTGTTACTCTCTCCTGCACTGAATAATTTCTTAACGTAAGTTGTCACTTTCAAGCCATAACGCTTTCTCTAATGGTAAGAGATACAGACCCTCTCATCTCCCTCTGATTGAGCTTCTTGAGTCCGTTTTGTAAGCTCACCGCGATTGGCTAAACAGAACATCCTCCAAAAAAAGATATTTATGAATCTTAACCTGTCAAGGTCTCAAAAATACCACACACAAATTCAAAGCAGTCCTCACACGTGTGGTGATTTGCAAATGCAGATTCAATCCATAAATACATGTAACATCATTCATAAATGTGTGATGAAAATTAATTCAAGAACTTGATACATATTTGTGTAAACATTTTAAATTTATTTGGGTAAGATGCTTTTGTGTGTGCATTTGGGGAAATATTTATGCTTTTACTTGTGTATTAATGAATTGTGTTTTGAATTTACGAATCGGATTTTGTAAATGTGAATTGTGCTGCGCATTTATACATTTTGTTTTGTAAATGTATTATTTTTTAGGCTGATCTGGCTCCATACAGAATCAGTGCTTACTTATATAGAGAATAACTCTATATTAAAAATACAGTATTTTTTGTCATAAAGCTTTTTAATTTTGAACTTATATTAACCACAAAACAAACAGGCAAAACATATACAAAAATTAACAGTAATAATAAAAATAAATAATAATGAAATGAAACTAAACAACCAAAATGACAGCATTGTAACATGTGTGCTTTGTTTTGTCGTCTTCTTGTCCTTTGACCTAGTTTCTAGTTTGTTTGCTTTATATTCAGTCCACCTGTTTTAATTATCTCATTAGTCACTCATTTGCTTTAGTACCAAGCGTGCCACAACAAGTGCTGAAAAGTGAAGCCAAAGCATCTCGTTCGCCCCCCGGTGGCTGGTCCCAGTATAGGTCATAAAGTCCGCCTCCCCATGAAGTCTTATGGATGAGATGGAACCTAAACAATCAAATTACACTTCAAATACATTTTTTTTCAAAGATGGTTTCTGTCATTTTAGGTAGTTTTATCACGCTGATTTGTTCGTTTTTTTTAAATAAGTTTGATCTTAGTTCGTTATTTGATGCTATAAAAACGGGAACGTGACGTCATGATTGACAGCTGTGATTGACAGCTTTTCTAAACAAAGTAGTCATCAAGGCACCAACAGACTTTTTATTTTATTTTCGGGAGGAGATTGGAGGTTCAACTTTAATTTCTACATGTATATAACTGTTTATTTCACACTGACACAATGAGTTGCTCTGCAGTAAACTTTGTAGTAGCCGTTTCTGTGGGAGTGAGGGCAGGACCTTGATATCGCAGCTTTACTTCACACTCACTAGTGCGCAGAATCAGGTCCCAAATCTGCGCAAAATGTCAGTACCATATTAGGACTTTGGCGGCTTCACTTTTCACCAATGGAAGAGAGTGAAGGGGCTTCGTCCATCTTTTTTTACAGTCTATGTTTAGTACTTAATAGTCCTTGGCCTGAGTTCCTTTGTCCGTTATCATCAATGTATATGGTGTTTTCTCCTGAGTATATCCTGTGAGTTTGTTTATTAAAAGTAATCCTACATATTCCTAGTCTTCATGAGCTTTGTTACCACATAACGTGACCATTCATCTACTTGTTTTCCAAATAATCCAGAAAACTACCCCATCTCTGATTAAAGGCATAGATGAAGTCTTGAAGTTTTGCCAGCATAAAAAATACAGTATTTAAATCTAAATATAACTGATTGTTTCATGAAAACTTGATTTATAGAAATATTGTTTAATATCTCATTGTATAATCGTAAATTTGACCCCCCCCCCCTCTTTGATCCACTCCTCTCTCATTTCTCGTAACTTACTCGCTGATGTCTTTTGTTCTTTCTCAAAGGTCTTCCTGCCGTCATCACCACATGCTTGGCACTCGGCACGCGCCGCATGGCCCGCAAAAATGCTATAGTCCGTTCCCTCCCGTCTGTAGAGACACTTGGCTGCACTTCTGTCATCTGCTCTGACAAAACGGGCACTCTTACCACCAACCAGATGTCTGTCTGCAGGGTGAGAGAGACTTGCATCCACTGTAATTCTAACAAATGCATTGTGGGATTTTTTTTGTTGTAATGTTTTGGAGATTAATACCATGGAATGATGTTTTAAAACCACTGATCAAACTTACTAATCATGTGTGTGTGTGTGTGTGTGCGTGTGCATGCATGGCTGTGCATGTGTGTTTGTCTGCGTGCAGATGTCTATTGTGGACATGGTCGCAGGTGAGAGGTGTTTACTGAACGAGTTTACAATAACTGGATCTACTTACGCCCCTGAAGGAGAAGTGTGAGTTTATTTCACATCTAACTACACTCACATGCACATACACTTCTCACAGGAATCTCTTCTGAACTAACCTGCGGTTTGCTTATGATGTCTTTCACAAGTCTTTCACAAGACTCGCTCTCTTTCTCTCACTTTAGCCATTATTTTCTCTTATGTTCTCCTTAATTCTGCATTCCTTCCACCCTCTTCTCTCTGTTTCAGGTATAAGGACGGTGTACCGATACGCTGTAGTCAGTATGAAGGGCTGGTGGAAATGGCCTCTATCTGTGCCCTGTGTAACGACTCTTCGCTGGATTACAATGAGGTACATATGCACATGTACGTACTCTTTCTATGTTATCATGAAGCTGTAGAGACTTCATTTTCTTTGTATTTCCTCTATCTCTCTGAAAAACACAGAGTAAAGGGGTGTTTGAGAAAGTGGGAGAAGCGACTGAGACGGCACTCTGTTGTCTGGTGGAGAAGATGAACGTGTTCGACACAGACCTGAAGGGCCTCACACCTGCTGAAAGAGCCACTGCCTGCTGTTCAGTGAGTGCTCATATAGTAATATGATGGCCCACAGAGAATCTGCAATCAGTAACAGCAATATGATATGATATTGTCCATTACATGTAAAACTATTTTAAACAGCATTTTCTTATTCTATAAATTATGTATATAATTTAATATTATTATTAAAAATATAAAAAATGTGTATATATATATATATATATATATATATATATATATACACAGTATATATATATATATATATATATGGAATATATATTGAATCATTAATTCAAACAGTTTTTTAAAAACAATTATTAACATTTTGAAAGAACCTCTAGTAAATGAGACGTTATTGTGTGTGTGTATACATATATATATATATATATATTGTATATATACACGTGTATGTGTGTGTGTGTATATATATATACTGTATACGCATAGTCGCATTCACAAATTCATACATACATACACAGATTCTTTGTGGGTTTGTTAAATGGTTTATTTGGTGGCTTTTGGCTTGTAGGATGTTTTTGTGATCTACTGCTTGTGAAAATTACAGTCACTAAAGGTAGCGAGTCTATTTCTCTCTCTCTCTCAGGTCATAAAGCAGTTAATGAGGAAAGAGCTGACTCTGGAATTTTCTCGAGACAGGAAGTCCATGTCTGTTTTCTGCTCTCCAAACAAACTCAATCGCTCTGCTTCAGGTGCCAAGATGTTCGTCAAGGTCTGGCTTTCATCCTTCCTTAAAGCTTTTTCTTTTTTCATTTTTGTTGGAGAGTCACTGAAATGTTTTGTTCAATATATAACCATAATAATCTTTTAACAAAATAGACTAATAAAGAAAAAGTTATTTAAAAAAAGAACAGATGTTTAAAAAAGATGATGTGACAAGTTGGTATTCAACAGCCAACATTTAAAATGTCTTTGTGTCTTTTAAAATGACTCGTTGGCACAAAATTAGGGATGTGAATCTTTAGGAATGTAAAGAAATAAAATAAAATATGAAATAAAAGTTTGTGTTTACATAATGTATGTGTGTGTACTGTGCATAATAATTTTGTATATATTAATACACACATATGTACACACACATGTATTATGTAAACACAGACTTTTATTTTGGATGTGATTAATCGTTGCCCAGCACTAATATATATATATATATATAATCAATTATCTATCTATCTATCTATCTATATATATATATCATTATTATTATAAATGTTGAAAACAGTTGCGCCATTTAATATTTTTGTGGAAACTATGATATATGTTTTTTTCAGGATTCTTTGTTGAAACGAACATATTCTCTTCCCATATTCCATTCTGAATATTAACTGGTTCTCGATTCTTGAAATTTATCCTCACTCTCCAAGCATCTACAAATCTACATGCATTTTATCTCTTGGTCCTGACCTCACAGGGGGCACCAGAGAGTGTACTGGAGCGTTGCCGCTGGATACGGGTAGGAGCTGGCGCACGGGTGCCGCTGACCTCTGACCTCAGAGAGCAGCTCTTAAGCACAGTAAGAGAGTGGGGCTCGGGACGTGATACACTACGTTGCCTCGCCATGGCAACCAGGGATTCACCCCCTGACCCTCGAACCCTGAACTTGGAGAACTTTGCTGGCTTCATAGACTATGAGGTGAGAAAGTTTGTGGAGAACTGATTTAAAATCATGGGAATAAGTTTGTGAATTCCTAAATTATGCAAAATTCCCTTTTGTATTGTTTTTGAACATATTTATGTGTCTGCAGTGTGTGTACACAGCTATCCTATTGTTGTAAAAATCCATTCACTCCATTTGTTATTGTCCCCATAAATCTGAAACAGTGTCTCAAAATGAGCCGTTCAGGAATGTACTCTAATGTGATGTCACATTGGAACAGGCCTTTATCACAGTCCCCGTGTCGTCACATCTGGCACTGATTAGTAGCGTAAACAAATTTCTGCCGGCATTATTGTCAATGGATGGATGCAAGTTTTGAGAAGAAAATGAAACTCATTTAGTTGAACTTCACAATAAATGTAAATATTTAAAACTGTTTATTTAGACTTGCATGATGCCCTACCATGTATGTCATGGCTTTTATTTTATTGTGTAACATTATCTGAGCTGCCAGTCATGAGATTAATGAACAGCACGCCCTCAAGGTACTGCCAGAGGAGTAATCGGATTGACTAAATTAGATTTTTTAATATCAATTTGTTTATTTTTGCATTCAATTTATTTTTGATTAACCATCCATTTTGGTCTACAGTGTAATACTATCCAATCATTGCACTCAAACATGGAGAATATGACTCGTTTAAGATGATCAAACCAGTTATTTTTGAAAAATCATCTATATGGAAATATTAATTTTTTAAAACAATTTGATCAAATTATTGATGATTGCATCATAAAGTAAGTGCATGATTTTTTTTCCCCGAACATTATTGTTTAATACAAGAAGTTTTCCCCTAAACAATTTATCCTTCTAAAATAGACTTAAGTCGTAATTAATATTTGAAGCTTTGTCTAATTCTACTGCTCTTTAATGTGATATGTTGTTTGTATTCTTGCAGTTATGTTATACAGTAAGGTGATCAGACTCTAAAGTATTGCGTATGGCTTGCACGCTCCCCTTTAGATCATGAAATATGCGTTGGAAATTCTGAATATTATGACACCTTTTTTCTTAATATTTGTTTCACAATATTAATGATTGTAAATTGAGGTTGGTTTCTTTAGATGAAGTATGTTCTGAATTTTACATAAATAAATAACCACAATCCCGTACTATGGGCACAGTCATTGATACAGGCTGCAGGGGAAGTTGTTTTATGCTCCTATTTGTAGCTTATGCTTTTCGAACGTGGAAGTGTGATAAAGGCCTATTAGCTTAACTCCTCCCCTCAGTGAGTTGTACACAGTCCACCATCTTTATCTCCTGGTAAGAAATGTATTCTTATTAAAGCTACTAAAGTTATTTTACCAAGAGCAGTGAGTGATTTTCTGTTTTTCTATTTTTGTTTGATTCATATTAACAGCATATATAGCTGTAGGTACTGTATATTACGCTGGTTTAACTTTAATACACAGATCTTATATACATATTCGAATTCTTTACGTGCTGTTTACGTTCACAGACATAACTGACTGTGTTTATGTGAACTTGGTGTGTTTTAAGTGACAGTTTAAACGCAATAAGTTGGGAAAGAGTACTTTGTTTAATACTTACTGTTTGACAGCCAGCTTTCTGTGAGCGTGTTTCAGATGTGTGCACTCAGAAAACTAGGGATGCGCCGATCCGATACTGCCATTCTTTGCCGAATCGGGTATCGGTCAAACAAGACCGATCCAAATCCGATATTGTGCGTATACTATTCTGTGTTATTGTTAAGCTCCACAAAAGGCACAAAAACATTATAAAGCACCATAATGTTTTCGTGCACTATATATTCTAAGTGTTCTGAAGCCATTCTATAGTAAAATGTGAGGTAGAAATGAATAAAGTCGTTAAATTCAAGTTCACATTAACTTTTCCCTCCGCTGCGGCTGTCAGTCATTCTCCATTCAGCATTCAAACCATACAGAAAACCATATATCAGAGGTTTAGACTGATAAACGCATGTAGATAATAAAATTCCATGATGATGAAGAACTGCCATGTCACGTGAGCATGACCGCGATAGAGATGATAATCAGATGTTTTAGTTTTTGGCAAAATATCCGATGCACGAACTGTCAAACGGGGTGGGGAGCAGCAACTCATTTGCATTTAAAGTTACATGGATGAAAACAGAATGTTTTTCCTTCCACTCAAAAATATGCATTTACAACATGGTATAATAAATTATCTGTGGGGTATTTTGAGCTGAAACTTTACAGACACATTCTGGGGACACCTGAGACTTATATTACTACATCTTGTAAAAAGGGGCATAATAGGTCCCCTTTAATTGACATAAAAGCTTTTAAAATGTTTTAGTAGTTACTAACACTTTTCTTTGTGCATCTTTCAGTCGGACTTGACATTCGTGGGGTGTGTGGGAATGTTAGATCCACCAAGGAAGGAAGTGCTGAGTGCAGTGCGTATGTGCAGACAGGCTGGCATACGGGTCATTATGATCACAGGTGGGTTAAACACATATGCTGAGGTGATTTTAAAGATTTAGTTCACCCAAAAAGGAAAATTCTGTCATTATTTACTGACCCTCATGTTGTTCCAAACTCATAAGACTTTGATTAATCTTCCGAAACACAAATTAAGGTATTTTTATTAAGAAACCTAAAGGATTTCTGTCCTTCCATTGAAGGTCCAGGTAACCAAAACTCCAAAAAGGTCATAAAAAAGGTCATAAAGGGGTTGTAAAATGAATCCATATGAATCAAGCGGTTTAATCCAAGTCTTGTGAAGAGATACGATCACTTTATATGATGAACAGATCTAAATGAGGCTTTTATTCAAACACATACACCGATAGAGCACATCACATATCCATGTGTCACATCATGTGCGCTTCACGCACTAGAACAAACCTCATTGGTTCTCATACATGAAGCACGCATGTTTGAGCTGTGTTTATCGTATGTGCTCTATGTATGTGTGTCAATCATTGTTTAAATGTAAACAAAAGCCTAACTTAAATCAATCATTTTAATTAATCATCTAAAGTGATAAGTATCTCTTCAAAAATTCATATGGAATCGTTTCATATGAATGTCTCACAGTGCAAGCTCAGTGACAAATATAAGGCCAAATACAAGACTGTCTATTATCTAACTGTACCCAGCCACAGTAAGAATGAACAAATATGCATATAAAGAAAGTCAATTTGAGGTCTTCTTCCTGTGTTGATTTGTGTAGGCGACAATAAGGCCACTGCCCTGTCTATTTGTCGTCGAGTGGGCATCATCACTGAGCAGGAGGAAGAGGAGGCTGAAAGTGGGCCGTATGGCAGCGGCCTGACAGGACGTGAGTTTGATGAGCTGCCTACCCACCTGCAGCGAGAGGCCTGCCGCACTGCCCGCTGTTTCGCCCGCGTCGAGCCAACGCACAAGAGCCGCATTGTAGAATATTTGCAAAGCCTAAGCGATATCACAGCTATGGTAAGTTTTTCTAGTTACGTTTGTTTGAGGGCAAAAGTGCAAAAAACTCAAATGAATGAACCCTCACACTTGTTTTTTCTGTCCAGACTGGTGATGGTGTAAATGATGCCCCTGCTTTGAAGAAGGCTGAGATTGGCATTGCTATGGGCTCAGGCACGGCCGTGGCTAAATCTGCTTCAGAGATGATCTTGGCAGACGATAACTTTTCAACCATCGTGGCCGCAGTGGAGGAGGGTCGAGCCATTTACAACAACATGAAACAGTTCATCCGTTACCTTATTTCTTCTAACATTGGAGAGGTAGTCTGGTAAGTACAGACAGAAATACAGACTCTTATATATCACTCTTACTCTTAATGCCCTGATATATTCACGGCTGAGTTATTTTTCCTTCTTTGCTTAGTGGTAAAAAGAAGTTTGAAATGCCTTTATAATGTTAGCGAACATCCTGGGGCCGCCCAAGGTGCTGAGAGTGGTGTTTAGAGCAAATATGTAAATATGTGCTGGGTGCTTTCCTCTCAATAACAAAATAAAACAGCAGTAAAGAAAGCATTTGATCATAGTGATGTGCACCATTTGAGATGCAAGTCTCATCTCAGAATCATCCTAATCTATATCTCTTTCCCTCTTCCCTCATTCCTTCTCTCTCATGCTGAGATCACCAAAATTCACCCAAGAATCTATATGGTTTAATGTAAATAATTATCATACAGTATTACACGTTTGGTATCATTAATCACCGTCCCAGATTTACTGGGGACAAAGGTTGATTTACATGGGGGCACACCCACAGCAGGTAACAAGAACCCATTGCGAAATCTGCGTGTGGAAATCTTTCGCCCTCATGTGAAATTCCCAATTGTGCAGATTCCTATTGACTTGATTTCGCACAATGCATACCCTGACATCATCAGCATTTTAATATAAATTCTATTGCCATGTTAGTTCTTTCCGCAATTCAAAGAGAAAGTAATAATGTTTTGTGGCAGCCTCTCTCATGTAACGATTCAATCAGTCTACCACTGTAGTCTGTCTGTCCGTGATAAAAAGCAGTGTGCGCTGCACTGTGTTTAGTAGATTAGCGTTTAGGCTGGGTGGGCACACAGAACCAACTGCCATGAGCCGAATGAACATGGAGCGCTTTTTTGCTTTTAAATTTGCGAGATGCTGTGCAGCAAAATGTCTCAAGACGTGTTTTTAAAAGTTTAACTTCTTGGCACGCTATTTTATAAACTCGTTGAAAAAACAGTGAAATACGGCACAATGGTCAAAAATGTCTGTCTAGTGCATGTTAAATAGAATAATAGTTTAAAAGCAGCACTGGAATGCAACAACACATTTTATGATAAAGTTATTAATATAGCCTGCTGTTCCGGACAGTAGATGGGATTGTCAGTTCGCAGGTTTCAACAAACCGGCATTGATTCAAAGAGCTGATAAAGTAATAATACTGTTCAGTGTAATTGAGAAGTTATGTCTAACATTTATTCTTAATAACTTTGCACAGTTTACATTGTGAAAGAGTTTTAATTAAGACGGTTCAATTTAAACAAACCTTGACTACTGTAAAGGTTTTTTTCTTATACTGCGTACCATGAAAATAAATCCTGTGACCGCACCTTAAACATTGTATCTTTCCCTCTGTCTGTCAGTATTTTCCTCACAGCTGCTTTGGGAATGCCTGAGGCTCTGATCCCAGTCCAGTTGCTGTGGGTCAATCTGGTGACGGATGGCTTCCCAGCTACTGCTCTTGGCTTCAACCCCCCTGACCTGGATATCATGTCACGTCCCCCACGCTCCCCTAAAGAACCACTCATTTCTGGTTGGCTCTTCTGCAGATACCTCATCATTGGCTGTGAGTCATTTACACAAATGTCACTTCTTGTCATTAGTGTATATAACAAAATGCTACTAAAATTCACTTAGTATCCATTAAAGTGTAGGGTTTTTCCTTGTGACATACCTTGTTATAGAGATGACCGTGCTCTTACAAAATGAACGGTTATGCCACACAAGCAGTGCCAATGTGATATAAATGTGGAATAGATCCAATTTGTCCTCGTGTATATCATACAGCTTTGTGTGAGGTGTGCTGCGGGGATTAGATTTGGCCTGAGCCATCTGGCCCATTCCAATCCAGACATAAGCAATGACACCTATATTTTGTGTCATCTTTCACAGTTTTTTGTTCAAAACTCTGTCCCTCTTTAGTGTAGCTAAAGCTTTAGTGTAGGACAGCGTCTCGTTCCTTCATCAGGGAACTAGGGTTACATACGTAACCGAGACGTTTTCATGAAAGATGAGGCAACTACAGCAATCTGTCACGCCACATTAAATAGCGTCAAAACAATATTTATTGTTGGAATTTCATGATAAAGAAGAATATGAAAGCTTAGACTTAGTGGATGGGAGGTATGCTACAAGTAATAGTGAAGTTTTGTTCACACATCAACAGAAAACAACATAGACCAAAAGATTGATCTTGGAATTTATGAATCGATGTCGGTTCATCAATATGAAGATCGATTTAAAATCGTTTAATCAATATTTTCAACCTAGCTCTAGTAAACATTACTGAGTCGAGAGAACTGTCAAGAGGCTAAATTACAACAATCTATTTATGAACTTTCACACACTCTCTTTTAGATGGTAACCATGAATTAAAGTTTAAAAACCATTGAATTGACTCTGAAAATGTTAATTGGTTAAGTTTCAATTCCTTTATCTCTCTCTGTTTTGCAGGTTATGTAGGGGCAGCAACAGTTGGAGCTGCTGCCTGGTGGTTCATGGCAGCTCATGATGGACCAAAGCTCAACTACTACCAACTGGTAATACAAAATAAGATCCTCAAAACACAATCACACACTGCAGTTTCTCTGAGTACCTCTTTGAAAAGGACTTCTGTAAACTTGATGTAAACTCATCCTCTCCTCGACTCATTTTGACCCGAAATTCATTTTCTTTACATTTTTTATTTTTATTTCATCGGAGTGGTCCTAGACCTTGGGAGATTTGTCACACTTGAACTTGGAATACACAAAACAGTTTTTGACTGGATTCGAAAAGTTTATGTGGTTGTAATTAAGGGTGTGCGAACGATTATAATCTCTCCACGAGCTGTTTTTGAAGAAATATCGTAGTATCGTGCAACAGTGTATTCTATCAGTTGCAGTTCTGGCGCCTCCGTCTTTAATATACTGTACAACACGACGTACTTCACATCACGTTAACGCAGAGGTAGTTATACTCACAGGATACTGTAGTTCACAAAAGTTCATTATTTGCATGTGCTTTAAAGCCTCGCCGGTTAAACATTTCATTCGCGGGCTGATGCACTGTTCTAACATGCGCTTTTCTTAGCGCATACACCCGAAGCGCACAGGCATTAAAAGCCTGTCAAACAGTGCCTGGTTACTGGACTAAGTTATCGTTCGAGTCTTATTGCGCTAATATTGTCAAATTCAGAAAAGGTTTACACAAACACAGTTGGTTATGTCTAAAGTGAAAGCAAACATTTGAGTGTATTTTAGAATAGATGTGTGCTGTTCTTAAAGTAACAGTAGCCTATAGTAAAAATGCTTCTGCTTGTCCTTAAAGGGATAGTTCACCGAAAAATTTAAATTTTGTCATTATTTACTCACTCTGTTGTTCCAAACCTGTATTAATTTATTTATTGTGCTGAACACAAAATAAGATATTTTGAAGAATGTGGGTAATCAAACAATTGCTGGTCCCCACTGACTTCCATAGTAGAAGAAAATATACTATGGAAGTCACTGGGGACATGCAACTGTTTGGTTACCCACATTCTTCAAAATAACTTTTATTTTCTACAGAAGAAAGAAACTTATTCGGGTTTAAAACAACTTCATTTTTGGGGAAAATATCCCTTTTAATGTTAATAAAACAACAAAACACCAAGAGAAAATCACTCACTGCTCTTGACTGAGAACTTTAATAGTAGCTTTAAAAAGAATCAATGTACAATTTATACAGTGAAGTCAATGTAGTTTTTTATTTTTATATTTGTTCATTTAATTTCTTTCTTGAATGCTACTGTTATATACACATACTGTAGCTGAAAAAATAAATCACTGTTTATTTCAGTTGTATAATAAGTTGTGTGTATATGTAATGTGTATCTTTGTTCTCATTTTTTTAATAACAAATATTTTTTATCTTCGCCACTTTGGCCTAAATGTCTGCCATTCTTTTTTTATATTTATTTTGTTTCCTTGTATGGCTCTGTTTTTTAAAATATGACATTAGTTTTGACTGTAATGCTCAGTCATTTGCGATATCGCCCACCCCTAGTTGAAAAAAAGTAACAAATCCTTTCCTCGTGGGTCAATTTGACCCTCATAGGAATGAATGGGAAATGGGGATTTTTATTGAAATTTGTCAAAAAAATATTTACAATTCTGGCACAATCCAGAACAAACACACACACGCATGAAGGCATGAGTCTATAGACCATCCCCCAATGCAGAACACAATCACATGCTTACACACACACACACGCACACATACCTAGGAATTCCCATTAAAATAAATGGTGAAATTATATAAAAATTTTTGGAGCTGTAACATAATTTTTTGATTCTGAATTAAAATCAGCATTTTCAAATAAGTATTCTTCAAGGTTTTACTTGTTTGTTTTCCCCCGCTGTCCACCTTACTAACTTGAATTATTACAAAATCTGATTTTTTTTACAGGTACAGGAGGAGAGGATAGGGATAAAATATAATTTTTGACCAAGTAAGCCAGTTCTGTAAATACATCTTCTCTGTTGTTTTTTCTATAGTCTCACTATCTGCAGTGCAGTGAAGGTCATGCTGAGTTTGCAGGAGTGCAGTGCTCCGTGTTCGAGTCTCCATACCCCATGACTATGGCCCTGTCTGTGCTGGTCACTATAGAGATGTGCAATGCCCTCAACAGGTATGTGATTTTTAAGAAATGCTGTCATGACATAAAACCACTACTGGATGTTTTTATGGGGAGAATAGAACAGTCATCTTACAACACATCTTACAACTATACCTACTATTATGCTCAAATATTCTTAATGCAAATATACCATTTAATTAGATTTTCTCTTTATTTCATCAAAATGATAACGTATCTCACTTATAAAGTATATAATATATACACTACCATTCAAAAGTTTGGGGACAGTACGATTTTTTTTAAAATAAATTATTACTTTCATTCAGCAAGGACACATTAAATTAATTCAACGGGATTTTTATATTGTTACAAAAAATGTGATTTTAAATAAATGCTTTCCTTTTGAACTTTCTATTCAAAGAATCCTTAAAAAAAAAATTCCAAATTTTCGGTTTCCAAAAAAATATTAAGCAGCACAACATGTTTTCAACATTGATACTTTTAAGAAATGTTTCTTGAGCTGCAAATCAGCATATTAGAATGATTTCTGAAGGATCATGTGACACTGAAGATGCTGAAAATTCAGCTTTGCATCACAGGAATGAATTACATTTGAATGTATATTCGATATAAAAAAGTTCTTTCACAATATTGTTTTTTTTACTGTATTTTTGATCCAATAAATTCAGCCTTCAAAAACATAAAAAAAATCTTACTGACCCCGAACTTTTGAATGGTAGTGTATTTGACACATTATTTTGTATCTAAAGCAAGGAAAAACGGCTTTTCTGAGAACATGGGAGAAACGGGACTGAACAGATTAATCCAAAATAATTCTTTGTTACAGAAACCTTTTTCTTTGTTGCCTGAATTATCCCAGTACTAAAGAATCTGTGTAAATGTGTTTGTTATTTTTATATGTGTTGTATATTTAATACATAATACATTAAACTAAATGTCTTAAATATCATTTATACTTTGAAGTAATATTATATTATCTTTCTGAACAGTAATAATACTGAAAAGGGCAAATCATTCTACCTATGTTTGGTTTTAAGACAGGGGAGCATGGACTGCTCTTATTGTCTTTGTGTGTATGTGTGTTTCAGTTTGTCCGAAAATCAGTCTCTACTGAAGATGCCACCGTGGTCAAACCCCTGGCTGGTGGGAGCCATCTGTCTCTCCATGGCCCTACACTTCCTCATCTTATATGTGGACCCTCTTCCTGTAAGTAAGATTCTGTGTGCCAGAGATTTGAAAAGATGATGCAGAAGTATCTCAGAATAATGCCTGGGCATAATTAAAGAGGAATGTGTGAGTTTGATAGTTTGGGCTTGTACATGCCTGTCTGTTAGTAAGCCACAGTAAAAGTGGTTGCCCAATGAGTCTAGGAAATGATGGAGATTGCTGCTTATTTCACTGATGATGAAAGGCTTCCCTTAGAAATAACGGCTATGATGGATGATAATACAGTAAATCACTACTGTTGGGAATATTTGTAAGTTTATCGATAGAATTATGCAACGTTAAGGAAATTATGTCAAAATTACACTACCGTACAAAAGTTTGGGCTCAGTGCGGTTTTTAAAATAGGTCTATTTTTCTCACCAATGCTGCGTTTATTTGATCATAAATACAGTAAAAGAGTTATATATTGTGAACTCTTGTTAGAATTAAAAAATCTTTTAATATATTTAAAGATTTATTCCTGTGATGGCAAAGCTGTATTTTCAGCATCATTACTCCAGTCTTCAGTATCACATGATCCTTTAGAAATCAGTCTAATATTCTGAGTTAGTGCTCAAGTAAAAACAATTATATATTTCTTCAGGATTCTTTGAGAAATAGACATTTCAAAAGAACAGCATTTCTTTGAAATAGAAGTCTTTTGTAACATTATGTCTTTTACTATCACTTTTGATCAATAAAATGCGTCCTTGCTGAATAAAAGTATTAAATTCTTTAAACAAATCTTACTGACCATAAACTTTTGAACGATGGTGTATGTTGCTCCAAAAACCTGTATGACTTTCTCTCTTTGGTGGGACACAAAAGGTGAATTTTTTGAAGACTTGATCTTGGTCACTATAAAGTGAATTAGGACTTGTGCCATCATGCTTCAAAATGGCAAAAAAGCACCATGAAAGTATCTTAAATGCATTATATATCATACATTTAAGATGTTATTTATTAAAAATCTTGACATCCGCCCTATCGCTCCTTGTATTGAGAATGAGAGTAGACCTATCATATTTGTGAAAAAAATATTATTTTGAGTTGAATCTTTTCATTGAATCTAATTCAATGCTTCAGTTCTCAAAAACCTGAATGATTTGTTCACAAATGCAATTCCCAAAAGCATCATAAGCCTATGTTGATCGTAGAGACCATTGATGTCAATTGTTCTATGATTAACTTAGGCTCCACAGAAGATAGAAAGTCAGACAGTTTGTTGTACTGTAAGTAAATGATGACAGAACTTTTTAGCTGAACTATTCCTGTAAGTTAAAGCCATGTCTGTTACTGTTTGTCTCTGTAGTTCATATTTCAGATCAGACCATTATCTTGGCCTCAGTGGGTGACTGTTCTGAAGATGTCTCTGCCTGTTATTTTGATGGATGAAGCCCTGAAGTTCTTGGCCAGAAACTACATTGAGCCTGGCAACGAGTTGCTGGAGGAGGACGGAAATGTGGCCAGGGGAGTGATTGGCAAACTGAAGCAGGCATTTAGGGGTGTATCCTGGTCATTTGTGCTCATCTCTGCCCCATTGCTGGTCTGGATCTTCAGCCTGGACTCAGACATAACCAATATCTTCTGGGATTAGAAGGAAGGAGTGTGGATATGAGTCTTTGTGTGTGTGTGTGTGTGTGTGTGTGTGAGTCGGAGGCAAAGGCAGACAGAAAAGCGGCTGATGTACAGAAGCAGTGTACGGATCTAATGTAGAACGAATTTTATGCTCAGAGTGAAAAACAGAAAAGTACGAAGGAACAGTTACAGAGCCACTTAAAGGACATGATGAAGGAAAAAAACATGAGATGGGAAGAAAAATTATGTCAATGCTTTTGGACAAAATTTTGATGTCAAGTTTGTGTTCCTCTAAAAATCTTTTCGTTCGTTTGCAAAAACCTTTGCGTCTCCTCACAAAACTTTTGAAACACTTTTTTCTTTTTCATCACTATGTCCTTTTAGGTGCTCTGTAAAAGGTAGAGCAGGACCAGGACAATCACAGATAAATGAATGCTGGGAAAAGCTAGGGACAGACAGAGGGAGAAAAATGTTATTCAGTCTTAAAAAATGGCAAATGATGTGCTCATGACCAACTACTTCAGCCTTCCCCATGTGTCACTGGTTTTGCATTGTACTTTCAGTTTTTATTTTTGTTATTTATTTTTTGAAAATAAGTTAAAAGTGCACATACGTCTATATTCATTTTAGTCTCAAATTTTAATACAATTTTCATTTTAGTTTTTCTTTTAATTAGTTGCTTTTTAAAGGTTACTTGTGTCATTTTTGTATTACTAGCGATACCAAACGGAAATGCCATATGTTTGCTTAATCAGCCCAACCGGGTGAGACATAAAAACATTCGCTCAACGCATGAATTTAGCAGGACTATCCATTTGACTGACCTATGAAAGACAGTGGAAACTTTATCTGGTGCTGCTATTGGCACAGAAATGTCTAACTTTCCCTAAAGAAATATAGTTCAAACAGCCCAAAAGCATTGCAATTGTCTATCAAAGACACATTTTTCATGATAAATGACATTTTAACCACATACTGCCACATGCATTAAAATATGTTTGTTGGGCCTTAAAACATTTTAACTAAATGTTTAGGGGTGATGTTTTTAAGTCAAAGCAGGCTGAAAAAGTAAATATCCCAGAAAGGAAGGAATTTATGATTTTTCACTATGTTCCAACGTTACTTCACTTGTGCTTGGGGAAAAATACACATTTTTAGCAACATACAATATTATTATGTTTCAGGTGTTTTATGTTTATTTGTTTGGTACTCAAAACATTTTTTTTTTATCAAGTAACAAAGTCACTTATCATATTTTCGCATGCCGTTCATTGTAATTTCCTAAAATTTCCCCAGTCCAAGTGATGTGGCAATAAAAAAAAAAACTTATTCTTAAACTTAATCTTACACGGAACACTTCCTTGTCATCGCATTGCATTTTTGAAGATCTTTTATGTGGGTATGCCAGCTATACCATGAGTATTGAAAACTGGTCATACAAGTCGCATAGCATGCACTATCACATTTCATTCCCTTTTTTAGGGGGGTTGGGGTTTTAAAAATTCTCACACTCAACGATGAATCATTACTTTCAAAATTACATTGGGGATTTTTTACAAGATTTTCAGTTTGACTGCTTTATTTTTATTGCTGTGCCTGTAGGGCAGGGAATGTTGTTTTTCCTGCCTTTATCCTTTAATACGACTCTTGTGTCCTGAGTCTAACCAGCTACTATTTATTGGGGGCCATTTATTGCTTATTAAGACCAAACATCTTTATCAGGTGTCCAGTCATCATACTCCGCTTATCAGATGGATGCTGAAAACGTTTGGCGATAGCATCTGTAATTGATCAGAGCCCGAAAAAAGAAAGTTTCAGGATCGGTTGTGGATCAGTTGTTGTTAAGAACAGAGTGATTAAGTTTAATTCCATCATAATGTGTCGAGTTTTGGGGGGCAAAAGGAAAATGTTCATGTTCATCACCTGTTTATTTCATATATTCATCCTTTTGGTCATTGTTTCCCTCATCCATCTGAGTCTTATTTTAATGTTAGTTCATTGAAAATCATTCCACTAAAGGAGCTTTATACAAGAATGAAAATCCTGTTCTTTGTATTTGTCATTTAGATTCTATTTATTTCCTATTTCTTGAAAAAGACATTTTGAATTTTGTAGTATTTTGTTATTCATGCAGTTGATACCATAATTGTCATTTAATCGCTGTTCCATTAACAGGGAAATGGAAACCGCTTCATGAAATGGAAAATAAACTCTTGATTTAAAATTCATTAGCTGTGTTTGTGTCTTGTAGCATTTTGAAACATTTGACGAAACACGACTGTAAATATTAAAATGTAAAACATTTTTTTATTGACACATTTATCACAATAAAAAAATACATTTTCAATTTAAATACCACGGTGCACAAACAATGTGTGAAAACATATATTAAATGATAAATAAAAATATATAAATATAAAAGTGGCAGGATATTTCCAGTACTTTTTAAAACACTTAAGGACACACATGTTGTATTATTTGTAAACACACCCTAATGAGATTCTGAAAATCTATATATTTTTCCCACGAAGAGAGTTGTTGAATTTTCGAGGGGCACGAGCGATCTGATAAATTGCACTGTTTTTCATCTTTTGAGCGTTTCAGCATCTGCAAATACAAAGATACATTGCAACTCATCTTGTGTAATATTTGCAAATGTAGTTCATTCATCTTTAACACTTTTCATTACCTGTAAGTTGTATATTAGGCCTTTAGTTTCGCTCCTGATGATTTCATCGCCATCTTTTTGAAACGCATCTTTACAGTTACAGTAATCATCAAGTTCCTGTAAAACTTCACACTTTGACTGAGAAAAGAACAAATGCATATCTTGTCAGATACAGTACAGTGGCTATAAGCACTAGCTAAAAGAAGCTGTTAAAAGTCAAATGTCCGCCAGTAACTTACCTTTCTACGGCCTTTTTCAGTAGAGATGACCCTGCTTGTACTTGGAGTAGGTGTGAACTAAATTTACAAATGGAATTATCTTTAGATTAAGAAATGACCTCAAAATAGACTAATATTAATGACACTTGCACTTACACTTTCAGTGGTCAAAACATGTTTGATCCGGTCAACCTGCAGCCTTACATTTGGGCAAGTTTCTGGACTCCATGTGTGTGCAGTGGGTGCAAGGCTGGTAGACCACACACACAGTATCATTAGGAAGGCATATATCATAGAATGCACTGTAAAACAAAACCAGAAAGCTCATACACTGACAGCAATGGAATCACAAGCAAACTCTAAAGAAATTAATTCATTTTCTCAATCGTATAAAGTCTTACTTGTATCTCCTTGGTGTCAAACACAAAGTCTTTGCTGGCGGTGTTTTAGAGTTGGGTGCCCTCGTCAGAGATCGACGTCTGTGCCACGGCTTCTGCAAATGTTCCGGATTCTCCATCTTATATATCTTGAGGTCCTCTTTCATCACAAGCTTCCAGCACTGGACTCAAAACTTTCAGAGAACTTTTGAAGAGTCATCAACCTTCTCATCAGACTAGAAAGTATACGTGAATGTTGTGTGGGTGTATTGATTGGACATGTCTCAACGCTATTGTCAATTCGTTAGAATTTCCTGAGCACTCATGCTCACTGCTTGCCACTTTCTCCTGGGAAACTCGGAAATTATGTAATACATGGAATAGTTTTCCCAGAATGCTTGAACAACTTCTTATAAAGTTTGTCTACTGCTCAAACAGGTTAGTGGATGACACCACAAATCTCTGGCATGCAAATGTTTGGAAGATTGGTAAACTTGGGATTCTTTTGTAATTTGGGCTGATGTAATAACTACTACGTTTTGTTGACTGGCAGATCTCAGGTAGGGGGAAAAAAATTGCAACAGGACTTCCAGGTTCAGATCTTTCTTCATGTCCTTTAAGAAATGCTTGAAGAAATTAATTTCCACTGTTTCTGTACGGCAATGCACTGCACATTTTTATTGTACATTAGTATGCACTTTGCTCAACGCAGTATTCAATTTACTCTTTTTATATATGTATTTTTGTCTGTTATATTATCCATACATCCATATGGGGATATGGATAGTCTCCCCAATATTCAGATTAATGGTCAACAAATAAGCTGGTTTTTAATCTTTTTCCACCAGTAAGGTGGAAACAGCCTTGCAAAAAAACAATACTCATTTATTATTAGTAACCCTAAGCCTATAATCCTTAAAAGATACATTATTTCAACCCTGTCATAAGTTTAGTTTATAAATTATACATTTGTATACATATATTGTGAATGAATAATTGTAGTAGTAACACATTATTATTATATATAATTATTTTTATACATTCTAATATTATAATTTGTGTATTGTGATTTTAAGTATTTTGGGTTACAATATTAAGACACTGAAGGTCAGTGACAAAACAAAACATTTGACTATATTTAAGCAATACACTCATAACTTTAAAGGGTTCTGTCAGGCACTTCATACACTGTAAAAAGTTATGACAACATATGTTTTTACGTCAGAATGTAGGCTCACTATTGGCCAATGCTGGTCATGTGTGTGATGCGTGTGATGCTGGCCAATAGTGAGCCGTAAAACCCAGAAGCGCTGCGCTGCACTGTTACACTACGTGAACTCACTCAGAGGCCTACACAGAAGAAAATGTATAGTTGAATAAAGTAGTAATTTTTGTTTGTTTTTTGTACACAAAAAGTATTCTCGTCACTTGGTAAACTTAAGGTTGAGCCACTGTAGTCACTTGGACTATGTCTTTACTAATTTTTCTGGGCTAGCAGATATCACTTACCTAGCAGCCTATGAAGGAGTGATCCAGCTCGCAGATTTCATCAAAAATTTCTCAATTTATGTTCCGAAGATGAACGAAAGTCTTACGGGGTTGGAACCATAGATATCATATAATAAAGGCTAGATGTCTCGTCCGCGCTGCTGGCCAATGGAGGTCGACGTCCGCACACGGCGGCCATCTTGCCACAGGGAGCTCGCTCACTAGTAACATTGTGTTAATGGTGCATGTACTTTTTAAATAACCATAACTTGCTCAATTTTCTACCGATTTTCAAACGGTTTGGTTTGTTATAAACGTCAGAGATGTAGTTATGACACTGCATACTTATCAATAAATATAATATTATATATTTAAACATGTTCAAGCATACAGAATTATAGCCAAGTTAATAACGTTTGTAAGAAACCAAACTGTTTGTAAATCCGTCAAGATTTCAGCGAGATAAGAGGATTTGTGTTCGTGCTGATCACTCACCTTACTTCAGATACCACAGAGCTCGCCAGAAAGCTTCCCTGTGACAAGATGGCCGCCGGTGTGATGCCGTTCGAGACTCCGCCTTAAGACATCTAGCCTTATATGGATATCTATGGTTGGAACAACATGAGGGTGAGTAATTACCAGCGGCGGTTTCTTCATTAGGGCGATCGGGCGACGCACCACCAAAGTGTGAAAGGGACTTTTTCAATCACAATCTCATTCAACCACAGAGTTACGCTAGCAGTCACTCACTGTTGTTCTGCCTCTGGATATAGTCCAATCAGCGCCAAGTCACGTTCTGTGGAGTACCACCTCTTTTTGGGCGATTTCACTATGGCCGAAAATCGCCCAGAGTGTGCCCATAGACTTACATTAAAAAATTTTTTTTTCTAACTGCAGGCACTGCAATGCATTCTCTATGGGTTCCGGGAGGGCTCGCACTAACGTGCTTTCGTCATCATACGTAAACTTCACTTGTGCAGCGATTGGTGGAAACAAATATACCTCTAATAATATTTAGCCATAAGCTGAAGTGACATCCAAAAATTTCCTCAGTGCATAACTTACATTTCACGGACATATTCTCCATCTGTAAATGTTAGAAAGTCAATATTTCCAGTTTGCTGTCATGAGTGGGCGAGCTTTCTGCAAGCTAAACTTCCGTGAACGAGCGCCGCCGCGTTTATGCGTGCCGAACAGACGGAGCGCAATAGAATAGGAGCGCAATTATTCTGACTAAAATATACATTAGCACTAAATTATAAATATATTTAGCTAAAATATTTGTTTTTGAATATTTGTTGTTGTTGGTGAACATAAATGTGCTAGAGAATTTCAAACCTACATGTGTATTTTTATTTTAGCTTTGTTTTTTTTGTTTTTGTTTTATTCTAAGTTTAGTAAATTTAACTACTTCTTTAAAAAGCATTATTTTGTTTTTAGATTGTAATGTTGCAATATTAGAATGTAATGTGATTTGACCCCTTTTTTTGGATAGACTGCAGATAGACAGCAAGGTTACACTATGTTTGTTTTTATAACCTTCAATATGAACATTGCTTGTAGGACAATATTAATCAGGATATAATTTTTTTTTTTTATTAAATAGTTTCTTTTTTTTTTTTTTTGAAAAATAATAATTAAATACTCAGATTATACCATACATCGCCATTTAGCCCAAAAATTCTGATATATTTGGCAATTGGCTATTTCCCAACCCTACCTCAACAGGCTTTTTATTTCAAAAACATTTGACATTATTCTACTTCCATACTATTGCTAATGAGAGACAGATATCAGCGCCACACACGAGTCCCGCGGATATAAAGGAATAATGACATTTCATTCTACCGAACTAACGTTACCCGCAAGTGCAGAATTACTACTCGCACATGTCAGTTTATTAGACGAATGAAACTTGTGAGGTAACGCAGCGCTGTTTCACTTGGTCTACATTATCATCACACTAACTGCATTTGAGTGTGTGTTGTTATAATGTTATCCTATGTGTTAGTTTGTCTGTATGAGACTAGCAGTAACTAAGCTAGATCAACATTAGAATAACATACTGATCATATTCTAACATTTCTTTATGTTAAGCTGTATAACATTGATTACTTTTATGTACATTTGCTCACCTGTCTACTAATAAAGTACATGCAAGAGCAGCGTCTCAGTCGAAGTTTGTCACGGACGTGGAGCTCTCGACATCTCTGCATCTCGAAAACGCCACGCTGATATTGATCCTCGTTTTAGTTCTCCTTTTGTCCCAAAGTCTGTTTGCCATGGTCCATAATGTTTGAACGAAACAACAACAGCTTGAGCTTGCCGCTAGAAGTAACGTAGTTGTCCACGTCTGTCGCCATGGTTACATGGCAGTATGATTTTTGAATTCAAATTTACAGACAAAATAGGTATTGAACAAACAATATGAATTAATTTTCAAAGGCAGATATAATTACAAATTATAATAAGTAACAGCGACAAAGTCTCAAATATACAATCAAGAAAGACAATATAAAAAAAATAAGTAAATAAAATGATAAAATAAATAAATAAATAATAAACAAATGAATAACATTTACATGAAGGTAGGTCCTTGCAGGGGGTAAGGATCTAAAGTGCACTTAGCTCATTGAGGAAATTTGCAACTGTGGAAGCTTTTACATTTGAAAGGGTGCAGAGTGAAGCAGCAAAAGCTTTAAGTTCATTAGCAAAGTGAGGAAAGGATGGGGGGGGGGGGGTTCAAAAATCTGCATTTATGAATGAAATATTTAGCAAATTCAAAAAGATTATTAACTAAGTAGTACTGTGGACAATCTTTCTTAAGTACACCAAACTTAATTTGTTTGTATTCAAGGGGATTTACACATGTAATAATGCATGACATTTTACTGTACAATTGAGACCAAAACAATTTTGAGTGATTACAATGATAAAAGATATGTTCAGTGGTTTCAATACTCGTATCACAAAATTGACAAGAGTTTTCTCCGATATCAAATTTAGATTTTGAAAATATAGTAACATTTAATTCTATTTGGATGAAGTCTATCAATAAAAACACTTCTGATATATTTGTTGTTGCATTTATGATCTCTAATAGATAATTCACCCAGAGAAGGAGAAGGGAGAGAGAATGTCACAAAATAGTGTGAAATAATACTCTTTACTAGTAACACCATGTTTTGGGGTATGGCATTTACAATTGTGTAAAACTCTTTAGGATGACATACAAATCCATGTTTCAAACAAAAATCATTGTAATTTAAAACATTACCATAGCTGTCCATCATGTCCAACAGGGAAAAAATATTATATTGAATCCAATTTTCATAAAATAAAGATTTGTTATGGTGTAAGATAAAGCGATTGTTCCAAATAGATGTTTTGTGTGGACTAAAATTGTGGGAAAAGGCTAACTTCCAATAAAGGAGAACTTGTTGATGGAATGCGGACAATTTAAGAGGTAATTTGTTCAACTCAAAATCACATCTAATCAAAAATTCCAAACCACCTACTTTCTGAAATATTGAAGAAGAAACAGTAAACCATAAGCCGTTTGCATTACAAAGAAAAGATTTTAACCACTGAGTTTTTAAAACACTATTCATTATTTCTAAGTCAATAACATTTAATCCTCCTTCTTCGTAACTGTGAACTAAATCATTTTTGTTAATATAGTGATGCTTATTTTTCCAAATAAAGTTAAATATTGCAATGTTACACTCTTTTAGTAAGTGAGGTGGGATAGCTAGCGAGGAGGCTGGGTAAACAAACCTAGAGAGCAGTTCAGATTGAGATATCTCTTTGTATCCAGTTATTGAGAATAATTTTAGCTTTTGAAAGATTTAAAAAAAAAAATTCTTGGACACTTAGATTGCTCTCTCTAGTAATAATTATCCCCAAGTATTTTACAGATGTTTTTATCGGTATGTTACATAAAGAGTCTAGTTCGCTGCCATGAATTGCAAATAACTCACATTTATTTAAGTTTAAGTGTAGGCCTGATGCTTTGGATAACAGATTAATAAATTGGATGGCTTTATCGATTTGATATTGGTCCTTTAAAAAGATCACTGTATCATCGGCTAATTGACTAATACCAATTTGTTTTCCAAACACACTCAATTTGTCAAAGTCGCTGTTTTTATCTATCAAAATAGCAAGCATTTCTACCACCAAGATAAATAGGAAAGGGGAAATGGGACAACCTTGTCTTATTCCTTGTGAAATATTAAATCTTTGGGATGTTCCAAATGACAGTGAGATAGAACTATTTATGTCTTTATATAACATTTTTATAAAAGAAATACATTGATTGCCAAAACCAAACTTTTCGAGGGAGTTAAATATGAAATTATTTTCAATCGTATCAAATGCTTTCTTGAAATCTAAAAAAAGTATATATCCGTCATCCTCAATCCATTCGCTATAATCCAAAATATCTAAGATTAATCTGATGTTGTTATGTATTGATCTGCCATTTATAAAACCAGATTGTGATTCACTAATTATTTGACTAATGTTTTTCTTGAGTCTATTGGAAAAAATATGAGCTAAAATCACAGTTCAATAGAGTGATAGGACGAAGGTTATCTATATGTCTTGCGTCTTTACCTGGTTTGGGGATACATGGCAGTAGGAGTGGAAACCAGGGATAACGCGGATATTACCTCATTGACAGGCGACAAGTGAACATGGACGAGCCATTATTTAAAATTGGAATTTCTATGAAATTAAAAATCTTTGGGAACTTTTGGGATATTCTAAGTACACAACTGCAGGAAACATATCACACTGTGCAAGTGATTTTTGGATATTTTATTACAAAAATCGAACATATTTTAGCTTTAAATATCAAACAAGTAACAAGACAGCACAATTACCTTGGGGCTTGATTTTAAAACATTCTCGAATGAACTGGTCTAAAGCAGCACGATCTTGCCCAATCAATAACGTCACCAGTAGTTTAAAAAAATGCATTTTTACAGCAGAACCGCAGAACCATACGTCATAGCAGTGTGAGGACGACAGCGCCAGCCTGACAGTCTGATGCCGGAAGTGGGCGCAGCAAGGGATTTAAACGATTTAATTGAAAATGTAATATCTCAAATATGATAAAATATAAGAATTATGTTTTGTCCTATTAACAAAATACAATATACTACTATTAACAAATGTTAATAGTTTTTTAAAAGTTAAAATTATACTTTAACCATCTTTTTTGTTGAGTCAAATGATTAACAATATAAATTTAACAAAGCTTAAAACCCCCCAAAAAATAATGATATAAAAACAAAGGTTGAGCGTTTGAACATTTGATTTAATTGCTCCAAATAAATAATAGTAATTAAATAAAAATACAAAATCGAACTAAATAATAAATAAGTTACACAAAATAAAATCAAACCAAAGAAAATAAATCTTATAAAAGTTATGCAGGCACACATTTAACAATAATTCTCAAGTGAAAAATAAATCAAATAAATCAAAACTCCATACAAATGGAGTTAATCCTGAGGCGCCTTTCATCTCCTTTAACTCCAACCCTACTCAAACTTATCCTATGTGTTTGCATGTTTAATGGGATGCATTCATAGATATGAAATATTATTATAACAAAATATAAATACAGAAATATACAATTGTTTGTGTTTTGTTAGCTTAAGTTTCAGTGTGGATTGTCTGTGTAACCTTTAGACGTTAATGAAGATAATTTAATATTTTGTCTTAATCATGCAGAAAACCATCTAATTCCAAAGGGACTACTATTAAATATGTGTACCTTGAAATGCAATGCAAGTCGCTTTGGATAAAAGCGTCTGCCAAATGGATAAATGTAAAATAATATCTATTGCCACTGTATATTAAAAAATAACTCCAGATGTTCATATACCTCCATGAACAACAGCCTTTTTAAAGTGGCTTTAAATGTGATTATTCAATTTGTCCCGTTTTGTCTGTTTAAAAATACTGCTATCACAAAAAGGGCAGTGAACATTTCTGCAGCATGTTGTGCATTGCTCCAAAGGTGTTAGTGCTGAACCTCTCTGAATTATGTGGTTCTGTAGGTGAAATAAAATACAATTAATGCAATTCTCATGGTCAGAAAATTTTACAAATGCTATAAAATACAACGCTTAACAACAAATTAAATCACAAACCAAAAATATGTAACCTAACAAAGTGATACAATCCAACTGTAAAATAACAATACATGATCAAGTGCCATCGTCACAATTCTCACTTAGTCACATTTATTAAGTAAAGTCACCTTTATTTATATAGCACTTTTTACAATACAGATTGTTTCAAAGCAGCTTTACACGGATCATAGGAAAATAATGCAACAAAGTTTGTCTCGGCAGATCTAGAACAAAATAGTGTCATAATCCATTAAGTAGGTTCAGAGTTGATTCATTTCTGTTGTAAAAAAAGTTATTCATTCAGTTAATGAATCTATATAACGTTACGTTAGCCATTCTGGAGAAAACTGTGATGTTATCATCCAGCTCAGTTCAGTTCTCATATAATGGTGTAAATGACAGATCAATAGTATTGTTGAATATTAACTTACAAAATACTTAGAGCCGTTTTGTATAAGCGTAACGTTAAGTATGTTGTATCCAACAAAGATATAACTTATTTTTAGCTTCTTCTCTTCTTCTTTTCCTTGTTCTACCATGTTAAACATGAACTCCATCCACTTCCGGCATCAGACTTTGACCCCGCCCACTTCCGGCATCAGACTGTCAGGCTGGAGATGTCGTCCAGGGGGGCAGGGTTTCATAAAATATTGAAGCTTCCCCGGGCGCCGCCATTGATTAGCGGACCATCACCTGCTGTTAGCATTCCATTGACTCCCATTCATTTTGGCATCACTTTGACAGCGAATAACTTTACATCTGAGGCGTTTAAACACTCCATTTGTCCATTATTTATTTCTAAAGAAACACGAAAATGTATTAAAGGCTCCATTACCTTGTATCTTACGTTATGGCCCAGTAGATGCAGTTTTTGTAAAAATAGGCTAACGATTGCGTCATAACCACGCGACTCTCTTTCGCACAGTAGAGAAATTACCGTATAGACAGGAGGAGAAGCTCGCGGGCAATCGGGGGGACGTTGAGGCAAAATGACAAAGTAATTAATCAGAATACTTAGCTAAAGTTTCTCCTGCTCCTAGCTCATGGACACCTCCTACTCACGATCTCCGTCTCTGCAAGTTTCGGAAGGGAATGATTCAGATTTCTCTTGGCACAGCTACTAGAAGACAGACGGGTTGCTCACGTCACATCTACGTCATCAAGCTCAGTTTGAGTCTGCGCAGTACGCTCAGCCATCAGGAAATGAGAGCTTCTAACTGACTTCACTTGTCTCCGTTGAATCCAATGGGGTCGCTGTGTCCAGTTTATATACTGTCTATGCTGTCGTCCTCACACTGTTATGACGTATGGTTCTGCGGATCTGCAGTTGGTTATTATTGGAGAATAGGGGCACATTCATTGTAACGCAGAGCTACAACGTTCTCCATCTGCGCAACTGGAATTTAAACCTGGCTAGCGTCTTCTGCTGGTTAGATCAGCATTAAATAACTATATCAACTGCTAGACAAGAAATTGGAGATTAAAATAATAGCAGATTTGTCTCAATGTTATAAACACTTAAAACTTAGATGAAAAATTAACTTCAGTATGAAATTTATGTTTGAAATGGTTAAATAGGCCTAAATGTTCAGCGATATCTTCCAAAGATTTTTTAATTTTGGCGCAATTTTTTATTTTTATAAAGGCATAGTGTTGATATGGCAACTATAAATACACTAAGTTTGGTCATGCTGGCATGTGTGAAAATATTTAAAACGTGTTACATCTAACCCCACGTTGTGTCCCGCTAACCCCTATTATTGAGAGCTTTCTGTCCCTCCATTGACAGCCTAAGCAACTACCACTTTCAAGCCCCAGAAAGGAAGTAAAGACATCATAAAAGTATTCCATGTGACTCCAGTGATTTAACCTACATTTTATGAAGCGACATAGTACAAAAAAACATAATTTACCGCCTTCATGACAGCACCACAGTGAATGTGTCTTGCGTGTGTTGATACGAGAGCAGACGTTGTTGCGTGAACGCGCGTGAAGATTACAGTTTTTCTGAATTGCTAAAACACTAAACCCCATTCTCTGAAAATTCTCAATAGCCTAAACCAATTTGTCAAATAAATCACATTACAGTAATCAAATTCAGGTGGTTACAACACTGTTTGCAAATCTCATGCAAACTCTAAACACATTCTCACGAACTAAAACACATTTCGCACTGTGATACACTTATGATTCAAAACGCTAAACACAGGCTGGCAAAAGTTAAACACAACTGCAACACTGTGTCAAAGTAACGACTCAAAATTGTTCATACATATTTCTAATGATGTGACCAAACCTAATACAAGTCAGTTCAGAGTGCCAAAATGTACTCAAAATGTTGCACTGAATGGTGATACCAACAATGGATGGAAACAATATAAGAGGGAGAGGAGGAAACAGTTTATGAATAAAAGGTGGTGAACAAGGAGGAAGAGGATGCGGATGAGAAAGAACAAGGTGTGAAGAATGTTATCAAGGCTGGATCTGGCACACCAGAGGGTTTTTCCCTTTGCCTGCAGAGATGAAATTGTCTGTGATGTGATGTGATGTGAAGTCCTCCGACTGGACTCAGCATGAAGACATGGCAGTTGCACAACTCTTCTGAGTGTACTATCACATACTTTTCATTTACAGTTCTTTACTGTAACCTTTTTGGTTTTTGCAGTTGGGTATTTTCACAGTGTGATTTCTATACCCTCGCCACTGGACCTTGTACCAAACTAATTAATTATTTGTGTGATTTGCAGTATCCGGAGAAAGTTAAAACCATTTGGTAGATAAAAAAAAAACTCACTACAGCCAGTTACAGTTTTTCTGAATTGCTAAAACACTAAACCCCATTCTCTGAACCAAAATCTCAATAGTCTAAACCAATTTGTCGAATAAATCACTGTGAAACATTAATCAAGTTCAGGTATTTAAAACACTGTTTGCAAATCTCATGAACTCTTTTTTCAAAACTCTAAACACATTCTCACTTACTAAAACAGCTTTCCTGTAGCTCAGTGGTAAGAGCATTGCGTTAACAACGCAAGGTTGTGGATTCGATCCCAGGGGATTGCACATACCTATGTGTAAATGTATAGCATAATGCAATGTAAGTCGCTTTGGATAAAAGCGTCTGCCAAATGCGTAAATGTAAAACACATTTTGCACTGTGATGCACTTATGTTTCAAAATGCTAAACACACACTAAAAAATTAATCATGAGTCTTGTAATTTTCATAAAAAAAATTGAGGTGATCATTAAAAATATTATGTATATTTTATTAAGAAAATTGTGGTTCAGTGTTTTATTGAAAATATTGAGAACATTTCATTAATAACACCAAGAGATGCATTTTCCTATTTTGTTAAGGAAACATACACAATTTTAAGGCTTGAATTGAGGAACTGATAAACCTCATTAAATTAAGGAAAAGGGGCTACCTATTTATTTTAAGAGAATTAGCTCATTTATGCTGTTTTATTTAGAGACACCATTGTTTGTTCCCAGCATGCTTTGCACATGGCTGGAAATGGAGAGTAAATCTTGAAATTAAGTGTTATTTCATGTGTTTTTGAGTAAAGGGAAACATCTGTTCATGTTTAATGTCCAGATATGTTTGACATTTGAAAGAGTTTCTATTATGTTAAAGTTTTGATCGTTACCATTGTGCAGAAGAGTAGGGCTTATGGTTAAATTGTGAATAACTGCATTTTTTTAATATTTTGAAGCATGTTGTTTTAAACATGTATCAATAACTCTGCTAATGATAGTGCAGTAACAAGTTTGATTCTGTGCTGTCCTAGCAGCATGTAGTCTTTATATAAAACAATATATCTCAAAGTTAAATATAAACAGGTCATATCCATTCACTTGACTTCACACAATTTTGAGAATAAAAAATACTTCAAATAAAAAAGCACATTTCACTAAAAATTTGTAATTCATTATGTCATAGACTAAATAAATTAGGGCATTTTACATGATTTATTCAGGTAGATTCCATGAATGAAATCAAGCTTTAACTACTCAAAAATATTATGTGTAGGCTAATTTTGTTACCATAATTTTTTTAAGTAAATAGCTGTAACATTTTTTACAGTGCAGGAAAGTTAAACACAACTACAACACAGTTGTCATCGTTTACACACAACGACTCAAAATTGTTTTCACTTATTTTTAATGACGTGACCAAACCAACTGTACATAATACAAGTCAGTTCAGAGTCCCAAAATTTACTCAAAATGTTGCACTGAATGTTGATACCAATAATGGATGGAAACAATGTAAGAGGAAGAGAAGGAAGAGGATGAGTAAGAGGAGGTGAACAAGCAGGAAGAGGAAGAGGACGAGAAAGAGCAAGGTGTGGAGAATGTTGTCAAGGCTGGATCTGCTTTAGGGGTTTTCCCCTTTGCCTGCAGAGATGACATTGTCTGAGATGTGGAGAAACTCCTCTGGCCAGACCCAACATGAAGACATGATGCTGAAGCAGAATAAATCTCTCTCACTGACCTTGATTTTGCAGTTGCACAACTCTTTTTTTTTTTTTTTTTTACTATAACCTTTTTGGCTTTTGCAGTTGGGTCACGGCATTCGATAGGCCTACTATTCAATATTCAGTAAAATACTGTACTTGCTGTGGATACAGTACAATATATTCACCTAAGTTGTCATTACTATACTTTTTTACGTAATTGCAAAATTTGTTTACTTTGTTACAATATACTTTTTTTTCCTCCATTTTTTTATGTAGTGTCTATGATCTGTAGCTAGTGTTTATAATTTTGACTCGCTGAGTGTATGATCTGAGAGCATTGTTTGATTTTGAGCACAGATACAATGATTTTGAGGCAATTGTTTGATTTTGCCAGAGGAGTCAGAGGTTCTGTGAATGTGGTTTGAAAATTTGGTTTTGTGTTTAAGGTTTTGAGAAAGTGAGCGATGGGTTCAAGAAATGTGTTTTAGCAATTCAGAAAAACTGTAAATAAAGTTTCGGCGGGCAAGGCCACACGAGGGCGCCGCTCACACTGCGAATGATCAGGCTTCTACACTAACAATCAGTCTTGTGTGCTCTCTCGGAAACATCCATAAATTGAGTTTTCTTTTGGAAAGGTTGGGAGGAGGGTCAATGCCGGGAGCCATTTATAGACAAAAAGAGCAGGGAGAGAGAAAGAGCATAAGAAACTTGACATATCCTTTTTAGTTTGTACAAACGTGCAAGTTCAACCTGGAGTGCACGAACAGAAAAACGCAAAATTATAGCACCACGGTTTGGAAAGGATATCAGCACTGAGGAAAACCAGACATATGCCATTGCTATAAATAACAGTACATAACACAGTGGTAAGTTTACTCTCTCCGTGCTTCCAAGATGTCAAGTTGATAAATCAATGCTCAGTTTTTGCAAAACATAAAAAAGAGAGATTTGTAGGCTACATAACTGACAACAGTTTCTTTTCTCGTTAACAGTTAATTTTCTAAGGTGTGTGTATACTTTTGTGGCATACGAAAACTTTGCATAAGAAACTAAATTGACTGCTTTAGCTCATTGTTTTTTTTTTTTGTTTTTTTTTGAATTGTGCATTTGAAATTATATATTTTAGCAATCAGATTGTGTTGAGGGTCGTGCGTATTCTCATTTTATGACATTTATTTAAAATAGCATATCAAATTACACAACCCAGTGCAATAATGAACATTACAATAGGCTATAGTTTATTAATTATGACCTTTTACAACTGATATAGGCAATCTCAAGTGCGCGCGGTGTTTTTTCCGTTAGGAAACTGAAGTGCGCACGCGGCACTTCTTCCAGTGAGCTGAGCACGCGGTAGAAACTGCAGCCAGTGTGAAGGAAACAGCTGTTTGCGTGTGTGTGTGTGTGTGTGTGTGTATGTGTGTGTGGTCCTGTCTTGGTAAACCCTATGGGGACAAAATGTCCCCACAAGGATGGCAATACCAGAAATCTTTGATCTTGTGGGGAGATTTTGGTCCCCATGAGGAAAAGTGCTTATAAATCACATTAGATTGTTTTTTTTGAAAATGTAAAAATACAGAAAGTTTTCTGTGATGGTTGTGTTTAGGGGATAGAATATCCATATTGTATAAAAACATTGTCTATGGAAAGTCCCATAAAACATGGAAACCCAAAGTGTGTGTGTGTGTGTGTGTGTGTGTGAGAGAGAGAGAGAGAGAGAGAGAGAGAGAGAGAGAGAGAGAGAGAGAGAGAGAGAGAGAGAGTTGAGTCATTGCTTTGGGAAGGCTACTTTTGACCTTTTGAGACTCAGTTCATCTTGTCTTCTTGAGTGGAAGCATTTCTTCATAAATCGCCCCAGCTAACAAAAGTAATGTTTTGCTATGTTCATACTGTATTCTTTCAAAGTTCAAAAAGTATTTTTATTTATTTTTTCTTGGTTATGCAAGCGTTAAGGGAACATTCCATTTGATCAATATGCAAACATTATGGGAACACAAAACATTACTTTCAACGAACATCCTATTAACATTACTGGAAGAATGTTTTTTTGTTCATAACTTTGAGAGAACCTTGACAGAACGTTAAGTTCTGAGAACGATCACTGTTAGCTGGGGTTGCACAAGTTAAACTTTTTAACCGTTGTGCATCAATTAAAAAAAGTTACACATAAGTGCATAGTGGACAAAAATGTGTCAAAAAACTGTCATAAGAATTTGAAGCTTGGGAGCACAGACTTAAGTTTGGTCACGTTTTAAAGAAGACTCATGGCAGATTATTGCTGAAATAAAAAAATAATAATAAGTAAATCCGAAATAAAGTTATAAAGGTTCAAGTTTATGAAAATGATTTATGAACATTATTTTATATAAAATATATATTTTATGAAACAAGTTGAACCCTAAAACGGCTAGAAAATCAAAGCCATAAATCTAAATAAGTTGTGTTCCAAATTTGAGGTTGATATCTCAAAAAATGAGCTTTCGGTAAGAGTTTGTTTGGGCGCAGTAACAGATTTTCCCCTTTGGATGCCAGCAAAACTCCACTGGTGCACACAGTGATTGGATTTGTTATTTGCAGTTTTTCTCTCTCTATATTACAAACACACACATGCACACACACACATATTTTTATAAAACATACCAACCCACCCACACAATTATCGTTGCATAATTTATCCAATTGGCTCTACAATATGCCGAAGCAGAAAACAGGAATAAAGCGAGTATTTGCTTTATAGGCCAAACCTGAAAAAATGGCACCATCTGGTAAAAAATAGTAAAAATAAAAAATTTTAAGCCTTGCCAACAGAATGAAAGCCTCTGAACAAAGATTGCATCATTTTATAGTTAAATGGCCCTGGGATTAAAAATTGCAGTTTTAATGGGTTTCAATGGGGACATTTTTTTGTCCAGAAGGCGCTGAGAGGAAGTACTTTGTGTACCTAGTGCAAAATAGAATTTTTTTTAAGGAAATGGCGGAGAAATAGTAAAATCGACAAAAAATACACACCTGTGCCAAATTTTATGCAGTTAGCATTAACACAGGCAAAGTGATCAAAAAAAAAAAAAAAAACTGAAAAAGAAGGCTGCTAATTAGGAAAACACTTTTGTACGGAGCCCCTAAAGGGACATTGTGATGGAAAAAATATGAGATGGGAGAAAAAAATATTCATTCAGTCGCAAAGAATTAAAAAGTTTCTTGGGTGAACGTAAGCATTTTGTAAGCAAATGCAGAGTTTCTCATATTTTTTTAGTTAGTAGTGCTGTCCTGTATAAAAACATTGTGTTAAAAGAACATTTAATATTTTTAGTAATCCCAGAGCAAGCATGGAAAATCTGAGAAACCCTTTTACAGTGTGCACCAGGGAAATAAAATATTTGTATTCAAGGTCAAGACTATAAATTACAACAAGAATACAGATAATATGTGCTTCTCATCAACAGTGAGCGAGTCATATTTTGATTCAGTTGATAGATTCGGTGTGTTCATTCAGTAAAGGATTCGTCAGACTGATTCAACCCGGTAACTCCTGAGTTTGTTGCTAGTATGTGGTTCCAAATTCAGCAACTGACTCATGCTAATGGTTTGAATCAGAACAGGTCACACTTTATGTAAAGCGGAGCAGGAATCACTGCTTGGTTCTGCAACATATTTGTGGTGTTTCATGTCAAAAAGATATGTAAATAAATACAAGTTACAGCATCAATTAACTTGTTCAGAATTTTCTTGACTCATAATTTCTTTTTACTAAAACAATTGAAAATGCAACTTTTTGTCTGTAGATGTGCTGTGTATCAGTAAAATGTGCATGCTTAAGATATTTTAAAAGGCATTAACTCTTAACAGGGAACAAATGCCTTTTCTGTTTGAATGGAACTCAATGAAGGATATATTTTAGTACGCTGAACAAACATTTGTAGAGAAACAGTTCATAATTTAATAAATTGACTGTCTTCTATTCTTCAATAAATATATTTTTGTTGTTGTTTACATTTAGACTTGGAGATTATCACAAACAAATTGTTTTATAAGATGAATACATTTTTTTTTTTCTGACATTACTGTTAAAATACTGCTCATGCTAATGGTAATGATCTGGTTTGGATATATTGTACAACAGGATCCAAGTTCATATAAGTGTTACACCAATGATTATTCTGTGTGTTGGTGAAATCAGATAAGATGCTCATGGTGTGCCATGAAGGTCTGTGACTATTTCTGGTGTCAACAGGTCAGGGGGTGTGTTGACATGTGCTCGATGGATAATAAAAATACTTCAGCCTCTTTTATCCATGTGATGAGGACAAGTATAAAAAGCTGAGTTCAGATTCAGAACATAAACAGATATAAATCACATGTAAACTCGCAGATTGCAATGATTTGGGAGACAGACACTTGAACTTCGTCCTAAATCGCAGTCTCCCATTTAATTTTGCAAGATAGACGTGTGCTGTTCAAGAATGTGCTGAACAAAGAGGACAAGTACTGACATAAACTTGTAACAGTTCTGTTTCTCATGGGCTTTCCCCCCCTGAATTCTTCTAATTTCTGCTGTTCACATACAAGTAATAGTGAATGAACTGGTCTTGTGACCCGTTTTCTAATTTAATAGTCAATGAGTGCTGGTTCTTGGTGCGAAAAGGTGTTTATTCATACTTGCTTGAATTCACATTTGTGTTCTTCAGTTCACATTCTGGCATGAATGAGTCTAAGATGCAGGCTGTTTATTTTAATGAATGTTTAGTGTTTGTTTTATGTAAAACTTTGGGCAAGTAGGGTCTAAAAGTGTAGATCACTAAAGACTTGGACAAAAGTGTAAAATTGGGTGTAACTCATACAGGTACACTCAATAAAGTTTAGATAAATTTGTTCTCATCTTGTACAGTATGTATGGTCTAATTCATTTTGTTATGCCTACTAAATGCAAAAAATTAAAAGGATTAATATGGATTTGAACTGTTGTTGGCCTTTTACTAAACATTTGCATATTGATTTTTCTGGAATACAATAAAAAAAAGGAATTATGTTTACTTTAAGCATTAAGCAGAGTAGTACATTAACTACATGTGGATGATGTTAGATTAAACCATCTCTTTAGTGTCTGATTGGATCTAGATTTATTCCTCTACTTACAGAACAGGAAATGAAAATTATTCATGTACTTAGTCCCAAAGCAGATGCAAATAAAGTAAACTTCCATTTTATGAATTTAAACTTATGGTATATGCAGCCCCATTTCCAGAAAAGTTGGGACAATTAGTAAAATCCAGTAAAATCAAGAATCTGTGATTTGTTAATTCTCTTGAACCTTTTATTTAATTGACAAAAGAACAAAGAAAAGATTTCCAAAGTTCTCACTGACCAACTTAATTGCACTTTGTAAATATAAACAAATTTTGATTTTGATGGCTGCAACACACTCCAGAAATGTTGGGACAGAGGCAAGTGAAAAGATTACAGAATATACAAGTTAAACTGTTTTGAAACAGTCCACAATTAGCAAGGGAATTATTAATAGGTAAAGGTATCATGATTGGCTGTAAAAGAAGCTTCTCTGTCTTTGCTTTCATGACACATCACTTTGTTCCAAATATCATGAGAGAATTGTCAAACAATGCAAAAATCACATTTCTCAATGTAAGATTGCAAAGAATTGATGTCTTTCACCTTCTACCATACATAATATTGTGAAAAGATTCAGGGAATCCAGAGAACTCTCAGTACATGTAGGACAAGGCAGTAAACCTCTGTTGAATGTGCATGACCTTTTAACCCTCAGATGGCACTGCGTGAGATACCGTCACGCTACTGTGTTAAATACAGCCACATGTGCTTGGGAGTACTTTGGAAAACCATTGTCACTTAACAGTCTGCATCAAGGAATGCAACTTGAATCTCTGTTATGCAAGGAGAAAGCTATACATCAGTTCCCTTTCGTGGTCACTACGAGTTACGTCATGACGACGAATGGGGTTTCGCTTAGAAAGCCTCTCACCTTCGAGAATACAAAACAAGCCAATGGCAAGAAAATGCCATGGGTCTGCGGAATTTGCATAGCGTAACTCTGCCCCACCTCGTGGGTATATAAGGAAGTACGCTGGCAACATGCAGTTATGTTTTCGCTTCAGAGCCAAGAGTTTTCTTCACTCCCACAAGCCATTCTGAATTTTCTTCACTCTACGAGACGAGCGGCTCTTCAGTGTGTTGGTGCGACGGCACGTTCCAGCGAAATCGCATTGCCTGCTGCTGGTCTGTGCAGTGATCTGCCGACAGTGTGTGTGCTTCTCCCTGGGCGCTCCAGCACTCTGCTGAGCTTCTTCCTCTCTCTAAAAGAGCTGCACGTGGCACGTCTTTTTCAAGACGGCTCGCCCATGTGTTTTCTGGATGTGGGTGCGTGATTCATCTGCCTAATGGTCACGAGCGCTGTTTGGCGTGTTGGGCTTAATCACGCTCGGCAGCGCTCGTGGATGAGTCATGTTTTCTTTGCGGGAACATGACCATCGCGATGTTTAGATCGAGACTCAATGATCTCCGTGTGGGTAGAGTCCCCTCTGCCACACCCCAATTTATCTCTTCCTCGAGAGGGGATACTTTGGCTGGTGGCCAGGGTGATCTGAGGGTTACGGTGTGGCACAAAAACCGACGAGACATTCCTCGGGCCAAGCCCCCCTCCACATCGCAAACCGTGGAGCTTCCGTATGTGCCTGGTTCCTCTCGGGGACCCAGTGTTTTCAGTGTAGACCTGAACTGTGCAGCCGACGAGCTCTCACGGCTTCAGCCTCTTCCTGGAGAATGGAGACTCCATCACCAGTCGGTTCAGCTGATTTGGGAACAGTTCGGAAACACACAGGTAGATCACACACACTGTCACAGACCCTGTGCAAGATCAGGGAGGACGAGGAGCAGATAATATTGGTTGCGCCTCATTGGCCCACCCAGACCTGGTTCTCCGAACTAGTATTCCTCACGACAGCACCTCCCTGGCCAATTCCTCTGAGGAAGGACCTCCTTTCCCAGAGACGGGGCACCCTATGGCACCCTCGTCCCGATCTTTGGAACCTCCACGTGTGGCTCCTGGACGGGATGAGGTAGGTTGAGTACCCTACCACCAGCGTTGGCATCGTTCACGAGACATGCCTACGCGTTGAAGTGGAACCTCTTCATCACCTGGTGCTCTTCTCGCTGAGAAGACCCCAGAAAATGCCCGATCAGTGTCGTGCTTTCCTTCCTGCAAGAAGGGTTGGAGCTAAGGCTGTCTCCCTCCACCCTGAAAGTGTATGTTGCCGCCGCTATCGCCGCACATCACGACGCAGTCGAAGGTAAGTCCGTGGGAAAGCACGACCTGGTCATCAGGTTCCTGAGAGGAGCAAGGAGATTGAATCCTCCTCGCCCTCCTCTCGTACCCTTTTGGGACCTCTCAGTGGTTTTAACTGCCCTGCAGAGTGCTCCCTTTGAGCCTCTGCAATCAGTGGAGCTTAAGTTCCTGTCAATGAAGACAGCGCTCCTGGTTGCACTGGCCTCCATCAAGAGGTTATTTTCCGTTGATGAAGCGTGCCTGGAATTCGGGCCGGCTTACTCTCACGTGATCCTGAGACCCCGGCCTGGATACGTGCCCAAGGTTCCCACCACTCCCTTGCGAGACCAGGTGGTGGACCTGCAAGCGCTGCCCTTGGAGGATGCAGACCCAGCCTTGGCACTGTTCTGTCCAGTACGCGCCCTCCATGCTTACGTAGACAGAACGCAGTGTTTCAGGACCTCAGACCAGCTCTTTGTCTGTTATGGTGGGAAGCTGAAGGGAATGGCTCTCTCCAAGCAAGGTTGTCTCACTAGATAGTGGACACCATTGCTTTGGCATACCAGCAGCAAGGTCGACCGTGCCCCCTTGGTGTGAAGGCACACTCCACCCGGAGTGTAGCTTCCTCTTGGGCTCTAGCGCATGGCGCCTCGCTAACAGACATCTGCAGAGCTGCAGGCTGGGCGACACCTAACACATTTGTGAGATTCTACAATCTCCGAATGGAGCCAGTATCCTCTCATGTACTCGCTTCAACCAGCCTGTACTAGGATCTGCTCAGGTGTCTTCGCTTGCTCGCCATTCCACTCCGCGGACTGGATACGTGCGATATTTCCTCAGGTGAGCCTCCCCGAGAAGCCCTGACTTCCTCCAGCGCTGTTGACGTCAACGCCAGAGTTATGCCACCGGCAGCTTTCACGTTGGCGAGGTGCCACCATGTGCATGGTTCCCCCTCTGGGCGACCCCCACATGTGTCTTTCCACCCCTAGGGTTGAAACATTCCACCCCAGTGTTCTCCATATGCAGCCTGCTCGCGGGTCATATGTGTATTCTGTAAGAACCCCCCCTTCAGGCAGGCAATAATTGCATATTTCCACAGAGATATGCTTCCCAGTGTACCTTGGTATTCCTGTGTTAAGTAGGAGTCCTTCGTCTGTGCCAGTATCACGACAGGGAGCTCAGACTTACGCAGGGTACTGGAAGACAGCCGAGGTGGCGTGATTAGACTGGAAACCCGATTCATCGTCACAACGTAACGCATAGTGACCACGAAAGGGAACGTCTCGGTTACGTACGTAACGTGATGTGATGTTACGTCTCCCTGCCACTTCTGCTGTACCGCTGGAACGCCAGAGTTCAGTCTCGGCTCCTCACCAAGAAAACATATCTGCATGTTACTTTCTTAAATACCCTCGAGGTGGGGCGGAGTTTTGTATTCTCGAAGGTGAGAGGCTCTCTAAACCCCATCGTCGTCACGATGTAACGTCTCCGTTCCCTACTCAGGGAACGAGTGTTACATACGTAACCCGAGACGTTCTTTGCAGAGATGCTGCCGAGTTCTCTTGGCCCAAGCTCATCTCAGATGGTCTTAAACACAGTGGAAATGTGTGCTGTGGTCAGATGAGTCCATGCTTCAGCTTGTTTTTGGGAAAAACAGATATCAAGTTCTCAGTCCCAAAGATAAAAGGGACCATCCAAACTTTCATCAGCAACAGGTACAAAAGAAAACATCTGACATGGTTTGGAAGTGCATCAGTGCAAATGTCATGGGTGACTTGCATGTGTGTGAAGGTGATGTGGAGGCATATATTAGGATTGTACAGAGACATAAACTGCCTTCAGGGTGACATCCTGGGAAGCAAGATAATGCCAGGCCTCATTCTGCACATGCTAAAATGGAGGGATTTCTAGACACTCTACACTGTAGAGTGGATGTGCCTGACTGCCTGCCTGCAGTCCAGATCTGTTTCTTATTGAAAATCTATGGCCCATCATAAAAAGGAGAATCAGACAACGACGAACACAGACTGTTGAGCAGCTGACCTGTATCAGGCGAGATTGGGCAAAAATTCCATGCAACAATCAGTATTCTCAGTTACCAAATGATTTAAAAGTGTAATTAAAATGAAAGGTGATGTGACAGTTAAATAAAGGTTAAAGAGAATGAGATAATGATTTTATTGCATTTTACAAAAATGAAACTTCTGGAAATGGACTACTTGTAATGAAAGTAGTATTCAAATGTCGAACACTTAAGGATGGTCCTGTTCTTAATGTACAGTACTGAATTGTTGTATTCAAATCATGTGAACTCGTGAAATCATGTGGTTTGTTTAATTCTCCAGTGCAATGGCCCCGTCACTCTCGCAGGCCTACAGGAGGCGCTGGTGGATGGCTGTCACGTCAATCATAGAAAACCTGCTCTTCTCTGCCGTATTGTTGGGTTGGGGTTCCCTTCTTATCATGCTGAAGAACGAGGGCTTCTACTCACACCTGTGTTCAGGTACATGATTAGAACACATCCACACTGACAGGCAAAGTCTTACTCTGAGTTGTTACTAGCATGTATAGGAAACAGCAACATGCAGAGCTTTAAAGTATTTGACTTTCTATTTCTTCCTCTGATACTATTAGAAAATGTCACAGAAAGTCACACTAATGCGAGTTTGACGGAGCGGCCGGTTTGGCTGAGCTGTATTGAACAGGAGGAGATTCTGAATCTGGGCTTTACGATTGGCTCGTTCATCATCAGCGCAGCCACTCTGCCACTAGGTGTCCTGATGGACAAGTTTGGGCCACGTCCAATCAGATTGTTTGGCAGGTGAGAGACATACAGCTATCAGTATAAAACTTGAAAAGTTCCTCAAAATAATGCTGAATGTTGGCTTGACTTTAAGTTTGAAGGCGTTCATCTGCAGCGCGTCTGCTGCATGTGAACATGAAATTATATAGTATATGAATATCCATCACTCTTGCCCTGTAACCCACATCATGGTCACTTCCTCCAATTCTGTTTTTATGACTCTTGTAGTTCATGTTTTGCATTGTCCATGGCTTTGATTGCAGTCGCATCTTATGATCCAAAAGGTCAGTATGTAGTAATGCTTATTTATGCTTATTTTATTGTTAGATGAACATTCAGAACCAACGTATAATGCACATAAACATATACCATAGAAATAATATTTTTTTATATATATATATGTATATGTGTGTGTGTGTATTGCTAAATAATTTCACAGGTCTATAATTAGTGATTCTGTATTTTGAATGTTTTATAACTAAGTAATATAAGCATTGTTTCTTGTTTTCCCTCAGTGTTATCAGCTCTCATATTTATTGCTGTCTCCATGAATGGGTTTGGAGGAATCTGTCTAACCTTCACTTCACTAACAGTAAGACACATTCACACATGTTCACATAGATTTAGACAAATTTTTAAAAAAACATAATAGACTGACTAAATAGACACAAAACTTACATTAATCTTACATCAATTCAGTTCTTATACTGTACATACCCAAGATAATTATTGTAATGATAACTAAGTTGCCATTCGAGCTGTTCTATATTCTGAGGCCAAGTTTGAATGTGTTTGGGTACATTATTATATCATGAACACTGTTTGTTAGTGGGTGGTGATCATGTTGACACTTGACTCTGTATTGGTGTTTAAATGTATATATGTGTCTTTATACACAACCGGTCAAAAGTTTAGAATAATTAAAACTTTTTAATGTTCTTGAAATAAGTCTCTTATGCTCAACAAGGCTGCATTAAAAAAAAAAAATAATACAGCAAAAATACAGTAAAAAACAGCAATATTGTGAAATACTGTATTATTACAATTTAAAAGAATGTTTTCTATTTTAATATATTAATGTATTCAGCAAATCTGAATTTTCAGCATCATTACTCCAGTCTTCAGTGTCACACGATCCTTCAGATCTAATATTCTGATCTGGTCTTAAGAAACATTTCCTATTACTATCAATGTTGAAATCAGTTTTACTGCTAAATTTTTTTGTGTGTAAACTCTTCTTCTCTGATTCTTTGATGAATAGAAAGTTAAAAAGAAACAGCATTTATTTGAAATATAATTTTTTTGAGTGTCTTTACTGTAACTTTTGATCTATTTAATGCATCCTTGCTGAATAAAAGAATTAATTTCCTTAAAAAAAACTTTGCAACTATTAAAAACATTTTTTTTTTATATTAAGCAGCTGTTATTAACTGATTGATAATAATAAGAAATGTTTATTGAGCAGCAACTCAGCATATTAGAATGGTTTCTGAAGGATCATGTGACACTGAAGACTGGAGTAAGGAATACATTACATTTTAAAATATTTTTAGATATAAAAAGTAATATTTTACAATATTGCTCTTTTACTGTCTAATAATCAAAAAATAATTAGTGAGCATAAGAGACTTGTGTAAGCTGAAATGTAAGTATGAAGCTTTTTGGCTACACTTACTTTAAGTTGCTATTAAACATATGAATACTTCTCCTCATTACACACTATCAAAACACATGTTTGTTGTATTTCTTGATCTACATGTCTTTTGCTGATAACTTCAGCACGCATTGCAGCACGCACATGTTTTCCATCCCCTCACTCTACATTTCGGCATGCTGGTCAGCCAATCACAGCACAGATCTGACTTCACGCCCTCAACTCCGCCAAGCCCACCTTCTCTCAACACATTAACAACCACTGTCCTTGCTTTCTCTCACGCGCTTGTGTCCCCCTTGTTTTTACCATTCCAAAAACAACTGTGCAAAACAAATCTTCCGTAACCTACCACATATAAATGGACCAGACATTTATTATAACAATGAATCTAGATCATATTTCGTAATTCACTTCATGCATGTGGGTATTTGTTCCCATTTTACTTCCATATAATACAATGTAGTTCTGAGTACAACAGCATATTCAACAAGCAAAAATGTATGACGGGAAATGATTTGAGAGTGAAAAGAGTTTGTTTCTTGGTAGCTTTGTAAAACTGTGTGTGTGACTTGTAAATGTGCCAGATTATTTGGCAATTAGATCATTTTGTCTTATAGACATGCAAACATTGCCACAATGTTCCCTTCTAGCTTATCAACCTCACTGAACTCTTCCACCCACCTCTCTCTGTCCCATATCCTCTCTCTCTCTGTGATCTTTGTGAATTTACTGCTGGCATGTCCTGGCTGTCAAATTTCATAGTTTCATAATGGCACACACATGCACGGACACACACACGCACGCACGGACACACACACACACACACACACACACACACACACACACACACACACACACACACACACACACACACACACACACACACACACACACACACACACACACACACACACACACACTCACACACACACACACACAGAGTCAGATACTCCTATTCAAACTGAGACAAACACAAACAAGTGGTATGGCAAGAGGCTGTCAATGAGAAACAGTTAATTACCAGCTCTTAAAAATAACCCTACTATTTTAGCATATAAATAGTCAGTAGAAATGAAATACTTACAGGAAGCTGACATATACTTCAGTGTGGCATGCTACTGTATACTCCATCTGAAACTAATTAAACAGCACTTTGCTACTTTGTTTCTATTATACATTCAGATTTTATGACCTCATATTAATTGAACATGATTCAGGTCTTTATCTAAGGTCAATTCAGGACGTTTGTGTGTGTGTGTGTGTGTGTGTGTGTGTGTGTGTGTGTGTGTGTGTGTGTGTGTGTGTGCTTATCTGATTGGCGTGTTAGAGCGTTGTTGGCACAGCAGCAAAGGAATAAAATTTAGGTCAGCATTTTATTATGGCTGTTGCTACCTGTGCTTCATAATACCCACACATTTATTATGATATACTAAGTGAATCAAATAAATCAGGGAACTTTTGATTTAAATTTAGAAAGAAAGATGGGCAGAATGGTTGATAAATAACAAATGACTGCAGCACGCTTGGAAACATTTATGCCATATCTTTTATTAAATCACTCTTGTAATTGTGTACACATTTATTTATTTATTTATTCATATTAAAATAATTATAATAATAATAAATACATAAAATAATCTGATAAAATAAAATATAATTGTGTTTTATAATATATAATTATATTTACCATTTATATATAACTATTAAATAAAATAATGTATTTATTTATTTGTTTGTTTGTTTGTTTATTTATTTAATGTACCACACATAATTATATATTAAATATAATTAAATAATAAAAAATAAATTGCATAGCATATCAATTATTTATTTTTTATGTACAAATTATCATCAAACTTTTATTTCTACTTGTATCTTGTGTCTACTTGTATAAGCAGCAGCAAACACCCACATAAACAGTGGAAATCTTGAGATGTACAGAGAGGTGCTGTTAGTCTTCACATGTTGCATAGCTAAACGCTGTTTCAAATTTCTAGCTCATAATGCTCTCTAGTGGCAACAGACAAACACTACAGTTTGAATACATATATTAGTACATTCATTTATGATTCTCTCTTCTTGATTGATTTTCCCAGTTGCCGAATATGTTTGGAAATGTGCGCTCTACGATTCTTTCTCTCATGATTGGCTCCTATGCCTCCTCTGCTGTCACCTTCCCAGGAGTCAAGGTACAAACAACACTTGAACAGCATTAGACATTATGCTCAAAGACTTTTCTCCTGCAACACAGCATTTGAACCAACATGTCTTGTCCTTTAGCTGATCTATGATGTGGGCGTATCATTCTCTGTGATCTTCTGGATGTGGGCAGGGTTCGCCTGCTTCGTCTTCCTCAACTGCTTTATTAATTGGCCGGGAGAATCTTTTCCTGCCCCTGAGGACATCAGATACATGTCAGTACTTGTCTAATACATACACTATATGCCTAATGCCCAAAAATATGCAGACATCTAAACATCACACCTATGTGTTATTTTAACAGTTTAATTGGTTACACTTTATTTGACAGTACTTATGTGTACTTACAGTGTAGTTACCCAAGAAAGTACTTGTAATATAAGGTAACTACATGGGTTAAAGTTAGTTTTAGGGGTAGGTTCAGGTACCTAGTTATCACCCAGTTATTGTAATTGCTATAAGTACATAGTATGTACATGGGGAACAGTATTGTAAATAAAGTGCTACCGTTTAATTTATTTTCATAATGTGTGTATATATGACCATTCAAAGTTTGGAGTCAGTTAGATTTGATTTAAAGAAATTGATACTTTTATTCAGCAAGGATGTATTAAATTGATCAATAGTGACAGTAAAGACTTTTAAAATGTTACAAAAGGTTTCTATTTCAAATAAATGCTGTTCTTTTAAACTTTCTATTCATCAGAGAATCCTGGAAAAGACCAAATCAGTATATTAGAATGAGAACAGAAGAATGTATACAACATCTAGAGTCAAAGCAAAATGTATTCAGACACCTTCAACATTTCTCACATTATCACAGTTTATTCGCTATAGTTTAAAAAATGGTAATAAAATATGACAAGAACTCAGAGTTGTCAAGTCAGTTGATATTTCACTGGTTTTGGCCATCGTTCTGTTAGACTGTCTCACAAATGAATTAGGTTGAATAGCTGTCAGCTGTTAAATTTAAGTACACAATTAGATAATAGCAATTTAGGTCAACCAGTTACCAAGCAATGCTTCATTTTGTTCAGTCTGTGGTGTAAAAAGGTCGCATTCGCAATTAAAGAAAAAACACTTAAGCAAAGCATGGTCAGGTCTAAAGGCCCTTGCACACTGAGTCCAAAATTCGCATCCGAAATTTTCGCACGTTAAAAAATAAATACGACCTCACGTTATGTCAATCATGCTTACACACTGCCTCCGAAACTTTCGTCCGTCATAAAAAATTCGGATTCGGATTTTCTGCGTTTTTCGCATCAGTAGCAAGCATTTTGAATGGTGTTTTGACAATTCAAGCCACCGAATCACGAATACGAAAAAACGCATACGAAAATTTCGGACTCAGTGTGCAAGGGCTTTAAAGGTAACGTGAAACCTCATAATGTGAGGTCGTATTTATTTTTTAACGTGCGAAAATTTCGGATGCGAATTTCGAACTCAATGTGCAAGGGCCTTAAGTGTCTGAATAATTTTTGGTCCCAAATTTTTATACATTTTACTGGTAGTCCACTGTATGAATAATTTTTTGGGTATAATATGTCAGAGTTTACTTTATTTTGCTATCCTCACTTACATAAATGAACTATATTGTCCTGCACCCACTAGTATTAAAATATCAAAAATTAGATCTAGTTTCTGAATAATTTTTACTTTATATATTAGCTACACAAGATATACACAAATAATTGTGTCTATTATTGTAAAATTTATTTTATTTCATAGTACAATGGAGAAGTTGAGAGGTAAGGTAGTGGACGATGAGATGACTGACACTGATGTGAGTCTTAAAGAGCAAGAGGTGACCAAAAAACTGCCTTCTACTGATGAAGCACCCAGCGATGGAACAGTAGCAGAGAACCAGGGTAAGTCTCACAAACACACTCTCGACAAAGAATTATGAAATTGATAATAAAATAATCCTGTTTGTGGGACCGCAGGATCCCCTCCCTTTCGTCGCTCCGTGTGCTCACCGATTTTCCTGTGGAGTATCATCACGATGGCGATGACCCAGCTCCGTGTCATTTTTTTCATGGGTGCCATGAATAAGATGTTGGAGTTCCTGGTTACCCATGGTGACCCTAACCGTGAGCATCAGCTAAATATTTGAGTCATTTGTTTTAATGAAATTGAAAAATGTGAAATAAACAGATATGCTCTTTTAAATGTGTTTATGTAACTTTGCTCAAGAGCAGATGGGTAAATGTAATTAGCAAAAGCTTACAGACGTATGCTATAGTTTTGCAGAAGCATGTGTTAGTGGGTGGGTGTTTGGAAGTGGGTAGTAAACATAGTTTTATATTTCACTGTTTTCCGCCACCTGTTTGTGTCTGTTTTAGCCTCAGAGGAGTTGGAGAAGGAGGCAGAGGACCAAGGTAAGAAAAATCCTGTTATTTTCTTCTAAACAAGATACGGTTCTTTTGGTTTAGGAACAAACAGTGGCCCTACAAAGAATTTGGACACTTACGACACACTTAATGTATGAATGATTTTGCACTAGTAGATGATAAAATATCAAACCAGATAGTAATTACTTTTGAAGGACACTTTTCAAGTGAAACATAAAAAATAAAAAAATGTTTGTTGACCTTGATACCAGTTGATAAAAGTTTCAAAATGGCTCAGAAAAAGTTAAATTATTTCTGAGAAAAGATCTAGTATCATTTATTTGGTTTAATACATTGATGACTAATGCAATGTGTCAGTAAAAGTATCAGCGAGTATAATACCAGTATTTTATGGAGACCTTATTCCGGGATTCAAAGAGCTTATGTGTGTGTGTGTGTGTGTGTGTGTTTGTTTGTGTGTGTTCATGTTTTCCTATCTCGATGGGGACTTCAACCTGAATGCACACCGACTCATGGGGACTCATGTCTCCGTGGGGACCTAAATTGAGGTCAAGCTAATCATATAGAATGAGTTTATTTTTACTTCGGAGTCTACGGAGAGTCCCCAAATAAATAGTGAACCAGACATGTGTTTTTTTGTGTGTGTGTGTTTGTTTTTGTGTGTTAGTTTGTGTGTGTGTGTGTGTTTGTTTGTTTGTTTGTTGGTGTATGTGTTTGTGTTTGTGTGTGTGTGTGTGTGTGTGTGTGTGTGTGTGTGTGTGTGTGTGTTTGACAAAATGTCCCCACAAAGGTGGCAATATCCAAAATCCTTGTCCTTGTGGGCAATTATTTTGGTCGACATGAGGAAAACAGCTTATAAATCATACTAAGTGATGTTTAAAAAAAAAAAAAAAATGTAGAAAGTTTTCTAAGATGGCTAGGTTTAGAGGTTGGTTTAGAGTTTGGGGATAGGGTATACAGTTTGTACAGAATAAAAATCATTACGTCTTTGGAAAGTCGCCACAAAACATGGAAACCCAACATGTGTGTGTGTGTTTTAGTGAGTCTCTACTCGTCCATCTTTGGCACTCTTCAGCTGCTCTGCCTGATGTCCTGTCCTCTGATTGGCTACATCATGGACTGGAGAATGAAGGAATGTGAGGACGTGGTAAATTCAGCTGAGGGAGAAAAAAGGTGAGGGTGGAGAAAAAGAAGGAGTGAAATGTTGAATTATTTGTATGTGTCAGTTATATGGTTACATTTTCCCTGTCATTGTTTTCTTCAGTCCATCTGGGCCTCCAAAGAGGGACAGAAAGATCCAAAAACTCACTAACGCCATCAGAGCTTTCATCTTTACTAATATACTGCTTGTCATCTTTGGCATCATCTCCCTCATAGACAATCTACCCATACAGGTTAGACAAATTTGTCACAAATTTGCTTATTTGTTTAGAAATATTATTTATTTTATATTAAAGGTGCTCTAAGCGATCCCGGGAGTCGTAACTTCTTGTTGACATTCGAATTGTTGTCAAACAAAACGGAGGCTAGCTAGACCCTCCCTCCTCCTCATCCCGTCTCCTCCCTCCTCCCCTCCCTTCCGGCATAAAGGAAAGTCAAAATAGTCACTACAAACAAAGTTAAGTTTTACTGATACTTCATTCAATGTGTAATGTCGCCAAGTTAGATAAATGCTTTTATATATTGCAGAACAGAATGCAGAAAAAGAGAAACATTATCTTAATCGTTTCGCCACCTGAGGTTATAACTATAACGTTAGCTCCCATACAAGGACGCAATAATAGCAAGATAACGTTAGCTTCGCGTTTCCCAGTGAGCATAAACAACGGCGGCGGCGTAAACAAATTTAGTCAAAGCTGTCAATAGCCTATAAATGAACATTCAAATTCATAACAAACAGTGGATGAAAATAACCATTCACACAAATTGTCGCCCTACTGTGAATTTGCTTGATCATTTACAATAGAGATTGATCGCTAGCTGCTAGAAACATACATGTTGTATTCACCAAAGTTAACGCTGACTGCATAGTTCTAGCTAATTATGCATAGTTCTACTGCATAGTTCTAGCTGGAGCACTGTTTGTTGTGTTTCGTGGTGCGGGTGAGCCCAGTTTGTTTTTGTTGCCGTTTGTGGAGCCTGTGGTGTCTAGAGAGACCGCGTTTTTTTACAGTGTGTTCAGGGGACAGGCAGCTAGCGGATAGTGAGGAGATGTTTGCTGTATGTGACAAAAAATGTTTGGGCCTAAAAAACGCGTCGCATCACTTAGAGCACCTTTAATATTATTTATATCATTTAATTAATTTGTGTAATTATTTTATACATGTTATTTCATTATTTTATATAATTTATATAACCTAGAGAATATTATTTAATTTCAGATTTTATATATTTTTTAATATATAATTTAAATATTCATATATAACTTTGCACATAATATAATTTATATATATATATATATATATATATATATATATATATATATATATAATTTTAATAGATTTACACTCATATACATTCAAATTTAATTTTGAATCCCAGAATTTCAATGTGGTTTAATTTATTTGGATTAATATATTGATATCTATTGGATTGTATCAGTAAATATAATATCAGTATTGGCAACATTATTCTGGGAAGTGCTTTAATTGCACATTTTATATATTTAATATAATTTATATAATAAATGTTAATAAATAACAAAATGTTAAGTTCAAATTGTATATACAGTATTTTGTATAATTTATGTAATCATATTTAATTTAATTTAATTTAATTTAATTTAATTTAATTTAATTTAATTTAATTTAATTTAATTTAATTTAATTTAATTTAATTTAATTTAATTTAATTTAATTCTTTTTCAAAATCCTAAATCTTTCTCTAGATTTCTGGGTTTAAATTCCATTTCAACTTTTTTTTGGACCCCAGATTTTCAGTGTGGCCTATGATATTTTTGACCATGCTGCAAAACAATTATTTTCATCAGCTCCTCAAAGCAACATGAGAAATGTAATGACTGTTGTTATTATTATATTTGTTACAGGTGGTGTCTTTTATTCTTCACACTGCAGTTCGAGGTTTTATTCACTCCTGCTGTGGAGGGCTCTATGCTGCTGTGTGAGTTTTACTTATCAAAATCCACTTGATTTTTGAGCCGCTTAAAGGTGAAACTACCTGAACACAGCAAACAAGAGATGAGAGAAAATAATCATTTGAATCAGTGTTAATTTAGTATCACTAATACTAATAAAACATTTTTCTTATTTTGAATTAGATTTTATTTTTTATATTTTCTGTTGTGTATTTTTTGTCATTTTTATAATTTTCTTTGAATATATATATATATATATATATATATATATATACACTCACCTAAAGGATTATTAGGAACACCTGTTCAATTTCTCATTAATGCAATTATCTAATCAACCAATCACATGGCAGTTGCTTCAATGCATTTAGGGGTGTGGATCTGGTCTAAACAAACCAACAACGGAAAGTCAAAAGCGGAAAGAAACGCAACTGGAGAACCGAAACCGAACCGGACGCCAACAATAAGACAGGAGAAAACAAAACGAATAAGGCGAAAACCTCCTCCGTCACCGCGACCATAAACATAGCTTTTAACAGACCCCCTCGAAGAATGGTGTGAAAAGGGAAAAACATCCAGTATGCGGCAGTCCTGTGGGTGAAAATGCCTTGTTGATGCTAGAGGTCAGAGGAGAATGGGCCGACTGATTCAAGCTGATAGAAGAGCAACTTTGACTGAAATAACCACTCGTTACAACCGAGGTATGCAGCAAAGCATTTGTGAAGCCACAACACGCACAATCTTGAGGTGGATGGGCTACAACAGCAGAAGACCCCACCGGGTACCACTCATCTCCACTACAAATAGGAAAAAGAGGCTACAATTTGCACGAGCTCACCAAAATTGGACAGTTGAAGACTAGAAAAATGTTGCCTGGTCTGATGAGTCTCGATTTCTGTTGAGACATTCAGATGGTAGAGTCAGAATTTGGCGTAAACAGAATGAGAACATGGATCCATCATGCCTTGTTACCACTGTGCAGGCTGGTGGTGGTGGTGTAATGGTGTGGGGGATGTTTTCTTGGCACACTTTAGGCCCCTTAGTGCCAGTTGGGCATCGTTTAAATGCCACGGCCTACCTGAGCATTGTTTCTGACCATGTCCATCCCTTTATGACCACCATGTATCCATCCTCTGATGGCTACTTCCAGCAGGATAATGCACCATGTCACAAAGCTCGAATCATTTCAAATTGGTTTCTTGAACATGACAATGAGTTCGCTGTACTAAAATGGCCCCCACAGTCACCAGATCTCAACCCAATAGAGCATCTTTGGGATGTGGTGGAACGGGAGCTTTGTGCCCTGGATGTGCATCCCACAAATCTCCATCAACTGCAAGATGCTATCCTATCAATATGGGCCAACATTTCTAAAGAATGCTTTCAGCACCTTGTTGAATCAATGCCACGTAGAATTAAGGCAGTTCTGAAGGCGAAAGGGAGTCAAACACAGTATTAGTATGGTGTTCATAATAATCCTTTAGGTGAGTGTATATATAGCTATAGTTTTTGTTAAGTTTTAGGTTGTATTTTTTAAAACACTGTCAAAATATGTACAATATTTGCTATTTCTTTTATCTTCAAGCTGTTTATTTGTGTATTTAGCTATCCAACCAATCACTTTGGCACTCTGACGGGCTTGCAGTCCATGGTTAGTGCTGTGTTTGCCCTCCTGCAACAACCACTCTTCATGTGGATGTTGGGACCATTGAAGGGCGATCCTTACTGGGTGAGACAGCATTCATGTGTGTGACAAATATGTACAGTATATGTATACAGTATACCAAAGTACCAAACATGACACTTTTTGAATTAACAGATCAACTTGGGCCTGCTTCTGTTCTCATTGGTTGGATTCTTGCTGCCAGGATACCTCTTCTACCATCGGAGACATCTTATAAAGGAGAAGGCAGCGCGCGATAGTCTATCACAGAGCGTCAGCCTCAACTCAACAACCGATTCTTCAAAATACCAAACCAACGGGAACGTCTGAGCTGGAAAACGTTTATTAGTGAGATGTATTTGAATTATAGACCTAAATTATGAAAGTTATTGTTCCATTGCTTTTCAGAAACTGCATTATTAGGCTTCCTGTTCAGTCGCTGTAGTGACCTGACAAATATAAAACTGTTTAAAAAATCAAGCGAAAGTGCAATTTAAAGTATCAGCCAAGGCTTTGACTGTGTGACTGGGCAGGACGCATTTTCAAGGCTTTTATCATCACTCGCTCTACGTTGTTGACTTGTAGTGCAAATTGACAGACACAATGCCACACTTAGCATTTTGTTGGTGAGACTTTTAAGTGTTTTAAGGATAACTATCAACACCACATTTACAGTATTTTTGTGGTTGCACCAAACATGAACAAATTATGCTAGGGCCTAAAATATGTCGTCTGGCTGCGGAAACACTGTTTTCTTCATTATTATTACATTGACACTTTGAAATGTCCAGGAAAATGGTAGTAAAACAACAAGGAGGGGTTGAATGTCGAGAGTCAGTATGAAATCAAAATCTACTTTTTTAATACTTGTTCGCAGTGTTATTGTGCATAATTTATCAGTGCATGTTTTACCAAAGACAATCATTTTGTGTTTAATAATCTTGCTGAGATACTTTCAGAAGGAAACTTGACCTTCATGTCTCATTCAATGAGCCTCTGTCTTTGTAAAGGTTTCACAATTGACTGTAAACTCGTATTCTACCATGATATATGATCATCATCAGTATGTATGTGCAGGTCACAGACATACTCAAATTCACTAGTACGAAGTCACTATTTATTAAATAATGTTTGTCATTTAGTGGAATTTTGCTGTATGGGTAAAACTAATGTCCCATTAAGACTCAGGGCAGGTAAACGAGGCAGGGTTTCATGTAACTCTCACTTTACCTTGACATGGATCATTTTCATTTTAAACCTGTGTTCTTGAGTGGATCTTTTCATTGCAGGTCCTCAATAGCTTTTTATCCAACCCCAGTCTCACTAAACCTGATGGACATTCAGCTTTATGTGACAACTGGTAAATACAAATGAGTGTTTTTATTGCAGATGCCGGTATTGCACTATATATTATTTGTTTTAAAAGTACGGTTCTGTATGTTACAGAGCTGTGATCATGTGCTCAAAAGTTTCAGTGACTCTAGTGATTTTTTCAACATAATGGTGCTTGCATTGTGCTCGTGACTGTAAATATGCCTGAAAGGGGGGAAAAAAATAAAATAAATACAAAGATTTTGTCACAAAAATCAGCCCATTCTCGGCTGATTGTGTTTTATTTGTAAAAAATGTTTAAAAAAAAAAATTGAATGAAAAATGTTCCATTATTCATCAATCTCATAAATAGATACAGAGGCACTTAGACACTTACAAATGCAACAAATATGATGGTTTACCAGGTAAACAATATACTCTGACACATATATACACACAAATCTGACTCTCACTGTAACTGGCCCAGCTTGTGCTTCACTTTAACTCCTTTAGTTCCTGGTTTTTCTGCCATCAAGGAGGTTCTTATCTCAAACTGCTGCTGCTGCTGGGCTGAGCTCCAGTCATGCCTGGGTGATCAGGACTGTGGCGATTCTGAAAACAGGGAAATAATACAATAATTAATAGAAATAAATTTTTTTTGGGGGGGGGAAGATATCAGATGTAAAATTTAAAAACTTTCAAAAACTTACACAACAGTTAAAAAGTTGAGGCTCAGTAAGTTTTTTTATAAAGAATTAAATTGTTCAAAGGTGACAGTAAAGACATTTATGTTACTAAAGATTTCTTTCAAGTCAAGTCACCTTCATTTATATAGCGCTTTTAACAATATGTATTGTTTCAAAGCAGCTTTACAGAGATAATAGGAAATTACCGTAACAGATTGTTTAGGCTTTACAACAGCTCTAAGATAAAGTTATTGTCCAGCTAAAGTTAGTTTTGATCTAATCTAGTGTTAGATTTCAATTAAATGGCGTTCTGTCGAACTTTCTATTCATTAAAGAATCCTAAACAAAATTTATCACACTTTCCACAAATAAAACTGTTTTCAACATTGATAATAATAATAATAATGTTTCTTGAGCAGCAAATCAGCATATTAGAATGATTTCTGAAGGATCACGTGACAGTGATTAATGATGATGAAAATTCAGCTTTACTGAAATTTTTGCAATATATTCAAGTATAGAAAACAGTTATTTAAAATTGTAATAATATTTCACAATATTACTGTTTTTACTGTATTGTTGATCAAATAAATGTAGCCTTGAAGACTTGAAAACTATAAAACCAGTCCATTTGTAACATGTATTTTCATGCAAAGTGTATAACAACTCCAATTAACCTTCTTTTTCTTTTTATCTTTTTTCTTTTTCTTTCTGTCCGGATCATCGTCCTTCTTTTTCTTCTTTTTCTTATGGTCTGAATCTGATGGAGTTTCTGTGGTAAAGAAGTGAGATTAACAGTCAATATGTAAGAAATCACGTTCATCTCTTTGTGCGTTTTGTGTGTAAGTTACCTGGTGGTAAAGGATCCTGAGGCCGGTGATGTTTATGTTTGTGTTTGTTCTTCTTCTTCGGCGGTTGAATGTGCATCAGTCTGTATTGCTCTGGCAACTTTAGCAGGAGAAAGAGCCACACAAAACATGCATGTGAAACAGCAATATATGATTGACCCACATAACCATTCGCAACCAACACTCACTTAGAAAGATATAGCCAAACCTCAGAGTACAGTCAAAGCAGAGGTAACATCAGTTACACTAGCCTCCCTAAATGCAAAGGGAGTCCTTCTTTTGTCTCTCACACACACACACACACACACACACACACGCACACTTACAGGGCCAGTGTGTAGCCTGAAGCCGGTGAGCATGACCCCAGTGAGAGGACTGAAAGAGTTGTTGCACACTGGCGTCTTCTCAATGAGAGAGCGCAGAGAGCTGTTGTCCTGAATGCCTGGGCTGTCGATCATGCCTGGAGTCCAGAAGGATAAAAAAAAAAAACATATAGTTTCAACACAGGCTTAGTGTTGTTATAGGTAAAGTCAAGTGTATACTACTGTGTTCCTTTATCCCTACTGGAATATTTTTGAGAACTGCTCTAGAATCGTGTAAGTATGGTGAAAATATGAACACGCACCAGGAAGCTCTGGAAGAAAATTGCTGAGTTTCTCCTTCACCTTCTTTCCACAAAACTTGTTATAAGCGTGCTCCAGGTTGTAGTGTGTGATGAGATTAGTGTGTCCCGTCAGCTCATTCTCCACTGTCAAGAAGACATGAGGGGGTAAACAGGTTCACAGAGCACTGACAAAATAATTTCCCTCCCATCTCATATTTGTTTTCCTTCACCATGTCCCTTCAGGAGCTTTGTAGGGTTCTAACTCTTTTTAACCAATGAATTTACATGACTTTTTCAGTCGTTTGAGACTTACTGGATAAGGAAAATTACTTTTTAAAATATATTTACCTACAATTTCTTCCCGATAAAATATTTTAGAGCTTGTAACTAGAGAAATGATACATAATGTAGCCTATATTCATTATACAAATGGCATTTTAGATCTAGAAATCACACTTTTAAAATTAGGCTTCCTCATATATCCAGGTTTTTTATCCAGGCTGATTCTTCATAGAAAAAACAAACAGTTGTTGAAGGCTTAATTATAATAAGAAATATATTGACTATTTGTTGTTTTAGCTTATT